>CM038215.1:182796186-183500821 GCA_021442155.1 Cymbidium sinense
CCATGTTTTTTGATTTAATTTCATTTAATGAAAAGTAATTAGTTGATTTTATGGGTTAATTAGGTTGTATTATGCATTAAATCCATTAATTAAACCTTATATGTTGCCATAATTTAATTAACCAAGTAATTATGAGCCTACATGTTATGTACATACATTGGAAATTAAATTAGTAATGAACTTAAGAAATGAAAGAGGCCTAATGCAATTGGCTCACAATTAGTGATTAATTAAATTAAGAAAATTAAGTACTTTCATGGTTTTCCCACACATGTGGGTTAACCATAATTTCTTTAAATGTTTTTAGGTTATTGAACACCTAAAGATCTACCCATGAATTGATTAATTAAGATTCCATGTGATTATATTTTCAAATTGATTAATTAATTTAATTAATGAATTAAACCATCAATTAATCTAAATTAATTAATTTCCATACAAGGACTTAGAAAAGATTATGAAAGAGGTCCCAATCTCATTCCCCATGCCCATTCACTATTTCACAATGATTAATATTGATGATTTCCTTACTATTTAGATTGAAGTAATTAAAGGTTAAGATGACCAATTTACCTAATGCAATAAATCCCAAGAAAATTGCGGAGGCGGGTCATCCCATTAATGAACCTCAAAAAGTTTGGATTAATTACTTAGGTGATTAGAAGTAATTAAGCTAATTAATTTTTAATTAAGCCTTAATTATTATTTAATTTAATTAATTGGATCATTAATTGAATCTCCTCTAAATACCTTCAAAACAAATATATACTTACATTTTAGGATTTTTCTATGATTTTTATAATTTTCCAAAGTTTCAGCTGATTTAAATGATTTTCCATGATTTTTATAAATTCCATTAATTTATTTTAACTATTTGAACTTCAAAATGCAATATCCCCCAATCTAGAAATCCTTTTAACTTGAAATTTGTATGGTAGGTAGATTTTAAGCTCACTTTTAATCTCTAAAAATTCAAATCAATCTATTTTGTCATTTTGGTTTAATTAATGAAATTTGATTTTCCCTAAAACTTAAATTAAGCTCAAAATATTTAGTAAGATTTGGGGCTTTGCCTTCATTGATTCCTCGAAAGACAAATCCAATGAGCCCTTATTTGTAATTTTTAGTCAAGTATATTTTTTTATGAATTTTTGAATTTTTAAGTGTTTTTAATTAATTTTTAAAAAGCAAAAAATCCCTAATATCTTACTTAACCTAATCAACACCTGCGCAACATTGATTAGACCATGTGGAGCCACATGGTATCGCATGAGCGGGAATGCGCATTAAGGAGCGTGAAATCGAGATGCGGACTGGATCAAACAGCCCGATCGATACGCATGATCCGCGTGATCCAACCGCACCCATTGATCGAGCCAGATCCATATGATCTAAGTTTTCTATTTCCTTGAATAGAAGATTAGATGGTCGATGTAATCCGGGTGGAAGAGGTGGATGGAACACTATTCCGGGCAAGATTTTTATGATTCTTATGAAAAAATTGAATGAAAACTTCATTTTAGGCTCGATTTTTTGGTGATCTTCACTGGAAATAACTCAAAATGTGCGGGGATGATGTAAAGTATAAAATAATACATGGGTAATCTAAAGAAAATTCCTAAAATCAAGCAAAAACTATCACAAAGAAAAGAACCTATCACAATGTTTCTTGAAAATTACCTCACCGAGAATGAATTTCAGCAACAATGATGATCCAAACGTGCTCCTAAGTACAAGAAGAAGCTTTAGAATGGGTTCAGGATCTTGCTTCACTTCAAAATAGTGTATCCACCAATGGTCACTGCTTCCTCATCGGAATCCACTTGATTTTGATGGCTTTTGCCCAAAAATCAAGTGGAATGGTTGATGGTTGGGTTAGAAGCTCTAAGAGAGTGAAATGAGTGTGTAAGGAAGAGTTTTTTCCTCTCTATTTTCTATCTCCTTGTAATGGCCGAAAATCACCACATTCATAATGATTTTTGGCTCCAAGTGGGGGTCCTTGGCTTAGGGTGGTTAGGATTCTACTTAAGTGGCCTAATTTGGTTTCCAAGGCATGGAAGATGGCTGCTATGAAGGACAAGTGGGTTTCCTAGCAAAGAGAAGTAGGTCCTTCATGCCAAGTGTTCCAATGGGGAGGGAGGTGATTTCACCTCCCCATGAGTCATAGTTGACCCAACAACCTCTTGGGTTGGTTGTCCTTGGAGCCCAAGTGGAATAATTGATGAGTGCCAAGTGGCCAAGGTAAGAAATGACCATTTACATAGGTGTTTTGTCTTATGTGATGCCCTTAGCCCAAGTGTAGAGTGGTCATTTAGCATTGAATTTGATTTTGGCATATTTAAAATGAGTCAAAAGTGAGTTGGACCAAATTTCATGTCATTTGGAGTTCATTTGGTTAGGTCTGGCACAATTTGACCCATTTGGGTCAAATTGGGTCAAAATGGGTTAGGTTAACCAATTGGTCAAATTAGGTCAAACCAAGGGTTATGTCAAGTTCATATGACTATTTGGAGAGGATTGTATGGTTTGGTTTGATTTAATTTAGATTTAATTTGGGTTTAGTCTAATTTGACCCTTTATGTCAATTTGGGTCAACTAGTGTCAAGAGGGCCAATTGTGCTAGGTTTGGCTCAATTGAAGGTCAAGTCAAGTTTAAATATTGATTTTGGGTTAATTTGAATCATTAATTTTCAATGGATTTGGCTTATTGTAATTTGGCTAGTTTGGGTTCATATAAAGCAAAGGGTTGACTTGGTAAACTAAGTTGACTTTGTTTGACCCAATTATATCAATTGATCATCCTAGGGTGATCAACAATCATGACATGAACTTTGGATTGGCTTAATTCACTGATTTGATTGAATTGATTTTGGTTCATGTAGTCAAATTGGCTCTTTGGGTCAAGTGAACCAATTGGATTTAGTTAGTTGATTTAGTTGAGTTTATATATAGATTTGAGATTGATATATAAATTCAATTGCAATGAGTTTGATTCAAATGAGTTTTGGTTCATTTGAATATTTCTGTGTCAAATGGCTTGGGGTTAATTTGAGGTAATTTTGGCCAAGTTCAAAGAAATGGCTTAAAGGGTTTAAATTGGGTTTTGATTTGATTTTGGATTTGGTTTTGGCTATTTGAATTTATATTTCATTTATATTTGAGAAGATAATTGAAGGTACAATTGATTTATAAGAAAATCAATTGAGTTTGGATTGAATTGGATGGAATATTGGCTATGTTCATGAAGGTTGATTAAAGGGCTTATGAAGGATTTCAAGTTTGGATTTGATCTTGGGTTTCAATCATTTGGAATTGAGTTTGGACTTGGATTTGGATTTGAAATTGAGTTTGAGGTTTGGTTTGAAATTTGGATTTGAATTGAATTTAAGAAGGTGTACATTGGTTTAGGCTATGGGGTAGGTGATTTTCCTAAGTCCCAAGGCATGGCCTAATCCTATGATTAACCCTTCTAAGTCTCTGGATTAGGTCAAGTGTTCACATAATCTAGAAAGTGTTCATGACTAAAGAAACCTTAGTGTCTAGAAGGTTCATAGGTCAAAGAAAAGGAGGTTGAGAACTTACTCCAAAAGTGAGGTCAATAGTGTGTTACATGGTTGATGAAATTGAAAAGAAGAAATGTTGAATTTGAATTTTTTCTGTTAAAAAAAGAGCCAAAAACCCTAAACCTTAAATTAAAACCTGAACCCTAAACCTAAAAACTAAACCCTAAATCCTAAACCCTAAACCCTAAAAACCCTAAGCTCTAAACCCTAAACCCTAATCCTAAAACCCTAAACCCTAAACCCTAAACCCTAAAACCTAAAACCTAAACCCTAAAACTTAAACCCTAAACCCTAAACCCTAAACCCCAAACCTTAAACCTAAACCCTAAACCCTAAACTTAAAATAAAATAAACCTAAAATAAACTAAAAAATAAAAAATGAACTAAACTAAAAAATAAAAACCTTAACTTAAACCCACCCTCCGCCTGAGCCCTCAACCTCATGCTCTAGTGATTCTCCTTTTCCTCTCTCATTTTTAGCTTTCTAGTCATAGCTTGATGGCTGTTTGGCATGATTCTCACTAGATTCCTTCTAGAATTGATGATTGTGGCCGCTTCTTTTTTTACTTGGAGTGACATCTTGGCTTGGCATCTTCTCCAATGATTCTATGGGGGAAACTAACGGATCCAATGGATCCTACTAGGGCATCAACTACCCTGGCTTCGGCTGCTTCAAAATCATTCAAAGACATCCTCACTAGTAAGGATAGCTATTTAGGTGAGTCCCTGGAACTTGTTTTGACTTCTTCTAGAGGCATGCCTACGGTTATGTGCTCTGATATGATTGTGGAAAAGCTTGTTAAGCTATTTTAATTTACTTTGGTTGGAAAGTTTACTCTTCATAGGCTGGAAAACATTCACTCTTTCTTTCATTGTCTGAAACTTTTGGGTGCTTTTACATTTAATTAATCCCACCATATTTTGATTCGTAATGAATGATTTGGATTACTCACATGTTTTATTCTCATTCTTATTTTTTTCAATTGCCAAATGAGGTTGCTCAAAATGGATTCTCTTTGATATTAGGACCCAATCATTCAGCTTTGATTTCTCTTCCCAATATGAATTCATTTCATTAATCATCAATTCTTTTATGGGTGCTTTATTTGGTCATTGCAAATTGATAAATGACAATGAAATCTCAACCTTTGTGCTAGAATCTTGTTGAATTAGACATTACCAAGAAACACCCAAAGAAATCTGGTTGGAATCTTAAAATTACGGTTATATGTAGAAAGTTGATTTTGAAAATTTTGTTCTCTTTTATTCTCAATGTAAATTCCACAGGCACGATAATTCTGAATGTTTCATTCTACATCCTCACCTAAAAAAGAAAATTCTTATTAAGGAAACTATTGTTCCTAACCTTAGATCGACCAATGTTAAATATCAAAAAGTTAATTCAGAAAAAAAAGGATTCATTGAATGTTCCTAATAAGGCTATTTTACCACTTAATTCTTCTATGAAATTGAAGGTTTCTAATGTGGAAAATAATAATTTCTCTAAACTTTTGGATGATGATTCTTTTCCTCTAAGTCATCCTCGCATCTTACCAATTTTGTTTGATGAAATAAAGCTTTACTTGAAAATATTAATGAGGATATCAATGTTATGCATCATTTGAATTCAATGGAGAATATGGCTTTGGTTTCTCATGATATTCGTTTGAAAACCGACTTTACTTTAGTTCGTGATGATTTAAATTCTCAAAAGATTTAGTTTTGTCTAATAATTTGGGTATTGAAGAAGAAGGGATTGATGTTCACACTTGCCTTCTTAATAAATATTTCGCTCCCTCGCTTGTTACACCGATGCTCATTTGCCTTTAATAAATTTTAATGGCTTGAAGAAGGAGAACTCACTTCTATTCAGAGACTTCCAAATCTATGACAAATGTTGCTAAATCCTTCTCGGATGATGATTCTATGGGAAAAGGAAATGGTTTCGAAAAGTTAACATGCAAAAAAAAAAAAAAATGTTAAAAACTTCCCTCCCAAATTGTCCAAAACCACTAGATCTACTATGACCTCTCTCTCCTCTCTTAATTAACCTTTTCTTAACCCCTTTTTTTACTTATGTTTAATTTTTTATTTGAATGTTAAAGGATCGACCCTCTCTATTCATAATTATTAGAAACCTTTGTCATATTTATAATATTTCTTTACTTATTATTTTGGAGCCTCTTATTCATGCAAACAAAATTAACCATTTTGCTATAATGATCAGTTTCAATAAATTTTTCTCTGATGTTAGTAATAAAACTTGGTGTTTGGAATAATTTTGTGGAGGCTTCTATTCTTGATGATTTTAAACAAGTTGTCAATGCTCAAATATCTTATGGTGACTATTATGTTTTGGGCTCTTTGTCTATGCATCTTGTAATAGATCCGTAGAAATCTTCTTTGGGAAAATTTGAGGAATTTTGCTACCTTTGTCAATAAACCTTGGTTTGTTGGTGGGCATTTCAACACTATTTTATTCTCTTCGAATGAAGTGGTGGTTGCTCTCCTCTAATATTCATTCCATGGAAGAATTTTCCAATATGATCCTTGATTGCAATTTGATTGATATTGGCTTTAAGGGTTCAAATTTTACTTGGCAAAACTCTAGACTTTGGCAAAGGTTGGACTAGATTCTTATTAATACTCATTGGATTACTCAATGGCCTATTACTTCTATCGATCATTTAAGAACCTTATCGATCATGCTCTCTTTTGGTTTCTATTAAAGATAACTCTAATAGATTAAAAAATTTCTCTCATTTTAGATTTTAGAACATGTGGATTCAGCATATTGATTTCTTTAATGTTGTGGATAATAATTGGAAAGGTCCCTTACATCATGAAAATTTGATTATGGGGATGAATGGATTTTGGTTTAAGCTTTAAAAACTTAAACAAAATCTGGGTTTATGGAACAAGCATTGTTTTAAAAACCTTTTTACTAATATCAAAGAAATAGAAAATTTGGTTTGTGATCTTGAAGTCTCTGTTATGTCTGATCCTACTAAGATTAAGGACTTGATTGAGGTGAAAGATAAACTTCTTAATTTTTAAAATATGGAAGAGACTTATTGGTGCCAAAAAGCTACTAGTAAACATATTGCAGATGGTGAAAAATACTAGATATTTCCATGCTTTAGTTAATAAAAAGAGAGCTTTAAATAATATTCAAAAAATTAAAGATGATAATGGAGAATGGATTATAGAGAATAATGATATTAAGGATTCAGCCATTAATTACTTTAGAAATATGCTTAATAAGAGTTGCTCTTATGAAGTTATTTCTAAATTGCACTTGATTCCTTGTATTATAAACAATAATGATAATGATTTGCTTACTATTGTACTCACTGAAGAGGAAATTTTTAAAGTTCTTAATAGCATGAACATAGATTCGGTTTTTGGTCCGGAGGGTTTCACTACCCAATTTTTTTCAAAAATCTTAATTTATTATTTAAAATGATTTGATTGAGGCTGTGGTTGATTTTTTTTAATGGTAGTCCATTTCCTAGATATTTTTCTTGCAGTTCTATTATTCTCATACCTAAGAAAGATAATCTGAGCTGTTGGAGTTATTTTAGACCTATTAGTCTTTGCACCTTCTTCAATAAATTGATTTCCAAAATTCTAACCAATAGGCTTAGTCCTTTACTTCATAGGATTATCTCCCTAAACCAAATTAGGTTTGTTAGAGGTAGATCTATTTCTGATAATATTCTACTTTCTTAAGAATTAATTCATGATTTCGATGCTAAGACTAGAGGTGGCAACATTATGTTCAAATTAGATATTACCAAAGCTTTTGACAATATCTCTCTTGGGATTTCCTTATCCATATTCTGAATTTATTTAGGTTTTCTGATAAATTTATCTTTCTTATTAAAATTGTATTAATAATACCTAGTTTTCTATTTTAATGGGGAAGCCTTGGGCTTCTTTCCTTCTTCCCATGGCCTAAGATAAGGGGATCTATCTCCTACCTTATTTATTATTGTTGAGTACTTATCTAGAGCATCAATGATCTATTCTTAAACAATCCTAGTATGCATTAAAAACTCTTGGTGTTCTTCCTATTTCATTTAAGCTTTGCAAATGATTTCATTATTTTCTGCAATGCTTCTATTCATCATATCAAGAATCTCAAGATTTTTTTTAAAATAAATTTGGTTCAGAAACTGGTATATCTATCAATGAAAACAAAGGCTATTTTATTACTTCTTCAAGCATCTCCAATAATAAAATTAATCCAATCCTGCATATCACTAACTTTAAACATCAACACCTTCCTCTTAAGTATTTGGGTGATCCTCTTTTTAAATGTCAAATGATCCCATATTTTTGATGAGTTAATTCAAAATAATTTAAATAAAATTTCTATTTAGGAAATTCATTTACTTTCCTTTGGTGGTACGCTCACTATTCTTAAAAGCACTCTCAATTCAATGCTACTTTATTTGATTCAAACTATTATCCCCACTAATGCTACTTTATCAGAATTGATCGGTTGTTTAATAAATTTTTTTGGCGATCCAATAATTCTACTAAAATAATGCATTGGACTTCCTAGCATAAATGTTGTGGTCCTTTGGGTGAAGGTGGCCTCAGTTGCAAATCGATTCATGAAGCTATTAATGCCTTCTCTCATAAGCTCTGGTGGAATTTTAGAAAGAATGATAGCCTTTGGGCTAATTTTATGATGAAAAACTATTTCCAAGGTAAACACCCTCTTATCTGTGCTTATAAATTTCATGACTCTCCTATTTGGAAAAGGCTTTGCTCTATTAAATGGGTTGTTGAACCATTAATATGTTGGGGTATTCATTTCGGTTCTTCTTTCTTTTGGCAAGACAATTGGATTGGCAATGGCTCTATTGACTCTCTTTTATCTACCCACTCTACTACAGCTATCAAAGTTAACTCTTTCTGGCATAAGAACACTTGGAACTGAAATAAACTTGAGAATTATATCCCTATTTCTCTTTTAGATAACTTTAGAAATATCTTTATTTTCTCTAACAAACCTAACCAAATTCTCTTTAAGCTTTCTTACAATGGTGATTTTGTTCTTAAAGAGGTTTGGAATTTTATTAGAGATAAACAAAACTCCTCAAATGTTTTCATTAAACTTTGGAACAATATCATTTCCCATTTCTTATTGGTTTTAGCTTGGAGGATTTTGAATAACTTTATTCTTGTGGACTTTTTGCTCAAAAGGGTTTTATTTGCCTTCAAAGTGCTATTGTTGCTTTCATATTGAAAATCTTAATCATGTTATTGTCAATGGTGCTATTGCTTCTAAATTATGGTTATGGTAGGATGATTTATTTAATACCAACTAATTTCATGGCTCTCTTTCCATATATCAATTTCTTGAAGTTTGTTTCCAAAAGACTATGAAAGGTCATATCAAAGTTCTAGTTGCTATTACCCTTATCTGGTTCATTTGGATGGATATAAATGATGCTAAATATCATGGTATTCCGATGAGCCATAAAAGGATCCTAGCTAGAACCAAAGAAAAATTCAAGCTCTATTTAATGCAAATCTTATTAGTAACATTCATTTTATAGGTTATAAATTTGTGGCTAAAATTGTGTATCATTCCTTGATGTTGACTCTTATAAAGAGCTAGGATTATCCATTGGATCAAACCCAAAGAAAATTTGATTAAAGTGAATATTGATGGTTCTATTGCTTCCAATAAATATGGTTATGGTGGTATTCATAGGAATTCTAAAGGTACTACCATTTGTGCTTTTGCCTATCCTCTCAAAGCCTGTTCTGTTTATGTTGAGCTTATGGCTGTCAATAAATCTATTAAGATTTATTTGAACAAAGGTTTCCCCAACATCTGGATTTAAGTTGATGTGTTCTTGCTTTTTGACATGCTAAACTCTAATATAATAGGAAATGCTGATTTATTTTATCTTCTTAATCATACTGAAAATCTTCTTTCTCAAGTTTGTTATAAAATTTTCCATATCCTTTGTGAAGGTAATGCTTGTGCTGATTTCTTGACTACTTTAGGTGCGAACTTAACTGATTTAACTTTATTTGACAATCAAAATTTGCCTAAACTTTTAAGGGGTTTGGTCAACTTGGATAGCACTAGATTACCTTATCTCAGATTATAATTTTCTAGGCTTGGTTTTTCTGTTGGTTTTTTATGAGCCATAGCTTTTGGTTCCCCTTTGTTAAACCTTCTTTGGGTTATGGCCATTTGCTTATTTTCACTCTTGGGCCTACGCTGGGTTTTGTTTTTGAGCTCTTGCTTTTGGGTTGGCACAGTGGTTCTATTTTTTCTAGGTTATTTTGGTTTTTTATCACGGTGGATGTTTTTCTTGGTTGAATGATTATTTTGCTTGGTTGTTTTGGTGACCTTCATTTGGGTGGTGGCTTTTCTACTATTTTCTATATGGGATTTGCCATATCTCTAATGGTTGCTTCTTTAACTAGTTGGATTTTCTACTGTGGTGTGGTTGGTGGGTGGTGTTTGGTGTTGGTAGTTGGGTTGGTGGTTGGTTAGTGTGTTGTTTGGTTTATCTACTTCTATTGGTGGTAGATTGGAGAGGATGTTGGTGGTCTAATTTTGGATTGGAATTTGGCAAGGTGGAGGTTATTTGTTGACTATTATTTCTTCTTTTTTGTGGATTGGGTTTTGGTTATCAGTTTTGCTAGTTTGGGTTTGTTTCTTTTGGTTATGGTTTCGGCCTCTTCATGTAATGGTCTTCCTCTCTTGGCTGCATTTGTTTTTGTTTTTTTGTTATTTTGGGTTGGCTGGTTGTTGGCTATTTAGTAGCTCTTGTTTTTCTTTAGGATCTAGTGTCTTGGTTTGGTGTATTAGTGCCTAACTTGGCTATGGTTATGATGCTTGCACTCATTGATATTTCTCCTTTTGTTGTTGGCTTTGGTGGTGTTCCTATTGCACTATTGCTACTCCTAATGGATGGCTTTTAGTCGATCTTATCGATCTTTGCTCCATTTTGTTTATGGCTAGCTATTCACCTCACTTGGATCAAAATTTTTGCTGCTTTGGTTGGGTTTGGTGGATGTTGTTGTTTGTTTCTACCCTTTCCATGGTTGTCTTGGGTGGTTTTGGCATGATGGATGCTATTGGTCTTTTCACTGATTTGGATTTTCTCCTACTGTGGTGGTTGGTTGGGAGGCTATGTTGGCTGGCTGGGTTGGTTGGATGGGTGGCTATTTTGGCCTTTCTTTCCTGCTCTATTGGTGACATGTTGGTTGGCCTACTCCTACTATGGTTCTCTTCTCTTGGCTGCTGCTGCTTCCCTTTTCTATTTTGGGTGACAACCTTGCTGCCTTTCCTGTTTGCTTGTGGAGGACATGAGCTCTTGTGTTTTTCTTTTTGATCATATTTTTTTTCTGGTTTGTGTTGTCAACGTCATGATGTTTGCTCCCTTTGATGTTACTATTCCTCTTTGGTGGTGGCTTTGGTGGTGTTCCTACTATACTACTATTTTCCTTGATGGTTGATTGATTTTCTGCCTTATTGGGCTTATTTGTTTTGGTGGCTTTATGGTTGGCTATTATTTCTACTGCTTGGAGGAGTTTGCAGCCTTGCAGGATGATGGACTTGGGATGATGGGCTATAAGAGGTATGCTGGCAATGATTGCCTTGATGTTTCCCTCTCTATCTTCTTTTGGCTGGTGGCATTATATGTAATTGTAACCCTTCTTCGGAAGTTTGGATGCTTACATATAATGTTGCTCCTTGAGATGATATGGCTGAGCCTTTTCTTTACTTTGCTCCTTTTCTTTGCTCATACTCTTTATGCTTGCTTAATGTACTCATCCTTTCATTAGTATGTTGCGATTTCTTTTATTGGTTGGGAGAATCTTGCGGTGGATCTTCGTATCAAAAGGACTAGTGGATGTTTGAACATTAATCAGTTGTTGTTGGTGATTTCATTTTGCTTTTGCTTTTGTTATTTTTTTTCTTATATTATTGTAATAGTCAGGGGGTTTATCTCTTTAAGACTTATTGTTGCTCTTTAAGCATTAATTTAGAGATTTACCCCCTGTAAGGACTTTGTACTTTTCTTTCTCGCAATAAAATTCTCCTAATTTCCCAAAAAAAACCCCAAACCTTAAATTAACCCTAAACCCTAAAAAGCTAAAAACCTAAACCTAAACAAAATAAAAATAAAAATAAAATAAATAAATAAAACTAAAACCTAAATAAAATCAAAAATATAACAAATTAAAACTAAAACCTTAACCTAAACCTTAAAACAAATTTAAATAAAAAATAAAAACTAAATTATAATAAAATAAATAAAAACCTAAACTAAACTAAAAAAAAAAACCTAAATAAAATATAAAACTAAACCTAAAAAATAAAATAAACCTAAACCTAAACTAAAATAAATAACTAAAATAAAACCTAAACCTACTAAAATAAACCAAACCTAAACCTAAACTAAAAATAAAATAAAATAAATCTAAAAATAAATGAAACTAAACTAAAATAAAATCTAAAAAAACCTAAATAAAATTCTAAACTTAAACATAAAAAAATAAAATAAAAACCTAAACCTAAACTTAATAATAAAAATAAAACCTAAACCTAAAAAAAAAACTAAACTAAAAAATATACATAAACCTAAAACAAAAATATAAACTAAAATAAAAAACCTAAACTAAAATAAATAAACTAAACTAAATATAAACAAAAATAAACATAAATATAAATTAAGGTAAAATAAATAAAAATTAAACAAAATAAACCTAAACCTACCAATTTGCTGAATTTAAAAAAATAAAAAATAAAAACCCTAACCCTAAACTTTAAACCCTAAAACTAACCCTAAAATAAAAACCTAAACTAAAATAAATAATACAAACTAAAAATAATGTTAAACCTAAGTTAAAAAATAAAACCTAAAATAAAAACCTAAAACTTAAATCTAAAAAAATAAAATAAAACTAATACTTAAACCTAAAAGTAGAAAATAAAAATAAAAATAATACTAAATTAACAAATAAACATAAACCTAAACTTAAACCTAAAAAAAAAAACTAAAAAAACCTAAACTAAAATAAATAAATAAAAAATAAATAAATATAGTAAGATAAATAAAAAATAAACCTAATTAAAAATATAAAATAAACTAAATAAACCTAAACTTATGCGCTTACTTAATTTAAATAAAATACCTAAACCTTAAACCCTAAACCCTAAACCCTAAAAAACTCTAAACCTTAAACCTTAAATCCCAACCCTAACATTTAAACGCTAAACCCCAAATCCTAAACCCTAAAAACCTAAACCCTAAACCCTAAACCCTAAACTTAAACTAAAACTTAAACCCCTAAACTCCTAAATCTAAACCTAAACCTAAATCTAACCTAAACCTAAACTATAAACTCTCCTAAATCTAAACCTAAACCTAAACCTAATACTAAACCTAAACTTAAACACTAAACCCTAAAACCCTAAATCATAAACCCTAAATAATAAACCTTAAAACCCTTTACCCAAACACTAAACCTTAAATCCTAAGCCCTAAAACCTACAACCCTAAAACTTAAACACTAAACCCCAAACCCTAAACCCTAAAAACCTAGAAACCTAAACCTAAACTAAATAAAACCTTAAAATAAAATAAATAAAGAGACCTAAACATAAATTAAATAAAATTAAAATTCAATAAAATAAGATAAAAACCTAATCCAAAATCTAAACCTAAACCTAAACATAAACCTAAGCATAAAAATAAAATAAAATAAAGAATAAAAACTAAACTAAAATAAAGTGAATAAAAATTAAAAACTAAACCAAAATAAAATAAATAAAAACTAAATGTAAACTAAAAAATAAACTGAACTTAAAAATAAAAAACCTAAATAAAATAGAACCTAAATGTAAACCAAAAATTAAATAAACTTAGAAAATAATAAAATATAAATTAAATAAAAACCTAAACCTAAACAATAAACCTAACAATAAAAGTTAAAATAAATAGAAAATAAAGCCTAAACCCTAAACTAAAAAAAAAAACCTAAACCTAAAATAAAAATTAAATAAACCTAAAATAAAATAAAATAAACTAAAATAAAGAAAAATTAAACCTAAACCTAAAGTAAACTTAACCTAAACCTAAACCTAAACTAAATAAAACAAAATAAACTAAAAATAAACCTAAGCCTAAACTAAAAAATAAAACTAAGATAAAATCCTAAAACCTAATCCTAAAAAAATAAAATAAAAACCTAAACTTAAACCTAAAAATTAACCAAAAAACTTATACCTAAAAAATAAAATAAAAATATAACTAAACTAAAAAATAAACATAAACCTACACGTAAACCTCTAAAAAAAACATAAACTAAAATAAATAATCTTAAAATATAGGTAAACTAAGTTAAATAAAAAATAAACCTAAATAAAATATAAAATAAACTAAGTAAACCAAAACCTATCAGTTTACTTAATTTTAAAAAAACCCTAAACCCTAAACACTAAACCCTAAAAAACCCAATACCTTAAACCCTAAACCCTAAACTACCCTAAACCTTAAACCTTAAGCCCTAAACCTAAACCCTAAACCCAAAACCCTAAACCCTAAATCCTAAACCCTAAACATTAAACCCTAAACCCTAAACCATAAATAAAATAAATAAATAATAATTTAAAACCCTAACCCTAAACCCTAAAATTCCTAAACCTGAAACCTAAAATCGTAAACTCTAAAATGCTAAACCCGATACCCTATACCCTAAACCTTAAACCCTACAACCCTAAACCCTAAACCGTAAACCTCAAACTATAAACCCTAAATCCTAAAAACTTAAAAACCTAAACCTAAACTAAATAAAACCTAAAAATAAAATAAATAAAAAAACCATAAACCTAAATAAAATAAAATAAAAACTAAATAAAACTTAAACTAAAACCTAAACCTAAACATAAATTGGTACCTAAACCTAAACTTAAAATTAAAATATAATAAAAAATAAAAAGTAAACTAAAATAAAATAAACAAAAACCTAAACTAAACTAAAAAGTAAAATAAATCTAAAAATAAAAATCTAAATAAAATAAAAACTAAACCTAATATAAAAATATAATAAACCTAATATAAAATAAAATAAATACTAAATAAAAACCAAAACCTAAAGAATAAACCTAAAAATAAATAAAAAATAAAAACCTAAACCATAAACTTAAAAAAACCAAAACCTAAAATAAACAAAATAAAATATGCCCAAACCTAAATGAAAATAAGCTAAACTATAATAAATAAAACCTAAACCTAAACCTAAAATAAACTATACCTCAACCCTGAACAAAATAAAATAAAATAAACTAAAAATAAACCTAAACCTAAACTAAAAAGTAAATCATAAAAATAATCTTAAAATAAAAACTTAAAACTTAAACCTAAAAAAAAATAAAATGAAAACCTAAACCTAAACCTAAAAATAAAAAATAGAACCTAACTAAAAAAAAAAAAATAAAAAAATAAAACTAAAAAATTAAACATAAACCTAAACCTGAACCTAAAAAATAAATTAAAATAAAAAACATAAACTAAAATAAATAAACATAAATAAATAAAATAAAGTAAATAAAAATAAAGAAAAATCCATAGATATATAAAAATTTAACCTAAACCTACTAGTTTCCTTAATTTTTTTTAAAAACCCTAAACTTTAAACCCTAAATCTTAAATCCTAAACCCTAAACCTATAGCCCTAAACCCTAAACCCTAAATCCTAAACTAACCTTAAACCCTAAACCCTAGAAAGCTAAAAACCTAGACCTAAAATAAATAAAACCTAAAAATAAAATTAATAAAAATATCTAAACTAAAATAATATAAATAAAATAAAATAAAATAAAAACACAAACTAAAACCTAAACCTAAAATGAAAATAAAAAATAAAATAAAATAAATAAATAATAACCTAAACTAAATTAAAAAATAACAAACCTAAATAAAATAAATACTAAACCTAAAATAAAAATATAATAAACCTAAAATTAAACAAAATAAAAGGTAAATAAAAACTTAAATAAAAATAAAAAAATAAAATAAAGAAAAATAAATAATAAATAAACTAAATAAACATAATTCTATGAGTTTACTTAATTTTTTAAAAAATAAAAATAATAGAAATAATAAAAGAACCTGACCCAAAAACTAACCCTAAACCCTAAATTCGAAACCTACAAACCTAAATCTTAAACCCTAAACCCTAAAACCTTAAATCGTAAAGCTTAAAACCATAAAACATTAAACCCTAAACCCTAAACCCTACACCAAAAACCCTAAAACCTACAACCTACAACCCTAAACCCTAATCCCTAAACCTTAAAGCCTAAACCCTAAACCCTAAACCCTAAACCCTAAAACTTAAAAACCAAAAAACCAAATCCTAAACTAAATAAAACCAAAAAACAAAATAAATAAAAAAACCTAAACCTAAATTAAATAAAATAATAAAATAAAATAAAAACTTAAACTAAAACCTAAACCTAAACCTAAACCTAGAAACTAAATAATATAAAAAATAAGAACTAAATAAAATTAAAATAAATAAAATCCTAGGCCAAACTAAAAAATAAAATAAACCTAAAACTAAAAAGCCTAAATAAAATAAAAATTAAAAATAAACATAAAAACTAAACCTAAAAATAAATAAAAAGTAAAACCTAAACCATAAACTAAAAAAAAATCAAAATGAATAAAATAAAATAAACCTAACCCTACACTAAAATAAATTAAACTAAAATAATTAAAACATAAACTGATACCTAAAATAAACTAAACCAAAACCCTAAACTATATAAAATAAAAAAAAAACTAAATATAAACCTGAACCTAAATTGAAAAATAAAACTTAAAAGTAAGCCTAAAATAAAAACCTAAAACCTACACCTAAAAAAATAAAATAAAAACCTAAACTTAAACCTAAAAATAAATTAAAATAGAAACGTAAACTAAAATAAATACACCTAAAATAAATAAAATAAACTAAATAAAAATAAAGAAAAAACCTTAAATAAATAAAAAAACCGAAACCTACCAGTTTCCTTAATTTTTTTTAAAAATATCCTAAATCCTAAACCCTAAACTACAGCCCTAAACCCTAAACCCTAAACCTTAGAAAGCTAAAAACCAAAACCTAAAATAAATAAAACTTTAAAATAAAATGTATAAAAATACCTAAACCAAAATAATATAAATAAAATAAAATAAAATAAAAACATAAACTAAAACCTATACCTAACCATAAACCTAAACCTAAACCTAAACCTAAAATGAAAATAAAATAAAAAACAAAAACTAAAATAATATAAAATAAATAATAACCTAAATTAAACTAAAAAATAATAAACCTAAATAAAATAAAAACTAAACCTAAAATAAAAATAAAATAAACCTAAAATAAATAAAATAAAAACTAAATAAAAACCTAAATATAAACAAAAATCAAATTAAACCTAAATAAAAATACATAAATAAAATAAAGTAAAATAAATAAAAAGTAAACTAAATAAACCTAAACCTACCAGTTTATTTAATTTAAAAATAATAAAAATAATAAAGCAACCAAACTCTAAACGCTAGACCCTAAAACTAACTTTAAACCCTAAACCTTAAACCCCCAACCTACAACCCTAAATCCTAAACCCTAACCCTAAAACCTTAAACCCTAAAGCTTAAACCCTAAACCTACACCATAAATCATAAAACACTAAACTCTAAACCCTAAACCCAAAATCCTAAACCCAAAAACCTAAACTCTAAACCCTAAACCCTAAATCCTAAACCATAAACCCTAAACCCAAAACCCTAAACCCTAAACCCTAAACTAACCCTAAAACCTAAACCATAAACCCTAAACCCCAAACCCTAAACCCTAAAGACTAAACCCTAAACCCTAAGCCCTAAACCCTAAAACCCTAGAACTTTAAACCCTAAACCTTAAACCCTAAACCCTAAAATCCTAAATCGTAAACCCTAAACACTAAACCCTAAAACCCTTAACCCAAACACTAAACCTTAAATCCTAAGCCTTAAAACCTACAACCCTAAAACTTAAACACTAAACCCCAAACCCTAAACCTAAACCCTAAACCCTTAAAACCTAGAAACTAAACCTAAACTAAATAAAACCTTAAAATAAAATAAATAAAGATACCTAAAAATAAATAAAATAAAATAAAATAAAAACCTAAACCAAAATCTAAACCTAAACCTAAAAATACACCTAAGTCTAAAAATAAAATAAAATAAAGAATAAAAACTAAACTAAAATAAAATAAATAAAAATTAAAAACTAAACTAAAATAAAATAAATAAAAACCAAATGTAAACTAAAAAATAAAATGAACTTAAAAATAAAAAACCTAAATAAAATAGAACCTAATTGTAAAATAAAAATAAAATAAAGTTGGAAAAAAATAAAATATAAACTAAATAAAAACTAAACCTAAACAATAAAACTAATAATAAAAGCTAAAAATAAACCAAAAATAAAATCTAAATCCTAAACTAAAAAAAACCTAAACCTAAAATAAAAATAAAATAAACCTAAACAAAAATAAACTAAACTAAAATAAAGAAAAATTAAACCTAAACCTAAAATAAACTAAACCTAAACCTAAACCTAAACTAAATAAAACAAAATAAAGTAAAAATAAATCTAAGCCTAAACTAAAAAATAAAACCTAAGATAAAATCCTAAACTTAATCCTAAAAAAATAAAATAAAAACCAAAACCTAAACCTAAAAATTAAACATAAAACTTAAACCTAAAAAATAAAATAAAATAAGAACTAAACTAAAAAATAAACATAAACCTACATGTAAACCTGAAAAACAAACTAAAAAAAAAACATAAACTAAAATAAATAAACTTAAAATAGGTAAACTAAGTTAAATAAAAAATAAACCTAAATAAAATATAAAATAAACTAAGTAAACCAAAACCTATCAGTTTAATTTTAAAAAAACCCTAAACCCTAAACACTAAACCCTAAAAAACCCTAAACCTTAAACCCTAAACCCTAAACTACCCTAAACCCTAAACCCTAAACCTTAAGCCATAAACCCTAAACCCTAAACCCTAAACCATAAATAAATAATAATTAAAAAACCCTGACCCTAAACCCAAAACCTTAAACCGTAAACTCTAAAACACTAAACCCTATACCCTATACCCTAAACCTTAAACCCTACAACCCTAAACCATAAACCTCAAATCATAAACCCTAAATCCTAAAAACTTAAAACCTAAACCTAAAGAAAATAAAACCTAAATATAGAAAAAATAAAAAAACCATAAACCTAAATAAAATAAAATAAAAGCTAAATAGAAACCTAAACCTAAACATAAATTGGTACCTAAACTTAAACTTAAAAATAAAATATAATAAAAAATAAAAAGTAAACTAAAATAAAGTAAACAAAAACCCAAACTAAACTAAAAATTAAAATAAACCTAAAAATAAAAATATAAAAAAAATAAAAACTAAACCTAAAATAAAATAAAATAAATACTAAATAAAAACCAAAACCTAAATAATAAAACTAAAAAATAAAAAAAATATAAAAACCTAAACATAAACTTAAAAAAAATGAAACCTAAAATAAACAAAATAAAATATGCCTAAACGTAAATGAAAATAAGCAAAACTAAAATAAATAAATCCTAAACCTAAACCTAAATTAAACTAAACCTCAAACCTGAACAAAATAAAATAAAATAAACTAAAAATAAACCTAAATCAAAACTAAAAAATAAATCCTAAAAATAATCTTAAAATAAAAACCTAAAACCTAAACCTAAACCTAAAACTAAAAATAAAAAATAGAACCTAGACCTAAAAAATAAAATAAAAATAAAACTAAACTGAAAATTAAACATAAACCTAAACCTAGACATCAAAAATAAATTAAAATAAAAAACCTAAACTAAAATAAATAAACATAAATAAATAAAATAAAATAAATAAAAATAAAGAAAAAACCATAAATAAATAAAAATTTAACCTAAACCAACTAGTTTTCTTAATTTTTTTTTAAAAAACATTAAACTTTAAACCCTAAATCTTAAATCCTAAACCCAAAACCTACAACCCTAAATCCTAAACCCTAAACCCTAAACTAACCTTAAACCCTAAACCCTAGAAAGCTAAAAACCTAGACCTAAAATAAATAAAACCTAAAAATAAAATAAATAAAAATATCTAAACTAAAATAATATAAATAAAATAAAATAAAATAAAATAAAAACATAGACTAAAACCTAAACCTAAAATGAAAATAAAAAAATAAAATAAAATAAATAAATAATAACCTAAACTAAATTAAAAAATAATAAACCTAAATAAAATAAATACTAAACCTAAAATAAAATAAAATAAAAAGTAAATAAAAACCTAAATATAAATAAAAAAATAAACCTAAATAAAAATAAAAATTAAAATAAAGAAAAATAAATAAAAAATAAACTAAATAAACCTAAGCTACGAGTTTATTAATTTTAAAAAATAAAAATAATAAAAATAATAAAAAAACCTGACCCTAAATCCTACACCCAAAAACTAACCCTAAACCCTAAATCCAAAACCTACAAACCTAAATCCTAAACCCTAAACCCTAAAACCTTAAATCGTAAAGCTTAAAAACTTATAACACTGAACCCTAAACCCTAAACCCCAAAAACCCTAAAACCTACAACCTACAACCCCTAAACCCTAAACCCTAAACCCTAAAAATCTAAAAACCAAATCCTAAACTAAATAAAACCAAAAAATAAAATAAATAAAAAAACTTAAACCTAAATTAAATAAAATAATAAAATAAAATGTAAACTTAAACTAAAACCTAAACCTAAACCTGAACCTAGAAATTAAATAATTTAAAAAATAAAAACTAAACTAAATTAAAATAAATAAAATCCTAGGTCAAACTAAAAAATAAAATAAACCTAAAACTAAAAAACCTAAATAAAATAAAAATTAAAAATAAACATAAAAATTAAACCTAAAAATAAATAAAAAATAAAACCTAAATCATAAACTAAAAAAAACCTAAATCAAAATGAATAAAATAAAATAAACCTAACCCTACACTAAAATAAACTAAACTAAAATAATTAAAACTTAAATCGATACCTAAGATAAACTAAACCAATACCCTAAACTATATAAAATAAAAAAAAACTAAATGTAAACCTAAACCTAAATTGAAAAATAAAACCTAAAAATAAGCCTAAAATTAAAACCTAAAACCTAAACCTAAAAAAATAAAATAAAAACCTAACCTAAACCTAAAAATAAATTAAAATAAAAAAGTAAACTAAAATAAATAGACCTAAAATAAATAAAATAAACTAAATAAAAATAAAGAAAAAACCAAAAATAAATAAAAAAACCCAAACCTACCAGTTTTCTTAATTTTTTTTTAAAAAATCCTAAATCCTGAACCCTAAACCTACAGCCCTAAACCCTAAACCCTAAACCCTAGAAAGCTAAAAACCTAAACCTAAAATATATAAAACTTAAAAATAAAATATATAAAAATACCTAAACCAAAATAATATAAATAAAATAAAAATGCAAACTAAAACCTATACCTAACCCTAAACCTAAACCTAAACTTAAACCTAAAATTAAAATAAAATAAAAAACAAAAATAAAAATAATTTAAAATAAATAATAACCTAAATTAAACTAAAAAATAATAAACCTAGATAAAATAAAAACTAAACCTAAAATAAAAATAAAATAAACCTAAAATAAAATAAAATAAAAATTAAATAAAAACCTAAATATAAAGAAAAATCAAAATTAATCTAAATAAAAATACACAAATAAAATAAAATAAAATAAATAAAAAATAAACTAAATAAACCTACCAGTTTACTTAATTTAAAAATAATAAAAATAATAAAGAAACCAAACCCTAAACCCTAGACCCTAAAACTAACTCTAAACCCCAAACCTTAAACCCCCAACCTACAACCCTAAATCCTAAACCCTAACCCTAAAACCTCAAACCCTAAAGCTTAAACCATAAACCCTACACCCTAAGCCATAAAACACTAAACTCTAAACCCTAAACCCTAAACCCTAAACTATAAACCCCAAACCCTAAAACCTATAACTCTAAACACTAAACCCTATTCCCCAAACCCCAAACCAAAAAAAAAAAAATAAAATAAAATAAAAAAAACCCTAATCCCCAATCCCTAAAGCTTACAACCCCAAACACTAAACCGTAATCCCAAAACCCGAAAGCCTAAACCCTAAAAACCTATAAACCAAATCCTAAACTAAATAAAACCTAAAATAAAAAATAAAAAAACCTAAACCTAAATAAAATAAAATAATAAAATAAAATAAATACTTAAACTAAAACCTAAACCTAAACCTAAACTTAAACCTAAAAATAAAATAATAGAAAAAATAAAAATTAAACTAAATTAAAATAAATAAAATCCTAAGCCAAACTAAAAAATAAAATAAAGCTAAAATAAAAAACCTAAACATATTAAAAAAAAAACTAAACCTAAAAATAAATAAAAATTAAAACCTAAACCACGAACTAAAAAAAATCCTATGCCTAATTAAACAAAATAAAATAAACCTAACCCTACACTAAAATAAACTAAACTAAAATAAATAAAACTTAAACCTATACCTAAAATAAACTAAAGAAAAACCATAAACTATATAAAATAAAAAAACTAAATATAAAAATAAAACCTAAACAAAAAAATAAAACAAAAAATAAGCCTAAAATAAAAACCTAAAACCTTAACCTAAAAAAATAAAATAAAACCTAAACTTTAAACTAATAATTAAATAATAAAACCTAAACCTAAAAAATAAAATTAAAGTAAAACTAAAGTAAAAAAAATAAACATAAACCTAAACCTTAACCTAAAAGATAAACTAAAATAAAGAACCTAAACTAAAACTAATAAACCTAAAATAAATAGCCTAAACTAAACAAAAATTACAACCCTATAACCCTAAACCTTAAAGCCTAAACCCTAAAACCCAAAAACCTAAGCCCTAAACCCCAAACCCCAAACCTAAACCCTAAACCCTAAAAATTACAACCCTAAACCCTAAGCCTTAAACCCCAAACCCTAAATCCTAAACCCTAAACCCTAAACCCTAAACCCTAAATCCTAAAAACCTAAAAACATAAACCTAAACTAAGAAAAACCTAAAAATAAAATATGTAAAAATATCCAAACCATAATAAAATAAAATAAAAATGAAAACTAAAATCTAAACTTAAACCTAACCCTAAACATAAACCTAAACCTTAACCTAAAAATAAAAAAATAAAAACTAAAATAAAATAAATAAATAAATACTTAAACTAAACTAAAAAACAAAATAAACCTAAAAATAAAAAACCTAAACATAAAATAAAAATAAAACCAAATAAAAATTAAATAAAAACATAAACCTAAATAATAAATATAAAAATAAAACCTAAAAGTAAATAAAAAATTAAACCTAAACCCTAAACTAAAAAAAGAAACCTAAACTTAAAAAATAAAGATAATAAAATAAACTTAAACTTAAACCAAAATAAACTAAACTAAAATAAATAAAACCTAAAATAAACTAAAACTAACCCTAAAGAATGACCAATCCGATCTGCTGCTTATGGAACTATGTCTTTATAGTAGCGATGGTTCTAGTTATCTAAGGTTTTTGATTTGCCCTATGCGTGCTCAATTTTTATCTATGTCATCACTTGTGTCATAAAAAACTTGGTGTGTTACTTGGTTGATGAAATAGAAAAGAAGAAATGTTGAATATGAATTTGTTCTCTATTAAAAAAACAAAAACTCTAAACCCTAAACTTAAACCTAAACCCTAAACCTAAAACCTAAACCCTAAACCTTCAACCTTAAACCCTAAAAACCCTAAACCCTAAGCCCTAAACACTAAACCCTAAACCCTAAAAGCATAAAACCCAAAACCTAAACCCTAAAACCTAAATCCTAAACACTCAACCATAAACCCTAAACCCTAAACCCTAAACCCTAAACCCTAAACCTAAACCCTAAACCCTAAACTAACCCTAAGCCATAAACCCTAAACCCTAAAAAGCTAAAAACCTAAACCTAAACTAAACTAAAACTTGAAAATAAAATTAATAAAGAAATAAATAAAATAAAATAAAATAATATAAAAACCTAAACCTAAAAAGAAATTAAAATAAAAAATAAAAACTAAACTAAAATAAAATAAATAAAAACATTAACTAAATTAAAAAATCCTAAATAAGATAAAAAATAAACCTAAAATAGAAATAAAATAAACCTAAAATAAAATAAAATAAAAACAAAATAAAACCTAAACCTAAAAAATAAACCTAAAAATAATTTAAAAATAATACCTAAACCCTAAACTAAAAAAAACCTAAACCTAAAATAAAAATAAAATAAAACTAAACCTAAACTTAAATAAACTAAAATAAAATAAATAAAACTTAAACCTATGCCTAAAATAAACTAAACATAAACCTAAACCTAAACTAAATAAAATAAAATATAATAAAATTAAACCTAAACCTAAACTAAAAATAAAAAAGCTAAAATAAACCTAAAATAAAACTTATAAACTAAACGTAAGAAAAATAATATCTAAAGCTAAACCTAAACCTAATAATAAAAAAATAAAAAAATAAAATTAAACTAAAAAATAAACTTGAAACTAAACCTAAACCTAAAAAATAAACTAAAATAAAAAAACTAAAATAAATAAACATAAAATAAATAAACTAAACTAAATAAAAAATAAACCTAAATAAAAATCAGAAAAAAATAAACTAAATAAACTAAAACTTATGAGTTTACTTAATTTAAAAATACTAAAATAATAAAAAACCTTTACCCTAATCCCTAAACCCTGAACCCTAAACCCTAAACCTACAAGAAACCGTAAACCCTAAAACCCTAAACCTTATAGTTAAACCCTTAATCCTAAAACCCTAAACCCTAAACCCTAAACTGTAAAACCTACAACCCTATACCCTAAACCCTAAACCCCAAAGCCTAAACCCTAAACCCAAAACCCTAAACTCTAAACCCTAAAAACCTAAAAACCTAAACCTAAGAAAAATAGAAGTGATTTCGGCTACAAATGATTAGCCTAAATTTCTCTAATATAGATAAAAATTATATGAGCTTTATAAGCCATAGTAAACTGCCTGTTTCAAGTTTCATAAAGATGCTAAAGGTAGCTTTCTATTCATGGACAAATAAAGAATGAACCTACTTAAGTTCAGACACCTAAGTGTCCATTTGTGAGCAATCCTCTTCTATAGCTGAGATAGCCTATCTAATAGTACATCTCTAATCAATATTATCTTCTCAATTGCAGCTCTTTCAATTTAGGAGATATGTCGAGGAGCTAAATCAATGCTTTAAAAAGCTCTCTTTAGTAGGATTTCAATGCTTTGATACTATGCTCGAGATGTTGGCAAATTAGGGAGACTTGATGCGAAGTATTGCTAAATGAGATTTTTACAATAGTGATTGTATCTGACCAAATCTCTTGATAAGTAGTGCATAACTAGAATAATTCAAACTCGATATCTCAGCACAAGGATTTCCAAAACTATAGCTGTCCTACTTTGAGACTCAACGCCACAACATAATGTAACAAATAATTCACTTAAAAATAAAAGCGAGAAAGTTCAAGCAAAACTCTGAAGTCAATGCTTAGAAAGAGGCGACATAGTGTTGTGAGAGATTTAGGACACTCACAAAATTTTTGTTGACATCTAAAATATGATTTAAGAGAGATTTTGGATTCCAACATAGTATATATCATCTTTTCTATTTTTATTTTATTGGTAGTAGTGTTACTTCATTTAGATGTATTCATTTGAATTTGATTTACTGGTGGAAAGAATACAACAACAATAACAACAACAAGCCTTAATCTCACTATTGCCTACATGAATCCTTCATCTCCATTGTGTCCTATTATGTGTCAAATTCTCATTTAAATCAAGAATACTAAGATCATTTTTATACATCTTAACCAAGTCTTTTAGGTCTACCTCTACCTTTCTTAACATAAGGCAAATCTAATGCATCTACTCTCCTAGTCATCGGATGGGCTAACGCTTTATGTGGCCAAACCATCTAAGGCGACTGTAATCTTATCTACCACCGAGCTACTCTAACTTTTTTTATACTCATTTAACATTTTATCTCTAAGAGTAAAACCACTCATCCACCTAAGCATCCTCATCTCTGTAACACTTAACTTAGTCTTATGCTTCTCTTTTATTGGCAAACATTCTGTACCATAAGTCATTGCAGGTCTTACCACCATCTTATAAAATTTTTCCTTAAGTTTAAGTGGAACTTATCTATCACATAATAGGCCAGATGCATTCCTCCACTTCAACCATCCAACTTGAATTCTACTAATAACATCTCCATCTATTTTTCACCATCATTTTGAACAATAGAGCCTAAATATCAAACTCTCACTCTTATTAATGACTTGTTCACCTAATGTCACAATACTACCACTAGAACTTCTACAACTAAAATTACACTCCATTTATTCAGTTTAGATCTACTTAAACGAAAAACTTTAGACTCTAGAGTTGACCTCCATAATTCAAGTTTCTTTCGGACTCCCTCTCTAGTCTTATCAACAAGAAGAATGTCATCAGCAAAAAAGCATACACCAAGGTGGAAAGAATAATTCATACATTTGACATTATTTTAAGTGCAAGAATTTTTTATGTTATTTGAAATCTAAAGTTTGATGAAAAGCCACATGCAAATTAATTTTATGTAGTGTCTCTTTTAAGTTTAGGGCTCAAGTTGATCTAAACCTAAACAACATTAGCTTAATCTTTCCCTAATTTTAGAAGAAAATAAGAATACTTCAAATTTATTCATGTACTCATTTATAATTTTGATTTTTTGCTTTAGCAAGTAAAACTCTAAACAATTGATCTTAGTAAGATAAAGAAAAGTATTTTGTTAACAATAATTTCATTTCAACCATGTAATAACTTGTTCTAATATTAATCTTCCAGGCTCTTTAATTCTATCTCATAGATTTTTGTTTAGCAATATGTTTTAGTTTTATAAATCCCAATATTTAAGGCTCAGTAAATCCTAAACCCTCAACTAACCCTAAACCCTAAAACTAACCCTAAACCCTAAACTCTAAACCATAAACCTACAACCCTAAACCTAAACCATAAACCCTAAAACCCTAAACCCTAAACCTTAAACCATAAACCCTAAACCCTAAACCATAAACCCTAAACCCTAAAACCCTAAACCCTAAACCTTAAAAAACATTAAACCCTAAATCATAAACCCTAAGCTAACCCTAAACCACCCTAAACTTAACCCTAACTATAATCCTAAAACTTAAACCCTAAACTTAACTAAAATTAACCTAAACCATCTAAACCTAAACGCTAAACCTCCTAAACTATAAACACAAACTAAACCCTAACCTAAACCCTAAAACCCTAAACCAGAACTTTAAATTAAAAACCTAAACCCTAAATCCTAAAACCTAAATACCTAATCCAACCTAAATATAACCTAAAAATAAAATAAATAAAAAAAAACTTAACCTAAAAAAAATAAAATAATAAAATAAAAAAAATAAACTTAAACCTAAACATAAAACTAAAATAAAATAAAAAAAATAAAATTAAAAAAAACTTATCAACTAAATAAAATAAAATAAACTTAAAAAACCTAAATAAAATAGAAACTAAATGTAAAATAATAATAAAATAAAATAAAATAAATCCTAAATAAAAACATAATCCTAAATAATAAAATTAAAAATAAAACTTAAAAATATATAAAAAATAAAACCTAAACCTTAAATTAAAAAAACCTAAACTTAGAATAAAAATAAAATAAATATAATCCTAAATTAAAATAAATAAAACCTAAAACTAAATCTAAAATAAATTAAACCCAAACCAAAACCTAAACTAAATAAAATAAAATAAACTAAAAATAAACCTAAACATAAACTAAAAAATAATACCTCAAAATAAACCTAAAAAGAAAAAATTGAAAACCTAAACCTAAGAAAATAAAATAAAAACCTAACTTAAACCTAAAAATAAAAATTAAAACCTAATCCTAAAAAATAAAATAAAAATAAAACTCAACTATAAAATAAACCTAAACATAAACATAAAAAATAAACTAAAATAAAAAACATAAACTAAAATAAATAAACCTAAAATAAGTAAACAAAACTAAATAAAAAAAATAAGCTTAAACAAAAATAAAAAAATAAAGTAAACTAAAATAAATAAAAAATAAACAAATATATTAAATAAATAAAAACTTATAGATTTATTTAATTTAAAAAAAAAACCTTAAACCCTAAACCCTAAACCTTAATCCTTAAACCCTAAAAGAATAAACTGTAAAACCCTAAACCATATATAGTAAACTATAAACCCTAACCTTAAACCTTAATCCCTAAACCTAAATGTAAAATAACTAAATAAATTTAAAAATAAACCTAAACCTTAAAACTTAATACAACTAAACCTAATCAGAAACCCTAAGAATGTGTAGAACCTTAACGGGAACATCACCGTAAAGCTTAGTCTAGATCCAAGGTGGAGGCAGAAGGCGATGGTTGTCATAGTGGTGGTGGGGGATCTAGGTGTGGATATGGAGGTGGTGGTTGAGCAAGTGGTGGTTATGGAAGTGGGAGTAACGTGGTTAGCCATGGTGGTGGAGGAAGAAATAGGGGATATGATGATGGATCCCACTACTTGAGAGGCCAGGGTGGTTCTAATGGGAACTACAAAAATTGAAGAACGGCCGGTCTGATTTGCTGCTTATGGAACCATGTCTTTACAATAGGGATAGTTCTAGCTATCTTGGGTTTTTGATTTCCTCTATGCGTGCTCATTTTTGATCTATGTCGTCACTTGTGTCTTAAAAACTTGGTGTGTTACTGCTGTTGAAATCAAAAGAAGAAATGTTGAATTTGAATTTGTTAAAAAATAAAATAAAAAAAACCAAAAACCCTAAACCCTAAACTAAAACTTGAACATTAAACCTAAAACATCAATCGTAAACTCTAAACCCCCAAAAACCCTAAACTCTAAACCCTAAACCCTAAATCCTAAAACCCTAAACCCTAAACCCTAAAACCTAAACCATAAACACTAAACCCTAAACCCCAAACCCCACACCCAAAACCCTAAACTCTAAACCCTAAACTAACCCTAAACCCTAAACCCTAAAAACCTAAAAACCTTATCCTAAACTAAATAAATCTGAAATAAAATAAATAAATAAACCAAAATGAAAATAACATAACAAAATAAAATAAAATAAAAACATAAACTAAAACCTAAACCTAAACCCAAAATTAAAAAAAATGAAACTAAAATAAAATAAATAAAAACCTAAATTAAACTAAAAAATAAATACCTAAATAAAATAAAAACTAAGCCTAAAATAAAAATAAAATAAAATAAAAACTAAATAAAAAACTAAACCTAAAAATAATTATAAAATAAAACCTAAACCATTAACTTAAAAAAAACCTAACCCTAAAAAAAATAAAAAATAAAACTAAACCTAAACTAAAGTAATTAGAACCTAAATCTAAACCTAAAATAAACTAAAACTAAACCTAAAAAAAATTAAATAAATAAACTAAAAATAAACCTAAACCTAAACTAAAATCAAAGAAAAAATAAAAAATAAAACCTAAGCCATAAACTAAAAAAAAAAAACCTAAAAAAAATAAAATAGACATAAACCTAAACTAAAATAAACTAAAATAAATAAATAAAACCTAAACCTAAACCTAAGCTAAATATAATAAAATAAACTAAAAATATACCTAACCTGAACTAAAAATTATAACCTAAAATTAAACCTAAAATAAAAGCCTAAAACCTAAACCTAAAAAATAAAATTAAAAAATAAACCTAATTTTATAAATATAAAATAAAACCTAAACCTAGAAAATAAAATATAAATAAAACTAAACATAAAAATAAAGCTAAACTTGAACCTAAAAAATAAACTAAAATAGAAAACATAAACTAAAATAAATAAACTAAATTAATAAAAAATAAAAAATAAAATAAACTAAAATAAATAAATAAATAAATAAAATAAACCTAAACCTACGATTATACTTAATTTTAACAAATTAAAATAAAAAAATAAAAATAAAAAAAAAATAAAACCCTAACCTAGTTTAAACCCTAAGACTAACCCTAAACCCCAAACCTAAACCAAAGCCTAAACCTAAAAATATAAAATAAAACCTAAACATAAAAATAAAATAAAAATAAAACTAAAATAAAAAAATAAACATAAACAAAAAGATAAACCTAAAAAATAAACTGAAATAAAAAACCTAAACTAAAATAAATAAACCTAATATAAATAAACCAAACCAAAAGAAAAAAAAACCTAAATACCAATAATAAATTAAATAATCTAAAATAAAGAAAAATAAATTAAATAAACTAAAAAAACCTAAATATACTAGTTTACTTAATTTGTTTTTAAAAAAACCTAAACTCTAAACCCTAAACCATAAATCTTAAACCCTAAACCCTAAAACTAACCTTAAACCCTAAACTTACAACCCTAAACCCTTAACCCTAAACACTAAACCCTAAAAAACCCTGAACCCTAAATTGACCCTATACCCTAAACCCTAAAAAACTAAAAACCAAAACCTAAACTAAATAAAACCTAAAAATAAAATAAATAAATAAAACCAAAACCCAAAACTACAAAAAAACTAAACCTAAAATAAATAAATTAAACCTAAACCTAAATGTAAACTAAAACTAAACTAAAATAAATAAATAAAACTAAACCTAAAATAAACTAAACCTAAATTAAATTAAAATATAAACTAAAAAAACCTAAAAATAAACATAAAATTAAAGCCTAACTAAAACCTAAACCTAAAAAATAAAATAGAAACTTAAACCTAAAAATAAAAAATAAAACCTAAACCTAAAGAAATAATAATAAAACTAAACTGAAATGTAAACATAAACCTAAACCTAAACTTCAAAAGTAAACTAAAATAAAAAACATAAACTAAAATAAATAATCTTAAAATAAAAAAACTAAACTAAATAAAAATAAAAAATAAACCTAAATAAAAATAAAAAAATAAAATATACTAAAATAAATAAAAAATAAACTAAAGAAACTGAATAACCATAAACCTATCGGTTCACTTAATTTAAAAAAAAGCTCTAAACCATAAACCCTGAAATCCTAAACCCTAAACCTCAAACCCTAAACCATAAACCTACAACCCTAAACCCTAAACCCTAAACACTAAATCCTAAACCCTAAAAAACCCTAAACCCTAAACTTTAAACCCTAACCTTAACCCTAACCCTAAACCCTAAATGTTAAACCTTAAATCCCAAAACCCTATACCCTAATCTAACCCTAAACCCTAAAAACTTTAAACCCCCCAATCCCTAAAATCTAAACCCTATACCCTAAACTCTAAACCCTAAGCCCAAAACCCTAAAACCAGAGCCTAACCCTAACCCAATCCCTAAACCCTAAAATCTTAAACCTTAAACACTAAACCCTAAACCCTAAAAAATTCTATACCCTAAACCCTAAACCCTAAACCATAAACTAACCCTAAACCCTAAAAAATCCTAAACCCTAAAACTTAACCTAAAACCTAAGCTAAACCTAAACCCTAAACCCTAAACCCTAAACCCTAACCCTAAACCTTAAACCCTAAAACCCTAAACCTAAAACCTAAATCCTAAACCCTAAATCATAAAACTTACAACCCTAAACCTTAAACCCCAAATACTAAACTCTAAACCTTAAACCCTAAAAACCTAAAAACCTAAATTTAAACAAAATAATAGAGATTTTGGCTACAAATGATTAGCCTAATTTTCTAATATAAATTAAAATTATATGACCTTTATATGCCATAGTAGACGCCTCTCAAGTTTCATATAGATGCTAAAGGGTAGCTTCCTATTCATGGACAAATGAAGAAAGAATCTACTTAAGTTTAAACACCTAAGTGATGATCTATGAGCAATCCTCTTCTATAGCTGAGATAACCTATCTAATAATCGAACTCCTTTCTAATCGATATTGTCTTCTAATCAAAGCTTTCAATTTAGCGATATGTTGAAGAGCTAAATGCTTTAAAAGCTCTCTAGTAGGATTTCAATGCTTTGAGACTGGAGATGTTGGCAAATTAGGGAGACTTGATGCAAAGTATTACTAAATGAGATTTTCACAATAGTGATTGTATCTGATGAAATCTCTTGATAAGTAGTGTGTAACTAGAATAATTTGAACTCAATATGCACAGGGATTTCCAACACTATAGATCTCCTACTTTGAGACTCAACGTGGCAATATAATGTAACAAATAATTTTCAACACAAAAGCAAGAAAACTCAAGTAAAACTCTTAAGTCAATGCTTAGAAATAGGTGGCATAATGTTGTGAGAGATTTAGACACTCATAGATTCGACAACTAAAATAAGATTTAAGGAGATTTTGGATCCCAACATAGTACCTATCATCTTTTCTCTTTTTCTTTTATTGGTAGTAGTGTTACTTCATTTAGATGTATTCATTTGAATTTGATTTATTGGTGAAAAGAATAATTCCTACATTAGATGACATTCTTTTAGGTGCAAAATTTTTTGATGTTATTTGAAATCTAAAGTTTGTTAAAAAGCCACAAAATTAATTTTATAGTGTCTCTTCTAAGTTTAGGGCTCAAGTCGATCTAAACCTAAACAACATTAGCATAATTATTCCCTAATTTTAGAAGACAACAAGAATACTATATTTGTTCATGTACTAATTTATAATTTTCATTTTCTACATTTGCAAGTAAAACTCTAAACAATTGATCTTTGTATAAAGACAAGTATCTTTTAACAACAATTTCATTTCAACAATGTAATAACTTGTTCTAACCCAATCTTTCTGCTCTATTTCTACCTAGTAGATTTTGTTTAGAAGTATGTTTACTTTTATAAATCCCAATCTTCAAGGCTCACCAAACCCTAAACACTAAACTAACCCAAAACCCTAAAACCTAAATCTAAACCTAAACTCCAAATCATAAACTTAAACCCTAATAAACCTCCTAACCTAACCTAAACTTAAACCTTAAATCCTAACCTAACCCTAAATGTTAAACCTAAACTCCTAATTAACCTTAAACCTAAAACCTTAAATTAAACTAAACCTAAATTTAACCTAAACCTTAAACTAAAACTAACTAAAATCCTAAACCTAAACCCTAAAACTATAAAAAACACTAAACTAAACTAAACCAACCTAAACTCCTAAACCCTAAAACCCTAAACCCTAAAATCCTAAATCCTAATCATAAATCCTAAATCCTAAATCCTAAATCCTAAATCAAAAAACACTAAACCAAACCCCAACCCAACCTATTACATTTTCCTTCCACCGCTTATTTTCCTTTTGGCCAATTTTTGATCATTCAAGATTGATTTTTTTCATTATTTATCTCTGATTGGCCTCTAATGTGATTTTTCCCTTTGCTCTTTCAATGGCAGAGGAGCCGCTTTCTGTGCAGCTGAGCTTATCCATCTTGTAGGTGTCTTCTAGGGCATCAGATTTACATGGAATTATGGATCTAAATCATCCAAACTTACCAATAGTAAGTCCTTTAAGGATGCACTATCTGTAAGAACCATTCACCTAATGCTTCAGTGAATTTGATCTCGACCTCCTTTCATGGGATGCTTGTTATTATGTGCTCGGATCTAGATGTGGAAAAGTTGGTGAAGCTTTTTGAATTCTCTCTAATTGGTAAATTTTCCTTACATCGTCCAACTCTCGATAACATCCGATCATTTTTTCATAGCCTTAAACTTTCAAGTGTTTTCACTATTGGATTGATTGATCCAAGGCATATTTTAATTCAGCTCTCTAATGACTTAGATTATTCAATAGTTTTTGCACGTCGCTCTTCTTTGTTTTAAATTATCAAATGCGACTTATGAAATGGTCTCCTCTTTTTGATATAAAAGAGGAATCCCCAATTGTTCCTATATGGCTAGCTCTTCCTAATATGAGAATACATTATGTTACACATCAAGTTCTCTTGGGGGGCTCTCTTTGGTCGCCTCTTCAAATTGATTAGACAATCACATGAGATCACAACCTTCTATTGCTCGTATTTTGGTTGAAATTGATATCACTAAAAAGCATCCTAAAGAATTTTGGATTGGCTCTGAGAAGTTCGGTTATAATCAAAAAGTTGAATTTGAGAATTTTCCTATTGTTTGCACACATTGTAAGATTCATGGCCATGATCATTCTGAATGTTTTGTGTTGCATCCTCAACTAAAAAAGAATAAATTCGATCCTAATCCTACTATATCAAATGATAAATCTTATGTGCCTAAAGTCACTCAAAATGGGAATCCTACCCCTACCCCTACCCTTTTCTATCCACGCTTTGTCTATTGGAGAGCATGAGCATGTTAAAAAATAATGTTTATGAGGTTTGTGAGGCTAATGATAACTTAATTATCATTTCTTTTAATTATAATTTGGCTCCTCAAGACAATACCTTGACGCCTAATCTACCCCTTTTTGCTAGTGAACCCGAGGAGACTCATATGAACCTTAGTGGTGACTTGAATGAAAATTTTAGGTTGGATCAAAATCTAAAAACAAACTCTGGAGTTATTCCTTTGATGAAGGAACAAAATCTGAAAACTGCTGATCATTTGATGATGCAACAAAATCTAAATCTAATTCTAAAATTGAGCATGAAATCTGTTATTAATGGTTTCACACCTCCTTCTCCTACTCTTCGTGAGTGATACCATGCTAACCCACTTTCGCCTTAATTCTAACATAAGAAGGAGAAATTACCATTAGAAATGCTTTGATTGATACAGTCCTATTAATATCACAAATCTCTCTCGGATGGTGATTCTTTGGATAATGATAGACCTTTTCAAATTGTTTTTAAAAAAAATCACTTAAAGCTAGAATGTTAACTAATAGCTCCACTAGAACTACTAGATCTTCTCTGACTTCCCATAAATAACTATTTCTAGTTTCCTTTTCTTCTTGCTTTATTATTTCTTTAGTTATCTCTTTTCCTTTCTTTTCTTATTTTATTATGATCAACTTACTAATTTGGAATGTTCGGGGTATTGGGACTCTCATTTTCCATAGTCATATTAGAAGTCTTTGTTATATTCATAACATAGCCTTACTTGTTGTTATTGAACCATCATACACTCTTCTAAGATCAACCATCTTGCTAGATGCTTGGCTTTCAAAACTTCTTTTATAATAGTAGTAAAATTTGATGTTTTGGAATAATTTAGTCAACATATCTATCCTGATGATCTTCAACAATTGGTTAATGTCCACATCTCATTGGGTGATTTTTCTATTCTAGGTTCCTTTATTTATGCTTCTTGTAATAGATCGGTAGGAACATCCTTTGGGACAACTTAAGAACCTTTTCTCGGTCAACCAACCTTTGGTTGGAGGTGATTTTAACACTATTCTCTCTTCCTTGGAAGGGAGGTTGCTCTCTTAACATTCATTCCATGGAAGACTTTTCTAATATAATTCTTGATTGCAATCTAATTGAAATTGGTTATTCGGTTTCAAATTATACATGGCATAACTATAGACTCAAATTTGATAATTCTTACCTCTTTGGATCAATCAATGGCCCCTTACTTCTATTGAACATTTGAGCAACTTTGTCTGATCATGCTCGCTTTTGATTTATCCAAAATCCTCTAATAGATTACCTCCCAAACCTCTTCGATTCCAAAATATGTGGATCCAACACATTGATTTCATAATGTTGTTTCCATTAATGGATGGCTCCTCTTCATTTAGATAATTAAGGGCATGATTTGCCTCGCTTAAGCTTAAAAGGCTTAAACAAAACCTAAATTAGTGGAACAAGCATCATTTTAAAATCTTTTACTAATATCAAAAATATGAATAATTAGTTTGTTCTCTTGAAGATGCTTTTGACTGATTCTACTAAACTTAGAGTTGAATGAAGCTAAAGATAACTTGGTTAACTTTAGAATATGGAGGAAACTTACTAAAAAGGTCGCTAGCAAACATATGTGATGGTGACAAAATACCAGGTATTTCCATGCACTTTTCAAAAAAAAGAAAGCCTTAAACTCTATTAAAAAAATTAAGAATGATAAGGTGTTTCCTTATTTGGGGTCTTACTGCTTCTGATGTTTTCACTGTTAATGGTAAGGTGTTTCTTGCTTTTATAACCTACTGGATGGAGATATTTTACCTTATCATTCGGATCTACAGGAGGGAGATGTTTTACTTTCTGCTTTACTTTCTGATTAACAAGGATAGACTTCTTGCCATCAATATTTTGTTTATGGGTCTTACTGTATCTATTTTCCATTTTATGATTAAGGCTGTGTTTTGTCTCTTTTCCTTTTTCTAGAAATCTATGCTAGGGCTCATGACTTTACTGTCTCATTGTTTAATTGCTCTATTTTTGTATAGCTTCATGGTAAACCCTAATTTATTTGTACTTTCTCTCTTTAATAGGGCTGTGGCCCCTCTTATGCTCTCTAACCTCACCTTCACAACTTGTAAGGAGAGAAACTACAATACCCTTGCTATTATTACTATTTCTTTGCAGGATTGGAATTACTTCTTGATTTCCTTTCAGCCTATTTTTACTGATAATGTTGGGATAGTTGATGGTTCGCTTTTCTTTGTCTTGAAGGATTTTAATGATGGCTCTCCTTTGAACCCCTTTCGTGTATATGTTGTACCACTATTTTTTACTGGATTATCTTATAATAATTATTTTGTGCTTTAATTATTGGATGTTGGATTTTGGGTCTTATGTCCAGTGTTCGCGATTGTTTTTCCGATTGTTCTAACCTCACCTCCCAACCTGTATGGAGAGAAACAATATTGTTATTATTATCTCTTTGTGATTGGAATTACTTTTGTTTTCTTTCCATCTTTTTAATGATGTTTTGGCCTACTACTTTTTATCTTCAAGGATTTCAATGATGGCTCTCCTTTGAACCCTTTCGTGTCGTGATGTACCACTATTTTTACTTGGATTATCTTATGGTGCAATAATTGTTTTTTGTTTAATTGTTGGCTATTGGATTTTCGGTCTTATGTCCAGCCGCTTTGGGGTTATTTTTCTGATTATTTTTGCTGTTTGTGATCGGGCTGCAGCTTATCACCAAATGTTTGTGGTCTCTTTAATCTGTTGCTATTTTTTCCATCTTGGTTCAGTTAGACTTATGCAGATCACCATCATACTATTACATACTTGGTTATTAACTTATGCTCGCTTTACTCAATGAGTGGTTTTATGGCCGCTAGTTATTTGTGTTGGTTGGTTATGAATTGGATTATCGGTTTTATGCCCAGCAAGCTGCTATTGGGGTTGTCTCTCTGATTATCTTTATTTGGTGTTTTTTACAGTGGGGTGCATCTTATTACCTATGGCTTCTGGTCCAACTAATCTGTTGCTGCACTCCCATCTTGGTTCTGTTAGAATTCTGCATTTCCTATTGTATTTTGGGTTTGGGTTATGCTATCTCGCTTTACATTTGCTGTTTGATAACTTCTGCATTGATTATTAATAAGGGGGTTGTTAACACTTGCATTGATTATTCTGAATGGGTACCTTTTCTGGGCAATATTTCTGAGCTGTGCTCCTGGCCTGTACATTTCATATGTGTCCCATATGTTTGGGATGATGTTATTTACATGCTCATTGATTTTCTTAGCAGTTTTAGCAGGCTTTTTAATTGCTTGTATATTATTTCTATCCTCTGCCTGGCCTTTTCTGTTGTTTTCTTGTGGTAGAATTTCATGCTGGCCTAATTATACTCTTGGCTCTCATATTAAAAAGGTGGATCCGCAAAGATGGTTCATTTTCATATGTGTAGGATTCTCATGCTATGGTGACTATATTGATGATATTTATCCCGCATGGGATCCCCTCTCCCATTGCTCTTGTTGTTTCCTTTTCTTTAGTGTATATGGCTTTGTTTAGGTTTGTACTAAGGCTCATAAGACTTTCAACAAATGCTACTATCTTCCCATAGGTTTGTAGGCTATGAGTTATGATTTCACTCCTTTTGGTTAAGTAGTAGCTCTTATGATGTAACCCTTCTAATGAAGTTTGGATACTCATATTTGCATCTGCCCCAATTAGGTGTGACTGAGCCTGAGCCTTATTTCACACACTTCTCTATAATTTTTCTCAGTTAATGCTACTTTAATTTCTCACTTTGTCTGTATTGCTTTAACTATTCTAATTTCTATCTTTCTACATTTTTGCCGATGTACTTCTCTTTTTCTCTTGCAGGTTTGCTTCCTAGTGCCACACATTCTCTCATCCTGAAGAGCTTTGGTCCAGCTCTATCCATTGGCTTATTTTTGTTAATCATTTTGTATCTTTTGGTTTCCTTTTCTCTTTTATTTTGCTTTTGGTTGTACATAGATAGGGGATTTACTCTCTAGGTTGATTGTAGCACTTTGAGCAGTAGTTTTGCAGTTTATCCTTGATAAGGACCTTGTAACCCTCTTTTTGTGGCAATAAAATCCCCAATATGGGGTTTCCAAAAAAAAAACCCTAAAATCCTAAATCCTAAACCCTAAACCCTAAACCTGAAACCCTAAACCCTAAATCCTAAAAACCTAAACTAAATAAAACCTAAAAATAAAATAAATTAAAAAACCAAAAATTAAAAGGAAAATTAAATAATAAAATAAAATAAAAATTTAAACTTAAACTTTAACATAAACCTAAAAATAAAATAAAATAAAATAAACTAAAATAAATAAATAAAAACTAAACTAAACTAAATAAAATAAACTTACGAATAAAAAACCTAAATAAAATAAAAACTAAACTTAAAATAACAATAAAATAAATAAAATGAAACCTAAATAAAAACCTAAACCTAAAAAATAAAACTAAAAATAAAACCTAAAAATAAGTTAAAAGTAAAACCTAAACCTTAAACTAAAAAAACCTAAACCTAAAATAAAAATAAAATAAATATAAACCAAAACTAAAATAAAGTAAACTAAAATAAATAAAATCTAAACCTAAATAAAACTAAACCTAAACTGAAACCTAAACTAAATAAAATAAACTAAACTAAAATAAACCTAAACCTAAACTAAAAAAAATAATACATCAAAATAAACCAAAAAAATAAAACTTAAAACCTAAACTTAAAAAAATAAAATAAAAACCTAAACTTAAACCTAAAAATAAAAAGTAAAACCTAATCCTAAAAAATAAAATAAAAATAAAACTCAACTAAAAAATAAACCTAAACCTAAACATAAACATAAAAAATAAACTAAAATAAAAATCTAAACTAAAATAAATAAACCTAAAATAAACTAAACTAAATAAAATAAAAATAAAGTAAACTAAAATAAATAAAAATTAAACAAATATACTAAAAAACAAAAACCTGTCAATTTATTTAATTTAAAAAAAACCTTAAACCCTAAACCCTAAACGGTAAACCCTAAAAGGATAAACCCTAAAACCTAAAACCATAAACTGTAAACCATAAACCATAACCTTGAACCCCAAACCCTAAACCTAAATGTAAAGTAACTAAATAAATTTAAAAATAAACCTAAACCCTAAAACCTAATAAACCTAAACCTAATCCTAAACCCTAAGAATGGGCAGAACCTTAAAGCAGGAACATCACCATCAACCAGCTCAGATCTAGAAGGGAGGCTAAGGCGGAGGGTGGTTGTCAAGTGGTGGTGGGGATCTTGAGGTTCTTGTGGATATGGAGGTGGTGGTTAGAGTAGTGGTGGTTGTGAAGGTGAGAGGAGCAATGAAGGTTATAGCTTTGGTGGTAGCAGAAGGAGAAATAGGGGATATGATGGATCCCGCTATTTGAGAGGCCGGGGTGGTTCAGATGGGAACTATAGAAACTGAAGAACAACCGATCCGATCTACTACTTATGGAACTATGTCTTTATAATAGAGATAATTCTAGCTATCTAGGGTTTTTGATTTCCTCTATGTGTGCTCATTTTTTATCTATATCATCACTTGTGTCTTAGAAAACTTGGTGTGTTACTTGGTTGATGAAATCGAAAAGAAAAAATGTTGAATCTAAATTTGTTCAGTATTAAAAATAATTGAAAACCCTAAACCTTAAACTAAAACTTGAACATTAAAGCTAAAACGTCAACCCTAAACTCTAAACCCTAAACCCTAAAACCCTAAACCCTAAACCCTAAAACCTAAAACCCTAAACTCCAAACCCAACACCCAAAACCCAAAACCCAAAACCCTAAACCCTAAAAAGCTAAAAACCTTAACCTAAACTAAATAAAACCTAAAAAAAAAAAAATTAAAAAACCTAAAAGAAAATAACATAAAAATATAAAATAAAATAAAATAAAAACATAAACTAAACCTAAACCTAAACCCAAAAAGAAAAAAAAATAAACTAAAATAAAATAAATAAAACCTAAACTAAACTAAAAATAAAAAACCTAAATAAAATAAAAATTAAACCTAAAATAAAAAAAAATAAAATAGAAACTAAATAAAAACCTAACCATAAAAATAAATATGAAATAAAACCTAAACCCTCAACTAAAAAAAACCTATCCCTAAAAAAATTAAATAAAACTAAACCTAAACTAAAATAAATGAAACTAAAATAAATAAAACCTAAATCTAAACCTAAAATAAACTAAACCTAAACTTAAACCTAAACAAAATAAAATAAAATAAACTAAAATTAAACTTAAACCTAAACTAAAATATAAAACCTAAAAAATAAACCTAAAATAAAAACCTAAAACCTAAAAAAATAAAATAAAATTAAAACCTATACCTTAACATAAAAATAAAAATAAAACTTAAACCTAAAAAATAAAATAAAAATAATACTAAACTAAAAAATAAACCTAAATGTAAACTTAACCTTAAAAAATAAACTAAAATAAAAAACCAAAACTAAAATAAATAAACTAAACTTAATAAAAATAAAAATAAACCAAAGTAAAAAATTAAAATAAACTAAAATAAATAAATAATAAAATAAATAAACTAAATAAACCTAAACCTACCAGTTTACTTACTTTTAAAAAAAATATAAAAACCCTAAACCTAAACTTACAACCCTAAAACCTAAACCCTAAACCCTAAAACCCTAAACTCTAAACCCGAAACACTAAACCTAAACTCTAAACCCTAAACCCTAAACCCTTACCCTAAACCCTAAAACCTACAACCTTAAACCCTAAACCCTAAATCCCAAACATCAAACCCTAAATCCTAAACCCTAAACTAACCTTAAACCCTAAACCCAAAAAACCCTAAACCCTAAAGCCCAAACCCTAAACTTTAAACCCTAAAACCTAAACTATCCCTAAAAAACTAAAAATAAAACATAAAATAAAATAAAAACTAAATAAAAACCTAAAGCTAAAAATATTCCTAAAAATAAAACTCAAATAAATAAAAAATAAAAAAACCTAAACTAAAAAATTAAAATAATTCAAAATAAAATTAACATAAACCTAAACTAAAATAAACTAAATTAAATAAATAAAACCTAAACATAAACCTAAACCTAAACCTAAACTAAATATAATAAAATTAATAAAAATAAACCTACTTAAACTAAAAATTTTAACTTAAAATAAAACCTAAAACCTAAACCTAAAAAAATAAAATAAAAACCTAAACATAATCCTACAAATATAAAAGAAAACCTAAACCTAAAAAATAAAATAAAAATAAAACTAAACATAAAATTAAACCTAAACCTAAACCTGAACCTCAAAAATAAACTAAACTAAATAAAAATAAAAAATAAATAAAAATAAAATAAATTAAAAATAAACTAAATAAACCTAAACTTAAGTATACTTTAAAAAAATAAAATAAAATAAAAAAAATAAAACAAATCAAAACCCAACCCTAATCCTTAAACCCTAAAACTAACCATAAACCTAAACCCTAAACCCCTTAGCTAAACCAAAACCTAAACCTAAAAATAAAAAAAATAAAATGTAAACCTAAAAATAAAATAAAAATAAAACTAAACTAAAAAATAAACCTAAACAAAAACCAAAAACTAAAAAATAAACTGAAATAAAAGACCTAAACTAAATAAAAATTAAAAAAGCTTAAATATAAATAATAAATTAAATAATATAAAATAAATTAAATTAAACTAAATAAACTAAAAAAACCTAAACATATTCATTTATTTAATTTTTTTAATAAAAAAACCTAAACTATAAACCCTAAACCCTAAATCCTAAACCCTATACCCTAAACCCTAAACCCTAACCCCAAAAACAAAAAAAAACCTAAACCTAAAACAAATAAAACCTAAAAATAAAACAAATAAATAAAACTTAAACCTAAATAAAATAAAAACCTAGACCCTAAACTACAAAAAAAACTAAACCTATCGGTTTACAATAAAAAACTAAACTAAAATAAATAAAACTTAAACCTAAAAATAAAATAAACTAAATCTAAACCTAAACCTAAATTAAATTAAAAAAATAAACTAAAAAAAACCTAAACCTAAACTAAAAATAAAACTTAAAAATAAACCTAAAATAAAAACCTAAAACCTAAACCTAAACAAATAAAATAGAAACCTAAACCTAAACCTAAAAATAAATTATAAAACCTAAACCTAAAAAATAAAATAAAAATAAAACTAAATTGAAAAGTAAACATAAACCTAAACCTAAACTTAAAAATAAACTAAAATAAAAAACTCAAACTAAAATAAATAAACTTAAAATAAATAAACTAAACTAAATAAAATTAAAAAATAAACCTAAATAAAAATAAAAAAATAAAATATACTAAAATAAATAAAAATAAACTAAATAAACTAAATAAACATAAACCTATCGCTTTGCTTAAATTTAAAAAAACCCTAAACCATAATCCCTAATCACTAAACCCTAAAATCCTAAACCCTAAACCATAAACCCTAAACCCTAAACCTAAACCCAACCTAACCCTAAACTAAAAAACCATAAACTATAAACAAACCCTAACCTAACTAACCCTAAACTAAACACTAAACCTAAAACCTTAAACTATACCTAAAACTTAACCCTAAAACTAAACCTAAACCTAAAAACCCATCCCTAAACCTAAACTCCTAAACTCTAATAAACTCTAAACTTAAACTCCTAAACCCACTTAACTCCTATCCTAAACACTAAACTAACCTTAAACTTAAAATTTAAACCTAAACTATACTAACCTAAACCTTAAAACCTTAAACCTAAACTATAAACTTACCTTAAACCCTGCCCTAAACTTTAAATACTAAAGACTAAATACTAAACCTAAACCCTAAACTAAACTACTAAACCCTAAACCCTAAATACCCTAAATTAAATTATAAATCAAAACCCTAAACCCTAAACCCTAAAACCCTAAAACCCTAAATCATAAACCAAACTAACCCTAAACCCTAAATTAAACCTAAACCTAAACTAACCTTAACCCTAACCCTAAATTCTAAAGCCTAAACCTTAAACCTTTAAACTTTATACTATTGTGGTTGGCTATTTTGCCACCTTGTTGTTTGCTAATCAAGATTAATTTTCTAGTTACTTTTGGTTGTCCTTTCGCTCTTGGTTTTGCTCCTGCTACTAAAAGGAGTTGTATGACCTTAAGGACTCTTTATTTTTTGGTTGTAGCTTGGAGAATTATTTTTCGTGGCTATCTATCATTTCTTCAGTGCTGTTCTAGATGAGTGTAATGTTGGAAGCTTCTGGATTATTATATCTTATGAATATTGGGTGTTCCTCCTGTGATGCTGAGGTTCTATTTTTTCTTTGTGTTCTAAACTGGAAGGTTGCAAACTACAAGTTGGATGTTTTTTGGACTTGGCTGATGATGAATCTATTAGGGTTCTTATTTGCAACTATCTCTGGTTGTTGGATTATTTGTGATCCTAAAGGGATCTTACCTTTTCTATTTTGCTATATCTAGTTTTAAACCGGATTCTCATGTCCTTGGATTTGGTGGTCACACACTTTCCCTTGGGATTTTTTTAATGTTTGTGATGGATGACTCTTTTATCATTCATCCGATGGTTCTAAGTCTATTGATTTGAATCTTGGTGGCTCATGGTGAACCGCCTTGTCGTCGCTTGATTGGTGCTCTAGCTAGCTGGTTTGGTCAAAAGAGTATTTACTTTGTTATAATTTTCTTGATCTACTAGAATCTATGTTTGGAATTGGCTACTTAATTTTCCATTCTTCTCTTCTAGTTTCTACCTACTAGTATTTTCATTTCTGGACTGTATAACTTCTTCCCTATTAAGTTTTGTTGGTTTTCTTACTTCCTAACATTCTTGATGTTAGTCATCGCTCCTGATATTGTTTTTTCTAGTTTTTTGCATGTTCATTTAATGAATAACCTTATCAACTATGGTCCTCCTTTTCTCCTTTATTTGGTCTCTATTTAGTCCATTTTTCTATATTGTGAGGTTTGCTCCAAACAACTGTGTTAGCAACACTTGGTGGTGGCTTTGGTGGTGTTCCCTCTGGTCTAATGCTTTCCTGGTGGGTTACCTCCTTATCTGCTTTGCTGAGTTTAATATATCTGACTGCAGGGTGTTTCATGATTATATTTACTATTTGAAGTTTTATGCAAGTTTGTACGATGATCATCATTAGATAAGGTGCTACAAGAGGTATGCTGACAATGATGGCATTGATGTTTCCCACTCCTTTTGGCTGGTAGTGCTATATGTAATTGTAACCCTTCACTTGAAGGTTGGATGCTTACATATGGTGCTTCCTTAAGACAGTATAATTGAGAGCCTTTTCTTCATCTTTTTATTTCTTTCTCCTCTTGTATTTTATGATTAATTAACTATTTCATTATTTATACTCATCCCTTTACAAGCTTGTTGTAAATCTCTGGTAAAGGTTGGGAAATTTTTGCTCCTTGATTATGATAGTTTTAAAAGGAGCAGAGGAAGTTTGTTGATGATTTCAAGGATTATTTTTGGTGGATCTCTATTTTTTTATTAGCATACTTTCATTATCTATCAGTTAGGGGCTTATCTCTTAGGACTTTTGTAGCTTTGAGCATTTGCTTAGAGATTTGCCCCTAAGGACTTTGTAACTTTTCTTTGTAGCAATAAAATTATTTTAATTTCCCAAAAAAACACCTAAAACCCTAAACTAACCCTAAATCTTAAATCCTAAACTCTAAACCATAAACTAACCCCAAACCATAAAAAAGCCTGAATCCTACACCTTAAACCATAAACCAACCCTAAACCCTAAGGTAACCCTAAACCCTAAACCCTAAACCCTAAACCTAAAACCCTAAACCCTAAACCCTAAAACCTAAAAACCCTAAACCCTAAACCCTAAACCCTAAACCCTAGCCTTAAACCCTAAAACATATAACCTAAACCCTTAGCCCTAAACCTAAACCCTAAATCCTAAAAATCTAAAAACCTAAACCTAAACTAAATAAACCTAAAAAAAATAAATACAAAAACCTAAACCTAAATAAAATAAAATAATAAAATAAAATAAAATCTTAAACTTAAATGTAAACCTAAACATAAACTTAAAAAACTAAAATAAAATAAAAAATAAAAAATCTAAAATAAAATAAATAAAAACCTAAACTAAATTAAAAAATAAAATAAACCTAAGAATAAAACCTAAATATAATAAAACTAAACCTAAAATAAAAAATAAAATAAAATAAAACTAAAAAAACCTAAACCTAAAAAAATAAAACTAAAATAAAACCTAAAAATAAATAAAACATAAACCTAACCCTAAATTAAAAAAAAAAAACCTAAACCTAAAATAAAATTAAAATAAATCCAAACCTAAACTAAAATAAACAAAACTAAAATAAATAAAACATAAACTTAAATATAAAATAAACTAAACGTAAACCTAAACTAAATAAAATAAATAAATTAAAAATAAACCTAAACCTAAACTAAAAAATAATACCTTAAAATAAACCTAAAATAAAATCTTAAAACCTAAACCAAAAATAAAAAATAAAATAAAAACCTAAACCTAAACCTACAAATTAATAAAACCTAATCCTAAAAAATAAAATAAAAATAAAATTCAACTAAAAAATAAACCTAAACATAAACTTAAACCTTATAAAAAAATTAAAATAAAAAACATAAGCTAAAATAAATAAACCTAAAATAAGTAAACTAAACTAAATAAAAAATAAAAAAATAAACCTAAATAAAAATAAAAATAATGTAAACTAAAATAAATAAAAAATAAACTAAATATACTAAATAAACCTAAACCTATCGATTTATTTAATTTTTTTTAAAAAAAAACCATAAACCCCAAACCCTAAGCCTAAACCCTAAAAAACCCTAAACCATAAACCCTAAACCCCAACCCTAAACCATAAAAGCATAAACCTTACAACCCTAAACCATAAACCATAAACCCAAAACCATAGCCCTAAACCCCAAACCCTAAACCTAAAGGTAAAGTAACTAAATAAATTAAAAAATAGACCTAAACCATAAAACCTAATAAACTAAACCTAATCCTAAACCCTAAGAATGGGTAACCTGAAACAAGAACATCACCAACTTAGCTCTAGATCTAGTGGTGGAGGAAGAAGGCTGGCTGTCATGTGGTGGTGGGATCTAGAGGTGCTGGTTATGGAGGTGAGAGAGCACCTAGGTTACGAGGGGGGAGAAATAAGGGATATGATGGTGGATCCCGCTTCTGATGGGTACTGGAGAAACTGAAGAATGACTGATCTGATTGGTAGCTTATGGAACTATCTTTATAGCATAGATAGTTCTATTTATCTAAGGTGTTTGATTTCCTCTATGCATGCTCATTTTTGATCTATGTCGTAACTTACGCCTTAGAAAACTTAACGTGTTACTTGGTTGATGAAATCGAAAAGAAGAAATATTGAATCTAAATTTATTCTCTATTATATAAAGAAAAAAACCAAAAATCCTAAACCCTAAACTAAAACCTAAACCTTAAACCTAAAACCTCAACTCTAAACCCTAAACCCAAAAAACCCTTACCCTTAAACCATAAACCCTAAAACCCTAAACACTAAACTGTAAACTCGAAAACATAAACCCTAAATCCTAAACCCAAAACCCTAAACCCCACATCCAAAACCCAAAACCCTAAACCCTAAAAAGCTAAAACCCTAAACCTAAACTAAATAAAACCTAAAAATAAAATAAATAAAAAGCTTAAATCAAAATAAAATAATAAAATAAAATAAATTAAAAACATAAACAAAAATCAAAACCTAAACCTAAACCAAAAAAGAAGAAAAAACTAAACTAAAATAAAATAAATAAAAACCTAAACAAAACTAAAAAAAATAAAAAACCTAAATAAAATAAAACTAAACCTAAAATAAAAATAAAATAAAATAAAAACTAAATAAAGACCTAAACCTAATAAATAAACCTAAAAATATAAAATAAAACTAAACCCTTAACTAAAACCTAACCAAAAAATAAAATTTAAATATAAACTAAACCTAAACTAAAATAAATAAAACCTAAACCTAAGGCTAAAATAAACTAAACTGACTTAAACCTAAACTAAATAAAATAAAATAAACTAAAAATTCACTAACCTAAACTAAAAAAATAAAACCTAAAAATAAACCTAAAACCTAAACCTAAAAAAATAAAATAAAAACCAAAACCTAAACCTTCAAAAAATAAAACTTAAACTTAAAAAATAAAATAAAAATAATTCAAAACTAAAAAATAAATTTAAACTTAAACTAAAACCTAAAAAATAAACTAAAATAAAAACCTAAACTAAATAAATAAACCTAAAATAAATAAACTAAACTTAATAAAAATAAAAATAAATAAAACTAGAAAATAAAATAAAATAAAATAATATAAATAAAATAAATAAACCAAACCTAAACTTACTAATTTTCTAACTTTAAAAATATTTTAGAAAAAAAGCCTAACCCTAATCCCTAAACCCTAAACCATAAACCTACAACAACCTTAAACTCCCAAACTCTAAAACCCTAAACCCAAAACCCTAAACCTAAACCCTAAACCAAAAAACCCTAAACCCTAAACCCTAAACAATGAATCTTAGACCCTAAAACCTACAATCTTAAACCCTAAACCCTAAACCCCAAACCTTAAACCCTAAATTCTAAACTATAAACCCTAACCATAGCCCTAAACCCTAAACCCTCAACTAACTACACTTAAAACCCTAAACCTAAAGAAACCCTAAACTAAACCTAAACCCTAAACCTAAACTAAACCCTAAACCCTAAAAGCTCCTAAACCCTAAAATCCTAAACCTAAAGCCTAAACCCTAAACTTAAACCTAAACCTAAAACCATAAACCCTAAACCTTAAACCCTAAAAGTTAACCCTAAACCCTAAACCATAAAACCCTAAACCCTAAAACCCTAAACCCTAAACCGTAAACCTTAAACCCAAAAAACCTAAAAACCTAAACCTAAATAAAGAAAAATAAAATGAAAATAAAATCTAAACCTAAAATATAAAATTAAAATAAAATAAACATGAAATAAACATAAAAGTTAAAAAATAAATTAAATAAAAAAACATAAAGTAAAATAAATAAATAAAACTAAATAAAAAAAATTGAATTAAAAATAAAAATAAAATAAATTAAAATGAATAAAAAATAAACTAAATAAACTTAAATCTAATGGTTTACTAAATTTAAAAAAAATCCTAAACCCTAAACCTTAAACCTAAACCCTAAACCTACAACCTTAAACCCTAAACCCTCAAAAACCCTAAAACCCTAAGCCTAAACCCTAAACCTTAAACCCTAAACCCTAAACCCTTAATCCCTAACCCTAACCCTAACCCTAAAACCTAAGCCTAAACCCTAAAAGTTTAAACCTTAAACCCTAGCTAACCTAAACCCTAAAAACCCTAAACACTAAAGCCTAAATCCTAAAGCCTAAACCCTAATCTAACATTAAACCCTAAGCTAACCCTAAACTATAAAGCCAAAATAATAAACCCTAAACCCTAAACCATAAAACCCTAAACCCAAAACCCTAAACCGTAAAACCTACAACCATAGATCGTAAATCCCAAACCCTAAACCCTAAACCCTAAACCCTAAACCCTAAAAACCTAAAAACCTAAACCTAAACTAAATAAAATCTACTAATAAAATAAATAAAAAAACTTAAACCTAAATAAAATATAAAAATAAAATAAACTAAAAACCTAAACTAAAACCTAAACCAATAAAAAATAAAATAAAATAAAAGAATAGAAATAAAATAAAATAAAATAAAAAACCTAAACTTAGCTAAAAAATAAACTTAAGATTTAAAACCTAAATAAAATAAAAACCAAAGACAAAATAAAAATAAAATAAATTAAAAACTAAGTAAAAACCTAAACCTAAAAAAAATATACCCAAAAAATAAAACCTAAAAATAAATAGAAAATAAAACCTAAACTATAAACTAAAAAAACACTAAACCTAAAATAAAAATAAAATAAACAACATATAATAAACCTAAACCTAAACTAAAATAAACTAAATTAAAAAAATAAAACCTTAACCTAAACCTAAAATAAACTAAACCTAAACCTAAACCCAAACTAAATAAAATAAAATAAACTAAAAATAAATAAAAACCTAACCTAAAAAATTAAACCTAAAATAAAAACCTAAAACCTAAACCTAAAAAAATAAAATAAAAACCTAAACCTAATCCTAAAAAAACCAAACCTAAAAATAAAATAAAAATAAAACTAAATAAAAAAATCAACCTAAACCTAAACGAACCTAAAAAAAAATAAACTAAAATAAAACCACTAAATAAACCTAAAATAAATAAACTAAACTAAATAAAATTAAAAATAAAATAAACTAAAATAAATAAAAAATCAACTAAATAAACCTAAACCTACTAGTATCTTAATTTTAAAAAAATAAAAAATAAACCCTAATCCCTAAACCATAAAACTAACCCTATACCTAAACCCTAAACCCCAAACCTAAACCTAAACCTAAACCTAAACCTAAAAAAGAAAGAAAATAAAACCTAAACATAAAAAATAAAATAAAAATAAAACTAAACTAAAAAATAAACATAAATAAAAACATAAACTTTGAAAATAAATTAAAATAAAAATCCTAAACTAAAATAAATAAACCTAACTAGATAAAAATAAAAACCTAATAAAAATTTAAAAAGTAAAATAATCAAAATTAAATAAAAAATAAGATAAATAAACTAAATAAACCTAAACCTACTCGTTTACTTAATTTTTTTTTAAAAAAACCCTAAACCCTATACCCTAAATCTTAAACCCTAAAACCTAAATCGTAAACCCTAAAACTAACCCTAAACCCTAAACCCTAAGCCCTAAACTAATCCTATACCCTAAACCTTAAACCTTAAACCCTAAACCCTAAAAACCTAGAAAACTAAGCCTAAACTACATAAAACTTAAAAATAAAATAAATAAAAAAACCTAAACCTAAATAAAATAATAAAATAAAATAGAATAAAAACCAAAGCCTTAAACTAAAAAGAAACCTAAACTTAAAATAAATAACATAAAAAAACCTAATCCTAAACTAATAATTGAACTAAAAAAAATAAAAAACATAAACCTAAACCTAATTAAACTAAATAAAGCAAAATAAACAAAAAAAACTTGAACCTAAACTAAAAATAAAACCTAAAAATTAACTTAATTAACATGTTGATATTTGATTTAATTACATTTCTTAAATTAACCCACAAAATCAACTTAATTACATTTCCTTAAATTAAATCAATTCACTAATTAGTTTAAAATAATAAGTTAATATTTTCTCTTCTCCGCTTTAAATCAAATCAAATCCAAAACTTAATTAATAATGAAACTTTGGTTTGATTTAAATAATCTTATTTGATTTGATTTTCCTTAAATAACTAGTTTGGTTAAATGAATCACATGCTAATATTTGATTGTCCTCTTTCCAATCATGCTAATATTTGATTATCCTCTATTAATGTGTTGATTTATATAAGATTTTATGGGTATGTAATGACATCCCGAACACGAGGCTTTAGTTAGCCAAGGATCATTTGATTACCTCACTTCCTTAGTTTAACAATACTCATACTTTCCTATATCTTTGTACATGTATATGTATATGTGATTAGTAATTGAAAATTCCATTTTACATTAAAATTGCATGCATTCATAATTGGCTAAGTGGTTGAATTAACTAGCCATATGATTTTGGAGCTTACTTTCTATGTTTATGTATACAAATTTACATACATTAGAATGAAAATAGGTATATAGTCTAGACATCCCAAGAATATGAAGCTTTAGCTAGCTCCAAGGAGGTTATTTGATTACCTCACTTCCCTAGTTTAACAATGCCACATGTCTATTTAATTTCATTCTTACGTCCTTTTTGTATAGAAATTTGGATAAAGTTTTAAATTAATATGTTTAAATAAATTAGTCAAATAAAATATAAATTCAAAACATACACATACATTCATCATTTAAGTGTGCTAAAATATGTTGCATGTATAGATACACTTAGGATTAAATCATATGCATGTTACATGTGATAGAAAGGAATGATTTAATATATGTCATGTGATAGTAATTCGATTAAATTAATCTTAAGATGCCTTTCATTTTGAATAGGATTATTTAAAGTGAACCTAAACTTAGGATTTATTAAATCATTTAATAATCCATTTGTTAAAATAAACTAAATCAAATTAATATACTTTAAAAAGTGACTTAAGGTAGAGATGAAAGTGGGCAATCCTCTTTTACTCTCTTTATAACACTTAGTTGCTAAGTGTAATCAAATGAAACAAAAGAAAACACAAATTTAAATTCTCAAATCAAATAAACTACTTCAAGTGAAATCAACCTTTCATGTTAAATTGAATCCTTCCACACTTAGAAAATACAACACTAATGCCTAACAAGATGAAACACACAAGCCTTAATATACACATTAGAGTTAATTCACCACTTCTAGCTCTAAGTTAGGATGGTTTATGATGTGATGTGTGTTTTGTTTTATGATGTATTATTTTAGATTGGATGTTAGGGTGTATGCTTTGTAGACGGATGATAGCCATTATTAGCTTAATCATAATAGGGGATTATGCTTAAGGGATCTTAAAAAAAATGTGAATGCTCTTTTCACAGGTTGTTTAAATCCTTATGCATAATCCAAGTTAAGATAGGTGGGCTTAGTTAGCCATGTGTAGGGTGCTAAGTCCAAATTATAAATACAATTGCTTGGAATTATATGTATATTTAGCTAACCTTTATTTTGTGTGTAGTTAGATTTACTTTTCCCACATAAATGTAATTTTGCAATAGGAATTAGGATTAGTGATATCGGCATTAGGATGAGCAAAGGGCCGTAAGGCTTTGTATTGGAGTGCCTGCGGATGCCTTTGAAGCATGCACCATGAATCAAAGAAGGAACCAAATGAAATGGAGATAAATAGAAAGAAGACCCCATAGCATTTAATATAATTATAATTATTCTTTCATACTCACGTATAAGGGTGAGCTCTACCCATATTTTCTCTTCACTATACTTCAATGCAATCGACCTTTTATTCTTTTTATGATAGTTTATATAATTTATTTGATGTCATGTTTACATTATGCATCGATGGCATGCTTTTCATAGTTTCTTAAATGACGATGCTTTAATGTGTTTGGATATGATTAATCTTTTAGGATGAAAATAACTTTTTTACCCAACTAATCACTCATAACTAAATTTTAAACAACTCATAACCTCATTATAAAGCCTAAGACATAAATAAGATAATTAAAAGTTTTAGCAACCCCTTAGCTGTATGGTCTTATGTTTCACATCATGCATGCATATTCTTTCTCTCTTGAACATGAACGATCTCCATCCTTGCACCATAAAGGAATGCTTGACCTATGTGGGCATCCATTATGGTGGAGAACACCATCTTTTAATTGATTTGACCCATAACTTATTTCATCATGCATTTAGGCATAAGAAATCTTAAAGCCTCTTTCAAAATGATGTGTCTAAAATGAAATAAAATTTGAAAAATTTTTGGATCTATAGATTAAGTCATATGCTCATACCACTCATGCTCTAGTCTCATAGGGAGTGTGTTTAGGACTTTAGTCTCTTTCTAATTGAATAACTACCATGGCTATCTTGCAATTCATAAAACAAGACTACTTAGTTTTAAAATCATAGGAGGAGTTAATCATACTGCATTATAAGTCACAATTTATTCTCACTTGCATAGGTAAACCCTAATGTACACCTATCGCTTAGATTTAGGTCATGCTTTAGCTCATACTAAAGCTCCCTTGATTTAGGATCCGAGATAACTATTTCCTTTAGGCTACGAGCATAAATCTTCACCTCTTAAGCATTCCCACAACCTTATGTTGGTGGATTATAAGCCCTAGTAATCTAATAAAATTTTAACTCAAAACATATAAATCTCCTCAACCTCAAAATTATAAAGCCCAACCATATGATAGATTGGAATGCTCACTAAGCTTCCTAGTATTATGAGCATTTCTTTCTTATTTCATTTGGATTCCAAAAATAAGTCTTCTCCTTGAACTTTCCCAATTGATTTTCCAAATACAACTAATCCTTTGATAATCTAACCTTGAAATGTTTGGAGATGATAATTGTCTACTTTAATCGAGAGTATTCTTAGGAAATTTCATTTGCTAAGATGTAATTTACTATGGAGGCTTGCCTCGTAGGGAACTTAAGAACCTGGTTTAATATAAACCCTACTTTATTCATCCATGTAAAGTAGGGGTATAATTGCTAGTACGCTTAAAGACCCGTCATGCCTTAGGAGTCCTTATTATGTTATTTGGTCCACTGTTGGGTGATGTCTGTATCTTTTGAGATAGTACATCATACCTCAATGTAGTTCCTGATCACCTAAAAAAGTACCCCCCCTATACATCCAAAAATAAACAACATAAGGCCCTCTCATCTTGTTCATTGAATCCTCTCAACATCATCCAATCTTTTTAGAGTTTGGAGATGTCGATCCTAAAGTAGGCAAGGGTTCTTAAACTCATAATGTTGATTGGTACACCTAGGTCAACCAAAATTTTGGATAGCCTGTATCTGCCAACATCCACTGTAATGTAAAGAGGCAATTGTGCTCGGTCATCCCTAAGAGTAAGTTTTCATCATGGAATTTAACTCCTAAGATATCCTTTGAGTGGCATGCCTTCTTTAGAATAGCTAAGTATATCTCTAGATCAAGTAAGGCCTTGATTAGAAATTTTCTCATCTCTTTAGATAAGACAAGGGTGTTGTATATGCTTAACTTAGCTGGAAACTTTGTAAGGTGAGCTAGGACATTGTAATCATCTCTAGCTTGGTCCTCCCAAGCATATCCATGGGTGGAGCATCCTATGGAGGGGCTATCGCTCACTAGAACTAATGACTTGCTTACCCTTATCTCGATGCTACCTGGGAGGTAGAACTTTGCCACTATGTAAGTTGACTTCAATGACTTCTTGGAATGATGAGCTTGTGGAAAGTTCTACCTTCTGATCGAACATACCTACAACTTTTGCTATGGGATCCTCAGAGTTAGTTGGCTCCAAGTCAATCTCAAGAGGTGAACCTGATTGATTCAGAGAAGGATAGTTTGATTCTAAATCAGAAAGGAAAGGATCATAACTAATAGGTAGGATCAGAAAGGTAAACTATGGCTCCCAACTTGATGTGCTAAAGTCCTTAAAAGAAGTACAATCCTCTAACACATGGCCTAACATGTGGTGGTAGGGGCAATAGCTAGGATCATCGCTCTTTCCTACATCCTCTATCCTCTTAGGCTCTGGTAACTGAAAGTCTGGTTTTGTTTAAGAGATTCTTAAATATTTTCCTAACTACCTCCCTCTTGAATGAATATGGCTTATTCAATCCATCGACAAGAGTGGAAAGTAACTACCTGAGAATATACCACCGCTAGGTAGGCTAAGGTGATGAAATGAATTATGTGGCATGGGCCATATGATGGTGAGGTGGTGGAAGAGGAGGTTGCAAAAGAGGTCAGCTGTAGTCTCTATACAACTCTTGCTACATCCCTCGTCACACAACTATCCTTAGCTTTTTCACAAACTCATGCTTTGGGCCTAGATGATTGGTCAGAAAGGGAAACTATTTGGCTTCCTCTTGTAGGCTCTTGATTAATTCTTGAATATTTTGATGGTAAAGCCCATAAGCATGAAGGAGACCATGAATATTCTTGAGAAGAATCTCAATGGCATGCGATTGCATAACATTTCATGCTCGTTGCATCACGAGAATGTAATCAACAAGTGATTCATAGTTTTATGATTCTCAGAATGAGTTTATAGTCACACTCTACTGAGCTCCACCAAACCTCTTGATGAAGAGGTGCTCCAACTCAACAAAGTCTTCACCGAACCATTGGGCAATTCGCTACTAATAAACAACACCGACAGATCACAACTAAAAGGAGAAAGAGGAGTGCATTGATGCCGCCGATGTTGCAATAGCCGGCTCTAAAGTGTGTAATATGTTATTGTGGGTTCTCACTGCCATCAAAGATCTTGAAGGATGGTGGCATGAAACCCAATAAAATAAAAACTAAATAAAAACCTAAACCTAAAAAATAAACCTAAAAGACCAAAATAAATAAATAAATAACAAAGCTAAAATAAATAAAATAATAAACTAACCCTAAACCTAAACAACTAAAACCCTAAACCTAATCCTAAACACTAAACTAAACCATAAGCTCAACTAAATCACTAAAACCTCAACCCTAAACCCTAAACTTAAACTATACAAACTAAACTCTAAACCCCAACCTAACCCTAACCCTAAACCCCCCTTAAAACCCTAAAATCTAAACCTAAACCCTAAACCCAAGCTCCTAACTAAAGCTAAAGCCTAAACCTTAAACCCTAACCTAACCCTAAACCCTAAAAACCCAAAACCCTAAAGCCTAAACACTAAACCATAAACCCTAAACCCTAAACCCTAAACCCTAAACCCTAACCCTAAACCGTAAACCTTAAAACCCTAAACCCTAGAAACCTAAAAACCTAAACCTAAACTAAACAAAACTTTAAAATAAAATAAGTAAAAAAACCTAAACGAGAATTAAATAAAATAAGTAAAAAAACCTAAACGAAATTAAATAAAATATATAAAATATAATAAAAATATAAAAGTAAACCTAAACTTAAACCTAAACTAAATAATAAAATAAAATTAAAATTAAAAACTAAACTAAAGAAAAAAGCCTAAACTAAACTAAAAAAATAAAATAAACCTAAAAATAAATTAAACATAAAATAAAATAAAATAAAAACTAAACAAAAACCTTAACCTAAAAATAAACATAAAAATAAAACCTTAAAATAAATAAATAAATAAAGCATAAACATTAAACTAAAAAAAATTAAACCTAAATTAAACAAAATAAAATAAATTTAAGCCTAAACTAAAATAAACTAAACTAACATAAATAAAATCTAAACCTAAACACTAAACTAAATAAAATTAAATAAACTAAAATAAAGTTAAACCTAAAAAAAAAAATAAAATAAACCTAAAATAAAAAAACCTAAAATTGAAACCTAAAAAAAAAAATACAAACCTAAACCAAAAAATAAATAAATAAAACCTAAAAATAAAATAAAATAAAATAAAACTAAACTAAAAAATGTAAACCTAAACCTAAACCTAAAAACTAAACTAAAATGAAAAAACCTAAAATGAAATAAATAGTGCTAAAATAAATAAACTTAACTAAATAAAATTAAAAAATAAACCTAAATAAAAATAGAAAATAAACTAAACTGAAATAAATAAAAAATAAACAAAATAAATCTAAACCTAACGGTTTACTTAATTTTTTTTAAAAAAACCCTAAACCATAGACACTAAACCCTAAACCCTAAATCCTAAACCATAAGCTCTAAAACCCTAAAACCCAAACCCAAAACATTAAACCCTAAACCATAAACCCTAAACTCTAAAAACCCAAATCCCTAACCCTAAATCCTAACCCTAAAGCCAAAACCCTAAAAACTTAAAACCTAAAAAAATAAAATAAAATAAAACTCAATTAAAAATAAACCTCAACTAATCTTAAACCTAAAATAAACTAAAATAAAAAAAACCTAAACTAAAATAAATAAAATAACATAATTATACTAACTAAAAAAATAAAATATAAAAATAAACTAAAATAAATAAATAATAATCTAAACAAACTTAAACCTAACAGTTTACTTAATTTTAAAAAAACTCTAAACCCTAAACCCTGTAACAGAAACCTACCGTTAACTAAAACCCTAAAAATCCTAAATCTTAAATCCTAAACCCTAAACCCTAAACCCTAAACCCAAAACCTAAAACCTAAAATACCCTAAACTAAAACCTGAACCGTGAACTTAAACCCTAAACCCTAACCCCTAAACCATAACCTCTAAAACCCTAAACCGTAAAACTCTAAACCCTAAACCCTAAACCCTAAACCCTAAAAACCTAAAAACCTAAAAAATTAAACCTAAAAAATAAAATAAAAATAAAACTCAACTTAACAATAAACCTAAACCTAAAAAATAAACTAAAATAAAAAAATAAACTAAAATAAATAACCTAAACTAACTAAAATTAGAAAACAAACCTAATAAAACTAAAAAAATAAAATAAACTAAAATAAATAAAAAATAAACTATGTAGACTAAATAAACCAAAACCTATAAGTTTACTTAATTTTCTTTCAAAAAAAAGCCTAAACGCTAAACCCTAAACACTAAACTCTAAACTCTAAACCTATAACCTCAAACCCTAAACCAAAAACACTAAACCATAAACCCTAAAAACCTAAACCCTAAAACCCTAAACCGTAAACCGTAAACCCTAAACCCTAAACCCTAAAAAACTAAACCCCAAACCCAAAACCTTAAACCCTAAACCCTAAAGCATAAACCCAAAACCCAAAACCTTAAACCCTAAACCCTAAAAACCCTAAACACTAGACCTTAAACCCTAAAAACTAAACCCTAAACCCTAAACCCTAACCCTAAACCCTAAACCCAAAACCCTAAACCATAAAAAAAATCTAAACCTAAAAAAAATAAAATAAAAAATAAACTCAACTAAAAAACAAACCAAAACCTGAACATAAACCTAAAAAATAAACTAAAATAAAAAACTTAAACTAAAATAAATAAACCTAAAATTAATAAGCTAAATTGAATAAAAATAAAAATAAACCTAAAAAATTAAAAATAAAATAAACTAAAATAAATAAAAACAATTTAAATCCTAAACCTACTAGTTTACTTAATTTGAAAAAAAAACCCTAAACCTAAACCCTAAATCCTAAATCCTAAACCCTAAACCTTAAACCCTAAACCATAAATCCAAAACCCTAAACCTTAAAACCTAAAAACCCTAAACTAAAACTTGAACCTTGTACCTAAAACCTAAACCCAAAGTCCTAAACCCTAAACCCAAAACCTACAACCCTAAATGCTAAAACTCCAAAGCCAAAACCCTAAACCTTAAACCCTAAACTAAACCTAAAACAAACCTAAAACCTAAATCCTAAAGAAATAAACCTAAATAAACACTAAACTAAACCTAAACCCTAAACTAAACCTAAATATAACACCAAATAAATCCTAAACTAAACCATAAACTAAACTAAACCTAAAAAAGCCTAAAATAAACATATAAATATAAAATAAACTCACTAAAATAAACCTAACTTACAACCCTAAAACCTACAACCCTAAAAAACCTAAACCTAAACCCTAAACCTTAAACCCTAAATACTAAACCTAAACACTAAACCCTAAATCTAGTTAAACCCTAAACCCTAAAAGCATAAACCTTAAAACCTAAAACCTAAACCCTAAAGTAAAACCCTAAACCTAAACCCTGAACCTTAAACCCTAAACCCTAATCCTAAACCCCAAAACCTAAACCTAAACTAAATAAACCTAAAATCAAATAAATAAAAAACCTAAACTAAAGAAAATAAAATAAAAACATAAACTAAAACAAAAACCTAAACCTAAACCAAAACATAACCCTAAACCTAAAAATAAAACCTAAAAAAAACTTAAAATAAAATAAACTAAATAAAAACTTAAACTAAAAAATAAAATAAACTTAAAAATAAAAATCCTAAATAAAATAAAAATAAAATAAACCAAAAATAAAAGAAAAACTAAATAAAAACCTTATCCTAAAATATAAACCTAAAAATAAAACCTAAAAATGAATAAAAAATAAAACATAAACCTTAAACTAAAAAAAACCTAAACCTAAAAAAAACAAAATAAAATAGCACTAAACCTAAACTAAAATAAACTAAACTAAAACAAATAAAACCTAAACCTAAACCTAAACTAAAAAATAAAACCTTAAAATAAAACCTAAAAATAAACTTAAAATAAAATACTAAAACCTAAACCTAAAAAAATAAAATAAAATCATAAATCTAAAAATAAAAAATAAAACCTAAGCCTAAAAAATAAAATAAAAATAAAACTGGACTAGAAAGTAAACTTAGACCTAAACCTAAACCTAAACCTAAAATATAAACAAAAAAAAGCCTAAACTAAAATAATAAACCTAAATAAATAAACTAAACTAAAAAGAAATAAAAAAACCTAAATAAAAATAAAAATAAAATAAACTAAAATAAATAAAAATAAACTAAAAAATATATAAACATACTGATTTACTTAATTTAATAAAATAATAAAACCCTAACCCTAAACCCTAAAACCTAAAACTAACCCTAAACCATAAACCCTAAGACCCGAAAGCCTAAAACCTAAAGCCTAAACCTAAAACCTACAACCCTAAACCCTAAACCCTAAACCCTAAGCTCTAAACCCTAAAAACCTAAAAACCTAAACCTAAACAAAATAAAAACTAAAAAAATAAAAATAAAGAACCTTAACCTAAATAAAATGAAAAATATAATAAAATAAAAACTTTAACTAAAACATAAACCTAAAGGTAAAAAAAAAACTAAACTAAATTAAAATAAATAAAAACATAAACTAAACTAAAAAAAAACATAAAAATAAAAAACCTAAATAAAATCAAGCCTAAACATAAATAAAATAAAATAAAATAAATAAAAATTAAATAAAAACTTAAAGCTAAAAAATAAACCTAAAAATAAATAAAATTAAAACCTATAACCTAAACTCAAAAAAAAAATTTTAACCTAAAATAAACAAAATAAACCTAAACCTAAACCTAAACAAAATAAATAAAACCTAAACCTAAACCTAAATAAACTAAACCTAAATAAACTAAAAAAAAAATAAACTAAAATAAACCTAAACCTAAACTAAAAAAATAAAACCTAAAATAAACCTTAAATAAAACCTAAAACCTAAAAAAAAAAAATAAAATAAAACATAAACCTAAACCCAAATAAAGCCTAAACCCTAAACCTAATAATAAATAATAAAACCTAAACCTAAAAAAATAAAATAAAATAAAAGTAAACTAACAAAGAAACATAAACCTAAACCTAAACTTAAAAAATAAACTAAAAAAACCTAAACTAAAATAAATAAATAAAGATAAAACTAAATTAAAATATAAAATAAACTAAATAAACTAAATAAATCTAAACCTACCGATTTACTTAATTTTAAATAAAATAAACCCTAAACCCTAAACTTTAAACACTAAATCCTAAACCCTAAACCCTAAACCCTAAACTTAGAACCCTAAACCTACAACCCTAAATCCTAAACCCTAAACCCTAACCCTAACCCTAAACTCGAAATCCTAAAACCCTAAACATTAAAGCCTAAACTAACCCTAAACCCTAAACCCTAAAAACCCTAAATCTTGAACCCTAAACCCTAAAACCTTAAACCCTAATCTAACACCAAACCCTAAGCATAGGGGTGTGAAAAATTGACCCAACATGATAACTTACGTGAACCCGACTCAAAAAATCTGGCTGTTTATAATAATTTTTGTTCAGTTGAAGAAAAGACAATTGATTTTGATTTTTTGGTTAGGTTGGGTTAACCACCAACTCAATATTGGCTCAATTTTGACCCGCCAACTCAAATTTGACTAGAATTTGACCTAATTTCTACAAACGAACCTGATTTTGACTCAATTTTGACTTTAAAAAATATATAAATAGATCATTTGAGTTGTGATGTGTCAATCTGATTGAAGTCAGGTCAGGTTCAGGTTGAAGTTTTTGACTCGATTAATAAATGGGTCGAGTTCAGGTCAACCATATTTGGGACGAGTGAAATTCAGGTCAAACCCGAACACGACCCGTCGACCCGAGTTGACACCACTACCTAAGATAACCCTAAACCCTAAACCCAAACCTAATAAAACAAAACAAAACTAATAATAATAATAAAAATAATAATAAATTAATAACTAATAATAATACTTAACTAAAATTAATAAATTTAACTAAATAAATAATTATACAACTAATAATAAAACTAAAAACTAAAATTAATAAAAATAACTAAAACTAATTATAATAATTAAAACCTAATAAACTAACTAAAACCATTAAACCCTAATAAATAAACTAAACTAACTAATAAAATAATAATAATTAATTAATAAACTAATTAAAATTAATAATAATAATAATAATAATAAGTAATAAGTAATAATAAACTAATAAATAATTAAACTAAACCCTAAACTAATAAAACCAAATAAATAAAACCAAATGATAAGTAAACTAAAAAACTAAAATTAAACAAAACTAAAACCTAAAACCCCTAAACTAATAAACTAAACTAAAAACTTAACCCAAAACCTTAATAAAACTAACTAAACTAAGAATAACTAATAAATTAAAACTAATAAAACCTAAAACTAAAAATAATCCCTAAACAAATAACTAAACAATAATGAAAATAAAAATAACTAAAATTAATAAATACCCCCAATGATAACTAAATAAAACCAAAAATTAAAAATAAACTAAAAACTCTAAACCATAATAACCCCAATAAACCAAAATAAATAATAAATAAAAACTAATAATTAAAATAATAAAAAATAATAATAAACTAAACTAATAAATCTAAACCTTAAAAAAGATAATAACTAACTAATAAAGATAATAGAACTAAAACATAATAACAATAACTAAACTAAACTAACTAAACTGACTAAACCCTAAATCTTTTTAGTTAAAAAAACCCTAAGCCCTAAACACTAAATCTTAAACACTAACCCTAAACCCTAAAACCTAAAACCCAAACCACAAACCCTCACCCAAAACTAAACCCTACAAAATATCTAAATACTTAAACTTAAACTAAATAAACCTAAATATAAAATAAATAAATACATCTTAAACCAAAATAAAATAAAATAATAAATTAAAATAAAAACCTAAACTAAAACCTAAACCAAATCCTAAGAATAAAAAACCAAAATAAAATAAAAACTAAACATAACATAAAAATAAAATAAACCTAAAATAAAATAAAATACAAACTAAATGAAAGCCTATAGCTAAAAGATAAACCTAAAAATATAAAAATAAATCCTAAACCCTACACTAAAAAACTAAAATTAATAAAAATAACTAAAATTAATAAAAATAACTAAAACTAATTATAATAATTAAAACCTAATAAACTAACTAAAACCATTAAACCCTAATAAATAAACTAAACTAACTAATAAAATAATAATAATTAATTAATAAACTAATTAAAATTAATAATAATAATAATAATAATAGTAATAATAGTAATAATAAACTAATAAATAATTAAACTAAACCCTAAACTAATAAAACCAAATAAATAAAACCAAATGATAAGTAAACTAAAAACTAAAATTAAACAAAACTAAAAACCTAAAACCCCTAAACTAATAAACTAAACTAAAACTTAACCCAAAACCTTAATAAAAACTAACTAAACTAAGAATAACTAATAAATTAAAAACTAATAAAACCTAAAACTAAAATAATCCCTAAATAAATAACTAAACAATAATGAAAATAAAAATAACTAAAATTAATAAATACCCCTGATAACTAAATAAAACCAAAAATTAAAATAAACTAAAAACTCTAAACCATAATAACCCCAATAAACCAAAATAAATAATAAATAAAACTAATAATTAAAATAATAAAAAATAATAATAAACTAAACTAATAAACCTAAACCTTAAAAAAGATAATAACTAACTAATAAAGATAATAGAACTAAAACATAATAACAATAACTAAACTAAACTAACTAAACTGACTAAACCCTAAATCTTTTTTGGTTAAAACCCTAAGCCCTAAACACTAAATCTTAAACACTAACCCTAAACCCTAAAACCTAAAACCCAAACCCTGAAACCCTAAACATTAAACACTAAACCCTAAACCCTAAAATATCTAAATACTTAAACTTAAACTAAATAAACCTAAATATAAAATAAATAAATACATCTTAAACCAAAATAAAATAAAATAATAAATTAAAATAAAAACCTAAACTAAAACCTAAACCTAATCCTAAGAATAAAACCAAAATAAAATAAAACTAAACATAACATAAAAATAAAATAAACCTAAAATAAAATAAAATACAAACTAAATGAAAACCTATAAAAAAGATAAACCTAAAAATATAAAAATAAATCCTAAAAACACTAAAAAACATTTACCTAAAATAAAATAATATAAATAAAATTAAATCAATGTAAACCTAAATTAAAATTAATAAAACTCAAACCTAAACTTAAAATAAACTAAACCAAAACTTAAACTAAATAAAATGAAATAAATTAAGAATAAAGCTAAGCCTAAATGAAAAATTAAAACCTAAAAATAAACCTAAAATAAAAACCTAAAACCTAAACCTAAAAAAAATAAAATAAACCCTAAACCTAAACCTAAAAATAAAAAATAAAACTTACACTGAAAAAATAATATAAAAATAAAACTCAACTAAAAATTAAACCTAAACCTAAAAAATAAATAAAATAAAACCTAAACTAAAATAAATAAACTAAACTAAATCAAGATAAAAAAAAAAAACTTAAAAATAATAAATAAAGTAAACTAAAATAAATAAAAAAATTAAATATACTAAATAAATCTAAGCTATCGGTTTAATTAATTTTTTTTAAAAAAAACCCTAAATCCTAAACCTTAAACCCTTAAACCCTAAACCCTGACCACAACCTAAACATAACCCTAAGCCCTAAACCCCTAAAAAAAAAACTCAACCCAAACCCAAACCCTAAAAAACCTAAACTGCTTAAACCTCTGACCACAAACCCCTCCCTAAAACCTAAATCTAAACCCTAAACCACCCTGATCCCCCTAAACATTAAAAACCCTAAACCCTAAACCTAAACCTACACCTAACCCCTAAACATAAAACTTAAATCTAAACCTTAAAACCAATAACCCTAAAACCTAAATAATGAATCCTACCCTAAACTAAACCCTGTAAAACCTAAACCTAAACTAAATAAAACCTAAATAAAGTAAATAAAAGAACCTAAACATAAATAAAATAAAATAAGATAAAATAAAAACCTACACTAAAACATAAACCTAAATACAAATTAAATAAAAATTAAAACTAAAATAAAATAAAATTAATAAAAACCTAAATAAAACCCTAAACCCATATCTTAAATCTAAATCATGCTCATCCAATCACCCAAACCTTAAACCTAAACCTAAAAACACTAAACCCTAAATCCTAAAACCATAAACCTAAACCTAAACCTAAACTCTAAACCCTAAACCTAAACCCTAAACCCTAACTAAACCCTAAACTAAGAATAAACCCTAAACACTAAACCCTAAACCCTAAATCTAAACCATAACCCTAAACCCTAAAATAAAACCCAAAATAAAATCTTAAAACCTTAAAATAAAATAAAATAAATAAAAAACTAAAAAATAAAATAAAATTAAATTAAAACCTAAATTAAAAAAATAAAATAAAAATAAAACTAAAAAAATAAAATAAAACCCAAATGAAAATAAAATAAAATAAACCTAAAATAAAATAATAAAATAAATAAAATAAAAATAAACTTAAAATAAAACTAAAATAAATAAAAATATAAACTTAAAAAACTAAAAAAAATCTAAACCTAAAATAAATAAAATAAAATAAACTTAAACTTAAACTAAAATAAATAAAACCTAAACCTAAAATAAATAAAACCTTAATAAACTAAATAAAATAAAATAAACTAAAATAAACCTAAAAATTAAAATAAAATAAAAAAAAACCTAAACCTAAAAATAAAATAAAACCTAAACAAAACATAAAAATTAAAATAAATCCTTAACTAAAAAATAAAATAAAATAAAGCTAAACTAAAAAAATAAACATAAACTAAATAAACCAAAAAAAATAAACTATATTAAAAAAACCTAAACAAAATAAATAAACAAAATAAAATTAAAAAATTAACTTAAAATAAAATAAAATAATAAATAAAAAAAATAAACTAAATAAACCTAAAACACTGCTTTACTTAATTGGTTAAACCCTAAACCCTATAGCTAAACCTAAATCCCAAAAAAACCTAAACCTTAAACCTTAATCCTTACAAACCCTAAACCCTAAACCTAAACCTAACCTTAAATCTTAAATCCTAAACCCTAAACCCTAAACCTTAAATCTTGGCCCCAACCTGACCCTTAAAACATAAACCCTGAACCGTAAAATCATAAACCTTAAACTCTGCTAACCCAAACCATAAATCACAAAAGCCTAAAGCTAAGGTAAAACAAAACAATAAACTAACCACAAACCCCAAGTAACTCTAAACCACTAAAACATAAACATTAAATCCTAAACCTAAACCTGGACAAAACTAACACTAAATACTAAATCTAATCCTAAACCTGCAACCCTAAATCCTAAACCTAACCTAAACAAACCCTAAAACCCTAAACCCCAAACTCTAAATAAACTCCCCCAAAATCCTAAACTACCATAAATAAACCCACCTTGGTGACCCTAAACTCTACCCTAAAATCCCAAAACCTTAAAGCTGAGCCACCCTAAACCCTAAACCCTAAATCCTAATCTAAACCCTAAACCCAAACACAAAAACTCTAAAACTCTAAACCCTAAATGCCAAACCCTAAACCCTAAACCCAAAAGGTAAAAACCTAAAAACCTAATCCTAAACTAAATAAAACTTAAAAATAAATAAATAAAAGAACTTAAACCTAAATAAAAGAAATAAATAAATAAAATAAAAAATTTGAACTAAAACATAAACCTAAACCTAAAAATTAAATAAAATAAAAAAAGAAAAAACTAAAATAAAATAAATAAAAACTTTATCTAAACTAAAAAATAAAATAAACTTAAGAATTAAAACCATAATAAAATAAAAACTAAATGTAAATTAAAATAAAATAAACTTAAAATGAAACAAATAACAATTAAATAAAAACATTAACCTAAAAAAATAAACTTAAAAATATAACTTAAAAATAAATAAAAATTAAAACCTAAATCCTTTACTAAAAAAAAGCTAAATTGAAATAAAATTAAAATAAACCTAAACCTAAACTAAAATTAACTAAACCTAAAGAAAATTAAATAAAAAACTATAAACCCTAAATCCTAAACCCTAAACCTTAAAACCTAAATCCTAAAACCTAAACCTATAACCCTAAACCCTAAACACTAAACCCTAACCTAAGCCCTAAACCCTAAAATAATAAACCCGAAAACCCTAAACCCTAAATTCCTAAACCCTAAATCATAATCCTAAATCCTAAACCCTAAACCCCAAATCATAAACATAAACCTAAAGTAACTAAATAAATTAAAAAATAAACCTAAACCCAAAAACCTAATAAACCTAAACCTAAACCAAATTTCTAAGAATGGGTCGAACCTTGATGGTAGGAACATCACCATCAACCAAGCTCAGTGTAGATCTAGTGATGGAGATGAAGGCAGAGGTGAAAGTTATTGTAGTGGTGGTGGAGGATCTGGAGGTGCTGGTGGATATGGAGGTGGTGGTTGGTGCAGTGGTGGTTATGCATGTGGGAGGAGCGAAGGAGGTTATAATCGTAGTTGTGATAGAGGGAGAGATCGAGAATATGATGGTGGATCCCGCTGCTCGAGAGGCCAGGGTGGTTCTAATGGGAATTAGAGAAACTGAAGAATGGTCGATTTGATCTGTTGCCTACAGAACTGTGTCTTTTCAGTTGAGACGGTTCTAGTTATCTAAGGTTTTTAATTTACTTTATGGGTGCTAATTTTTTTATATGTCATCACTTGTGTGTTAGAAAACTTGGTGTGTTACTTGGTTGATGAAATTAAAAAGAAGAAATATTGAATCTTAATTTATTCTCTCTCAAAAAAAACTGAAAATCCTAGACACTCAACTAAAACCTAAACCCAAAACTTAAAAAAAACCTAAACCTAAAATAAAAATAAAATAAACCTAAACCTACACTAAAATAAATAAAACCTAAACCTAAATCTAAACCAAAACTAGATAAAATAAAAATACTAAAAATAAACCTAAACCAAAACTAAAAAATAAAACCTAGAAATAAACTTGAAATAAATACCAAAAACCTAAACCAAAAAAAAATTAAAATAAAAACATAAACCTAAACCTAAAAATATAAAATAAAACCTAAACCTAAAAAATAAAATAAAAATAAAACTAAACTAAAAATAAACATAAACCTAAACCTAAACATAAAAACTAAACTAAAATATAAAATTGAAACTAAATTAAATAAACATAAAATAAATAAACTAAACTAAATAAAAATAAAAAATAAACCTAAATAAAAATAATAAAATAAAAAAACAAAATAAATAAAAAATAAAGTAAATAAATTAAATAAACATAAACCTGCAAGTTTACTTAATTTTTTTTTAAAAAACCTTTAAGCACTAAATCGTAAACCTTAAACCCTAAATCCTAAAGCCTAAACCCTAAACCCTAAACCCTAAACCCTAAAACTAACCCTGAACCCTAAACTTTAAATTTACAACCCTAAACACTAAAAAAACCTTATACCCTAAATCCTAAACCCTAAACCTTAATTAAAAATTTTAAAAAAATCTCTAACCCTAAACCCTAAACCATAAATCCAAAACCCTAAACTAAACACTAAATCGTAAAACCCTAAACCCTAAACCCTACCATAAACTCAAACTGAGCTAAACCCAGTCCCAAACCCCAAACCCTAAATCTTAAACCCTAAAAAAAAAAAAACCAAAATCCAAACTAAATAAATAAAACCTAAAAAATAAATAAATAAAACCTAAACCTAAAAAAAATAAAATAAAATAAAACTAAACTAAAACAAACTTAAACATAAACATAAACCTAATAATAAAAATAAATAAAACTAAACATATATAAATAAAGAACCTAAACTAAACCAAAATATGTATATATATATATAACTAAAAATAAAATACCTAAACATAAACAAAAAAATAAATCTAAAATAAAAAAAAAAAACTAAACTAAATAAAAAAATAAACCTAAAAAAATAAACCTAAAAATAAAACCTAAAAAGAAATAAAAAATAAAACCTAAACCCTAAAATAAAAAAAAAACTTATACCTAAAATAAACAAAATCAAATAAACTTAAGCTAAACTAAAATATAAAACCTAAACCTAAAATAAATAAACCTAAACCCTAAAAATAAATAAAATAAACTAAAATAGAATAATCCTAAATTAAAAAATAAAACATAATGATAAACCTAAAATATAAACCTAAAATCTAAACATAAATAAATAAAATAAAACCTAAAACCTAAAATAAAAAATAAAACCTAAACTTAAAAAATAAAATAAAACTCCAACTAAATAAATCTAAATAAATATAAAAAATAAAATTAAATAAAATTAAATAATAAAATAAATAAAAAATAAACTAAATAAACCTAAACCTTTTCTATATTTAATCTAAAACCCTAAAACTAACCTGACTCTCGTTGAAATTATAACCCACCCCACCCTAAACCCACCCAGCCACCTAAAAAACTCCCTACCCTAACCCTAACCCTAACCTCAACCCCTAACCACCCAACCCTAAATCTTCTCTAACTCACTGCACCCAAACCTAAAACTGACCACCAAACCCATCTAAACCTAAACCCTAAACCCTCAAATCCTGACCCTAACCTCTAAACCCTAAATCCTCCACCCTAAACCCCAAACCCTAAACCCTAAAAATTGAAAAACCTAATCCTAAATAAAATAAAACTTTGAAATTAAATAAATGAAATAACCTAAACCGAAATAAAATAAAAAATTTAATAAAAATATAAATCAAAATCTAAATGTAAAATAAAATAAATAAATAAAAATAAATTAAAATAAAATAAGTAAAAACCTAAACTAATCTAAAAAGATAAAATAAATCTAAGAATAAAGAACCTAAATAAAATAAAAACTAAACATAAAATAAAAATAAAATTAACCTAAATTAAATTAAAATAAAAACTAATCTAAAACCTAAACCTAAAAAAAAACCTAAAAAATGAATTACAAATATGACCTAAACCTAAGTTAAAAAAAAAACTTAAACCTAAAATAGAAAACTAAAAAAATCTAAACCCAAACTAAAATAAACTAAACTAAAATAAATAAAACCTAATCTTAAATCAAAAATAAATAAAACCTAAACTGAAACCTAAACCTAAAATAAACTAAATCTAAACCCTAAAGTAAATAAAATAAAATAAACTAAAAGTAAACCTAAACCTATACTAAAAATGAAAACCTAAAAATAAACCTAAAAATAAAAATGTAAAACCTAAATGTAAAAAAACTAAAATAAAAACCTAAACCTAAACAAAAAATTAAAATTAAAATCTAAGCCTAAAAAATAAAAATAAAAATACAACTCAACTACAAAATAAACTTAAACCTAAAAAATAAACTAAAATAAATAAACTAAACTAAATACAAATCGATAGTAATCCTAAATAAAAATAAAAAATAAAGTAAACTAAAATAAATAAAAAATAAACTAAATATACTAAATGAACTTGACCCTATCGGTTTACTTAATCTTAAAAAAAAACTTAAACCCTAAATTCAATACCTTAAACTGTAAACTCTAAAGCCTAAACCCTAAACCTATAACCCTAAGCCTTAAACCCTAAAAAACCCTAAATCTTAAACCCTAAAAAGCCTAAACCTTAACCCTAAATCCTAAACCCTAAACCCTAAACACTAAAAGCATAAACCATAAATTCGTAAGCCCTAAACCCTAAACCTTAAACCCCAAATTGAAAACCCTAACCATAAACCCTAAACCCTAAACCCCAAAACCCTAAATCCCAAGCCCTAAACCTAAACATAAAGTAATTAAATAAATTAAAAAAAACCTAAACCTCAAAACCTAATAAACCTAAATGTAAACCTAAACCCTAAGAATGGGCAGAACCTTGACAGCAAGAATGTCACCATCAACCAGGCTTAGTCTAGATCTGGCATTGGAGGTGTAAACAGAGGTGGTGGTTATCACAGTGATGGTTGGGGATTTGGAGTTGCTAGTGGTTATGGATGTCACGGTCGGAGCAATGGTGGTTATCGAGTTGGGAGAAGCGATAGAGATTACAGTCACAGTGGTAGCGGAGGAAGAGATCGGGTATATGATGGTGGATCCTACTACTCGAGAGGACGGGGTGGTTTTGATGGGAACTGGTGAAACTGAAGAATGGTCGATCCGATCTACTACTTATGGAACTATGTTTTTATAATAGAGATGGTTCTAGTTATCTAGGGTTTTTGATTTGCTTTATGCGTGCTCATTTTTTATCTATGTCATCATTTATGTGTTAGAAAACTTGGTGTGTTACTTGGTTGATGAAATTGAAAAGAAGAAATGTTGAATGTGAATTTGTTCTCTGTTCAAAAAAATAGAAACTCCTAAACCCTAAATTAAAATATGAACACTAATCCTAAAACCTTAACCATAAACCCTAAGAATTAATCCCTAAAAACACTAAACCCTAAACCATAAATCCTAAACCCTAAAACCCTAAACCATAAACCCTAAATCCTAAACCCTAAACTTTAAACCCCAAACCCTAAACCTACAACCTTAAACCCTAAACCTAAACTAAACCTCCAAAAACCCAAAGTTAAAAAACCTAAATATAAACTAAATAAAAAAAAATAAAATAAACCTAAACTAAAATAAAGAAAAATAAAAAGATAAACTAAAACCTAAATTTAAAAAATCAAATAAAATAAAAAGTAAAAACTAGACTAAAATAAAATAAAAAAAATCAAAACTAAACTAAAAAAATAAAAAATCTAAATAAAATAAAAACTAAATGTAAAATAAAAATAAATAAAACTAAAATATAATAAAATAAAAACTAAATAAAAAATGACCTCTAATTTCTTCTATGGATCTTCAATTTTTGACCAGCTCCAATACCACTTGTTTTCCCCATGTTGAAGAAATGAAAGAAGAGCCTCTACGATCAAATTCAGGGAGTTCTGTGAGCCACAGCGATGACGGATCGGTTGAGAGCTCAATAATTGGGAATTATTTAGGTTAGTTAGTTATCAGTTAGTTTTAGTTTTTAGTTAGTTAGTTACTAGTTAATTTAGTATTTAAATAGCATTTAGGGCTTAGGGTTTAGGATTTTTTATTTTTTTATTTTTTTATTTTTTTATTTTTTTTTAAATTACGTAAACTGGTAGGTTTAGGTTTATTTAGTTTATTTAGTTTATTTTTTTATTTATTTTAGTTTATAATATTTTTATCTATATTTAGGTTTATTTTTATTTATTTATTTTTAGATTTAAGATTTATTTTTTATTTATTGGTTTAGGTTTAGGTTTTATTTTATTTTTTTAAGTTTAGGTGTTAAGTTTTTATTATAGGTTTATTTTTTTATACTATTTTTTAGTTTATGTTTAGGTTTATTTTTAGTTTATTTTATTTTATTTAGTTTTAATTTATGTTTAGGTTTTGTTTATTTTAAGTTTAGGTTTAGGTATTATTTATTTTAGTTTAGTTTATCTTAATTTAAGTTTATTTTATTTTTACTTTAGGTTTAAGTTTTTTTTTTTAGTTTAGTTTAGGTTTTATTTTTTTTTTATGTTTATGTTTTATTTTAGGTTTATTTTTAGGTTTAGGTTTTTATTTAGTTTTTATTATATTTTAGTTTATGTTTATTTTATTTTTATTTTATTTTTATTTTTTTTAAATTGGTTTTTCATTTTTTTAGTTAGTTTAGGTTTTTATTTATTTTATTTTAGTTTAGTTTTTATTCTTTATTTTAATTTCTTTTTAACTTTAGTTGAAGTTTAGGTTTTAGTTAATGTTTTTATTTTATTTTATTTTATTTTCTCATTTTATTTTGGTTTAGGTTTATTTATTTATTTTATTTTAGTTTTATTTAGTTTAGGTTTATGTTTTTAGCTTTGTAGGGTTTTGGGTTTAGGGTTAAGGTTTTAGGTTTTTATTATAGGTTTTATTTTATAGTTTAGGTTTAGGTTTATTTTATTTTATTTTATTTTATTTACTTTTATGGTTTAGGTTTTGTTTATTTTAGGTTTAGGTTTAGGTTTTATTTATTATAATTTAGTTTATTTTAGTTTTGGTTTAGTTCATTTGGTTTTGTTTATTTTATTTTTTTTAAGGTTTAGTTTTAACTTTTATTTTATTTTATTTTATTTATTTTTTATAAGTATTATTTTTAGGTTTATTTTTTAAGTTTAGGTTTTATTTTATTTTATTTTAATTTTATTTTAATTTTACATTCACTTTTTAATTTTATTTAAGTTTTTTATTCTCAAGTTTATTTTATTTTTTAAAATTTAATTTAGGTTTTTATTTATTTTATATTAGTTTTTTTATTTTTATATTTTATTTTATTTTTAGGTTTAAGTTTGAGTTTTAATTTAGGTTTCTTATTTTTTATTTTATTTTATTTAGCTTTAGGTTTTATTTATTTATTTATTTTTAGGTTTTATTTACTTTAAGTTTAGGTTTTTAGGCTTTTAGGGTTTAGGATTTAGGGTTTAAGGTTTTAGGTTTGGGGTTTAAGGCTTTGGGTTTAGGGTTTAGGGTTTAGGGTTTAGGGTTAGGTATGTTTGGGGTATGGGGTTTAGGGTTTTAGTTTAGTTAGGTTTAGGGTTTAGTGTTTAGCTTTAGGGTTTTAGGCTTTAGGGTTTAGGGTTTAGGTTTTTGGGTTTAGGTTTTAGGTTTAGGGTTTGGGGTTTTAGGGTTGTAGGTTTAGGTTTTAGTTATAATTTTATTTATTTATTTTTTTATTTTTTATTTTTTTATTTTAATGGTTTAGGATTTAGGGTTTATGTTTTTCGATTTAGTATTTATGATTTAGGGTTTAGTATTTAGGGATTTTTATGGTTTAGGGTTTAGGGTTGTAGGTTTAGTGTTGTATGTTTAGGGTTTAGGTTTAAATTTTTTTGACTTTTAATTTTATTTTATTTTTTAGGTTTAGGTTTTTAGGTTGTTATGGTTTAAGGTTCACGATTTAAGGTTTTAGGTTTTAGGTTTGAGGGTTAGGGTTTAGGGTTTAGGGCTTAGTGTTTTGGTTTTAGGGTTTTATATTTTTTAGTTTAGAGGTTAGGCTTAGTTTAAAGTTAGTTTAGGGTGTATAGTTTATAGTTTAGGTTTATAGTTTAGGAAGGGGTTAGATTTTTAGGGTTTAGGGTTTAGTTTAGGTTAGGATAAGTTATTTTGTTTAGGGGTTTAGGTTTAGGTTTGAGTTTAGGTTTAGGGGTTTAGTTAGGGGTTTAGTTTAGGTTTAGAGTTTAGGTTTAGAGTGGTTTAGGGTTTAAAATTTAATATGGTTTTGGGTTTGGGGTTTTAGTTTTAATTTATGTTTAAGTTGGTTTTATTTTAAAATTTTTAATTTTTTTGGGGTTTAAACTTGGGTTTAGGGTTTAAGGGGGTTTAGGGTTCAGTTTTAGTTTATTTTAATTAAACTAGTAGGTTTGGGTTTTAGTTGATTTTAAGGGTTTAGGTTTAGGGTTAGCTTAGGGTTTAGGTTTTTTTTCTTTTGAATTAAATATGGGTTTAGGTTTTTTAGTTTATTTCTTTATTTTAGTTTATTTTATTTTATTTTCTTTATGTTTATATTTTGTTTTATTTAGTTTTATTTTATTTTGTTTTTTATTTTAGTTTAGGTTTTATTTTTGTTTATATTTTGGGTTTTAGTTTGGTTTATTTTTTAGTTGAGTTTATTTTTTATTTTATTTCTTGAGTTTAGGTTTTTTGGTTTTAGGTTTAGGGTTTAGGTAAGGTTTAGGGTTTAGGTTTTATAGGGTTTAGGTTTAAGTTTAGGGTTTAGGTTTTGAGTTTTAGGTTTAGGGTTTTAGTATATGGTTTTATGGTTTAGGGTTTAGGGTTTTGGTTTAGTTTTTTGCTTTAGAGTTTAGAGTTTAGGGTTTAGAGTTTAGGGTTTAGTTTAGGCTTAGGGTTTAGGTTTAGGGTTTAGGGTTTTAGATTTAGGGTTATATGGTTTATTTTATTTTATTTTAGATAATTTTTATTTTTTTATTTAGGTTAATATTTGTTTTATTTAGTTTAGTTTATTTATTTTAGGTTTATTTATTTTAGTTTGGGTATTTTATTTTTGTTTATTTTAAGTTGTTTAGGTTTATTTTTTAGTTAAATTTTATTTTTATTTTATTTTTAAGGTCTAGGCTTTATTTTTTAATTCAAGGTTTAGGTTTAGGTTTTTATTTTATTTTTTTTGGTTTTGGTTTTAGGTTTTTATTTTAGGTTCATTTTTTGGTTTTATTTTTTAGTTTAGGTTTAAGTTTTTTTTAGTTTATTTTATTTTATCTAGTCTAAGTTTAGGTTTAGGTTTAGTTTATTGTAGGTTTAGGTTTAGGTTTAATTTATTTTAGTATAGGTTTATGTTTAATTTATTTTGTTTATTTTATTTTTATTTTAGGTTTATGTTTTTTAGTTTACAATTTTGGTTTTATTTTTTAATTACTTTTAGGTTTTATTTTTTATGTTTAGGTTTTTATTTTGTTTTTATTTTATTTTAATTTAGGTTTAATTTATTTTTATTTTACCTTTAGTTTTAATTTTATTAGGATTTTTATTCTTACGTTTATTTTATTTTTTTAGTTTAGATTAGGTTTTATTTATTTACTTTCTTTTAGTTTATTTCTATTAGTTTATTTTATGTCATTTTTAGGTTTAGGTTTTGGTTTTAGTTTAGGTTTTTATTCTATTTTATTCTATTTTATTTTATTTATTTTAATTAGGTTTAGCTTTTTTTATATTTTATTTTTTTGTTTTATTTAGTTTAGGCTTAGGGTTTTAGGTTTTTAGGGTTTAGGTTTTAGGGTTTAGGGTTTAGGGTTTAGGGTTTTAGGGTTTATGGTTTTAAGTTAATGGTTTAGGGTTAGGGTTTAAGGTTTAGGGTTTAGTGTTTAGTGTTTAGACTTGGGGTTTAGGGTTTTAATTTGGTTTAGGGTTTGCATAGGGTTTTAATTTTTTTAAAAAAATTAAATCATTAGGTTTGGTTTATTTTGTTTATTTTTAATTTATTTTAATTTTTTTTTTTTTATTTTATTTCGGTTTATTTTATATTTTATTTAGTTTAGTTGATTTATTTTAGGTTTTATTTTAGTTTATATTTTAGGTTTAGGTTTAGCTTTGGGTTTATATTTTGTTGGGTTATTTTTACTTTATTTCTTAGGTTTATGTTTTATTATTTTTTTACTTTTAGGTTTAGGTTTAGGTTTATATTTTATTTTTTTAGGTTTAGGTTTTAAGTTTTTATTTTAGGTCTATCTTTAGGTTTTATTTTATAGTTTATGTTTTGATATATTTTTAGTTTATTTTATTTTATTTAGTTTAGGTTTAGGTTTAGGTTTAGTTTATTTTCGATTTAGGTTTAGGTTTAACTTATTTTTTCATTTATTTTTGTTTAGTTTAAGGTTTATTTTATTTTGATTATTTTATTTTTATTTTAGGTTTATGTTATTTTTTGTTTAGAGTTTTGGTTTTATTTTTTAATTATTTTTAGGTTTTATCTTTAGGTTTATTTTTTATTTAGGTTTTATTTAGTTTTTATTTTATTTTATTTTTGGTTTATTTTAATTTTTACCTTCCGTTTTAAATTTATTTAAGTTTTTTATTCTTATGTCTATTTTATTTTATAGCTTAGTTTAAGTTTTAATTTATTTTATTTTAGTTTATTTTTATTAGTTTATTTTATGTTATTTTTAGGTTTAGGTTTAAGTTTTAGTTTATATTTTTATTATATTTTATTATTTTATTTTATTTAAGTTTATGTTTTTTCTATATATTTTATTTTTAGGTTTTATTTAGTTTAGCTTTAGGTTTCTAGGTTTTTAGGATTTAGGGTTTAGGGTTTAGGGGTTTAGGGTTTAGGGTTTTAGGGTTTATGGTTAGGGTTTAGGGTTTACGGCTTAGGGTTATCTTAGGGTTCTAGGTTTTCTTTTAAATTATGTAAATCATTAGGTTTAAGTTTATTTAGTTTATTTAGTTTATTTTTTATTTATTTTAGCTTATTATTATTTTTTTTGTTTTATTTTTTATATTTCATTTGGTTGATTTATTTTAGTTTAGGTTATTTTTTTATTTTAGTTTAGTTTAGGTTTGAGTTTTTTTTGTTGACTTTTAATTTTAGTTTATTTTTTAGGTTTAATTTTTATTTTTTACTTTTAGGATTAGGTTTAGGTTTTTATATTATTATTTGTGGTTTAGGTTTTAGCTTTTTATTTTTGGTTTTATTTTTTGGTTTAGGTTTAGGTTTATTTTTAGTTTATTATATTTTATTTAGTTTAGGATTAGGTTTAACTTTAGTTTACTTTAGGTTTAGGTTTAGGTTTTATTTATTTCAGTTTAGTTCATTTTAGTTTAGTTTCAGGTTTATTTTATTTTATTTTTATTTTAGGTTAAGGTTTTTTCCTAGTTTAGGGTTTAAGATTCAATATTTATTTATTTTTAGGTTTATGTTTTAATTTAGTTTTTATTTTATTTTATTTTTGTTTTATTTTATTTTTATTTTATGTTTAGTTTTTATTTTGTAAAATTTTTTATTCATAGGTTTATTTTATTTTTAGTTTAGTTTACGTTATTATTTATTTTATTTTAGCATGTTTTTATTAGTTTATTTCATTTTATTTAGTTTTATGTTTAGGTTTTAGTTTATATTTTTATTTTAATTTATTTTTTTATTTTATTAATGTTTAGGTTTTTTAATTATTTTATTTTTATGTCTTATTTACTATAGCTTTAGTTATTTTAAGTTTGAGGGTTTAAGGTTTAGGGTTTAGGGTTTAGGGTTAGTCTTTAGGGTTTAGGATTTAGGGTTTATGGTTTTTTTAAAATTAAGTAAACTGTTAGGTTTAGGTTTATTTAGTTTATTTTTTATTTATTTTATTTTATTTTATTTTCAATTTTTATTTAGTTTAGTTTATTTATTTATGTTTAGGTTTTCTATTTTAGTTTATTTTTTAGGCTTAAGTTTATTTTTTAGTTGAGTTTTATTTTTATTTTATTTTTTAGGTTTAGGTTTTATTTTTATTTTAAGGTTTAAGTTTAAGTTTTATATATTTATTTGGTTTAAGTTTAGGTATTTATCTTAGGTTTACTTTTAGGTTTTATTTTTTAGTTTAAGTTTAGTTTTATTTTTAGTTTATTTTATTTTATTTAGTTTAGATTTAGGTTTAGGTTTTATTAATTTTAGTCAAGTTTATTATGGTTTAGGTTTAGGTTTATTTTATTTTATTTATTTTATTTTTTATTTTGGGTTAAGGCTTTTAGTTTAAGGTTTAGGTTTTATTTTTATTTATTTTTTGGGTTTACTTTATAAGTTTAGGTTTTTTGTTTAGTTTTTATTTTAATTTATTTTAAGTTTCTTTTATTTTTATTTTATGTTTAGTTTTTATTTTATTTAGGTTTGTTATTCTTAGGTTTATTTATTTTTTTAGTTTGGTATAAATTTTTATTTATTTTATTTTAGTTTATTTTTATTAGTTTATTTTTTTTATTTTTAGGTTTAAGTTTAGGTTTTAGTTTAGGATTTTATTTTATTTAATTTTTTTTATTTTATTTAGGTTTAGGTTTTTTTATATATTTTATTTTTAAATTTTATTTAGTTTAGGTTTATATTTTTATGTTTTTATTGTTTTGGGTTTTGGGTGTGTTTAGGGTTTAGGGTTTAGGGTTTTAAGGTTTAGGGTTTTAGGGTTTAAGGTTTAGGGTTAGGGTTTAGGGTTTAGGGTTTAGGGTTTAGTGCTTCGGCTTTAGGGTTTAAGTTTTATGGTTTAGGGTTTAGGGTTAGCTTAGGATTTAGGGTTTTATTAAGTGCTATTAGTTTAATTTTATTTAGTTTATTTATTATTTATTTTAGTTTATTTTATATTTAATTTTTTATTTAGGTTTTATTTTTATTTTTTATTTAGTTTAGTTGATTTATTTTGGGTTTATTTATTTTTTTTATGTTTTTACTTTTAGTTTATTTTTTAGGTTTAGGTTTAGGTTTATGTTTATTTTTTAGTTGAGTTTTTTTTTAATTTTATTTTTAAGGTTTAAGTTTATTTTTTTTATTTTTAGGTTTAGGTATAGGTTTTTATTTTATTTTTTTAGGTTTAGGTTTTAGGTCTTTATTTTATCTTTATTTTTATGTTTTATTTTTAAATTTATGTTTTGGTTTACTTTTAGTTTATTTTATTTTATTTTATTTAGTTTAGGTTTAGGTTTAGGTTTAGGCTTAGTTTATTTTAGGTTTAGTTTTTTTTTAGTTTATGGTTTAGATTTTAATATTTATTTATTTTTATGTTTATTTTTTAGGTTTAAGTTTTTATTTAAGTTTTTATTTTATATTACTTTAGGGTTGTTTTTTTTACATTTAGTTTTTATTTTATTTAGGTTTTTTATTATTAAGTTTAATTTATTTTTTAGTTTAGTTTAGGTTTTTACTTATTATATTTTAGTTTAGTTTCATTAGTTTATTTTATTTTATTTTTAGGTTTAAGTTTAGGTTTTAGTTTAGGTTTTTATTTTATATTATTTTTTATTTTATTTAGGTTTAGATATTTCAATATGTTTTATTTTTAGGTTTTATTTAGTTTAGGTTTATGTTTTTAGGTTTTTAGGGTTTAGGGTTTAGGGTTTATGTCTTAGGGTTTTAGGGTTTTAGGGTTTAAGGTTTAGGGTTAAGTTTTTGGGTATAAGGTTTAGGGTTTAGTGTTTAGGCTTTAAGGTTTAGTTTTTCTAGACTTTAGGGATTAGGGTTTAAAGTTTAGTGTTTAGGCTTTAAGGTTTAGGGTTTTTAGGGTTTAGAGTTTTGAGTTTAGGGATAGATTAGGGTTTTGTATTTTGTTTTAAAAATTAAGTATTCCTTTAAGTTTAGGTTTATTTAGTTTACTTAGTTTATTTTATTTTTTTCTTTTTATTTATGTTTTTATTTAATTTGGTTTATTTATTTTAGGTTTATTTATTTTAGCATAGGTTTTTTGTTTTAGTTTATTCTTTAGTTTTAGGTTTAAGTTTATGCTTATTTTTAGTTGATTTTTATTTTTATTTTATTTTTATTTTATTATTAAGGTTTATGTTTAATTTTTTATTTTTAGGTTAAGGTATACGTTTTTATTTTAGGTTTATTTTTAGGTTTTATTTTTTAGTTTATGTCTAGGTTTACTTTTAATTTATCTTATTTTATTTTATTTAGTTTAGGTTTAAATTCAGGTTTAGTTTTTTTTAGGTTTAGGTTTAAGTTTTATTATTTTTAGTTTAGTTTATTTTAGTTTAGGTTTAAGTTTATTTTATTTTATTTTATTTATTTTTATTTTAGGTTTAGGTTTTTTTTAGTTTAAGGTTTAGATTTTATTTTTTATTTATTTTTATGTTTATTTTTTAGGTTTAGGTTTTTATTTAGTTTTTATTTAGTTTTTATTTTATATTATTTTAAGGTTAATTTTTATACATTTAGTTTTGATTTTATTTAGGTATTTTATTATTAGGTTTAATTTATTTTTTAAATTAGTTAAGTTTTAGTTATTTTTTTTAGTTTAGTTTTATTATTTTTTATTTTAATTTTAGGTTTAGGTTTAGGTTTTTATTTTATATTATTTTTTTATTTTGTTTAGGTTTAGGTATTTCTATATGTTTTATTTTTAGGTTTTATTTAATTTAGGTTTAGGTTTTAAGGTTTTTAGGGTTTAGGGTTTATGGCTTAGGGTTTTAGGGTTTAAGGTTTAGGGTTAGTTTTAGGGTTTAAGGTTTAGGGTTTAGTGTTTAGGCTTTAGGGTTTAGGGTTTCTAGGGTTTAGGGTTTATGATTTAAGATTTTGTGTTTAGGCTCTAGGGTTTAGGGCTTTTAGGGTTTACAGTGTGGGGTTTAGGGTTAGCTTAGGGTTTTGTGTTTTTTTAAAAATTAAGTATGCCTTTAAGTTTAAGTTTATTTAGTTTACTTAGTTTATTTTATTTTTTATTTTTATTTTATTTTTTTATTTAGTTTGGTTTATTTATTTTAGCTTTATTTATTTTAGTTTAGGTTTTTTATTTTAGTTTATTTTTCCGGTTTGGGTTTAGGTTTATGTTTATTTTTCGGTGAATTTTATTTTTAATTTATTTTATAGGTTTAGGCTTTATTTTTTTATTATTAGGTATAGGTTTAGGTTATTATTTTATTTTGTTAGGTTTAGGTTTTAGGTTTTTATTTTAGTTTGATTTTGAGGTTTTGTTTTTTAATTTTGGTTTAGGTTTATTTTTAGCTTATTTTATTTTATTTAGTTTAGGTTTAGGTTTAAGTTTAGTTTAATTTAGAGTTAGGTTTAAGTTTTATTTATTTTAGTTTAGTTTTTTTATTTAGGTTTAGGTTTTTTATTTTGTTTATTTTGTTTTTACTTTAGGTTTATCTTTTTTTTAGTTTAAGGTTTAGGTTTTATTTTTTATTTATTTTTAGGTTTATTTTTTTAGCTTTATGTTTGTATTTATTTTTTATTTTATTTTACTTTAGGTTTATATTAGGTTTATTTTCTTTTTATTTCACATTTAGTTTTTTATTTTATTTAGTTTAGTTTATTTTTTATTAGTTTATTATTTTATTTTAGGTTTAAGTTTAGGTTTTAGTTTATGTTTATATTTTATTTTATTTATTTTACTTTATTTAGGTTTGGGTTTATTTATTTATTTTATTTGTAGGTATTATTTAATTTAAGTTTAGGTTTTTAGGTTTTTAGGTTTTTAGTTATTTGGGTTTAGGGTTTAGGGTTAGAATTTAGGGTTTAGGGTTTAGGGTTTAGTGTTTAGTGTTTAGGCTTTAAGATTTAAGCCTTTTAAGGTTTTTAGGGTTTAGGGTTTAGGGTTTAGTGTTAGGTTAAGGTTTAATATTTAGGATTTGGGCTTCAGGGTTTAGCATTTTTAGGGTTTAGGGTTTGGGGTCTTGTTGGTTTATAGTTTATTTAGGGTTTAGGGTTTAGGGTTATGGTTAGGGTTTAGGGTTTAAGGTTTAGGGTTGTTTATGATTTAGGGTTTATGGTTTTAGGTTTAGGGTTTAGTGTTTAGGGCTAGTTTTAGGGTTTAGGGTTTAGGGTTTAAGATTTAAGGTTTAGGGTTTTTTTGGATTTAGTGTTTAGGGTTTATGGTTTTGTTTTAAGTTTTTTTGTTTGTGTTTAGTTTAGTTTATTATTTTTAGGGTTTAGGTTTAGGTTTTAGTTTAGGTTATTTTGTTTAGGGTTTAGGTTTTGATTTTTTTTAGGAACAAATTGATATTCAACATTTTTCTTTTTGATTTAGTTTAGTAACACACCAAGTTTTAGGTGATGACATAGATAAAAAATGTGAATACATCAAATAGATAATTAGATTTTTTTTAGATTTATATTTTATATTCTTTAGTTTCTTATTTAAGAAGTTTAGTATTTGGATTTATATTATTTCTACCACCATTTGTAATTGGCTTTATTTTTGCTCCAACCACCACATTATCCAAGTGATTAGATCTCCCACCATTTTAGTTTATTAGCATTGATCTTATTTTATTTATGTTCTTATTTGATTCTTGGGTTTAAGTTTAGGTTTAGATTTATTCAATTTTAGGGTTTAGGTTTATTTTTTTAGTTTATTTAGTTACTTTAGGTTTAATTTTAGGGTTTGGGGTTTGGGGTTTAGGATTAAGGGTTAGGGTTTAAGGTTTAGGATTTAGGGTTTAGGATTTGGGGTTTAGGGTTACAGAGGTTTACAGTTTAGGGTTTAGGGTTTAGTATTTAGGGTTTATGGTTTTTTTTTTAAATTAAATAAACTAATAAGTTTATGTTTATTTAGTTTATTTTATTTTTTATTTTTATTTAGTTTAGTTTATTTAATTTAAGTTTATTTATTTTAGTTTAGGTTTTATTTAGTTTTTTTTTAGGTTTAGGTTCGTTTACTTTTTTAGTTGAGTTTTATTTTGACTATATTTTATGTTTTGGTTTTATTTTTTTTTTAAGGTTTATGTTTATTTTATTTATCTTTTAGGTTTAGGTTTTAAGTTTTATTTTAGGTTTATTTTGGTTTTATTTTATAATTTAGGTTTAGTTTTATTTTTTAGTTTATTTAATTTGATTTAGTTTAGGTTTGGTTTAGGTTTAATTTAGGTTTAGGTTTAGGTTTAGGTTTAGTTTATTTTAGGTTTAGGTTTTATTTATTTTAGTTTAGTTTATTTTAGTTTAGGTTTAGGTTTATTTTATTTTGTTTATTTTATTTTTATTTTAGGTTTAGGGTTTAGGTTTTAATTTTTATTTATTTTCATGTTTTAGTTTTTTTAGTTTTTTTTTATGTTCATTTATTTTTATTTTACGTTTAATCTTTATTTTATTTAGGTTTTTTATTCTTAGGTTTATTTTACTTTTTAGTTTAGGTTAGGTTTTTTTGTTTTATTTTTGTTTATTTTACTTTATTTTTAGGTTTAAGTTTAGGTTATAGTTTAGGTTTTTATTTTATTTTATTTTTTTTATTTTATTTAGGTTTAGGTTTTCAATTTATTTTATTTTTAAGATTTATTTAGTGTGGGTTTAGGGTTTTAGTTTTTGTGGGTTTAAGGTTTAGGGTTTAGGGTTTAGGGTTTAGGGTTTAAAGGTTTATGCTTTATAGGTTTAGGGTTTAGGGTTGAGGGTTAGGGTTTAGGGTTTAGGATTTATGGTTTTTTAGGGATTAAGGTTGTAGGTTTAGGGGATAGGGTTTAGAGTTTAGGGTTTAGGGTTTAGGGTTTAGGATTTAGGGTCTATGATTTCTTTAAAATTAAGTAAACTGGTAGGTTTAGGTTTAGTTAGTTTATTTTTTATTTATTTTAGTTTATTTAATTTTTTATTTTTATTTAGTTTAGTTTATTTTTTTATGATTAGATTTTTATTTTAGTTTATTTTGTAGGCTTAGGTTTATTCTTTAGTTGAGTTTTATTTTTATTTTATTTTTTAGGTATAGGTTTTATTTTTTATTTTAAGGTTTAGGTTTAGGATTTTATTTATTTTTTTAGGTTTAAGTTTTAGGTATTTATTTTACGTTTACTTTTATGTTTTATTTTTAAGTTTAGTTTTAGGTTTATTTTTAGTTTATTTTATTTTATTTACTTTAGGTTTAGGTTTTATTTATTATAGTTAAGTTTATTTAGTTTAAATTTAGGTTTATTTTATTTTTTCTTTTTTATTTTAGGTTTAGGTTTTTTAGTTTAGGGTTTAGGTTATTTTATTTATTTTTAGGTTTATTTTTAGGTTTAGGTTTTTTGTTTAGTTTTTATTTTATTTAATTTATTTTATTTTTTATCTTACATTTAGTTTTTTTTTATTTAGGTTTTTATTCTTAGGTTTATTTTGATCTTTAGTTTAATTTTGGTTTTATTTATTTTATTTTATTTTTTATTATTTTATTTTATTTTATTTTATTTTAGGTTTATGTTTAGGTTTAGTTTAGATTTTTTTGTTTTATTTTTTATTTTATTTAGGTTTAGGTTTTATATATTTTATTTTTTTAGGTTTATTTAGTTTAGGTTTAGGTTTTATGTTTTAGGGTTTAGGCTATGGGGTTTAAGGTTTAGTGTTTAAGTATTTAGGGTTTAAGGGTTTAAGGTTTAGGGTTGAGGTTTAGGGTTTAGTGTTTACGGTTTAGGGTTTAGTCGTTCAACTTTAGGGTTTAGGGTTTTTAGGGTTTAGGGTTTAGAGTTTTTTTAAATTAGGTAAACCATTAGGTTTAGGTTTATTTAGTTTATATTTTATTAATTAAATTTAATTTAATTTTTTATTTTTATTTAGGTTTATTTATATTTTTATTTAGTTTAGTTGATTTATTTTGTGTTTATTTATTTTTGTTTAGGTTTATGTTTATTTTGGGTTTATTTTTAAGGTTTTGGTTTAATTTTATTTTAGGTTTAAGTGTTTTATTTTATTTTTTGTTTGGTTTATTTATTTTAGGTTTATTTATTTTAGTTTATCATTTATTTAGTTTATTTTTTTTTTTGGTTTAGGTTTAGGTTTATGTTTATTTTAGTTTTTTATTTTTATTTTATTTTATAGGTTTAGGTTTGTTTTTTTTTTATTTTTTTAGTTTAGGTTTAGGTTATTATTTTATTTTTTTTAGGTTTAGGTTTAGTTTTATTTTATTTTTAGGTTTTATTTTTTAGTTTTGGTTTAGGTTTATTTTAAGTTTATTTTATTTTATTTAGTTAGGTTTAGGTTTAAGTTTAATTTACTTTAGGGTTAGGTTTAAGTTTTATTTATTTTAGTTTAGTTTTTTTTTGTTTAGGTTTAAGTTTTTTATTTTGTTTGTTTTATTTTTAATTTAGGTTTATGTTTTTTTTTTAGTTTAAGGTTTAGGTTTTATTTTTTTATTTTTTAGGTTTATTTTTAGTTTATATTTTAGGTTTAGTTTATTTTATATTTTATTTTATTTTAGGTTATTTTAAGTTTATTTTCTTTTTATTTCACATTTAGTTTTTATTTTATTTAGTTTTTTATCTTAGGTTTATTTTATTACTTTTGGTTTAGTTTAGGTTATTATTTATTTTAGTTTAGCTTATTTTTATTAGTTTTTTTATTTTATTTTGAGGTTTATGTTTAGGTTTTAGTTTCTATTTTTATTTTATTTTATTTATTTTACTTAATTTAGGTTTAAGTATATTTATTTATTTTATTTATAGGTATTATTTAGTTTAGGTTTTAGGTTTTAGGTTTTAGGTTTAGTTTAGGGTTTGGGGTTTAGGGCTCGGGTTTAGGGTTTAGGGTTTAGGGTTTAGGGATTAGTGTTTAGGCTTTAAAGTTTAAGGCTTTTAAGGTTTTTAGGGTTTAGGGTTTAGGGTTTAGTGTTAGGTTAGGGTTTAAGGTTAGTTTAGGGTTTATGGTTTAAGATTTAGGGTTTAGGCTTTAGGGTTTGGGGTCTAGGGTTAGTTTATGGTTTAGGGTTTAGGGTTTTAGGGTTTAGGGTTTAGGGTAATGGTTAGGGTTTATGGTTTAGGGTTTTAAGTTTAGTTTATTGTTTATGTTTAGGGTTTAGGGTTTAGGTTTTAGTTTAAGGTTTAGGATTTTAGGGTTTAGGGTTTAGGTTTGGGTTTAGGGTTTAAGGTTTAGGGTTTATGTTTAGGGTTTATGGATTAGGGTTTGGGTTTATGTTTTAGGTTTAGGTTTAGGTTTAGGTTTAGGGTTAAGGTTTAGGGTTTAGGTTTAGGTTTAGGGTTTAGGTTTTATTTAGGGTTTAAGGTTTTAGTTTTTTTAAGAACAAATTCATATTCAACAATTTTTTCTTTCAATTTCTTAAACTAGTTTTAAGTTTTGACACTAATGATGACATAGATAAAAATTGAGCATTAATAGAGCAAATAAAAAAACGAGATAAGAGAAGCCTTTTATTGTAAAGACACGATTCTATAAGCTACAGATAAGATCGTCCATTCTTCAATTTCTCCGGTTCCCATAAGAACCACCCCCGCTTCTCGAGTAGTAGATCCACCAACATATCTCTATTCTCTCCCCCCACCACCACCATGACTGTAACCTCTGTCGCTCCTCTCACTTCCATCACCACCACTGCTCCAACCACCATGTGCATATCCACCAGCACTACTAGATCCCCCACCACCACTGTGATAAGCAATGCCTCCGCCTTAGCGTCCACCGCCAAATCTAGACTGAGCCTGGTTGCCGGTGATGTGCTTGTCGTTAAGGTTCTTCCCATTCTTTGGGTTTAGGTTTAGGTTTAGATTTATTAAGTTTTAGGGCTTAGGTTTATTCTTTAGTTTATTTAGTTACTTTAGGTTTAAGTTTAGGGTTTGGAGTTTAGGGTTTAGGGTTTAGGGTTTAGGGTTAGGGTTTAAGGTTTAGGGTTTAGGGTTTAGGATTTAGGGTTTAGGGTTATAGTGGTTTATGATTTAGGGTTTAGGATTTAATATTTAGAGTTTATGGTTTCTTTTTTAAAATTAAATAAACCGATAAGTTTAGGTTTATTTAGTTTTTTAGTTTTTTTTATTTTTTATTTTTATTTAGTTTAGTTTACTTAATTTAAGTTTATTTTTTTTAGTTTAGGTTTTTTATTTCAATTTATTTTTTAGGTTTAGGTTTAGGTTTATTTTTTAGTTGAGTTTTTTTTACTTTATTTTTTAGGTTTTGGTTTTATTTCTTATTTTAAGGTTTAGGTTTTGTTTTTTATTTATCTTTTTAAGTTTAGGTTTTAAGTTTTTATTTTAGGTTTATTTTAAGTTTTATTTTATAGTTTAGGTTTAGGTTTAGGTTTATTTTTAGTTTATTTAGTTTTATTTAGTTTAGGTTTAGGTTTAGGTTTAGGTTATTTAGGCTAGGTTTAGGTTTATTTATTTTAGTTTAGTTTATTTTAGTTTAGTTTAGGTTTAGGTTTGTTTATTTTATTTTTATTTTAGGTTTAGGTTTTTTTAGTTTAGGGTTTAGGTTTTATTTTTTATTTATTTTTTGGTTTATTTTTATGTTTTAGTTTTCTTTATAGTTTTTTTTATTTTCATATATTTTTATTTTACATTTAGTCTTAATTTTATTTAGGTTTTTTATTCTTAGGTTTATTTTACTTTTAGTTTAGTTTAGGATTTTATTTATTTTATTTTTGTTTATTTTACTTTATTTTTAGGTTTAGGTTTAGGTTTAGTTTAGATTTGTATTTTATTTTATTTTTTTATTTTATTTAGGTTTAGGTATTTATTTTATTTTAAGTTTTATTTAGTGTGGGTTTAGTTTTAGGTCTGGGAGGCTCAGTGGTCTTGGGTTAAGGCCTGCCTTTGGCTCTTGGCCTGTGATCTACCTGGCCTTTGTGAAAACCAGGGCAGGCCCAGGGCTCAGTGGCTCTGTGCCTTACGTTTCCAGTGGCTCTTTTGGATTTAAAATCAAGCAAACCCCAAGCCTAGTGGCTTATTTAGTTTATTTCCTTAATTTATTGTAGTTTATTTTATTTTATTTATTTTAGCCCAATTTATCCAATTGCTAAGTTTTTATTTTAGTTTATTTTGTATGCCAGTTTATTTTGTTGAGTTTTATTTTTTTAGGTATAGGTTTTATTTTATTTATGATTTAGTTTAAGTTTTATTTATTTTTTAGGTTTAAGTTTGGTATTTATTTTATGTTTACTTTTATGTTTTATTTTTTTAAGTTTAAATTTTTAGTTTTTATTTTATTTTATTTTAGGTTTAGATTTAGGTTTAGTTTATTTTATTTTAGTTTTATTTTATTTAGATTTAGGTTTATTTTATTTTCTTTATTTTATGTTAGTTTTATTTTAATTTAGGGTTTAGATTCATTTATATTTTTAGGTTTATTTTAGATTAGTTTGTTTATTTTATTTTATTTAAGTTTATTTTATTTTTTTATTTTACATTTAGTTTTATATATTAGGGTATTTTTATATTTTATCTTTTAATTAGTTTTGCTTATTTATTTATTTTATTTTATTTTATTTTTATTTTAGGTCAGCTAGTTTAGGTTTTATTTTATTTTATTATTAGCTCTTTTTTTTTTATTATTTTATCTTGTGGCTATTTTAGGGCCAGCTCTTGTTTGTGGTTTTAGGGTTAAGTTTTAGGATCTTGGCTCTGTATTAGTTTGGCTAAGCTCAGGGTCAGTATTTCCAAGTTTGGCTCAGGATTTAGTTTTGGCCTTTGAGTAGGGCTCAGGGTTTTAAATTAAGTCTGTTTATTTAGGTTTTAGTTATTTTATCTTAAGTTTATTTATTTTTTATTTTATTTGGGTTATTTTATATTTATTTTAGTTTAGTGATTTTATTTTATTTATTTATTTATTTATGTTTTGTTTTAGTTTATTTGAGGTAGTTTAGTTTATGTTTTGTTTTAGTTCAGTTTTATTTTATTTTATTTTGGCCTAGATTTTAATTTTTTTTTTATTTTCTTAGGTTTAGTTTAGGTTTTATTTATTTTTTTTTTTTGTGGTTTATCTATTTTATTTTAGTTATATTTTTTTTGTTTAGTTTACTTATTATTTTATTTTATTTCTTTAGTTTAGATTTTAGGTTTAGTTTATTTATTTATTTTATTTTGTTTTATTTATTTTTATTTTAGGTAAGTTTTTTTAGATTAGATTTTATTATCTTTATAGTTTATTTTAGTCTTTATTTTATTTATTATTTTGCTTATTATTAGTTTATTTTATTTTATCTTCTTTTTTTATTGTGTTTATTATATTTTATTTATCAGTTTAGGTTTTTTAGATCTTTATTTTATTTGTTTATCTTTAGTGTTTATATTTTATATTTATTAGTGTCAGGTTTAGGTTGTGGCCTAGGTCCTGTGATAGGGCCTTGGTATAAGATCATGATTGGCCTAGGGCCCAGGGTTTGGCCTGTGGTGGCCCAGGGTTATCTGCCTGTGGCCTAGGTTCATTAGGGCCTAGTGTTAAAATTGTGCCAGTTTATTTATTTTATATATTTATGTTTATTTTATTAGTATTATTTAGTTTTATATAGTATTTTAGGTAAGTTTAGGTATTATTAGTTTTTATATTTATTTTAGTTGTCATATTTATTAGTTTATATGTATTTTATTTTTTAGCCTAAGTTTATTTTAGGTTTAATTTACCTTTAGTTTGTATTTTAGTTTTATATTTAGTTTAGGTAGTTTATTTATTTAGTCAGTTTAGTTTAATTATGTTTATTTATTTTTATGTTTTAGTATAGGTTTTATTTCTTTTATATTTGTGTTTTATTTTAAGTTTAGGTTTTATTTTATTTTATTTTATTTTATTTTTAGGTTTTTTTGGTTTATTTTATTTTATTCATGTTTTAGTTTTTATTTTATTTATCTTTATTAAGTTTATTTTATTTTAGTTTATTTTATTATTACTTTCATTTTATTATTTATTTCATTTTATTTAGGTTTAGGTTTAGTTTTAGTTCTTTTATTTTATTTTATTTTATCTTTATTTAGTTTATGATTTTATTATTTATTTTATTTTTAGTTATAGTTTATTTTTTATTTTTTTTATTTAGGGTTTTTATTTTTTAGTTTATTTTGCTTTTATTTATTTTATTTTAGGGTTTATCAAAGTTCATTTTTTAGTTTTTTCATTATGGTTTCTTTATCATTTCATCTTTTAACATTTTTTATTTTTTTTTAGGGTTTTAGGGTTTTAGGCTTTTTAGGTTTAGATTTTTATTTTTTTTCATTTTATTTTTATTTTTTTTAGTTTAATTTAAGGTTTTTTATGGTTTATTTAGTTATTAAGTTATTTAGTATTTTTATTTTATTTTTTATGGTTAGGGTTTTTTTTTATTTTAGGTTTAGTTTATTTTATTTTTTTTTTTTAGAGAATAAATCATATTCTATTTCTTCATTTTGATTTTAAGTAACACACCAATTAAGACACAAGAACTTATGGATGAATAGAGCAAATCATTTGATAACTAGAATCATCTCTATTTAAGACAGCCCATAAGCTCTTATTATCATCTTAGTTTCTAGACCTGCCTCTAGGATCCACCATCATATTTATATCTCTCCTCCACCACCACATGGTCACCTCCATCTTTACCATAACCACCATTGCTCCACCACCACCTCCATATCCATTAGATCCTCCACCACCATTATGATATGCTAAGTCTTAGTTCACCGCCAAATCTAGATTTTGCTGATGTTCTTGTTTTCTACCCATTCTTTTAGTTTGGCTTAAGTTTATTAGTTTGTGGTTTAGGTTTATTTTTAGTTTATTTAGTTTTGTGAAAGGGTCAGGGTTTAGGGTTTAAGTAGTTTTAGATTTGTAGGTTTAGGGTTTAGGGTAGTTGGGGTTAGTGGCTAGATTTAGTTATGGTTAAAAAAGCAAATGACAGGTTTTTTATTTAGTTTATTTAGTTTATTTTATTTATTTTAGTATTATTTTATTTTTATTTAGTTTATTTTATTTTAGTTTATTTTATTTATTTTTTTATTTAGTTTATTTTGTTTAGTTTTTAATTGAGTTTATTTTATTTATTTTAGGTTTGGTATTTTATTTTAAGGTAGTTTAATTTTTTTATTTTATTTTTTTAGGTTTAGGTTTTAGTTTTTTTAGGTTATTTTTTAGTTTTTATTTTATAGTTTATTTATTTTTATGATTTTTATTTTATTTATTTAGTTTAGGTTTATTTTATTTTATTAAGTTTAGTTTATTTTATTTAGTTTAGTTTATTTTAGTTTAGTTTTTTATTTTATTTTGTTTATTTTATTTTTAATTTAGTTTATTTTTTTATTTTTAGGTTTTATTTTATTTTTTTTCTTTTTATATTTTTTGTTTTTACATTTATTTAGTTTTTATTTTAAGTTCATTCTTTTTTTTTTATGTTCATTTTAATTTTATTTTATTTTCTTTTTATACTTAGTTTTTTTTTTATTTCTTTTAGTTAATTTTGGTTTTATTTATTTTATTTTATTTTTGGTTTCTTTTATTTTATTTTATTTTATTATTTTATTTAGGTTAGGTTTTTACATTTTATTTCTTGGGTTTTTAGTATTTAGCTTTTTACTTTAGTGTTTAGTGGAGTGGTTGGCTCAGTTTATGGTGGTCCTATTTGGCCTAGGGTCTTGGCATCATGATATTGTGGCCTATAGGCCTTTAGTGTTATCAGTAGGTTTGGTAGTAGGGTAGTAGTTTAGTGGAGGTTTTATGAACCCACAAGTAGGTTTATTTAGTTTATGTTATTTATCAATATTATTTTATTTATTATGTATTTTATTATATAGTTGTTTATAGTTTTTAGTTTATTTTTAGGAAGTTTATGTATTCAATAGTTTATTTTATTATATGTAGTTTATTTATAAGAAGTTTATTTTATTTTAGGTTTAGGTTTATTTGAAGTTTATTTTATTTTATTTTTAGTCAGATATTTTTTTTATTTTATTTTATTTTATTTGTGGTTTATGTTTAATTGATTTTAGGTTTAGATTTACATTTATTTAATTTTCTTAGTTTATTTTAGTTTAGGTTTAGTTTATTTTTATTTTGATTATTTAGTTTAGGGTTTAGATTTTTATTTATTTATTTTAGTTTAATATTTTAGGTTTTCATTTTAGTTTTTATTTTTTATTTTTTATATATGTTTATTTTATTTTTATTTTACCTACTTTATTTTAATTATGTTTTTATTTATTTTATTTTATTTTATTTTTTTTTTTATGTTTAGGTTTTATTTTATTTTTTATTTTAATGTTATTTAATTAGGTTTTATTTATTTATCTTTTATTAGTTTTATTTTAGCCAGTTTTCTGGGTTTGGGGTTATGTGGCCTAGGGCCTAGTTCTGGATTAGGTTATTAGCCTAGGTCTGGCCTGGTAGTGGCTCATCAGTGGCCCAGGCAGGGTGGTGTGGTCAGTGGGCCTGTGGCTCAGTGGCTCAGGGTCAGTGGCCCAGAGCTCAGTGTGATGTGGCTCCAGGGCTCAGATAGGCCTAGTTTTCATTTTGGTTTAACAGAGAACATGATCAACATTTTAAGATTTATTTATAATTATTTATAGATTTTATATCATTTATGTTTATTTAGTAGTATTTATTTTAGGTTTATTCTGAGAGTTTTTATTTTAGTTTATTTCTGTAGTTAGATTATGAGTATTATTTATTTTTGGTTTAGTATTTATTTTTTTATATTTAGGTTTAGTTTAGTTTTTTTATTTCATTTTATTAAGGTTTAAGATTTAGGTTTTATTTTAGGTTTATTTTTTTTATTTTTAGTTTAGGTTTATTTATTTTAGTTTATTTTATTTTATTTAGTTTAGTAGTTTAATTTATTTAAGTTTAGGTTTATTTTATTATTTTAGTTTCATTTATTTATTATTTTTTATTTTAGGTTTAGTTTGTTTTTTTTTAGCTCATGGTTTAAGTTTTATTTTATTTATTTTCAACTTTATTTAGTTTATTTTTATGCTTAGGTTTTTATTTAGTTTTTATTTTATTTTATTTTAAGTTTATTTTATTTTATTTTTATTTAAAATTTAGTTTTTATTTTATTTTTATTTTATTTTATTTTTATTTTAAGTTTATTTTATTTTATTTTAGGTTTAAGTTTAGGTTTTATTTAGTTTATTTGACCTGATCTTTATTTTATTTTGTATTATTTATTAATTGGTTATTTACTTAGTGTGCCTTTATTGTGGCTCAGGTCTCTCTTTAGTGGCTGAGGCCCATCATTCATGGCTTTTCAGGCCTGTCTATGAGCCTTGGTCAGGCCCAGTGGTCCCAGGACTAGCTCTTAAGATTTGGATCTTGGCTCAGTGGCCTGGCCTTTCTGTCTGGGTGGTAAGCCTAGTCAGGCCACCCAGGCTGGGGCCTAGGGACAATCATTAGTGTGTTTTAGCCTATGAAGTTATTTGGGTAAGTGAGTGGCTCAGTTTAGCAGTTTAGGCCAGTGGCCTAGAGTGGGTCAGGGCCTCAGGGCCTAGGAGGAAGGGTTGGCTCAGTTTAATTAATATTATTATTTTATTTTTTTAAAATTAAGTAAATTGGTAGGTTTAGGTTTATTTATTATATTTTGATTTATTTTAGTTTATTTTATTTCTTATTTTGATTTAAGTTTATTTTTATTCTTATTTAGTTTAGTTTATTTATTTTAGGGTTATTTATTATAGTTTAGGTTTTTTATTTTAGTTATTTTTAGGGCTAGGTTTAGGATTAGGTTGATTTTTTTAGTGTAGTTTTATTTTATTTTATTTTTTAGGTTTTATTTTTTAATTATAGGTTTAGGTTTAGCCTTTTATTTTATTTTTTTAGGTTTAGGTTTTAGGTTTTTATTTTAGGTTTATTTGTAGGTTTTATTTTATAGTTTACGTTTAGGTTTGTTTTTAGTTTATTTTATTTTATTTAGCTTAGGTTTATGGTTAAGTTTTATTTATTTTAGTTTAGTTTATTTTAGTGTAGGTTTAAGTTTATTATATTTTTATTTTAGGTTTAGGTTTTTTTTTAGTTTATGGTTTAGATTTTAATTTTTTTATTTTTAGGTTTATTATTTAGGTTTATGTTTTTATTTAGTTACATTCAACAATGAAAACTTACTCCTAGGGACGACTGAGCACAGCCACCTCTTTACATTATAATGGATGTTGGCATCGCTATCAGAGTCCGTTGACCTAGGTGTATCTCAACATTATGAGTCTAAGAACCCTTGCCTACTCTAGGATCGACATCTCCAAACTCCAAATGGAAAGGATGATGTTGAGAGGATTCAATGAACAAGGCGAGAGGACCTTGTGGTGCTTATTTTTGGATGGAGGAGGGGGGACACCACGCAGATCAGGTGGATAATATTTGAGTTGATCGGGTACAACATTGAGGTATGATGTACTTTCTCGAAAGATAGAAGCATCACCCTATAATGGACCTAATCAAGTAATAAGGACTATTAAAACATGATGGTTCTTCAAATGTACTAGAGATTTTTCCCCTACTTTATATAGAGGAAGAAAGTAAGATTTATATTAAACCAGGTTCTTATGTTCCCTATAGAGGTAAGCCTCCATAGTTAATTACATCTTAGGAAATAAAATTTCCTAAGAATACTTTCAATCAGAGCAGACAATTATCATCTCCAAATATTTGAAAGTTATATTATCAAAGGATTGGTTGAAATTGGAAATTCAATTGGAAAAGTTCAAGGAGAAGACTTATTTTTGGATTCCAAATGAAATAAGTACGAAATTCTCATGATATTAGGAAGCCTAGTGAGCATTCCAATCTATCCTATTGTTGGGCTTTATAATTTTTAAGTTAAGGAGATTTATATGTTTTGAGTTGAAATTTAATTAAATTAATAAGGAATATAATCCACTAACACATGGTTGTAAGAATACCTAAGAGGTGAGAATTTATGATCATAGCCCAAAGGAAATAGCTACCTCGAAACCTAAATCTAGGGAGCTTTAGTATGAGCTAAAGCAAGACCTAAATTTAAGTGACAGGTGGACATATAACTCCATAAGAGAGAATAAATTGTTTGACTTCTGGACTTATAACCTCCTAGAGTGGCCGCCAGCTAACTCCTCCTATTATTCTAAAATCATGTAATCCGGTCTTATGAATTGTAAGATACCTAGGGTTGCTAAATCTTTTAATTATCTTATTTATGTCTTAGACTTTATGATGAGGTTATGAGCTGTTAAAATTTAGTTATAAGTGATTAGTTGGGTAGAAAAGTTACTTTTATCCTAAGAGCCTAATCGTATCCAAGCCATGCATTAAATCATTAATCATTTAAGAAACTATGAAAAGTATGCCATCCTAATGCACAATGTGAACATAACATCAAACAATTATATAAACTATCATAAAAGAATAAAATGCTAGTGTAGTCGGTACCACCGTACAACCCAAATAGCTCTACCCTTATACAACCTGGAATATGAAAGGGTAATTATAATTGTATTAAATTCTAAGGGGACTTCTTTCTTCATATCTCCATTTCTGATTTGGTTCCTTCTTTGATTTGGATGGTGCTTGCTTCAAAGGCATCACAAGGCACCCCAGGACAAAGCCTTCTAGCCACTGCTCATCCTAATCCTCCATAACACTAATCCTAATTCCTATTGCAAAAATTACTTTTATGTGGGAAAAGTAAATCTAACTACACATGCAAAATAGTGGTTAGCTAAATATATATATAATCCCAATCAGCTGTATTTATAATTTGGACTTAGCACCCTACACATGGGTAATTAAGCCCACTGTCCTAACTTGGATTATGCTTAAGGATTAAGCAACCTGCAAAAAGAGCATTCATGTTTATTTTTAAGCATCCCTTAATCATAATCCTATGTAGAAAACATGATTAGGCTAATATTGGCCTATCATGAAGTCTACAAAGCATACACCCTAACATCCAATCTAAAATAATACATCATAAAACAAAATATACATCACATCACACACTGTCCTAACTTAGAGCTAGAACTTGTGACTTAAATTTAATGTGTGTATTAAGGCTTGTGTGGTAAGTCTTGTTAGGCATTAGTGTTGTATTTTCTAAGTGTAGAAGGATTCAATTTAACATGGAAGGTCGATTTCACTTGAAGTAGTTTATTTGATTTAAGAATTTTAATTTGTGTTTTGTTTTGTTTAATTTGATCTCTGTGGGGATAGCTTGAGCCTCATGTTCCCGAGATGTCCAGACTATATACCCATTACTATTCAATCTTATATAAGTCAACACATGAATAGAGGAAAGGGAACTCAACATTCATACACTTAAGCTATAAGCACATGCATTTCTTATATATTTATAACTAGCATCATAACACATATTATTATTCATTTATAAGCTTTTAAAAAATACATTTGGATTTAATAGTGATAATAGCCACATATATATAAAGTTAAATCAACACATGCAAGCTTACATAATGGAAATCCATCAAATTTTACCTTATTTTGAAAAGATGGATGCATGAATTCAAATGACATACTAAATTTAACATGATTGGAAAGAGGACAATCAATTATAAGCATGTGATTCATTCAACCAAACTAGTTCTTAAGTACAATCAAATCAAATAAGATTATTTAAAGCAAACCAAAGCTTCTTTATTAATTAAGTTTTGGATTTGATTTGATTTAAAGAGGAGTAGAGAAATCATGACTTCATGTTTTAAACCCATTCCCACATTAGTGATTTAATTTAATTTAAGGAAATGTAATTAAGTTGATTTTATGGGTTAATTAAGGTGAACCCTTAATTAGATGAATTAATTACTCTTACCTATGTCACCTTAAATAAAATAGCTAAATAATTCTAGGCCAACATGATATGCATAGAAAATAAACTTGTAATGATCCTAGGAAATAAAAGGGGCTTAATGCAATTAGCTCATGATTAATAGTTAATTAGATTAAGGGACTTAATTAATTACTCTTATGGTTTTCCCATACATGTGGACTAACCATAATTTTATTAAACTCCTTTAGGTTATAAAACACCTAAAGATCTACCCCATGATTTAATTAATTAAGGTCTGATGTGATTATGATTTCAATTTGATTAAGTGATTTAATTAATTAGTTAAATCTTAATTAATTTCATTTTAAAAAAGGGTGAAATGAACATCGGGAAAGGGTTCCCAACCCTATTTCTTAGTTCACTTACTGTTGAACAATGATTAATAAACTTAATTAACCAAATTATTACTGTCATGAGATTAATTAATCATTAATTAACTTGAAAGAGTAGTTAAGGTTTAATTAGTCAATTTTCCTAATGAAGTGAGCAATAAAGCCCAAGAAAATCATGGGAGGCAGAGGTCATCTTATTAAATTAACCCATAAAATTTGGCATTAATTGCTCAAGTAATTAAAGAGTAATTAAGCTAATTAATTTTATAATTAAATCTTAATTACTATTTAAAATTAGTTAAGATCATTTTTAATTAATTCTCCTCTGAAATACCTTTAAAATAAGTATTTATTTATATATTTTTGATTTATTTATGATTTTTTATGATTTTTTAAAATTTTTAGTCATTAAAAATGATTAATTAAGCCTAATTAAATCCTACTCTGGTTGGCGCCACATGTGTGCTGACTCGCTGCACTTTCCACATAGAGCCAAAGGAATGGCTATTTAAAACTTATTCGACTCAATGTCTATGTGGTGCCGGTGGATGCGCTTTCTCATCCACCGTCTGATCTAAGATCGGATGGCTATAATTAATCCCACAACTTAATTGGATTAAATTAGATCGATCTAATGGATCTAATCATGACCGTCCATTCTAATTACGTAGAATGGATTATGCGTGATCTAACATCATGCGAGTGAGGGAGAATGGTGTCCTGCTCACTTGATCCGAGCTTACCCGAGCTCAGATCAACTCTAAAAGGACACACACATTAATGACATTGATTAGAGGGGATCCAACGATCAAGATCACATGAGATGTAAGTTTTCTTCATAAAGCTCCAACCCATTTTTTCCTAAGGATCAGTTTTGGATGCATACCTCGTCGGAGCTCAAGACTAGTTGCTGGAATGATTGAGAAAGCTTGATCTAGTGGAGAAGAAGCCCTATTGAGCAATAATTAGAGCTTGACTTTGATTGAAGTGCCACATCCAGTGCTCAGGAATCTTGGGAGATGATTCATTCTTGCTCGATGAGGCTTAGGGAAGGTGTATGCAAAGTTAATTTGAGTTTCATGGAGAAATGGGGAAGTTAGGTCATAAATGGGAGTGTCCTATTTTGGGATGGACGGGAAAGACATTTTTTATAGAGGAGCGAGCTTAGGAGCTTAGGGAATGGCTCTAGAAGCTCATCTTCGGTATGTAGGGCTCTGAGGAATGATTTTTTTTTATGTTTGAGTGGAAAGGTATGTATCCTCCTAATCTTGATCAAACTGTGGGATTGATTTTTCCTTCTAGTGGCTGTTTAACCATCTATGGGAGTCGTGGGTGGTAGGGAGGTGGTAAGTTGGCTTGGCTTGGTTGGTTGAAAGTGTGGAGGTGGTTGCCAAGGAGGAATTATGGGTGTCCTATGGGTTTCAAATGCTCCAATGGGGAGGGTGAGGTGATTTCACCTCCCATGGGTCATGGCCTACCCAACCACCCCTTAGGTTAGATTGGGCAGTGTCCTAGGTGCCAGGGTGGACCATTGGGAGAGTACTAAGTGGAAAAGGAATGGAAATGACCACTTACATGGGTGATTTGTCTTATGTGATGCCCTTCACCGAAGTGTAGAATGATCATTTGGCATTAGATTTGATTTGGGCAGCCAAAAGTGGGTTAGCCCAAATTTCAAGTCAATTGGAGTTGATTTGCTTAGTTTTTGCTCAATTTTACCCATTTAGGTCAAACTAGGTTAGGTTGGGTAAAGTTGACCAATTGGTCATATTAGGTCAAACCAAGGGTTGGGTCAAATTCATATGATCAACTAGGTTATTTTGGTTTAATTGGTTTTGTGTAGTTTGGCTTAGATTTGATTTTGGCTCATGTGAATTCATTTGGGTCAAAAGGGTTAAGTTGACCAATTTGACCAAATTGGCCAAATTGGCTTGGGTTGAGTATTAGTTTGGGTTTAGTTGACCAATTGAAGATGATTGTTGGCTTTGGTTTAAATTAATTTGGATTTGGCTTTGATTTAGGCCAACTTGAACCTTTAGGTCAATTTGGGCTAAGTAGGTTAATTGGGTTCAATTGGGTCCAATCATGGCTTTGGTAAGTTCAACAATTAATTTAGAATGAACTTGAGCCATTGGTTGCAATCAATTTTGTTTATATTTTAATTTGACCACAATTTGGGTCAACTTGGGTCAAGAGGGCCAATTGGGTTTGGTTTAACTCAATTAAAGGTCAAGCCATATTCAAATATTGATTTTGATTTGGTATGAATCATTAGTTTCAAGGGATTTGGCTTAAGTTGCAATTTGGCTAGTTTGGGTTCATTTGGGTTAAGGGGTTGACTTGGTTAAACTACCAAGTTTACTTAGTTTCACTTGATTTGTGATAATTGATCAACCTAAGGTGATCAACAGTCATGATGGGACATTTTGATGGGCTTGGTTCAATCTAATTTGGGTAGGATTATAACTTGGCTCAAATAGGTCAAATTGGCCACTTTGGGTCAGGTGGACCAATTGGGTTTAGTTGGCTTGATTTTGGGTTGAGTTTGATTTAGTTGAGTTTATATTTGGATTTGAGATTGATACATAAATTCAATTGCAATTGCCTTGGGTTCAAATGAGTTTTGGTTCATTTGAACATTTCAAGTCAAAAGGGTTATGTTGGGTTTGACTTGGCTTGATTTTGGTTTGGCTTGATGATTGTAGATTTCATTTATATTTTTGAATATGATTGAAAGTATGATTGATTCATGAGAAAATCAATTGAATTTGGGTTTTAGAATGAAGGAATTTGTCTAAGTCCATGGAGTTGGGTCATGTGGCTTAGGTTTGAATTTTGATTTAGTTTTTAGGATTTAAATGTATATTTCATTTAAATTTGTAAAGATGATTGAAAATATGATTTATTTGTGAGAAAATCAATTGATTTTGATCAATTTGGATTAAGATTTGGCTAAGTCCATGGGATAGATCATATAGCTCAGGAAGGGTTTTGATTTAGTTTGATTTAGTTTAATTTAGTTTTGATCATTTGATTGTAGATTTGATTTATATTTAGGAATATGATTGAAGATATAAATTTGTTATGAGAAAATCAATTATGGCTTAGGAAGGGTTTCAAGTTTGGATTTGATTTGAATTGTTTGAATTGAACTTGAGGTTTGTTTGAGAAGTAGTGAACATGGATTGATTTGGGTTGTAGGTAGTGGATTATCCTAATCCCTAAGGCATAACCTAATCTATGGTTAACCCTTCTAAGTCTTAGCTTAGGTTAAGTGTTTACCTAATTGTTAGAAGTGTCTTATGATTAGGAAGTCTTAGTTCTAGAAGACTCTAAGTCTAATATGGGATGATTGAACCCACTCCAAAATGAGGTCAATGTGCCTCCATAGTGTTGCCCTTAAAGATAGATGATTAGAAAATCAAGCAAAAGTTTCACATTATAGACTCAGATACATCATTCAACACTTTTCTTGGGAGACCATGGATACATGAGAACAACATCATTTCATCCTCTCTACATTAGTGTATGAAGTTCATGAGAGATGGGATTGTCTACTATGTCAAAGGAGATCTCAAGCCATTTAGCTCATAAGGTTAGTATATGAGGATGCTACTACCTCTATCAAAATCAAGAAGTCTATTCTCATAAACTTGGCCAAAGTTTAAAAATAAAAGAAAAAGAAATATAAAAAGGAAAAGAAAAAGAAATATAAAAAGAAAAGAAAAAAGAAAATGAAAAAGAAAATAAAAGGGAGCAAAAATAGACTTGGAAGAGGAAGTGGAGCCTGACATTAGATTCCACCCACAGTTCGTTACTCCATTCGAACTTATGGGTAGGATGACCTAACCTCCACCAGGAAGAGTTTATAGGCCAGTTCAGAGGCAGTCCTAGGGCTAGAAAATCACTTTATTGGCCACCTAATAGGAGAAATGTCCTGACTACCAAGAGTACACCTGCTATCCATATAGACTTAGAATCTAGTTCATAGGATGAGTCTTATATGGTTAGCACACCATCCTCTTCTCGGTAGATTAGTTGACACACTTGAGCCGATAAATGAAGACTGAGCTCCAAAGCAAAGCATAAGTGTATTCAAGTCTATATGTGAAATAATTAGGCATCAATTGAGAACTTTAGCTATAATGCTACTTTCCTCTCAAAAAGTTGAGGGTTTGGTAATTAAGGAAGCCCCTAAGTCATCCACTGGTGTGAAGACTTATAGGTTCTTTCTGGGGGCATCATCCTCAAGTCAAGAAGTTGATGTACAACTTGAACATGATTCATATAAAGATTTAATAGAATTAACTTTTGATTGGTACTTGCCTTGTGTTCATAATTTAGTAAAGAAAGAGTTAATCCCAAATACTTGTTCAAAGCACAAGTCAGGCTACTTGGAAATAACATGGAAGAACAAAAGCAAAAGCTGTCAGCTAATATTGGGACTAGGATTCAATATAGTGGGTCCAATCGATGATGATAATTACTGCTTAGTCATCACCAATAATTTAGAATCTGATAGGTTCTTTTCAAATCACATTAACTCATATGAGCTATGCTTAGAAACTTCAGATGATCTAGAGGATTTTGAAGTCAAAGATGCATCACCAAAGTTTAAAGAAGAGATCAAGTCAACCATCGATGTGCTTTAAAAATCAACTTAAGAATTGAAGAAGATCCACACCCGACATACATCAATTCTTTTTTGAATGAAATTGAAACCAATGACTTGGTTAGGCTATTGATTGAATTTAAGGATTGCTTTGCATGGAGTAATGAAGAGATGCCTGGACTGGCTCATGATGTGGTAGTCCATAAACTAGCAATAGAGCCTACTACTAACCCTATCAAGCAAGCTCCTAGACACATGTGATTAGACATAGAACAATAGGTCATTTATGAAGTCAAGAACTCATCATGTCGCTTCATCCGAAGAAAATACCCTACCTGGTTAGCTAGCATCATCCCAGTTAAGAAAAAAAATGGCCAAATTTATATATACATCAATTTTAGGGATTTAAATAAGCCATATCCAAAAGATAAATTTCCACTCCCAATCCTGAAGTTGATGGTGGACATTCCCTCATCTCATGCATTCTTCTCTTTCATGGATGGCTCATATGGATATAACCAAATAAAGATGGCCTCTAAAGATGAATGAAACATAACTTTTAAAATCCTGATCAGAATCTATTATTATAAAATCATGCCTTTTAGCCTTAAAAATGTCAATGGTATATACTAGCAGGCTATGACTCGAACTTCTGATGAGCTCATTCATCATCAAGTCGTTTGCTATGTCGATGATCTCATAGTCAAAAGTAGAGAAAAAGAAGATCATCTCTTTGACATGAGAGTAGTTTTTGAATAGTTAAGACAATTTAATGATAAAATGAACACCCTAAAGTGTACATTTGAAGTAGCTTTAATGAAATTCATTGGGTTTATTGTCTGACACCAGGGAATCAAATCAATCTGGAGAAGATCGATATTAAAAATGTCACCTCCTAAAAGTTTAACTCAACTTAGATCATTCCAAGGGTGGTTGGTGTATCTAAGATGTTTTATATCCAACTTATGAGGAAAATATCAGCCATTCTCAACACTTATCAAAAAGGACACCAAGTTCAAGTGAGATAATAAGTGTGAGCATGCCTTTGATAACATCAAGCATTACCTAATGATGCTATCAGTTCTAGCAGCCCCTCCCAGGCAACTAGCTCATACTTTATGCTATTGCGTTAGATTAATCCCTTGGTGCTTTATTGGCCTAAGCCAATAACAAAGGGAAGGAAAATGCACTATACTACATCTACCATCATCTAATCCTTACTAAGGCTAATTATCCACCCATGAGAAGAAGCATTGCTTTTAATCTTGCATCCCAAAAGCTAGACACAATGCTTTCATAAAGTGAACTTAATCTCTAGGATCAATCCACTACAGTATCTCATGACATGACCGACACTATCCGGAAGGTTGGCATGACAGTCCATGATTCTCTCATAGTTTGAAACTAGCTTCATACCCCTCCGTGTAGTGAAAGGATAAGCATTAGCAGATTTCTTAGTAGCACACCCACCTCCTATTAACTCTCCGCTTAATAATGATCTTCCTGATGAACAAATCATGAACTTATGGGATACTAGCATTCACTATTGGGAGATATTCTTTGATGGTGCGGCTTCCTCTCAAAGAGGAGCAGAACCACAATCTACTATTCCGTGAAAGGCAGTAGGAATAGTTCTCTTAACTCTAAACAACGATGTGATGAAATTCTCATATCATCTGTTCAATCCTTGCACCAACAATGAAGCCAAATATGAGGCTCTGACTATCGGTCTGGTTTTAGTCATTACTCTAAGAATCTAGAACATTAACATCATTGAGGATTCTTAGCTAGTTATCAACCAAATCACTGGGTCCTATAAGGTTATAAAGTTCAAGCTCCATCACAACCACAAGTACACCATGAATTTGTTGGCCCAAATCCTAGAGGTTACAATTTCTAAGATTCTTAAATGAGAGAATGTCGTAGCGTCTGCTTTAGTAAAGCTTTCCAAGGAGTTGGAATGACCAAAGAATGAGTACATATCAATAAAGGTCCAAAATAGATAAGTCTTATCCCTTATTGATAATGAACTCATCAAAAAGTACTTTTATGAAGGGAGGTTGTCATTACCAGGAAAGATGAGGAGTTAAATTAGAGGCAACCATCTATGGATTACCTAAATAAAGGAACACTACCTCAAGAGAAGTCCTAAGCCCATCAAATGAAGCAGAGAGTACTTTCCTATGCTCTTGTGGATGGTGTCTTGTACCGGTGGTCTTTTGATCATATGTGGTTATGTTGTTTAGATAAGCACGAAGCCCATAAGATCATGATTGAGGTACAGTCAAGATTATGTGGAGCCAACCAATCCAATCCGAAGATGAAAGCCAAGATCAAGAGACTAGGATACTACTGGCTATCAATGATCAAAGATTGCATGGATACGACTAGGTGATGCCATCAAATGTCAAATATACGGTGTGGTCCTCCACCGACCACCCAACATTCTACATTCTACATTAGCCTCATAGCCATTTGAGTTTTGGGGTACCGACATAGTGGTCTGATTGATCCTCTTTCTTCCAAGGGTCATTAGTTCATCTTAGCTTCTACTGACTACTTTTCCAAATTGACGAAGGCAATTTCTCTCAGAGAGGTCACAACTTAGCATGTGCTCCAATTTGTTATGAATAATATTGTATATAGGTTTAGAGTGCCTCAACGAATTATAACTGATATTGGTACTACATTCAAGAGCACCAAGATCAACAACTTTGCCTGAAGACACAACATAGATTGGCGATATATTCTACCATCAACTACCTAAGGGAAAATGGCTTAACAGAAGCCTTCAATAAAATTCTCATCCAAATACTGAAGAAGAAATTTGAAAATAATAAGCGATAGTGGCATGAGCAATTTGTTGAAGCCTTATAAGCCTATGCACAACATATATAATTCCAGCTCAGTCTATTTCTTTCTACTTAGTGTATGGGTTCGAAGCCATTCTACCATTAGTATTCCAACTCTCATCACTAAGGATAGTTGTGGGTAGCAAGATCACAATAGAGCAGAATGCCATGTTGCAGTTAGAAGAGCTCAAAGGTTTGAAGAAGAGACACCTATGGGCATGCCAAAACCTCAAGTTGTACCAAGCTAAAATGATTCAACCTCACAATAAGTTGGTCTGTCCTAGAGCTTTTCAAGTAAGAGAGCTTATTTAGTTCTACGGAGACCAATTGTTGCCCATCGTAAGATTGGAGGTAAGTTTGAACCCACATGGGAAGGCCCTTTTGCCATATAGATGGCCTACAAAAAAGGATCTTGTCAACTTATTAACCATAAGGGAGAGCACCCAATGCTTCCAATCAATGGGCTACACTAAAAGAAAAATTATAAATCATGTTTGAAAATAATTATCATTAATGAAAATTCCATTTTCAATTCAATCTCTTCCATATTGAAAGTATTCTTGTTTGCAAATTCTCCACGATGTATCTAGGGTAGGTGTAAGGAACTTGAGCGGTGTCCTATCCTTCATTGACACAACACAAACATAAACTACACACAAATACATAAAATAAACACATATCTTTTATCTCAGGATACTCTGAGTTGAGATAACACCTCCAGTGACACTCACTTAGTAGATGCTCTAGTTCAGGCTGACATGCTACCCTACTAGTCTGTCACCCTAGTGGTCTTCTTGCTTTTGGGGGATGTAAGTCTGCAATGATTTCCTTCCTTACTTGGCCACTACACACTAATGAGCGCAATGTTAGTTTGGTAGGCCTTACTGCGTGGTCGGTAAATTACCTCATGTTGGCTTCATTTAAGAGGTTATAAGTCTGCTACACTTTCTTCTTGGATTAGCCTTTGTACACTAACTAGGTCAAGTATATTTGAGGTTTAAGATAAGTCCCCTAGTGGCTCCTTCCCTCCTGACTTCTTTAAGTCTGGGTCCAATCCATCTTCAGGGTTCCCCGCTTAATAGTCGCTCTAGGTCAAATAGCATCTATCTCACCGATGATACACTATCCCGATGATCAATTCCACTTGGAGAGTTGTAAGCCTGCACGCTTTCTTTCTAGATTGATCATTGCATACCGATGGGCACCTTAGGTTGGTTGGTTATCACTACGTTGATGGATAGACCTTAGGTCGGATGGATACACCACTCATGGTAGATGTAATTTTCTACACTTTCTCCTTGAGTTGACCACCGTACACCTATAAGCTTTTTTTTTCCAGGGCTTAGGATAACACCCTTAATAGCACCTCCCCTGTGGGCACTATATTTGAATCACATCCTTTGCGACCCCATTTAGATAGTACCCAGGTTACTATCAGATTTGACAGTTCCCCTTTCTTAGTAACCACCCCTATGGTTGGGGTATCAATCTTGTGGATGTGCAGATTCTTCCTTAGTCCAATAAATCTAAGATAGGTCATGGCTGACATAGCCCCTTCTCAATCTAGTCCCTCACAAACCAACAGGGTCGATGTAAACATATAAACAAAATATATATTCACTTGTAGATTAGGAGGACACCTTTTGCGGTATTTTTTCCCAAGTAGGCATCCTATCATTAGGGTAGTATTAACAAAACTCTCTTTAAAAATTGCCTGACTACTCTTGAGTTGATATAAGTCCCCAGTAGCATTCACTTAATAGTTTCCCTTATGTTGGGTTTGATTTATTATGCAACCAATAGGTGACTCCAGCAGTTGTTCCCTACTTTAGAAGATGTAAGTCTAGTACACCTTCTTCCTAGCATAGATGTTGCACACTAAAAGGCAACCAATTAGGTTAGCTAGCTTTACCCCACGACCAGTATACTATCCTTTTGGATTTGTAAATTTGAGATAGGATAAGTCCGATATGGCCCCTTCTCAGAGAGTCCATCGTACACCGACATGGTCCATAAATTGAATCTATCAAATATGACCAAGCTCACATCTAGAGCAGATATTCCCTCAATTAAAAATCAAACTAAACCAAATAAACCATATCAAATCACATGAAATTAAGATACAATTAATCCTGACTACTTTTGAGTTGAAATAAGCCCCCAACGACATTCACTCAGTAGTTATCCTTGGTTAGATTCAATTTGTTGTGCATCCAATAGATCACCCTAGCGGTTATTCCTCACTTTGGAATGTAAGTCTATTATGCCTTCTTCCTAGCACAATCATTGCATACTGAAAGGCAATCCTTTAGGTTGTCTAGCTCTACCTTGTAGTCAGTAGATTATCTCTTTGGATTTGTAAACCTAAGGTAGGTCAAGGCTGATATAGTCCCTTCTTAGTGGGTTCATCGCACACCGACAAGGTTCATATATTAACTCAGATTAAATTAAACCCAATCTAATTTTTTCTTGGTAGAGTTAAATCACACACTCCTCCCAGTGTAGCCCCAAATCATATATAAACAAGTCAAGAAAACAAATTAAATTCAAAACTAGCCTCCCTGGTGGAGTCAAATTAAACCAACTCCCCTAGTAGAGTCTAAATCAAATAAACCCAACCAAAATATTAATCCCAACAGATACATCCCCAAACATATCTATGAAATCCAACTCAAATCCCAATCCCCTATGGATAGCTTGAACCTGCTTCCCTTGTGGAAGGTTCATATACCCAATCCCCAATGGAATCGAGCCCATATCTCTAGTAGATATGCCTCTACATTAATTAAAATAAAACAAATTAAAGTCAATTCAATCTTAATCCCTGGTGGATTATAGATTCTTATCCCTAGAGCATCTTCTTTCCAAAAATGATATAATAAAATCAAATTCAAACCTTATCCCCAGCAGATTTTCTTCTTCTATGCCCTCGACATAGACCCCTTACATGTCATGTCCAATTCATGTGCGATCCCCTAGTAGATCTCGCTCCTTGTCCTTGACATGGAATTCTCCTCAAATATTATTTATTTTCTTATGCACCTTTAATACTTCATCCAAAAGCCTAACAATCTATTCATTCAAATTACATCACCTTAACATTATAATCAACATTTTATGATTTATGATGGTGCAACTTCAAATTAACTATACAATATCATGTTAAACATATTATAGTGTTAATTAACACACTATATTATATTACAATATATGATGTTATATTATAATTTGCTATAATAGAATATATTGTCTAACATTATACCTCATTAGAATCACTTAAAAGGAACAAATAACAAAATTTTCTCAAAATATGAATAATGTTCATTTTGAATGTAAAATTGTTATTTTTCTATTAAAAAAAATACAAAATAGCATAATTTTGTGTTGCTTCTTGGTGTGTTATTTGAATTTAGCTAAATTCTTCCATCTTATCCATCAAATTAACATTTTTGTAAGTTTTGACCCAATGTATTATAAGAAAACTAAAACATACTAAAATGTATAGTAACATTTAGTAACACACCACCACATTCATATATATGTGAAGTTATATTGTTGTGTACATTATATTTTAATATTCTTTCATATAATATATTATCTTACATTACACCTTAAAATGAATCACTTTAAGCAAAAAAATTATAAAATTTGGTTGAAAAATGATCATTTATTTTGGATGCAAAATTTCATTCTTTTGATTAAATGACACACCAAAGCACACCCCTAATGATGTTCCCTAAAGCTACATTATACTATAAGATATGGTATAATAATATGAATTAGGGTTATGGTTTAGGGTATTCAAATCTCTAAGACATTTTCTTTAGCTAGCATAACTATGTTTGGATTAGGTCATTGTTCAGATCTACTCCTAATGACATCGTTATTCAAGGTTTAGGGTTTAGGGTTAGGGATTAGGGTTAGGGTTTAGGGTTAGTTTAGGGTTCAGAGTTTAGGGTTAGTTTAGAGTTTAGGGTTTAGGGTTTAGGGTTATAAATTTTAGGGTTTATGGATTTAAGGTTTAGGGTTTAGGGTTTAGCATTTAGTGTTTAGGGTTTATAGTTTTTAGAGTTTAAGGTTTAGGGTTTAGGGTTTATGGTTTAAGGTTTAAGTTTTAGTTTAGGGTTTATGGTTTATTATTTAGGGTTTAGTGTTTTTAGGGTTTAGGTTTTAAGGTTTAGGGTTTTAAGGTTTAATGTTTAGGGTTTAGGGTTGTAGGTTTAGGGCATAGGGTTCATGGTTTAGGGTTTAGGGTTAGTTTTTGGGTTTAGTGTTTAGGGCAAGGGTTTTAAATTTTTAAATTTTAAAATTTTAATTATTTTTAAAATTAAGTAAACTTGTAGGTTTAAGTATTTTTAGTTTTTTTTATTTTAATTTATTTTAGGGTTTAGGTTTTATTTTTAGATTTACGTTTAGGTTTTAATTTTATTTTTTTAGGTTTAGGTTTTAGGTTATTATTTTAGGATTATTTTTAGGTTTATTTTTTAGTTTAGGTGTAGTCCTATTTTTAGTTTATTTTATTTTATTTAGGGTTTTGGTTTAGGTTTCGGTTTAATTTATTTAGGTTTAGGTTTAGTTTTATTTATTTTAGTTTAGGTTTAGGTTTTTTTTTTTTAATTTGGGTTTAAATTTTATTATTTATTTTTTTAGGTATATTTTTTAGGTTTAGGTTGTTATTTAGTTTTTATTTTATTTTATTTTAAGTTTATTTTGTTTTTATTTTTGGTTTAGTTTTTATTTTATTTAGATTTTATACTTTTTTTAGTTTAGTTTAGGTTTTTATTTATTTTATTTTAGTTGTGTTTTTATTTTTTATTTTATTCTCTTTTTAAGTTTAAGTTTAGGTTTAATTTTTTTATTTTATTTTGGTTTAATTTTTTTATTTATTTTATTTTTAGGTTTTATTTATATTATGTTTAGGTTTTTAGGTTTTTAAGGTTTAGAATTTAGGGTTAGGGTTAGTTGAAGGTTTAGGGTTTAGGGTTTTAAGTTTAGGGTTTGGGGTTTAGGGTTTAGGGTTTAGGGTTTAGGTTAGGGTTTAGATTTAGGGTTTAGGTTTTAGGGTTTAGGGGTTAGGGTTTAGGGTTTAGAGTTTATGATTTTTAGGGTTTAGGATTTAAGGTTTAGGTTTTAGGTCTAGGGTTCAGGTTTTAGTTTTGTGCTTAGGGTTTTTGGTTTTTCTTTAATAGAGAAAAAATTTGTATTCAACATTTCTTCTTTTCAATTTCATCAACCAAGTAACATAATAAGTTTTTTAAGACATAAGCGATGACATAGATAAAAAATGAGCACACATAGTGCAAATAAAAAACCCTAGATAACTAGAACCATCTCTACTGTAAAGACATAGTTCCATAAGCAGCAGATCAGATCGACCATTCTTCAATTTCTATAGTTCTAATCAGAAACACCCAGACCTCTCGAGAGAGGGATCCACCATCATATCCCCAATCTCTCTCTTCTCCCTTACCACAGTTGTAACCTCCATCGCTCCTCCTGCTTCCAAAACCACCACTGCCCTGACCACCACCTCCAAATCCACCAGCACCTCCATAACCACCAGCACCTCCAAATCCCTCACCACCACTATGATAACCACTGCCTCTGCCACGCCTCCACCGCCAGATCTAGACTTAGCCTGGTTGTGGTTGATATTCTTGCCATCAGGGTTTAGGATTAGGGTTTAGGGTTTGAGGTTTAGGATTTAGGGTTTAGGGTTTTTTAAGGTTTAGGATTTAGGGTTGTAGGTTTAGGGTTTAGGGTTAATTTTTGGGTTTAGGGTTTAGGATTTATGGTTTAGGGTTTCTCTATTTTTAAATTAAGTAAACCAGTAGGTTTTGGTTTATTTAGTTTAATTTTTATCTATTTTAGTTTATTTTATTTATTATTTTTATTTAAGTTTATTTTTTTATTTAGTTTAGTTTATTTATTTTAGGTTTTTATTTTAGTTTAGGTTTTTAATTTTAGTTTATATTTTAGGTTTAGGTTTTTTTTAGTTGAGTTTTATTTTTATTTTATTTTTAGATTTAGATTTTATTTTTTATTTTTAGGTTTAGGTTCATGTTTTTATTTTATTTCTTTAGGTTTAGGTTTTAGGTTTTTATTTTAGGTTTATTTTTAGGTTTTATATTTTAGTTTAAGTTTAGGTTTAATTTTAGTTTATTTTGTTTTATTTAGTTTAGGTTTAGGTTTATGTATAATTCACTTTATGTTTAGGATTAGGTTTTATTTATTTTAGTTTAGGTTTAGGTTTATTTTCTTTTTTTTATTTTTTTTATTTTAGGTTTAAGTTTTTTTTTAGTTTAGGGTTTAGTTTTTTTTTGAGATTTTATTTTTAGGTTTATTTTTTAGGCTTAGGTTTTTATTTAGTTTTTTTAATTTTATTTTAGTTTTATTTTTTGAGATAATGTGTTCAAATCTTGATGTCAAAAAGCTTGCAAAACCTTTTGAATTTACTTTGATTGACAAATTTACTCTACGACGGTCGAATTTGGACAAGAACCAAGCTTTGTTTTCATAACCTTAAACTTTTGGGTGCTTTCTCTATTGGCTTGAACAATCCAAGACATATTTTGATTCAACTTACAAATAATTTGGATTATTCATGAGTTTTCTCATGTCAATCTTATTTTATCTTTAATTGTCAAATGCGTTTGTTGAAGTGGTCTCCCCTTTTCAAGATAAATGAGGAATCATCTATTATTCCTATGTGGTTAGCTCTTATAAATATGAGAATCCATTATGTTACCCACCATGTTTTATTTGCTATCGGGGCTCTTTTTAGTCTGCCACTCCAAATTGATCAGGCGACTGCTGTGAGTTCCTATCCCTCTGTTGCTCATATATTGGTTGAGATTGACATATCTAAAAAACATCCTAAGGATGTCTAGATTGGATCTGAAAACTTTGGCTACCTACAAATGGTCAAATTTAGAAATTTTTGGTATTCTATTCCTATTGCAAGATACATGGCCATGATAATTTAGAGTGTTTTGTTCTTCACCCACATCCTAAAAAGAAAATTTGGAATGATCCTAACTCTAAAGTTGGTTCTGATAAAGTTAATAAAACTATTTTTGTGCCTAAAAATAACTTAAAAGCTAATATTAGGTCAGATTCTTTGGAATCTTTTGATGTTCCTAATATAGATGATTCTGCTTCTCATTCCGATCATAATAAAGGTACTAATAATGTTGAAAAAGATGGTTGGCCTAACAACCTTTTTTTACTTGAGAACATGCCTATTTTGGCTAATTCCAAATTCAAAGAGGCTGAAAAAAATGATGATTCACTCTCTAATGAGTCAATTCCTACTTCTCTGGCATTAATTGATGAGAATGAGGATTTAAATGATAACTTGAATGTGGATGAAATTCTTGAGAAAAACACTGATTTTAACATTGGTAATTGTGCCTTGAATGGTATAACTTCTTCTCCTTCACCTAATTCCAAGATTGATCTTCATTCTATTCCCAGTTTTCAATAAAATGCTGACTTGGAATAGGGGGAGGTTGTGATTAGAGATGTTCTTGCTAATCCATATCCTTTTAATAATATTCCTAATCAATCTCTATCTGAAGGTGACACTTTGGATAAAAATAGAAATTTCCAAACTATCTTTGAAAAGAAATCTAAAAACTCTAAGATGCAACCTACTAATCTTGTCAGATCTACTAGATATGGATCCTCTTCACAAAATAATGTATTATTTCAATTTTTGGCTTAGGAGAGGATTTTTATTCTTTCTCTCTCTCTTTATTATTATCCTTTAATTTCTTTTTATAATTTTTTTTATGTTTAGTTCTCTTATTTAGAATGTTAGAGGGATTGGTACCCTCACTGTTCGTAACCATATTAGAAATCTTTATAGAATTAATAATATCTCTTTATTTATTATTATTGAAATTCTTATTCATGTTGATAAAATCAATCATCTTCCTAGAATGCTTGGTTTCAATAATTTTTTCTCTAACATGAGTAATAAAATTTGGTGCTTTTGGAATAGCTTCCTAAATATTTTAATTTTAGATGATCTATAACAAGTTGTTAATGTTCACTTTTCTTTTGGTGATTCTTGTGTGCTAGGCTCTTTTGTATATGCTTCTTGCAATAGAGCTGGTCAGAATATTCTTTGGGAGAATTTGAGAAGTTTTGCTCTTTCTGTTAACAAACCTTGGAACCTAAACCTAAACTTAAACCTAAAAAATAAACTAAAATAAAAAACTGAAACTAAAATAAATAAACCTAAATAAAGAAACTAAACTAAATAAGAAAAAAAACCTAAATAAAAATAAAAAATAAAATAAAGTAAAATAAATAAATATTAAACCAAATAAACTAAATAAACCCAAACATACCAGTTTACTTAATTTTTTTTAAATAAACATAAACCTTAAATCCTAAACCCTAAACCCTAAACCTACAACCCTAAACCCTAAACCCTAAACCTTAAACCATAAACCCTAAACCTTAAACCCTAACCCTAAACCCTAAACCCTAAAAGCATAAACCCTAAAACCCTAAACCCTAAACCTTAAACGCTGAACCCTAAACCCTAAACCCTAACCCTACCCCCTAAACCCTAAATCCCAAACCCTAAAACTAAACCTAAAGTAAGTAAAAATATAAAAAATAAACCTAAACCTAAACCATAAGAATGGCAGAACCTTGACAGTAGTCTCATTTTAGATCTGGTGGTGGAGGCGAAGGCAGAGGCTGCAGTTATTATAGTGGTGGTGGGGGATCTGGAGGTGATGGTGGATATGGAGATAGTGGTTGGAGCAGTGGTGGATGTCGAGCCCAGAGGAGCAATAAAGGTTACCATCATGGTGGTGGTGCAGCAAGAGATCGAGGATATGATGGTGGATCCCGCTACTTGAAGGCCTGGGTAGTTTTGATGGAAATTGGAGAAACTAAAGAACGGCCCATTCGATCTACTGCTTATGGAACTGTGTCTTTATAACATAGATAGTTCTAGTTATATAGGGTTTTTATTTGCTCTATGTGTGCTCATTTTTTATCTATGTCAATGCCTGTGTCATAGAAAACTTGTTGTGTTACTTACTTGATGAAATCAAAAAGAATAAATGTTGAATCTTAATTCATTCTCTATTAAAAAAACCAAAAACCCTAAAACTTAAACTAAAACCTGAACCCTAAACCTAAAACCCTACCCTAAACCCTAAATCCTAAACCCTAAAAACCCTAAACCCTAAACCCTAAATCCTAAAACCCTAAACCCTAAATCCAAAAACCCTAAACCCTAAACCCTAAATCATAAATCCTAAATCTTAAACCCTAAAACCTAAAATCCTAAACCCTAAACTTAAAATCTAAACCCTAAATCCTAAACACTAAACCCTAAACTCTAAACTAAATCAAATCCTCCCTAAACCTCTAAACCCTAAACCTACCCCACTATAAACTCTAACCCTCCACTCCTAAATCCAACCAACCTCCTCTAAACTGCTAAACTAACCCTAAACCTAAACACCTAAATTGATGCTCCTAAATAACCTAAATCTAAACTCTAAATCTTAAATCCTAAAACCTAAACCTTAAACCCTAAAACCTAAACCATAAATCCTAAAAACCCTAAACCCTAAAGCCTAAACACTAAATCTTGAAGCCTAATCCATAACCCTATACTCTAAACCCTATAACCCTAAACCATTAAAACCTTAAACCCTAAACCCTAAACCCTAAAAACATAAACTTAAACAAATTAAAACTAAGACAAAAACTAAGCTAACCTAACCTAGCCTAACTTAGATACTCTCTCCTGGTGTGGCGTTCATTTCCCCTTCAATGCATTCGGTCTTGCATTTTTGTTGGATCCTTCATCATTCTTGACCAATTTCTAGAGTTTCTTTCAATTTCTCGCTATTTGCATGATGTGTCTCTTCGAATATGGTTGCAGTGTTCTCATACCCATGACTTACATCCCCAATTTTAGATGATCCATCAGGGCATCCAATTTTGTGGGGATTAATGAACCTAATGCCATTCCAACTATTAAATCTTTTAAGGATGCACTTTCTGGTAAGATCTTTACCTCTTCTGACTTGGTGAATCTAATTTTGACTTCATTTCAAGTTATGTATGAGATAATGTCTTCAAATCTTGATGTCAAAAAGCTTGCAAAACCTTTTGAATTTACTTTGATTGACAAATTTACTCTACGACAATCAAATTTGGATAAGAACCAAGCTTTTTTTTCATAACCTTAAACTTTTGGGTGCTTTCTCTATTGGCTTGATCAATCCAAGACATATTTTGATTCAACTTACAAATAATTTAGATTATTCATGAGTTTTCTCACATCGATGTTATTCTATCTTTAATTGTCAAATGCATTTGTTGAAGTGGTCTCCCCTTTTTGATATAAATGAGGAATCATTTATTATTCTGTGTGGTTTTCCCTTCTAAATATGAGAATCCATTATGTTACCCGCCATGTTTTATTTGCTATCGGGGCTCTTTTTGGTCTGCCACTCCAAATCGATCAGGTGACCACTATGAGTTCCCGTCCTCTATTGCTCGTATATTGGTTGAACTTGACATATCTAAAAAACATCCTAAGGATGTCTCGATTGGATCTGAAAAGTTTGGCTACTTATAAAAGGTCAAATTTGAAAATTTTTTGGTATTCTATTCCCATTGCAAGATACATGGTCATGATAACTTAGAGTGTTTTGTTCTTCACCAACATCATAAAAAGAAAATTTGGAATGATCGTAACTCTAAAGTTGGTTCTGATAAAGTTAATAAAACTATTTTTTTGCCTAAAAATAACTTAAATGTTAATATTAGGTCAGATTCTTTAGAATCATTTTATGTTCCTAATATTGATGATTTTGCTTCTCATTTCGATCATAACAAAGGTACTAATAATGTTGAAAAAGATGGTTGGTCCAACAACCTTTACTTGAGAACATGCCTATTTTGGCTAATTCCAAATTCAAAGAGGCTGAAAAAATGATGATTCATTTACTAATGAGTCAATTCCTACTTCTCTGTCGGCATTAATTGATGAGAATGAGGTTTTAAATGATAACTTGAATGATAACTTGAATGTGGCTAAAATTCTTGAGCAAAATATTGATTCTAACATTGGTAATTGTGCTTTGAATGGTATACCTTCTTCTCCTTCCCCTAATTCCAAGATTGATCTTCATTCTATTCCCACTTTTCAATAAAATGGTAACTTGGAATAGGGGGAAGTTGTGATTGGAGATGTTCTTGCTGATCCATATCCCATTAATAATATTCCTAATCAATCTCTATCTGAAGGTGACACTTTGGATAAAAATAGAAATTTCCAAACTATCTTTAAAAGGAAATCTAAAAACTCTAAGATGCAACCTCCTAATCTTGCCAGATCTACTAGATATGGATCCTCTTCACATAAATAATGTATTATTTCAATTTTTGGCTTAAAGAGGATTTTTATTCTTTCTTTCTCTCTTTATTATTATCCTTTAATTTCTTTTTAGAATTTTCTTTATGTTTAGTTCTCTTATTTAGAATGTTAGAGGGATTGGTACCCTCACTTTTCGTAATCATATTAGAAATCTTTATAGAATTAATAATATCTCTTTATTTATTATTATTGAACTTCTTATTCATGTTGATAAAATCAATCATGTTGCTAGAATGCTTGGTTTCAATAATTTTTTCTCTAACATCAGTAATAAATTTTGGTGCTTTTGGAATAGCTTCCTAAATATTTTAATTTTAGATGATATATAACAAGTTGTTAATGTTCACTTTTCTTTTGGTGATTCTTGCGTGTTGGGATCTTTTGTATATACTTCTTACAATAGAGCTGGTCAGAATGTTCTTTGGGAGAATTTGAAAAGTTTTCTTTTTCTGTTAACAAACCTTGGCTGGTTGGGGGTGATTTCAACACTATTCTGTATTCTTCATAAAGAAGGGGTGGTTTCACTCCTAATTTCATTCTATGGAAGAATTTTCTAATATAATTCTTTATTGCTATCTTATTGACATTGATTTTGAAGGCTTTAATTATACTTGGTAAAACACTAAGCTCTAGCAACATCTTGATAGAATTCTTTTCAACTCTCATTAGATTAATCAATGGCCTCTTACATATGTTGAACATTTGAGTAGAACTTTATCTGATCATGCCCCTCTTTTGATTTTTGTTAAAGATAACTCTAAAATATTAAATACCTCGCCATCTTTTAGATTTTAAAATATGTGGCTTTAACATTTAGCTTTTCTTAAAGTCATGGCCATTAATTGGATTGCCCCTTTACACCCTAATAATTTGATTAGGGGTATGCACAGATTATGGATTAAGCTTTCAAAAGGCTCTAACAAAAATCTAGTTTGGTGGAACAAACATTATTTTAAAAATCTATTTGCTAACATGAAAAACATGGAACTTTTGGTTTATGATCTAGAAAATACTATTTTGACTGATTCTTCTAAGCTTAAGGATTTGAATGAAGCAAAAGTTAATCTTGTTAATTATCAGAATATGGAAGAGACCTATTAGAGACAAAAAGCTGCTAGTAAAATATTACTGATGGGGATAGAAATTCCAGTTATTTTCATGCTTTATGTAATAAAAATAGAGCTTTAAATTCTATCCAAAAAATTAAAAGTGATAATAGAGATTGGATTACTGATACTAATGTTATTAAAGATTGTATTATTAACCACTTTACAAATATGCTTAACAAAAGCCACTCTTTTGAATCTTTTTCTAATTTGCATTTGATTCCCTTTATTATTTCCAATGATGACAACCATTGGCTTACTAGGTTGCCTACTGAAGATGAGATTGGTGAAGTTCTTAATAGCATGAATGTTGATTCCATTGCTGGTCTGAAGGGTTACATAATTCAATTGTTTCAAAATTGTTGGCCTATTATTAAGCATGACTTAATTGATGATATTGTTGATTTCTTTATCGGTAATCCTTTCCCTAAATATTTTTCAAGCACTTGCATTGTTCTAATATCTAAAAAAGATAACTCAAATTCTTAGAGTGATTTCAGACCTATTAGTCTTTGTACTTTCTTTAATAAATTGATTTCTAAAATTTTTACTGATAGGCTTAGTCCTTTGCTTCAAAAAATTATCTCTCTCAACCAAACTGGTTTTGTTAGAGGGAGATCTATATTTGATAACATTCTTCTTTCTTAATAGCTTATCTATGACTTGGATGTTCCTACTAGAGGTGGTAACATCCTTTTTAAATTAAATATTTCTAAAGCCTTTGATAATATCTCTTGGTATTTCCTTTTAAATATCCTGCATTTATTTGGTTTGTCTGATAATTTCATTAACCTTATTAAAAATTGTATTAATAATGCCTGGTTTTTTATTCTTCTTAATGGTGACTCTTTAGGCTTTTTTCCTTCTTCTCATGGTTTGAGACAAGGAGATCCTTTGTCCTCTTCTTTGTTTATTATTGCTGTGGAATACCTTTTTGGGAGTTTAAATGATTTATTCAATAATAATCCTAGCATGTACTTTATAACTCTTCGTGATATCCTTATTTCTCATCTTAGCTTTGCTGATGATTTCATTATCCTTTGTGATGCTTCCCTTCATCATATAAAAAGACTTAAGAAATTTTAAATATTTTTGGTAGAGAAAGTGGTCTTTCTATTAATGAAAGCAAGAGTTCCTTGATTACCTCCTCAAAAAATTCTAATAATAAAATCAATTATATCTTGAGAATCACTAACTTTAAACACCAACAACTCCCTATTAAATATCTAGGTGCTCTTCTTTTTAAAAGTAAAAAAAGATCCCATCTTTTTTATGAGCTTATCCAAAAAATTTCTAATAAAATTTTAGTGTGGGAATTTCACTTTCTTTCTTTTGGTGGTTGGCTTACTTTGCTTAAGAGTACTCTTAATTTGATGCCTTTATATCTTATTCAAACTATTATCCCTACTAATTCTATCATAAATAAAATTGATTGTCTCCTTAATAAATTTTTTTGGGGCTCTAATAATTCAGTTAAAAAGATGCATTGGACTTCTTGGCATAACTGTTGTGGTCCACTGGGTGAAGGTGGGCTTGGATGCAAATCTATTTGTGAAGCTATTACTGCCTTCTCACATAAACTCTAGTGGAATTTTAGAAAAAAAAGATAGCCTTTGGGCTAATTTTATGACTACTAAATACTACCAGGGCAAGCACCCTCTTATCTGTTCTTATAAAGTGGGTGACTCCCCGGTTTAGAAAAGGCTTTGCTCCATTAAATGGGAGGCTAAATCCTTGATATCTTCTGGTATAAATTTGGGATCTTCTTTCTTTTGACAAGATAACTAGATTGGTGGTGGTTCTATTGATGCTTTTAAATCTACCCATTCTACTGCTGCTATAAAAGTTAACTCATTTTACTTTAATAACAAGTGGAATGATAGTAAACTTACCAAATTTATTCCTATCTCTCTTTGGATAAATTTAGTGATATTCCTATCCTTCCCAACAAGTTGGATCAAATTATTTTTAAACTGTCTTATAATGGAAATTTTATTCGTAAAGATGCTCATACTTATTTTATTGTATTTATTAAACTTTAGAATAATACCATCCCTATCTCTTATTCTGTCCTTTCTTGGAGAATTCTAAAAAACTTCATTCTTATTGATTCCTTGCTCTAAGATAAAGGTTTTCATTAACCATCCTAATGTTCTTATCATTATCATATCAAAAATGTTAATCACATTTTTGTCAATGGTGTTATTACCTCCAAATTATGGTTTTTGTATTATGATATTTTTAATACTAACAATTTCAATTGCTTTCTTTCTTTATATCAACTTCTTGAAGCCTGTTTCCAAAAACTTATGAATGGTCATATCAAAGTTTTTATTGCCATTACCCTTATTTGGTTCATATGGATGGATAGAATTGATGCTAAATATCATGGTATTCCTATGAATCATAAAAAGATTATTGATAGAACCAAAGAAAAAATTGATGCATTATTTAACACACATTTTAGAGGTTGCAAATTTGTGGTCAAAAAATTGGGTCTTTACCTACCTGAGATCTCCTTCTGTAAAAAAGATAGTATTATATATTGGATAAAACCTCATAATAAGATTATTAAAATTAATACAAATGGATCTGTCTCTCATAATACATTTGGTTGTGGTGGTATTTTTAAGGATTTTAAAGATAATGTCATTTGTTCTTTTTCTTATCCTCTTAAAGCTTGTTCTATTATCTATGCTGAATTAATGGTTGTAAACAAAGCTATTGACATTTGTTTGCAAAAAGGTTTCTTCAATATTTGGATTGAAGTTGATCTTGGTTTTGTCTCAAGTTTTTCCCGGCTATTTCTTTACATAGAAAGGTTTTTTGACTGCTATTTTTAGGCCTAGTGGGTTCTATTGTTTGCTACTACACTCTACCTGGTTGTCTTGTGCTAGGCCTTTTGGTGGTTTTTGTGTCTGGTTGGGGCCTAGGACTATTTTCCTTGCCCCTCTAGTAAGCTATTGGTGATTAGGGCGCCTTCCCTATGGTAACTTTGTCCTGATCAAGGATTACCATTTTATTTCTTGGTTGTTTTGGTTTCATGTTGGTTGTCACTATTCTGTCTCTTTCTCTCTATGTTGGGATTGCCTCCCTTTTGGACTGGTTGTTTCCTTATCGGAGTTGCCTCGTCTACTGCTTTGTTAATTAGCTGGGTGGACTTGTGGGTTGGCTAGTTTGGTTGGTTTTCTTTTTGGTTTTCTTTCTGAATTGTTGTTAGCTGGTAGGGTTTCCCTTTTGGTGGTTTTTCTTTGTTTTGGTTTTGGCCTTATGGTGGCTGGGTGTTGCAGTTTTCCTGTGGTTATCATACTATCTCTTATGGAGGTTTGTCGACTGCCTTTTTATTTCTTACCTCTGTTGTTTGGGTTGGACTGGTGGCTACTGTTAGTGTTGGCATTGTACTCTAATCTAGTTTGGAATTGCTGGTTTCTTGGTGCTAGTTGTAGGTTGTTGTTTTTATTTGGCGATGTTACTTATGGTTGTCTGGTGACTCTGGTGAGTTTGTATCCTATCCATGGTGGATTTTCTTTCTGAGTGAATACTTGGTAGCTGCTCTTTCATTTTTGTTGTGGTGGTTTTGTTGAAGCTACTTCCTTTTGGGCTTGGTGGCTTTTAGTTGGCTAGGTGATTTGTTGGATAGGTTTTTCTGTTGCTTGGGCTGTAGGTAATAGAGAACTATTGATTGCCACTATTTGGTGGATTGCCTTCATCCAGGTAAGTGGGTTATGATGGCTAGGATGATTGCCCTATTGTCTTTTGGCTGATAGCAGCATATATGACTATAACCCTTCTTTTTAAGTCTGGATGCTCAGATTTGTGGTTGCCCCTAATGATACAAGTGACTGAGCCTGAGCCTTATTAGAAATTTTCTCTTATATTGCTCTTTATTATGTGCTAAAGCTTGATTTTCTCTAGCTGTGCTAATTACAATTTCTAGTTGCTTGCAGGTTTCTTTTACAGGTTCCTTGCAGGTTTCGGATTCTGGATGTGGATTGTGCAACTCTTTAAAGACCTCTGACTCTAGTAGTAGGCTTCGGTTGTTCGTCATGTTTCCTGTGCTGTTTCTTATTTATTTTTTTGATCTTTTACTTCTTTCATTTAGCTTCCTTATTTTTGTTGTATTAGATAGGTGATTTTTCTCGCTAGGCTGAATGTACCTCTTTGACGGTAGTTAAGAAAATTATCCCCTCTTAAGGACCATGTACTCCTTTCTTTGGGGCAATAAAATTCTCCCCTCTATGTTTCCTTAAAAAAAACTAAATAAAACTTAGAAATAAAATAAATAAAAGAACCTAAACCTAAATAAAATAAAATAATAAAATAAAATAAAAACCTAAACTAAAACCTAAACCTAAACTTAAAAATAAAATAAAATAAACTAATAAAAATAAACTAAAATAAAATAAATAAAACCTAAACTAAAGTAAAAAATAAAGTAAACCTAAGAATAAAAAACCTAAATAAAATAAAACTAAATGTAAAATAAAAATAAAATAACCTAAAATAAAATAAAATAAAAACTAAATAAAAACCTAAAACTAAAAAATAAAACTAAAAATAAAAGTTAAAAATAAATAAAAAATAAAATCTAAACCCTAAACTAAAAAAACCTAAACCTAAAATAAAAATAAAATAAATAATATAAAATAAACTAAATAAAATAAATCTAATCCTAAACTAAAATAAACTAAACAAAAATAAATAAAACCTAAACCCTAAATTAAATAAAATAAAATAAACAAAAAATAAACCTAAACATAAGCTAAAAAATAAAACCTAAAGTAAACCTAAAATAAAAACTTAAAACCTAAACCTACAAAAATAAAATTAAAACATAAACCTAAACCTAAAAAAAACCTAAACCTAAAAAATAAAATAAAAATAAAACTAAACTAAAAAATAAGAAAAAACCTAAACCTAAACCTAGAAAATAGACTAAAATAAAAACCTAAAGCTAAACCCTAAACCCTAAACCAAAAACCCTAAACCCTAACTAAAACCTGAGCGCTAAACTAAAATCCTAAACCATAAACCCTAAACACTAAACCATTAAAACTCTAAACCCTAAACCCTAAAACCTAAACCCTAAACCTTAAACCCACCAAAAAAATCCTAAACACTAAACCCTAACCCCTAAACTCTAAACCCTAAACCCTAAACTAACTCTAAATCCTAAACCATGAAAAGCTAAAAACCTAAGTGTAAACTAAATAAAACCTAAAAATAAAATAAATAAATAAAGCCTTAACTAAAAAATAAAATAAAATAAAAAACATAAATGAATACCTAAAGCTAAAGCTAAACCTAAAAAGAATAGAAAATAAAAAATAAAATAAATAAAAACCTAAACGAACAAAAAAAAAACTTAAATTAAATAAAAACTAAACATAAATAAAATTAAAATAAACCTAAAATTAAAACAAAATAAAAACCTAAACCTAAACAATAAACCTAAAAATAAAACCTAAAACCTAAACTAAAAAAAATGTAAACTTAAAATATAAATAAAATAAACCTAAACCTACACTATAAATAAAATAAACCTAAACCTAACCTAAAATAAACTAAACTAAAATAAATAAAACCTAAACCTAAACCTAAAATAAACTAAACCTAAACTTAAACGTAAGCTAAATAAAATAAAATGAACTAAAAAAAACCTAAACCAAAACTAAAAATTAAAACATATAAATAAACCAAAAATAAAAAATAATACCTAAACTTAAAAAATAAACTAAAAATAAAACTAAACTAAAAAATAATCTAAACCAAGACCTAAACCTAAAAAATAAACTAAAATAAAAAACCTAAAGTAAAATAAATAAACCTAGAATAAAGAAACTATACTAAATTAAAATAAAAGTAAACCTAAGTCAAAATAGAAAATAAAATAAACTAAAATAAATAAAAATAAACTAAATAAACCTAAACCTGCCAGTTTAGTTCATTTAAAAAAATTATAAAAAAAACCCTAACCTTAAACCCTAAACTCTAAGCCTTAAACCTACTACCCTAAACCATAAACCTTAAACCCTAAAACCCTAAACCCCAAACCCTAAATGCTAAACACTAAACCTTAAACCCTAAACTAACACTAAACCATAAACCTTAAACACTAAAACTAACCCTATTCCTATACCCTATACTCTAAACCTTAAACCTACTACCCTAAACCCTAAAACCAAAATCGTAAAACCCTAAACCGAAAACCCAAAACCTTAAACCATAAAACCCTAAACCCTAAACCGAATACCCTAAACCCTAAATCCTAAACCCAAATAACCCACTCTCTCCTCTCTGGCTCCCTCTCATGATTTTGCATTCCTTTGGATTGGCGTTCTCGTTATTGGCTTCTCGCATGCTTCTCGGCTGAGCACGCCAGACGGCTCCTCAGATGTGACGCCCTTGATTAGAACAATGGCGAGGTCTCTGGTCTCAATCCCCGCCTGTCGCTTCGACGCACTGCTTTGCTCTCCGACTCTATAGGTTTTCTGGATTCGATTGCACCTGTTGTTAAATCATTCAAAGATGCTTTATCTGGTAAGATCCCTAGCTTGAATGCTTCGGTTAATCTCATTTTGACATCTTATCGTGGATTGCCGGCATTAATGTGTTCAGATCAGGATGTTGAGAAACTTGCTAAGCCCTTCGAGTTCGCTTTGGTGGGTAAATTCTCCCTTAGATGCCTGACTCTTGATAATATTCGCTCTTTCTTTCATAGTTTAAAATTATCGGGTACTTTCTCTATCGGGTTGATCGATCCCCGTCACATTCTTATTCAACTCTCAAATGATTTAGATTATTCACAAGTTTTCGCTCGTCGTTCTTACTTTATGCATAATTTTCAAATGCGTTTATTGAAATGGTCACCCCTCTTTGATGTCAAAGAGGAATCTCCCATTGTCCCTCTTTGGCTTGCTTTACCTAACATGCGAATACATTATGTCACTCATCAAGTTTTGTTTGCTGTTGGCGGCCTTTTTGGTAGGCCTCTCCAAATAGACCAAGCAACGGCCACTAGATCTAGGCCATCTGTCGCTCGTATTCTCGTTGAGATAGACATCACAAAAAAATATCCCAAAGAGGTTTGGATTAAAAATTTGGATATAGTCAAAAGTCAATTTCAAAATTTTCCGTCTTTGCACTCACCGCAAGATTCACGGGCACGATCACTCAGAATGCTTTGTGCTTCATCCTAATCTCAGAAAAAATTTATCACAGAATATGAATATCATTAATGGAACTGGGAAAACCACTACTATAGCATATGTGCCTAAAGATACTCAAAAAGAACCTCTTCTCCCTACACCTCCTACTGATCTGTCTAGTGGAAAACACTCTGACCTTGGTACTAAAATAGCCATTGAGGGGTGTGATAATACCAATGGAAATTTACCTAACCTCACCCCTGCTTGTAATAATCTGGTTTCCCACGATAGCTCTTTGCTTCATTTAAATCCTACTGAAAATTTGAATGGTAGCCTTATATTGGACACCCAATTAAACAATTTGAATGGGAATCATATAATGGACCAAAACAATGATGACCCTATGGTTTCAGAACATATTGAGAAAGATGTTTGTATTAATGGTGCCGTAACTTCCCCATCTATTTCCCTTGAGTGATAATCAATTGAACCCAATTTCTCACACTCTATCCGGAAGAAGGTGAAATCCCCTCTTCTAAAACATTGATAGATTCTTCTACTATTCCAGAACCCAAAAATCAATCCCTTTCCGATGGAGATAATTTGGATTCTGATAGACCCTTTCAAATTGTTAAAAACAAAAATCCTACAAAGAAAAATTTTCTAATAATAACTTCACTAGAAACACTCGCTCTTCTTTCACCCCACACAAGTAATGTGTCATCATTTCTCTCCTCTCTTTCCTTTCTTTTTTCCTTTTCCCTTTTGGTTGTCCCCTTATGATTAATTTTCTTATTTGGAATATCCGAGGTTGTGGGTCTCTTCCTATCCGCAATCATGTTAGGAGTCTTTGTCATGTTCATAATATCAAGTTACTTGTTCTTATTGACTTCTAAATATTGCCAAGGTAAACATCCTCTCATTTGTCCCTTTAAATCGGGTGATTCTCCTGTGTGGAGATGACTTTGTTCTGTCAAATGGGATGCAGAATCCTTAATTTTTTGGGGCATAAACTCTGGCAATTCCTTCTTTTGGCAAGACAACTGGAGTGGTTGTGGATCCCTTGATGAGTTACACTACACTCACTCCACTTCCGCTATTAGAGTTAATTCATTCTAGAAAAACCTCAAGTGGAACACTAGTAAGATTACTGATTCTATTCCTTCCACTTTCTTAGATATGATTATTAATATTCCTATCACTCCTAACAATCATGATCAGATTATCTTTAAGTTATCCCATAATGGGGATTTCAACCTTAAAAATGTGTGGCTTCACACGAAAGACACTCAGGATTCTTCTATTGTGTTCTCCAAAATTTGGAATAACAATATCCCCTCTTCTTACTCGCTCTAACTTGTATCCTAAAAAAACTTTATTCCTGTTGATTCTTTGTTGTGGGGTAAAGGGTTTTATTTACCCTCTAAATGTCAATGTTGTTCTCATATTGAGAATGTTAAACATGTTTTTGTTAATGGGGCTATTGCCTCTAAAATTTGGATTTGGTATGACGATCTATTCAACACCACAATTTTAATTGTTCTTTTACTTTATATCAACTTCTTGAAGTTTACTTTGACAATGCAATTAAAGGTCATATTAAAATCATAATCGCCATTACTCTTATTTGGTTCATATGGATGGACCAAATGAAGCTAAACATCGTGGGATTCGTATGAATCACATGAGGATTATTGCTAGAACTAAAAACAAAATTTGTGACTTGTTTAAAGCCAATTTAATTCATCACAAACATTTTAAAGGCTGTAAATTTGTAGCCAATAAACTAGGCCTCAATCTTCCAGACCAGCCTTACTATTGAAATGATAGAATGGTTTTTTGAAAAAAACCTCTTGATCATATTATTAAAATTAATACTGATGGCTCTGTCTCTCATAATGGCTCTGGTTGTGGAGGCATTTTTAGGGATTCTAAGGGTATAGTGCATTTTGCTTATCCCCTTATTTCTAGCATCCCCTTATCTCGAGCTTATGGCAGTCCACAAAGCTCTAGAAATTTGTCTTCAAAATGGCTGGCTCAATATTTGGATAGAGGTGGACGCTCTTCTACTGATTGACCTTTTGACTTCTATCAATATGTGCAATGCTTGTTTGTATTACCTCCTCAAGCAAACTAGGGCTCTTCTCTCTCAACTAAATTTTACCATCACTCATGTTTGGCGTGAAGGTAACGCCTGTGCTGATTACCTTGCAAATTTGCGAGAGTAGAGATCATCTTCTTTGATCAATTTACATTACCCAAATACTTTCGTGGTCTGGTTAACTTGGACAATACTGGGCTTCCTTACCTCAGAATCTAATTCTCCTCTTCGCCTCCCTTTATTTTGGTTTTCTATTTCCTTGTGTTCTTATGTATACTCCATATCATTGCTGTCTTGTGCTCTTTTCCATGACTTGCTGCTTTTACCCCTTCTCCTTTAGTTGGAAGATTCCTATTTTTGGCATTTACAATATTATGGGGCAGATGTTGAACTATATGCACATCAATCTCTTGAATTGGAACCCAGTTAAGCCTTGTGTTACCTATTACTGTTTCTTGTTGGCTGCTCCTTTTGGTTCTTACTGTGTTTACCCTCCTCTTTCTATTTCACTTTCTGCTCTTGTTGTTAACATTTGGGTTGATGTTGGCCTTTACTGCAACTGTTTTCACCCTTCATGCTTTGATGAGATCATGAATATCCTCAAGACCATTCTACGCTCGCTTATATCTAACCAATGGTATATCCTATATGCCTACCGACATATCCCTTGGCACCTTGGCTTAATGTGACAAAGTAACCTGTTACTGAACTGTTTGATCTTAGGACTGCTATTGAGCACCTATTGGTTGCAATTTTCTTTATTGCTGTTATTTTGCTGACTGGGATATCCCATGTCTACACTAATATCTCATTGCAGGAAAGGAATTGTGTTATTTTTTTCAATATTTGTCTTGCTGTTTCTGGTTTTGCTTTCCATGATCAGCAGGTTTGGAGTTATTCAAGGGACTATCATTGTGCATCTGCTGAGGTTATGAGTGTTAACAGTAAAAATGTCCATACTACTATTTTTTGGAATGCTGATTTCCTTGCCCAGCAAAACTTCTTTGTTTTTCTTTTGGTTTTTGATGCTAACACCTGGGATGTTGTTGCTTTTGCTTACTGTTGTTCTCCCATCTTATGCTACGATTGGAATATGCACAACTTGAAGCTCATTTCTTTGTTATGCTTGGAATTAATAAATGATTTATCTTAAATGCATAATTGGGTTATTGATCTACCCACTGGTTATTATTATCATTATCCTAAGTAAAATTGGATTATGGTAACTAAGCATCCTGATACTGATCTGATTTCACAGAGTGTCACTTACTGGATAGGCTTATGGTGGGGAGCTATTCACTATCTATCCTTTCCTTTATCTATATATGTTTATGGGTGGACTCTTGCCCAGCTTGTCGATTTTAAATGCCTTATTTGTTGGCTGATCTGGATTAATACTCATCTTACTGCCCCTAGGGTTTTGGATTATTTTGTTCAGCAAGTCTCTATTCAAGTTGCTGATTTCTTGGTAGATTTTACTTTAAACCCCCTTATTGTTTTATTTTATGTTTATCATTGCAAGTCATTGGTCTACCTATTATGCTGCTATTTTCATCACCTTTTTCTCAAAACTTGTATCTATTCTCGATTATACCTGGATGAATGGAATTATGGCAAGCTAGCTAGTTTTTGCTATTTTGGTTATCTCTTGTCTTGGAGATTTACTGCCTTGTTGTATCTTGACACCTCAATTGGCTCCATCTTTGTTGGTTGTAGAATTTCAGAGTCTTATGCTCTGAAAGCTTTTTCTGACATTGTTGTCCTGATGGTGATGGTTTTTGGTGACTTTTGTTTGAGTTGCTGCCTTCAGGATAACTATTTTTATGCTTTATTTATTTGGTTATCTACTATTGTCATGTCTACTCTGATTGAGGAGTTTTATAGCCAATTCTTTGTCTCTTCCCGGCTTTGTTGTCGCTCAACTGCTATTTTCAATTCTAATGTTCAGACCCATCTCAATCCACTTGTTGATTCTTTGAATGGCAAGTTCAAATGTTGCATTAGCTGTTTGGCTATTGGGTTTGGCTTTCTAAATGCTCATGCGCTTATCTCTGCTTCCATCCAGACACTGTGTTGTCCTTATTCCTACCTAGTTTCTGATAGGTTGGTGCAGTCTTATGCAATGTCAATTTTGAAAGAGAGATATTATGGACAGTTTAGTCTGTCTTGGATGTTGTTTCCTTTTGCTGTCTTATTTTCTGGGTTGATTGTTGATCTGGATTATTTGAATTGTGGCCCTGAACGCTACTATTAGAGCTGCTGCTCTAACTATTTTTATTGGGTGCTAATTTTAGTTGGTTGAAGTCCATTTCCTATGTTGAGCTATGCTGTGTTGCCTTTTGCTGTCTTCTTTTCTGGGCAGATTGTTGATCTGGATTATCTAAATTGTGGCCCGATTCTGCTAATTTCGCTTGGTTCCACCATTTCTGTGTTGAGCTATGGTTGCCTTTTGCCTTTGTTTTCTAGTGATTCGATCTGGATTATCTGAATTGTATCCCTGAACACTGCTATTGGAGCTGCTGCTCCAACTATTTTTACTGGGCTGCTCTAACTACTTTACTGGGTGCTACTTTTAGTTGGTTGCAGTCCACTTCCTGTGTTGAGCTATGCTGTCTTCCTTTACTATTGCTTTTCTCCAGGATATTAATAACGGGGTTTGTTTCTTGGACTGTTTCATACTCTGAAAGCTTCATTTATATATCATATGATTGGGATGGTGTTAATTATAGGCTCATTGACTTGATTAGCAGAATTTCACCAAGCTGTCTCCTCTACAATTTTCTTGTGGAGGGATTGTATGCTGGATTGCTTTCTTTCTTGGAAATGGCTATTGATGAGATTCTGGCTAAGATGGCTCACTCTCTTATGTTTATGTATTCTCATGTCAAGATGCATATATTGATGATATTTTTCTTGAATGAGACTCCCTATCCTTCAGCTCTTAGCAATTCTCTATATACTTTAGATAAGATAGCTTAGGTTTGGTAGTAAAGCTCACAAGAATATCAACAACTGCTACCTTCTCACAGGTTTGTTGGCTATGATGGCTGTGATGATCTCCCCTATTGGTTGGTAGTAGCTCATGTGATGTAACCCTTTTCTTTGAAGTTTGGATGCTCATACTTGCCCAAGGGATGTGATTGAGCCTGAGCCTTCTCTATCACAATTCCTTACTAACATACTCATATTATATTGTTTTCTTCAAACTTTTTGTCTGTATTTACTGTCCTAATCTCTCTCTTATTATAACTTTGCAGGTGATTCTCTCCCCTTCTTTTATTTGCTGCCATTATCATGCATTCCCACATCCTCCGACTGGCTTTATTCTTATTTTTATTATGTTAACCATCTTGTATCTTTTGATTGTTTTTATGCTTTCTTTTACTCTTGGATGTACTTAGATAGGGATTTACTCCTTAGTCGATTGTAGCTCTTTGAAAGTTAGCCTGAGTTTATCCTTTTAAGGACCTTGTAACCCTCTTTTTGTGGCAATAGAATACCCCTACATGGGGCTTCCTTAAAAAAAAAAAAAAGACCCTAAACCCTAAACCCTAAACCCTAAAAACCTTAAACCCTAAACCCTAAACCGTAAACCCTAAACATACCATAAAACCAAACCCTTAACCCTAAAGCTTAAACAATAAACCCCAAACCCTATTACTTAAACCCTAACCCTAAACCCTAAACCCTAAAATCCTAAACCCTAAAACCCTAAACCATAAAACCTAAACCTAAAACCCTAAACCTTAAAAACTGAAAAACCTAAACCTAAATAAAATAAAACTTAAAAATAAAATAAACAAAAAACCTAAACCTAAATAAAATAAATAAAATAAAATAAAATAAAAACTAAAACTAAACCACAAACCTAAACCTAAAATTAAAATAAAATAATCTAATAAAATTAAACTAAAATAAAATAAATAAAAACCAAAACTAAACTTAAAAATAAATTAAAAACTAAATAAATAAATCCTAAACCTAAACTTAAACTAAAAAATAAAACCTAAAATAAAAACCTAAACCTAAGAAAATATAATAAAAACCTAAACCTAAATTTAAAAATAAAAAATAAAACCTAAAGCTATAAAAAAAATAAAATAAAACTATAAAATAAAACTAAAACTAAAAAATAAACTAGAATAAAAAACTTAAACTAAAATAAATAAGTCTAAAATAAATAAACTAAACTAAATAAAGATAAAAAGAAACCTAAATAAAAATAAAAAATAAAATAAACTAGAATAAATAAAAAATAAACTAAATAAACCTAAACTTACTAGTTTACTTAATTTAAAAAAAATAAAAAAACCCTAACCCTAATCAATAAACCTTAAAACTAACCCTAAACTCTAAACTCTACACCGTAAACTTACAACACTAAACCTACCACCCTAAGCCCTAAAACCCTAAGTCCTAAACCCTAAACCCTAAACCCCTAAACCTAAAAACCCTAAACCCTAAACCCTAAACCCTAAAAACTACAACCCAAAACCCTAAACCTGAAACCATAACCCTAATCCCTAAACCCTAAACCCTAAACCTTAAAAAACCTAAAAACTTAAACTTAAACCAAATAAAACCTAAAAACAAAATCAACAAAAAAATATAAACCAAAATAAAATAAAATAAAATAAAATAAAAACCTAAACCTAAACCTAAAACTAAACCTAATAATGATAAAAATAAAAAATAAAAAAAAATAAGCTAAAATAAAAAAAATAAAAACCTACACTAAAGTAAAAAATTAAAAATAAACCTAAAAATAAAAAAGCTAAATAAAATAAAAAATAAATGCAAAAATGAAGATATAAAATCTTAAAATAAAATAAAATAAAAGCTAAATAAAAAGCTAAACCTAAACTTAAATATAAAATAAATTACAATAACACCTAAATCTAAAATATAAAATAAAAAGAAAATTAAACTAAAAAAGAAAAACATAAGCTTAAACCAAAACCAAAAAAATAAATTAAAAAAAACTAAACTAAAATAAATAAACCTAAACCCAAAACCCTAAACTCTAAACTCTAAACCCTAAATCCTTAACCCTAAATGCTAAACACTAAACCCTAAAACTAACCCTAAACCTTAAACCTACATCCCTAAACACTAGAAAACATTAACCCCTAATCCCTAAATTAAGATTAAACTATCCATAAACCCTAAACCTTATACCCTAAGCTTAACCTCAAACCCTAAACCATAAACCCTAAAATCCTAAACCTTAAACCCTAAATCCTAAACCGTAAAAACCCTAAACCCTAAGCTAACTGTAAACCATAAACCCTAAAAACCTAAAAACCTTAACCTAAACAAAATAAATCCTAAAATTAAAATAAATAAAAAAGCCTAAACCTAAATAAAAAAATAAAATAAAAAAAATAAAAACCTAAACTAAAACTTAAGCCTAAACCTAAAAATAAAAAGAATAAACTAATAAAAATAAACTAAAATAAAATAAATAATAACCTAAAATAAACTAAAAAATAAAATAAACCTAAGAATAAAAAGACATTATATATAAAAACTAAATGTAATATAAAAATAAAATAAAACTTGAATTAATGAAAATCTAAACTTAAACCTAAAAAATAAACCTAAAAATAAATAAAAATAAAACCTAAACTCTAAACTAAAAAACATAAAACTAAACTAAAATAAAATAAACGAAAATAAATAAATCCTAAACCTAAACCTAAACCTAAACTAAATAAAATAAAATAAATGAAAAAATAAAACCTAAAAATAACGTAAAATAAAAACCTAAAACCTAAACCTAAGAAAATAAATAAAAACCTAAACCTAAACTTAAAAATAAAAAATAGAACCTAATCCTATAAAATAAAAATAAGAATAAAACTCAACTAAAAAATAAATCTAAACCTAAACCCAAACCTAAAAACTTAACTAAAATAAAAAATCTAAAATAAACTAAATAAAACTAGAATAAATAAACTGAACTAAAAAATAAACATAAATAAAAATAAAATATAAAATAAATAAAAATAAATAAAAAATTAACTAAATTAACTAAATAAACCTAAACCAACTGATTTACTAAATTTTAAAAAATAAAACCCTAAAACTTGAACTAAACCCTAAAAACCCTAAACCATAAAGCCTAAACACTAAATCCTAAACCCTAAACCCTAAACCCTAAACCCTAAACCCTAAATCCTAAACCCTAAAATCCTAAACCCTAAAACTGTAAACCCTAAACCATAACCCTATACCCTGAAATCCTAAAAACCTAAACCTAAACTAAATAAAACTTGAAAATAAAATATATAGAAAAACTTAAACCTAAATAAAATAATATAATAAAATAAAATAAAAATCTAAACTAAAACTTAAACCTAAACCTAAAAATAAAATAAAATAAATTAAATTAAAATAAAAAAACTTAAATTAAACTAAAAAATAAAATAAACCTAAGAACAAACCCTAAACATTGAATCCTAAACCTTAAACCATAACCCTAAAGCCTAAACCCTAAAGCCCTAAACCCTAAACCCTAACCCTAAACCCTAAACCCTAAACCCAAATCCTAAAACTAAACCTAAAGTGACTAAATAAATTAAAAAATAAACCTAAACTCTAAAACCAAAAAAACCTAAACTTAAACCTAAATTATAAGAATGGGAAAAACCTTGACAGTAGGAACATCACCATCAACCAGGCTCAGTCTAGATCTGGCAGTGGAGGTAAAGGCAAATGTGACGATTATCGCAGTGGTCGTGGGGGATCTGGATGTACTGGTTGATATGGAGGTGGTGGTTGGAGTAGTGGTGGTTATGGCGGTGGGAGGAGCAACGGAGGTTGCAGCCATGGTAGTTACAGAGGGAGTGATCAGGGATATGATGGTGTATATCGCTACTCGAGAGACTGGGGGGGTTCTAAAGCCACTAGGGAAATTGAAGAATGATTGATCTGATCTGCTGCTTATGGAACTGTGTCTTTATAATAGAGATAATTCTAACTATCTAGGGTTTCTTATTTGCCCTATGCATGCTCATTTTTGATCTATGTCGTTGCTTGTGCCTTGGAAAACTTGGTGTGTTACTTAGTTTATAAAATTGAAAAAAAAGAAATGTTGAATATGAATATTTTTTCTGTTAAAAAAAATAATCTAAAATAAATAAAACCTAAATCTAAACCAAAAATAAACTAAACCTAAATCGTAAACTAAATAAATTAAAATAAACTTAAAATAAACCTAAACCTAAACTAAAAAAATAAACTTAAAAATAAACCTAAAATAAAAACCTAAAACCTAAACCTAAAAAATAAAATAAAAACCTAAACCTAAACCTAAAAATAAAATATAAAACCTAAGCCTAAAAAATAAAATAATAATAAAACTAAACTAAAATATAAACATAAACCTAAACCTAAAAAAAAACTAAAATAAAAAACCTAAACTAAAATAAATAAACCTAAGATAAATAAACTAAAGTAAATAAAATAAAAATAAAAATAAAGTAAAATAAATAAATATTAAATAAATAAACCTATACCTATCGATTTACTTAATCATTTTTAAGAAAACCTTAAACCTTAATCCCTAAACCTTAAATCCTAAATCCTAAACCCTAAACCCTAAATCCTAAACCCTAAACCCTAAACCTTAAACCCAAAAACTAAACCTAAATCTTAAACCTTAAACTTATAACCTAAACCTAAAAATAAAATAAAATAAACTAAATTATAATACATAAAAACTAAAACTAAACTAAAAAATATATAATAAACCTAAGAATGAAAAACCTAAATAAAATAAAAACTAAACATAAAATAAAAATAAAATAAACCTAAAATAAAATAAAATGAAAACTAAATAAAAGCATAAATTTAAAAAGTAAACCTAAAAATAAGTAAAAAATAAAACCTAAACTCTAAACTAGAAAAAGAAAACTTAAACCTAAAATAAAAATAAAATAAATATAATAAAAATAAAGCCTAGACCTAAACTAAAATAAACTGAATTAAAATAAGTAAAACCTAAACCTAAACCTAAAATAAACTAAATATAAACCTAAACCTAAACTAAATAAAATAAAATAAACTAAAAATAAACATAAACGAAAATTGAAAAATAAAACCTAAAAATAAACCTAAAATAAAAGCAAAAAAACTAAACCTAAAAAAATAAAATGAAAACCTCAACCTCAACTTAAAATAAATAATAAAACTTGAACCTAAAAAATAAAATAAAAATAAAGCAAAACTAAATAATAAGCCTAAACCTACACTTTAACCTAAAAAATAAACTAAAATAAATAAATGTAAAATAAATAAACTAAACAAAATAAAAATAAAAATAAACCTAAATCAAAATGAAAAAAATAAAGTAAAATAAATAAATAAAACTAAATTAACCAAAGCCTACAAGTTCACTTAATTTAAATAAAGAAAATGAAAAAAATTAAAAATAGGAAAAAAATCCTAACCCTAAACCCTAAAACTTAAAACTAACCCTAAACCCTAAACCCTAAACCTTAAAACTACTATCTGAAACCAGAAGCCCTAAAACCTAAAACCCTAAGCCCTAAACCCTAAATCCTAAAACCCTAAACCCTAAACCCTAAACCCTAAAGCCTAAAGCCTAAAAAACCCTAAACCCTCAACCCTAAACCCTAAAGCCTAAACCCTAAACTAACTCTAAATCCTAAACCATAAACCCTAAATCCTAAACCCTAAATGCTAAACCCTAAACCCTAAACCCTAATACCTAAACCATAAACCCTAACCTTAACCCTAAACTTTAAACCCTAAACTCTAAAACACTAAAACCCTATACCATAAACTAACCCTAAACTTTAAAAACCCTAAAACCTAAACCCTAAACCCTAAATCTAAACCCTGCAAAACTTAAACCCTAAGCACTAAACCTAAACAAATAAACCATAAACCTTAAACTTTAAACCTATTCCTGCCCTAAAACCCTAAAACCTAAACCATAAACTAAACTAATCCTAAACTATTATTTAATGACTGTTTCAATCTTATCAATTTTGATGATAACAAATGAAAGCTTGGATGTTCTAATGAATGTTTTTATGTGTTTCAGATATATCAATTACAAATTATATCCAATACATCTCACAAATATGTTTGAGGAAATTTCAAGAGTAGAAGACTGAAAGATAGATCAAAATGGATAATGTGAAATTCAAGATACAATATTTTATGTTATATGCATTTATAACTATCTTAGAAATTCATATGAGTTCATTGGCATGATTCAATTTGCTCGTAACTTAACATATTATTTTAATGACATTAATTTATATAAATCTCTATCTAATTAACATTCAATTATATGTTTCATACACAGCATTTGAATTCTTAAAATAATAAATGATAATAAATTATGGCTATTAAGTGTAATTATTTTATTTACTTAATATAATTTTAATTGAAGGTTATATGTTAACTAACATGTGTATGATTATTTATAAATTATATCATAATATTTAAATGTCATATTTCAAAATTAACAAAAATATGTGAAATTTTGTATTTTAGCCAAAGTCATTTTATAATCAAGGAATTTATATCAGATTTCATCTTCTACGGATTCCTTGGATTTTTTTCCTTTAATTTGATAGGTTACATGATCCACATTTGATTAAAATTATATTTATTATGACTTTTCAAACATTAGCTGATTTTAATATTGAATGCATGCTACATGCTTTGAATATATTAAGAGCCATATTTGATTATTTTTTACTAGGCCATGTGAATAGACAAATTTTGGTTGCTTAAATTTAATATTTATTTAAAATAAATTATATTTTTATTGAATATTAAATTTTTAGATGATAACATGATGTTTGAATAATATATATTTTTGAAATAATTCAAAATGACCTTCTTGCTTATAAATAGTCCCCCATTCTCTTCATGAAAGCATTCCTCATCCAAAATTCAAAATCCCTCCAGCAAATCTAAGAGAAAATTTCTTAGATTTTCCTTTCAAGTGTTCTCCAAATATTGCAAGATCAAATCCTTAGTTTGGAAGTTTCAACATCTTCAACTAAGCATGCTTTCTCAAATTACTTCAGTTTGGTTTCTTGATCTTAATCCTTTTTTAGTTGTTCATGCTATTTTCACTATCTATTTATTCTTTCCAATTTATACTTTTTGGTGGATTAGTCTTCGGAGATTATTTTTTACATCAAAGTTTCACAATCATTTTTGCGTGAAAAACTCCTATGATAGTTTGTAGGATCTATTTGAACTTGTTGAAATTTTTAACTTCCTACAAATTTCTTTTGGTTTCTTGAAATATTTCTTCATTAGTCTTATTTTGAAAGATCATTTATTCTTAGATCTATTTTAGAAGCATATTCTAGCATTTTAAATTAAATTATTGTGCTAAAATTATTTTCATATTTGCTAGATCTCTTTTTAATTAAAAGCTTACTAGACTACTTAGATCTATTGTATACTCATTTTATTTGAGTATTTTGTGATCACTAGCATTAATTGAAAAAATCTTTTTTGTTAAAATAAAATAAATTATTCCTTGCTGAAATTTATTTTATTATGCAAAAAAATATTATGAATTTATTTTGAAATCATTTTTATATTAGTCTACAAATTGTAATAACATAAACATCTTAGTAAGATCACTTTAAGATATTTATTTTATTATTTCATATCAATATTAAATGAGCATTTTATCTTGCCAAAATTTTAAGTTGTAAAGTGTTCATTTATAAGTTGTGAGATCATTTTTGAATTAGATAGCTTGGTATATTTGTGAGAGATTTATTTTATCAAAATTTATTATTTTGTATTTTTTTTGTATTGTAAAATTTATATTGGGGTTGTACTTGCCCCTTTATAGGAGAGTACATATTATTGTAGGGGTTGTACTCGCCCCATTATAGGGGAGTACTATTTGTAAGATATTTTTGCATTTAGTTGATTCCTAGCCAAGGGTGGCTAGGCATGAACGTAGGCCGATTTTGGGGTTTGGCCGAACCACGTAAAAATTGTGTCTATTATCTCTCTTTACATTATTGTACTTTTACTTTTTCTGCATTACGAATTGTATCTTGTCGTTATACAATCAAAAATTAATTCTCTATTAAAACTTAAAATTTATGATTGAACTTTTAAAATTTTTTAATATCGCCCAATTCACACCTCCCCTCTTGGGTGACATAAACCGTAAAATCCTTAAACCCTAAAGCCTAAAGCCTAAACCCTAAACCCTAAGCTAACCCTAAACCTTAAATCCTAAAGTCTAAACACTAAACCCTAAAAACCTAAACCTAAAGTAAATAAAACTTAAAATAAAATAGATAAAAAAACCTAATAAAAAATATAATAAAAAACAAAATAAAATAAAACCTGAACTAAAACATAAACCTAATACTAAAAATAAAATAAAATAAACCAAAATAAAATAAATAAAACTTAAACTAAACTAATAAAATAAAATAAACTTAAGAATAAAAAATTTAAACAAATTGAAAACTAAATGAAAAAACCACTAAAATAAACCTAAAATAAAATAAAATAAAAAGAAAATATATAAAACATAAACCTAAACCTAAAATAATCTAAAAATAAACCTAAACTGAAACCTAAAAAAAAAATCGTAAATGTAAAGCTAAAAATAAAAAAATAAAACCTAAACCTAAAAAGAAAATAAAAATAAAACTAAAATATAAAATAAACCTAAACCTAAACATAAAAAAGAAACTAAAATAAAAAACCAAAGCTATAATAAATTAACCTAAACTAAATGAAATAAAAATAAAAATAAACCAAAATCCAAATAAAAAATAAAATAAACTATAATAAAAAATAAAATAAACTAAATAAACCGTAACCTACCAGTTTACTTATTTTTTTTAAAACCCTTACCCTAAACCCTAAAACCAACCTAAGAACCTAAACTTTAAACCCTAAACCTACAACCCAAAAGCTATATCCGTAAATGCTAATATCCTATGCCCAAACCCTAAACCCTAAACCCTAAACCCTAAACCCTAAACTCTAAACCCTAAGCCCTAAAACCTGAAACCCTAAACCCTAAACCCTAAATCCTAAACCCTAAACCATAAAACCTACAACTCTAAACCCTAAACCCTAAACCCTAAACCTCAAACCCTAAACCCTATACCTCAAACCCTAAAAAGCTAAAAACCTAAACCTAAATTGGATAAAACCTAAAATAAATAAATAAAAAAATCTAAACCTAAATAAAATAAAAACCTAAATTAAAACCTAAACCAAAAAATATAATAAATAAAAAATAAAAACAAAGATAAAAATAAAATAAATAAAAAACTAAGTTAAACTAAAAACTAAAATAAACCTAAAAAATAAAAACCTAAGTAAAATAAAAATTAAGGGTAAATTAAAAATAAATAAAACCTAAAATAAAAAAAATAAAAACTAAATAAAAACCTAAACCTAAAAAATAAATTGAAAAATAAAAATTAAAAATAAATAAAAAAATAAAACCTAAACCGTAAACTAAAAAAAAAATTTAAAATTAAAATAAACCTTAACCTATATTAAAATAAACTATACAAAAATAAATAAAACCTAAACCTAAAATAAACTAAACCTAAACCCTAAATTAAATAAAATAAAATAAACTAAAAATAAACCTAAACCTAAAGTAAAAAAAATACCTAAAATAAAAACCTAAAACTAAAACTTAAGGAAATAAAATAAAAACCTAAACCTAAACCTAAAAATAATAAATAAACCTAATCCTAAAAAATAAAATAAAAATACAACTATACTAAAAAATAAACATAAACCTAAACCTAAACCAAAAAAAGAAACTAAAATAGAAAACCTAAACTAAAATAAATAAACCTAAATAAATAAACTAAACTAAATAAAATAAAATAAAAAATTAAAATAAATAAAAATTAAAATAAATAAGCCTAAACCGACTAGTTTATTTAAGTTTTTTAAAAAAACACTGAACCCTAAACCCTAAAACTAACCATGAACCTTAAACCTACATCCCTAAACCCTAAACTCTAAACTAACCCTAAACCCTAAGCCCTAAGCCCTAAACCCTAACCCTAACCCTATGCCATAAACCTTAAACCATTAAACCCTAAACCTTAAACCCTAAACAAATGCTAAACCCTAAACCCTAAACCCTAAAAACCTTAAACCCTAAAGCCTAAACCCTACGCTAACCCTAAACCTTAAAGCCCAAACCCTAAGCTAACCCTAAACCCTAAAGCCTAAACCCTAAACCCTAAAAAACTAAAAAGCTAAACCTAAACTAAATAAAACCTAAAAATAAAATAACTAAATTAACCTAAAGCAAAATAAAATAAAAGACTTAATTAAAACCTAAACCTAAACCTAAACCTAAACATAAAATAAAATAAAAAAACTAAAAAATAAACTAAAATAAAATAAATAAAAACAAACTAAACTAAAATAAAATAAACCTAAAATAAAACATAAATAAAATAAAACTAAATGTAAAAATAAACCTAAACCCTAAACTAACCCTAAATCCCTAAACCTAAAAAACCTAAATAAAAAACCTAAAAAAATAAAATAAATAAAACCTAAACCTAAATAAATTAAAAGTAAAATAAAATAAAACCTAAACTAAACCTAAACCTAAACTTAAAATAAAATAAAATAAACTAAAATAAATTAAAATAAAAAAAAACTAAAAAAATAAAATAATCCTAAGAATAAAACCTATAAAATAAAACAAAACGAAATAAAAAATTAAAATAAACCTAAAATAAAAGAAAATAAAACACAAAAAACTTAAACCTAAAAAAAATAAACTTAAAAATAAATAAATAAAACCTAAACCTAAACTAAAAAAAAAAAAAACTAAAGCTAAAATAAAATAATAAATCAAAATAAAATAAACTAAACCTAAAGTAAAATAAACTAAACTAAAATAAATAAACCTAAACCTAAACCTAAAACTAAATAAAATAAAACAAACTAAAAATAAACCTAAACCAAAACAAAAAAAATAAAACCTAAAAGTAAACCTAAAATAAAAACCTAAAACCAAAACTTAAGAAAATAAAATTAAAACCTAAACCTAAACCTAAAAATCAAAAATAAAACCTAAACCTAAAATATAAAATAAAAATAAAACTTAAGTAAAAAATAAACCCAAACCAAAAAAATAAGCAAAAATAAAAAACCTAAACTAAAATAAATAAACCTAAAAGAAATAAACTAAAATAAATAAAAATAAAAAATAAACATAAATAAAAAGAAAAAGTAAAATAAACTAAATAAAGTTAAACCTACCAGTTTAGAAAATTTTAAAAAAAAACCTACACCCTAAAAACCATAAACCTTAAAGCCTTAACACTAAACCCTAAACCCTATACCCTTTACCCTAACCCTAAACCATAAACCCTAAAACACTAATCCCTAAACCCCTAAAACCTAAACCTTAAACCCTAAAAACCTAAAACACTAAACCTAAACTACATAAAACCTAAAAATAAAATTAATAAATAAACTTAAACCTAAATAAAATGAATAAATAAAATTAAATAAAAATATAAACTAAAACCTAAGCCTAAACTTAAAAATAATTAAATAAACTAATAAAAACAAAATAAATAAAATAAAAATAGCCTAAACTAAAATAAAAAGTTAAATAAACTTAAGAATAAAAATCTATATAAAAAAATAAACTTAAAATAAAAATAAAATAAACCTAAAATAAATCAAAAATAAAAGAAAATAAAAACTAAATAAAAACATAAACCTAAAAAATAAACATAAAAATAAATAAAAAATAAAACCAAAACTAAAAAAAAACCCAAACCTAAAATAAAAATAAAATAAACTAAACCTAAACAAAAATAAACTAAACTAAAATAAAAAATATAACCCTAAACTAAACAAAGGTATAATAAAATAACACAAAATAAACCAAAACTAAATTAAAAAAATAAAATGTAAAAAAACCTAAAATAAAACCTAAAACCTAAACTGAAAAATAAAATAAATACATAAACTTCAGACCAAAAATGAAAAAATAAAACTTCAAATTATTAAGACAAAAAATAAACTCAAGCTAAAATAAACTAAACTTTAAAATATCTTAAAATAAAAAACTAACTAAAATAAAATAAACCAAAAAAAATAAATAAACTAGACTAAAAAAATAAAATAAACATAAATAAAAGAAAATTAAAATAAAAGTAAAATAAACCTAAACTGCCGGTTTACTTATTTTTTTAAAAAAATACAAACCACAAACCACAAAACTAAACCTTAAAGCCTTAAAACTAAACCCTAAACCCATACACAACCCTAAACCCTAAACCCTAAACCCTAAACCCTAACCCACTGAGCCCACAAAACCCTAAAATACAAAACTTAAAAACCTATACCTAAACTAAATAAAACTTAAAAATAAAATAAATAAAAAAACTTAAACCTAAATAAAATAAAATAATAAAATAAAATTAAAACCAAAACAAAAACCTAAACTTAAAAATAAACTAAAATATATTAATAAAGATAAGATAAAATAAAATAAATAATAACCTAAACTAAACAAAAAAATAAAATAAACCTAAGAATAAAAACCTATATAAAATAAAATCTAAACGTAAAATAAAAATAAAATAAAACTAAAATAAAAGAAAATAAAAACTGAATAAAAACTTAAACCTAAAAAACAAACCTAAAAATAAATAAAAAATAAGACCAAAACCTTAAACTAAAAAAAATTTAAACTTAAAATAAAAATAAAATTATTAAAATAAATAAACTAAACCTAACAAAAATAAACTAAACTAACATAAATAAAACCTAAACTAAATAAAATAAAATAAACAAAAAATAAACTTTAATATAAACTAAAAAAAACCTAAATGTAAACTTAAAATAAAAACCTAAAACCTAAATCTAAGAAAATAAAATAAAAACCTAAACCTAAAGATAATAATAAAAAATAAAACCTAAACCTTAAAAATCAAATAAAAATAAAACTCAACTTAAAAATTAATCTAAACCTAAAAAATAATCTAAAATAAAAATACCTAAACTAAAATAAATAAACTTAAAATACATAAACTAAATTAAATAAAAATAAAAAATAAACATAAATAAAAATAAAAAAATAAAATTAACTGAAATAAATAAAAAATAAACTAAATAAACTTAAACTACTGGTGATTTAAAAATCTAAACAAAGCTAAACACTAAAACCTTAAACTGACTAAACCTAAACCACCAAACTATACACCTAAACCACTAAACCATAAACCCTAAACCAAAACCAAAACCTAAACCTAAATTAAACCTAAAATATATATACTACCTAAATAAAATAAAATAAAATAAAATAAAACCTAAACCTAAACATAATAAAATAAATAATAAAAATAAATTAAAATAATTAAAACCTAACTTAAACCACTGACCTAACCCCAAACTGACCCTAAACATAACCTAAATAACCACTCCCTAAACCCACTAAACCTCCCTAAACTAAAAGAATAAAAAACCCTGACCCTAAACCCAAAACCCTAAACTAACTCCTTAAACCCTAAACCCCAAACTCTAAACCTAAACCTAAAGTATCTAAATAAATTAAAAAATAAACCTAAACCCTAGAACCTAATAAACCTAAACTTAAACTTAAACCTTAAGAATGGGCAGAATGTTGAAGACAGGAACATCACCGTCTACTAAGCTCAGTCTAGATCGGGCAGTGAAGGCGAAGGTGGAGGTGGTGGTTATCGTAGTGGTGGTGGGGGATCTAGAGGTGCTGATGGATATGGAGGTGGAGGTCAGAGCAATGGTTGTTATGGAGGTAGGAGGAACGACGGAGGTCACAACCGTGGTGGTGGTGGAGGGAGAGATCAGGGTTATGATGGTGAATCTCGCTACTCGAGAGGCTGGGGTGGTTTTGATGGGAACTGGAGAAACTAAAGAATGGCTGATCCAATCTACTGCTTATGGAACTCTATCTTTATAGTAGAGACAGTTATAGCTATCTAGGGTTTTTGATTTGCTCTATGCAAGCTCATTTTTTATCTTTCTTATCGCTTGTGTCTTAGAAAACTTGGTGTGTTACTTGGTCGATGAAATCGAAAAGAGGAAACATTGAATCTGAATTTGTTCTCTATTAATAAAACTAAAAACTCTAAACCATAAGCTAAATCCTGAATTCTAAACCTAAAACCTAAATCCTATACCCTAAACAGTAAACCTTAAACCCTAAAAATAAAAAAATAAAATAAAATAAAAATTAAAAAAACCCTAACCTTAAACCATAAACCCTAAAACTTTCCCTAAACCCTAAAATTACAATCCTAAAACCTAAACCCTAAACCTTATAACCCTAAACCTTAAATCCTAAACCATAACTTGTATACCCTAAACCATAACCCTAAACACTAAACCCTAAACCCTAAACCTTAAAACCAAACCATACAAAGCCCAACCCTGATCCCTAAACCCTAAAACCTGAAATCTAAACCTAAACTAAATAAAACCAAAAATAAAAAAATAAAAAACCTAATCCTAAATAAAATAATAATAATAATATAAAACCTAAACTAAATGTAAATCAAAAATAAAATATAATAAAAAATATAAACTATAATAAAATAAAATAAAATAAAAATTAAACAAAAATATAATAAATAAAAAACTAAACTTAATTAAAAAATAAAATAAACCTAAAAATAAAAACCTAAAAAAATAAAAATAAAACATAAAATAAAAATAAAATAAACCTAAAATAAAATTAAATAAAAACTAAATAAAACCTAAACCTAAAAAATAATCTTAAAAATAAATAAAAAGTAAAACTTAAATTCTAAATTAAATGAAAACCTAAACTTAAAATAAACAAAATAAAATAAACCTAAACCTAAACTAAACTAATCTAAACTAAAATAAATATAAGCCTAAACCTAAACCTAAAATAAACTAAACCTAAACCTAAACCTAAACGAAATAAGATAAAAGAAACTAAAAATAAACCTAAACCTAAACTAAAAAAATAAAACCTAAAATAAAAACCTAAAACCCAAAACTAAAAAAAATAAATTAAAAACATAAACCTAAACCTTAAAAAAAAAGAAACCTAAACCTAAAATATATAATAAAAATAAAACTCAACTAAAAATTAAACCTAAACCTAAAAAATAAACTAAAATAAAAAACCTAAACTAAAATAAATAAACCTATACTAAATTAACTAATCTAAAAAAATAAAAAATAAATCTAAATTAAAATAAAAAATAGAATAAAATAAAATAAAAAAATAAACTAAATAAACCAAAACCTACCGGTTTACTTAATTTTTTTTTAAAATACCCTAAACCCTAAATTCTAAACTGTAAACCTTAAACCCTAAATTCTAAACACTAAACCATAAAACTAACCCTAAACCTAAACCTACAACACTAATCCTACAACACTATCCTACAACACTACTAAACCCTAAACACTAAACACTAAAGCCAAAACCCTAAAATAATTAAAAAAAAACCATAACCCAAACCCTAAACCATAATGGACCACATGCCCTACTATCCCTCAAACTACCCTCCAAAATCATAAACCCTCCAAATCCTAAATCCTAAACCTCCCAACTTAAAAAACCTAAACCTAAAAAGTAAATAAACTTAGAAATAAAATAAAATAAAACATAAACCTAAATAAAATAAAATATAAAATAAAATATAAACCTAAACTAAAACATAAAATTAAACCTAAAAATAAAATTAAAACTTTCGAATAAAAAAAATAAAATAAAAACTAAAGGTAAAATAAAAACTAAATAAACCAAAAATTATATAAAATTAAAATAAAATAAAAACCTAAACCTAAAAAATAAACCTAAAAATAAAACATAAAAAAAATGAAAAATAAACCCAAACCCTAAACTAAAAATAAAAACCTAACCTAAAATAAAATTAAAATAAACAAAATGAAATAAACCTAAATCTAAGCAAAAATAAAATAAACTAAAATAAATAAAACCTAAACCTAAACATAAAATAAAATAAACCTAAACACTATACTAAATTACATAAAATAAAATAAAAAATAACCTAAACCTAAACAGAAAAATAAAACCTAAAAATAAACCTAAAATATAAATTTAAAATCTAAACCTAAAAAAATAAAATAAAAACCTAAACCTAAACCTAAATATAAAAAATAAACTACACCTAAAAATAAAATAAAATAAAACTCAACTAAAAAAATAAACCCAAGCTGGTTTAAAAACTAAAATAAATAAACTAAAATAAATAAAAAAAATATGGTTAAGTAAAATAAAACAAAATAAAATAAAATTAAACTAAAACCAAAACCTGCTGGTTCATTTTTTTTTTTTAAAAACCACTCCTCTAAACTCTAAACCCTATACTAAACCATAAACCATAAACTAACCTACCCTAAACCTACCCAAACCTACCATAGTGAGCTAACAAACTTTAAAAAACCAAAATCCTAAAATAAAAAATGAAAAATAATAAACCCTCCCACTTACAGGCTGGGCCCAGGCCTGACACTAAACACCACTGAGCCTTCCTAAACTGACTCTAAACCATAAACTGCTTAACCACTCCACCTAAACCCTAAACCCTAAACCTAAACCCTAAACCCACCTAAACACTTAAACCCAAAACACTAACCCTAAACCTAAACTAAATAAAACCTAAAAATAAAATAAATAATAACCTAATCCTAAATATAATAAAAAAATTAAATAAAATTAAAATGTAAACTAAAACCAAAATCTAAACCTAAACTTAAACCTAAACCTAAACCTGAACCTAAACCTAAAATTAAAATAAAATAAAAATAAAACTAAACTAGATAAATAAATAAAAAAAAAAAGTAAAGAAAAAAATAAACCTAAAATAAATAACCTAAAGAAAATAAAAACTAAACATAAAATAAAAATAAAATAAACTAAAAATAAAATAAAATAAAAACTAAATGAAAACTATACCTAAAAAATAAACTAAAAGTAAATAAAAAAACCCTCAACCCTAAAGTAAAAAAAATCTTAAACCAAAAATAACCAAAATAAAATAAACCTAAACCTACATTAAAATAAAGAAAACATAGACTTAAACCTAAAATAAACTAAACCTAAACCCTAAACTAAATAAAATAAAATAAACTAAAAATAAACCTAAACCTAAACTAAAAAATAAAACCTAAAACTTGAACCTAAGGAAATAAAATAAAAACCTAAACCTAAACCTAAAAAAAAATAAAGCTTAAATCTAAAAAATAAAATAAAATAAAAATAAAACTGAACAAAAAATAAACATAAACATAAACATAAACCTAAAAAATAAACTAAAATAAATAAACCTAAAATAAATAAACCAAACTAAACAAAAATAAAAAATAAACCTAAATAAAAAAAAACTAAAATAAATAAAAGATAAACTAAATAAACCAAAATCTATCAGTTTACTTAATTTTTTTTATAAAAAACTCTAAACCCTAAACCCTAAATGTTAAACCTGAAGCGCTAAACTTACAACCCTAAACCAACAACCCTAAACCCATAAACCCTAAAAGAAAAAAAAACTAAATAAAATAAAAACTAAATGTAAAATTAAAATAAATAAACCTAAAATAAAATAAAGTTAAAACTTAATATAAACCTAAACCAAAAAATAAACCTAAAATAAATAAATAATAAAACTAAACCATAAACTAAAAAAACCTAAACCAGAAAATAAACTAAAAATAAATAAAACCTAAACTAGCTGAAAATAAACTAAAATTTGATCCACTAAATAAAATAAAATAAACGAAAAATAAACTTAAACCTAAACTAAAAAAATAAAACCTAAAAATACACCTAAAATAATAATCTAAAACCTAAACCTAAAAAATAATATAAAAACCTAAACCTAAACCTAAAAATAAAAAATAAAACCTAAACCTAAAAACTAAAATAAATATAAAACTAAACAAAAAAATAAACATAAACCCAAACATAATACAAAAAAATAAACTAAAATAAACAAACCTAAAACAAACTAAACCTAAACCCTAAACTAAATAAAATATAATAAACTAAGAATAAACCTAAACCTAAACTAAAAAATAAAACCTAAAAAAAATCTAAAATAAAAACCTAAAACTTGAACCTAAGAAAATAAAATAAAAACCTAAACCTAAACCTAAAAAAATAAAGCTAAAATCTAAAAATTATAATAAAATAAAAATAAAATTGAACAAAAAAATAAACATAAACATAAATTTAAACCTAAAAAATAAACTAAAATAAATAGACCTAAAATAAATAAACCAAATGAAATAAAAATAAAAAATAAACCTAAATAAAAAAAATAAACTAAAATAAATAAAAGATCAACTAAATAAACCTAAACCTATTAGTTTACTTAATTTTTTTTTATAAAAAACCCTAAACCTTGAACCCTAAATCTTAAACCTGAAACCCTAAACTTACAATCCTAAACCTAGAACCTTAAACCCCTAAACCATAAAAGAAAAAAATTAAATAAAATAAAAACTAAATGTAAAATTAAAATAAATAAACATAAAATAAAATAAAGTTAAAATAAACCTAAAAATAAAATAAAGTTAAACCTAAACCTAAAAAATAAACTTAAAAATAAATAAATAGTAAAACCTAAACCATAACAAAAAAAACCTAAACCTAAACTAAAATAAACTAAACTGAAATAAATAAAACCTAAACCTAAGAAGAAAATAAACTAAACTGAATCCCTAAATTAGATAAATTAAAATATACTAAAAATAAACTGAAACCTAAACTAAAAAAATAAAACCTAAAAATACACCTAAAATAAAAATCTAAAACCTAAACCAAAAAAAATAATATGAAAACTAAACCTAAACCTAAAATAAAAAAAAAATAAAACCTAAAACTAAAATAAAATAAAACTAAACAAAAAAATAAACATAAACCAAAACATAATCCTAAAAAATAAACTAAAATAAACAAACCTAAAATAAATAAACCAAACTAAATAAAAATAAAAAATAAACCTAAATAAAAAAATTAAAATAAACTAAACTAAATAAAAGATAAACTAAATAAACCTAAACCTATCGGTTAATTAATTTTTTAAAAAAAAACTCTAAAAACTCCAAACCCTAAACCTAAAGTAACCTTAAATGTAAACCTAAACCTACTGACCCTAAACCTAGACCCTAAACCATAAAACCCTAAATAAATAAATCCTATACTAACCTAAACTCAAACCTAAAACCTAAACCCTAACCCCTAAACCCTAAAACCCTAAACCCTAAACCCTAAAAACACAAAACCCTAAAGCCTAAACCCGTAAACCCTAAAACTTAAGCCCTAAACCCTAAACCCTAAACCCTAATCCCTAATCGTAAATCCTAAACTTTAAAACCTAAACCCTAAAACCCTAAACCCTAAACCATAAACCCTAAACAATAACTACTAAAATAAAATAAATAAAACCTAAAACTAAAAAAAACATAAATAAATAAAATAAAACCCTAATCATAATAAACTAAACATAAAATAACCTAAAAAAAATAAAGTTAAAACTAAATAAAAAACTAAACCTAAAAAATAAATCTCAAAATAAATAAATAAATAAAACCTAAGCCCTAAACTAAAAAAAAATTGAAACCTAAAATAAATAAAATAAAATAATCCTAAACTTAAACTAAAATAAACTAAACTGAAATAAATAAAACTTAAACCTAAGCCTAAAATAAACTAAACCTAAACCCTAAACTAAATAAAATAAAATAAACAAAAAATAAACCTAAACTTAAACTAAAAGTAAACTTAAAACTATACCGTAAATAAAACCTAAAACCTAAATCTAAAAAAAATAAAATAAAACCTTAACCTAAAAAAAATAAAATTAAAAAAAACTAAAGTAAAAATTGGCATAAACCTAAACATAAACCTTAAAAATAAACTAAAATAAAAAAACCTAAAATAAAATAAATAAACCAAAATAACTAAACCAAATAAATAAAATAAAAAATAAACCTAAATAAAATATAAAATAAAATAAACTAAAATAAATAAAAAATAAACTAAATAAACCTAAACCTATTGGTTTACTTAAATTTTTTTCTTTAAAACCCTAAACCTTAAACCTTAAATCCTAAACCCTAAACCCTAAACCATAAAACTAACCCTAAACCCTAAACTTATAACCCTAAACATACAACCATAAACCTTTAACCCTAAACTAACCCTAAACCCTAAACCCTAAACCCTAAATCCTAAACCCTAAACCCCAAACCCTAAATCATAAAACCTAAAACCTAAGCCCTAACCTTCAGCCCTAAATCCTAAACCATAAACCCTAAACCCTGAACCCTAAAACCCTAAACTAAACCTTAAACTAACCCTAAACCCTAAAAACACTAAACCCTAAATCTAAAACCCTAAATCCTAATCCCTAAGCCCTAAACTTACCCTAAACCCTAAGCTAACCCTATACCCTAAACACTAAACCCTAAACCCTAAAGCATAAAAACCCCTGAAACCCTAAATCACAAAACCCTAAACCCTAAAAACTTAAAAATCTAAACCTAATCTAAATAAAATCTAAAACTAAAATAAATAAAAACTAAAATAAAATAAAATAAAAACTAAATTAAAACCTAAACCTAAAAATAAAACCTAAAATAAATAAAAAATAAACCATAAACTAAAAAAATAAAATAAACTTAAAATAAAAATAAAATAAACAAAATGAAATAAATCTAAACCTAAACTAAAATAAACTAAACTAAAATAAATATAACCTAAACCTAAACTTAAAATGAACTAAATTTAAACCTAAACATAAATTAAACAAAATAAAATAAACTACAAATAAACCTAAACCTAAGCTAAAAAATAAAACCTAAAAATAAAACTAAAATAAAAAATTAATACCTCAATAAAAAAAACCTAAACCTAAACCTAAAAAAATAAAATAAACCCTAAACCTAAAAAAATAAAATAAACCTAAAATTACACATAAAAAATAAACTAAAATAAAAAAACATAAGTTAAAATAATTAAACCTAAAAAAATAAACTAATCTAAAATTAAAAAAACCTAAATAAAAAGTGAAAATAAAATGAACTAAAATAAATAAAAAATAAACTAAATAAACTTAAACCTACTAGTTTACTTAAATTAAAAAAAGAACCCTAAAACCTTTTTCTTAAACCCTAAACCCTATACTCTAAACCCTAAACCTTAAATCCTAAACCCTAAATAATCCTAAATCCTAAACCCTAAACCCTAAACCCTAAACCCTAAACCCTAAACCTTAATCTTAAACCCAAAAGCCTAAAAGCATAAACCCAAAAACCCTAAAACCTAAACTTTAAATCCTAAACCCTACAACCTAAACCATAAACCCTAAACCTTAAACCTTAAACCCTAAACCATACACCCTAAACACAAAACCTTAAGACCTAAACCCTAAACCCTAAACCCTAACCCTAAACCCTAAACCCTTAACCCTAAACCTAAACCTAAACCTAAAGTAATTAAATAAATTAAAAAATAAACCTAGTAAACCTAAACCTAATCCTGAACTCTAATAATGGGCACAATATGGGTGGTAGGAACATCACCATGCCTCGCCTAGATCCAAGTGGAGGAAAAGGCTGAGGCGATGATTATCATAGTGGTGGTGGGAGATCTGAGGTGCCGGATATGGAGGTGGGAGTAGCGATGGTTATGGAGGTGGGAGAAGTGATGGAGGTTATAGCTATGGTGGTGGTGGAGGGAGAGATCAGGGATATGATGGTGGATCCCACTACTCAAGAGGCTTGGGTGGTTTTGATTGAACTAGAGAAAGATCGATCCAATTTACTGCTTATGGAACTGTGTCTTTAGAGTAGAGATGACTCTAGTTATTTAGGGTATTTTTATTTGCTTTATGCAAGCTCATTTTTTGTCTATGTCGTCGCTTGTGTCATAAAAAACTTGGTGTGTTACTTGGTTGATGAAATTGAAAAGAAAAAATATTGAATTTGAATTTATTCTCTATTAAAAAAACTAAAACCTAAACCCTAAACTAAAACCTAAACTTTCAAACCTAAACCCTAAACCCTAAATACCCTAAACCCTAAATTTTAAACCCTAAAGCCTAAAGCCTAGACCGTAAACCCTAAGCCTTAAACCTTAAACCTTAAATCCCAAACCCTAAACCCTAAACCCTTAATTAACCCTAGACCATAAACCTTAAACCCTAAAAAGCTAAAAACCTAAACCTAAACTAAATAAAACCTAAAAATAAAATAAATAAGAAACTTAAACAAAAATAGAATAAAATAATAAAATAAAATAAAAACCTAAACTAAAACTTATACCTATACCTAAACCTAAACCTAAACCTAAACCTAAAAAGAAAATTAAATAAAAAATAAAAACTAAACTAAAATACAATAAATAAAAACCTAAACTAAAATAATAATTTAAAAACCTAAATAAAATATAAACTAAACCTAAAATAAAATTAAAATAAACCTAAAATAAAATAAAATAAAAACTAAATAAAAAGTTAAACCTAAAGAATAAACCTAAAAATAAATAAACAATAAAACCTAAACCATAAACTAAAAAAACCTAAGCCTAAAATCCTAAACTAAAATAAATAAAGCCTAAACCTAAACCCTAAATATAATAAAATAAACTAAAAATAAACCTAAACCTAAACTATAAAATATAACCTAAAAATTAACCAAAAATAAAAATCTAAACCTACAAAAATATAATAAAACCTAAACCTAAACCTATAAATGAAAAATAAGACCTAAAGCAAAAAAATAAAATAAAAATAAAACTAAACTAAAAAGTAAACCTAAACCAAAACTTAAACCTAAAAAAAAACTAAAATAAAAAGCCTAAACTGAAATAAATAAACCTAAAATAAATAAACTAAACTACAATAACAACAAGCAATTATCCCACTAAGTGGGGTCGGCTACATGCATCCTTCGTCTCCATTGCATCCTATTATGTGTCAAATTCTCATTCAAATCAAGTACACTAAGGTCATTTTTAATACATATTAACCATGTCTTTATAGGTCTACCTCTACCTTTCTTAACATAAGGCAAATCTAATGCTTCTACTCTCCTAATCTCCTAACTGGGTCATTGGATGGCCGACGCTTTATGTGGCCAAACCATCTAAGGCGACTCTCTCTAATTTTATCTGCCACTGGAGCTACTCCAACTTTTTCCCGAACATACACATTTCGCATTTCATCTCTAAGAGTAAAGCCACTCATCCACCTGAGCATCCTCATCTCTGTAACCCTTAACTTAGTCTCATGCTTCTCTTTTATTGGCCAACATTTGGCACCATAAATCATTGCAGGTCTTACCACCATCTTATAAAATTTTCCCTTAAGTTTAAGCATCTTTCTATCACACAACAAAGCTGATGCATTCCTCCACTTCAACCATCCAACTTGAATTCTACTAATAACATCTCCATCTATTTCACCATCATTTTGATAAAGAGAAATATTTAAATCACTCACTCATTTTAATGACTTGTTCACCTAATGCCACAACACTACCACGATAACTTCTACAACAAACATTGCACTCAATAAATAAACTAAACTAAATAAAATTTAAAATAAACCTAAATAAAAATATAAAATAAAATAAACTATAATAAATAAAAAAATAAACTAAATAATCCTAAACCTACGTTTACTTAATTTAAAAAAATTTAAAAAAAAACCCTACCCGTAAACCCTAAACCTTAAAACTAACCCTAAACCCTAAACCTACAACCCAAAACCATAAACCTCAAAACCTTATACCCTAAACCCTAAATCCTAAACCCTAAAACCCTAAACGCTAAACCCTAAACCCTAAACCCTAAACTCTAAATCCTAAACTCTAAACCCTAAAACTTACAACCCTAAACCCTAAACCCTAAATCCCAAACCCTAAACACTATACCCTAAACCATAAAAACCTAAAAATAGAATAAATAAATATAAGCTTAACCTAAATAAAATACAAAATAAAATAAAATAAAAACTTAAACTAAAACCTAAAATAAACTAAACCTAAACCCTAAACTAAATAAAATAAAATCAACTAAAAATAAACCTAAACTTAAACTAAAAAATAAAACCTACAAATAAACCTAAAATAAAAACCTAAAACCTAAACTTAAAAAAATAAAATAAAAACCTAAACCTAAACCTAAAAATAAAAAATAAAACCTATACCTAAAAAATAAAATAAAAATTAAACTAAACTAAAAAATAGACATAAACCTAAACCAAAACTTGAAAATTTTAAAAAAATTAAAAACCTAAAAAAAATAAATAAACCTAAAATTAATAAACTAAAATAAATAAATAAAAAATAAACCTAAATAAAATTAAAAATATATAAAACTAAAATATTTAAAAAATAAACTAAATAAACTAAATAAACCTATACCTGTCAGTTTACTTAATTAAAAAAAACCCTAAACCCTAAACCCTAAACCCTAAATCCTAAACCTTAAACCCTAAACCATAAACCCTTAACCCTAAAAAATACTAAATCCTAAACCTTAAACCAAAAACTTAAACCCTTAACCCTAAACCCTAAATCCTAATTCTAACCCTAAACCCTAAACACTAAACCCTGGACCCTAAAACCCTAAACTCTAAACACTAAACCAACCATAAACCCTAAAACCTAAACCCTAAAAATTATAAACCATAAAGATTAAACCATAAATCCTAAACTAACCTTATGCCCTAAACCCTAAACAATAAACCTTAAACCTGCAAAATCCTAAACCAAAAAACTTAAACACTAAACCATAAATTTTGAACCCTAAATTCTAAACCCTAAAAACTAATTCTAAACCCTAATCGTTAACCCTAAACTAAAACCTGAACCCTAAGCCTAAAACCTAAACCCTCAAACCTAAACCATAAATCCTAAACCTAAAAACCCTAAACCCTAACCCTAAACCTTAAAATACTAAACCCTAAAACCAAAATTGTAAAACCTAAACCCTAAAACCCCAAACCATCAACCCTAAACCTTCAACCCTAAACCCTCAACTAACACTAAACCGCAAAAAGCTAAAAACCTAAAACTAAACTAAATAAAATGTAAAAATAAAATAAATAAAAATACCTAAACCAAAATAAAATTAAAAAAATAAAATAAAATAAAAACTTAAAATAAAACCTAAACCTAAACCTAAAAATAAAATAAAATAAGAAGTAAAACCTAAACTAGAATAAAATAAATTAAAACCTAAATTATACTAAAAAATTAAAAAAACTAAATAAAATAAAAATTAAATAAAAACCTAAACCAAAAAAAATAAACCTAAAAATAAATAAAAATTAGAACTTAAACCTAAAATAAAATAAAATAAAATAAACCTAAACCTAAACTAAAATAAACCTAAACCTAAACTAAAATAAACTAAACTAAAATAAATAAAACTAAACCTAAACCTAAAATAAATTAAACCTAAACTTAAACCTAAACCTAAATGCAAAAATAAATTAAAATTAAAAGCTTAAGCTAAAATAACCAAAAATAAATAAACTAGACTAAATAAAAATAAAAATAAACCTAAATAAAAACAAAAAATAAAATAAACAAAAATAAATAAAAAATAAACCAAATAGACCTAAACCTACCAGTTTAATTAATTTAAAAATATAAAAAATAATAAACAAACCTATAACCCTAAACCCTAAATCCTAAAACTAACCTATGAAAACCATAAACCTTAAACTTTAAAACCCTAATCCCTAAACCCTAACCCTAAACCATAAAACCCTAAACCTAAAACCCTAAACCCTAAACCCTAATCCCTAAACTCTAAAACCTATAACCCTAAACCCTAAACACTAAACCCTAAACCCTAAAAACCTAAACCTAAACTAAATAAAACTTAAAAATAAAATAAATAAAAAATATAAACCTGAATAAAATAAAATAAAAATTAAAATAAAATCCTAAACAAAATCCTAAACCTAAACTAAAACCTAAACTTATAGGTAAAAAAATCACTAAACTACAATAAAATAAATAAAGGCCTAAACTAAACTAAAACAAATAAAATAAACCAAAAAATAAAAAAGAAATTAAATGTAAAATAAAAAATAAACCTAAAATAAAATAAAATAAAAACTAAAGAAAAACCTAAACCCAAAAAACAAACCTAAAATAAATAAAAAAATAAAACCTAAACACTAAACTAGAAAAAACCTAAACCTAAAATAAATAAAATAAAATAAATTTAAAACTAAACTAAATTAAACAAACTAAAATAAGTAAAACCTAAACCTAAACTCTAAACTAAATATAATAAAATAAACTAAAAATAAAGCTAAACCTATATTAAAAAATAAAACTTAAAAATAAACATAAAATAAAAACCTAAAACCTAAACCTAAAAAAATAAAACAAAAACTAAACCTAAACCTAATTAAAAAATCCCAAAACCTATAAAATAAAATAAAAATAAAACTAAACTAAAAAATAAACATAAACCTAAACCTAAACCTAGAAAATAAACTAAAATAAAAAACCTAAACTAAAATTAAAAAACATAAAATAATTAAACAAAATTAAATAAAATGAAAAATAAACTTAAATAGAAAGAAAAAAATAAAATAAACTAAAATAAAAAAATAAACTAAAAATAAATCTAAACCTACTAGTTTACTTATTTTTTAAAAAAAAACATTAAATCCTATGCCCTAAACCCAAAACCTTAAACCCTAAACTAACCCTAAACACTAAACCCTAAACTTAAACCCTAAACCATAGACCCTAAACCATAAAAAACCCTAAACCCTAAACCCTAAACCTTGAACCTCAAACCCTAAAACAAAAACCCTAAACCCTAATCCTAACCCTAAACCCTAATCCCTAAACCCTAAAACCCTAAACCCTAAACTAAAAACCCTAAACAAGCCCTAAAATCTTAAACCTAAAGCTAGACCCTAAACCCTAAACTAACCCTAAATTAAACCCTAAACCCTAAACTGCCTAAACCATAAACCTAAACCCTAAATGCTAAACCCTAAAACCTACAACCAGACTAACCCACCAAAACCTAAACCCTAAACTAACCCTAAACCTTAAAATAACCTTAAACCCTAATAATGGGCAACCTTGGGCGTGAACATCACAACCAAGCTATCTAGATTTGGTGGAGGTGAAGGTGGAGGCAACGGCTTAGTGGTGGTGGGGCTCTAGATGTCTTTGGTGGATATGGAGGTGGTGGTTGATGGTGGTTATGGAGGCAAGAGGAGCGATGGAGTTTATAGCCTTGGTGGTGGCAAAGGAAGAGATTGGGGATATGATGGCAGATCCCGCAGCTTGAGAGGTAATGGTGGTACTGATGGGAACTAGAGAAATTAAAGAATGACCAATCTGATCTGCTGCTTATGAAACTATGTCTTTACAGTAGAGATGGTTCTACTTATCTTGCATTTTTGATTTGCTCTATGTGTGCTCATTTTTGATCTATGTTGTCGTTTGTGTCTTAGGAAACTTAGGGTGCTACTTAGTTGATGAAATTAAAAAGAAGAAATGTTGAATCTAAATTTGTTCTTTGTTAAAAAAAAAGACCTTAAAACCTAAACCCTAAAGTAAAACTTAAACCCTTAACCTAAACCCTAAACCCTAAAACCTAAACCCTAAACCCTCCTAAACCCCTAAACTAAACCTAAACCACAAACCCTAAACCTAAACCTTGCTAAAGCCACAACCCCAAACCTACAAACCCTAAACCTAAATCACAAAATCTACAACCCTAAAAACCTAAACTAAACCCTAAACCTAAACACTAAACCCTAAACTAACCCCAAACCATAAACCTAAACTAACTCTAAAAAAACTAACCCTAAACTAAACCCAAACCTTGAATAAAGATGTCATTAAGGGTAGATCTAAAGAATGACCTAATCTTGATATTATAGCTAAAGAAAATGTCTAGAGACTTTCCTTTGACTTTGATTTGAATACCCTAAATCATACTATAACCATATATTATATATGTAGCATCATATATTTAAGAATGTAGTGATGTGTTTTTGGATGTTATAAGATGTTTTAAAATGTTTTAGTATATTATGGTATTATGCCCTATAGTTTGTATTAATATAAATCCTAAAATAATGATTTAATAAAATCGATGATGAAATTTATTAAATTTGAAGTGGGATTTAGGTTTGTAACCAAAGGTGTGCTACTTATTGTCTAAAAAGTAAGATTTTATGTTCAAGTAAATATTATATGTTGTAACATCATCATATATCATAATATTATTCTATGCATTTTAAATTCTTTTAGTATTTTAAAATCATGTAGTCATGCCTACTAGCATTATTTATAAAAATGTTGATTTGGACTTTAAACTGGTGGAATTTGGCCAAATTCATAATAAGTAGAGCATGACATCATAATATATTATTTCAATCTAAAATATGTAAGTGATATGACTAAAATATTAAGTTTTTTATTATATAGACTAATTTTATGATTTCTTATCCTAAGCAATCCCTTGTGATGTGATTTGCAATATAATATAATATAATATGTTATAGTGTATTATAATATAGGATTCCATAACATAGTGTAGCATCATGAGTTATAACATACTATTGTGTATTACTACTTGTTATTTAGTATGATGTAGTTGAGTTTGTACTAGTATAATTCATAACAATATTGATTTATAGGCTCAGATGATGGGATTTGGCCAAATTTAAGGTAAGCTTTAGGGAACATCATTGGGGGTGTGCTATGGTGTGTCATTTAATCAAAAGAATGGAATTTTGCATCCAAAATAAATGTTCATTTTTCATCCAAATTTTATAATTTATTTTCTTAAAGTGATTGATTTTAAGGTGTAATGTAAGATAATATATTATATGAAAGCATATTAAAATATAATGCACATAACAGTATAAATTCACATAAATATGAATGTGGTGGTGTGTTACTAAATGTTATTGTACATTTTAGTATGTTTTACTTTTGTTATAATACATTAGGTCAAAAATCACAAAAATGTTAATTTGAAGGTTGAGATGGAAGAATTTGGCCAAATTCATGGCACACCCAAAGCAACACCAAATTTATGCAATTTTGTACCATTTCTAATAGAAAAATAACAATTTTACATCCAAAATGAACATTATTCATATTTTGAGAAAATTTTGTTATTGTTCCTTTTAAGTGATTCTAATGAGGTGTAATGTTCAATATATTATATTATAAAAATTATAATATAACATCATATATTATAATATAATATAGTGTGTTAATTCACTATAATATGTTTAGCATGATATTATATATAGTTAGTTTGAGCTTGCACCATCACATAAAATGTTGATAACAATTTTAAGATGATGTAATTTGAATGAATGCATTGTTAGGCTTTTGGTTGAGGAATTAAAGGTGTGCATAAGAGAAGAAATAAGATTTGATGAGAATTCCATGTCAAGGCATGGAGGGAGATCTACTAGGGGATCACACATGCATTAGAGATGACATGTGAGGGGTCTATGTCAAGGGTATAGAAGAAGAAAATCTGCTCAGGATAAGGTTTGAATTTGTTTTGATTATAAGATTTGTGGAAAGAAGATTTGTTGGGATAAGAATCTATAATCCACCATGGATTAAAATTGAATAAACTTTAATTTGTTTAGTTTTAATTGATATTGAGGCACATCTATTAGAGATATAGGCTCGAGTCTGCTGGGGATCGAGTATATGAACCTTCCACTAGGGAAGTAGGCTCAACCTTTTTGTTGGGGATTGAGATTTAAGTTTGATTTCATAGATTTATTTGGGGATGTATCCACTAGGAATAAGAGTTTGGTTTGATTTCTATGATTTAGACTCTACTAGGGGAGTTGGTTTAATTTGGCTCCACTTGGGAGGCTAGTTTTGAATTTGATTTATTTGCTTGACTTATTAATATATGATTTGGGTCTCCACTATGGAGAAGGGTATCTAGGGAGAAGGGTATGATTTAACTCCATTGGGGAATATCATATTAGGTTTAATTTAATCTAAGTTAATGTATGGACCTTATTAATGTGCAATGGACTTACTAAGAAGGGGCTATATCACCCTTGACCTACCCCAAGTTTACAAATCCAAAGGGATAGTCTACCAGCACAAGGATAAAACTAACCAACTTAAGGGTTTGTCTTTCTATGTGTAGCAACTGTGCTAGGAAGAAGACGTAACAAACTTACATCTTCCAAAGCGAGGAACAACAGCTAGGGTGAACTGTTGGATGCATAATAAATCAAACCTGACTTAGGGTGTCTACTGAGTGAATGCTGTTAGGGACTTATGTCAACTCAAAAGTAGTCAGGATTAATTTTATCTTAATTTCATATTATTTGATATGGTTTGTTTGGGTTACTTTGATTTCAAACTGAGGGCATATCCGCTAGGGATGTGAGCTTAGTCCAATTTGACAGATTTAATTTATAGACCATGTCGATGTGCGATGGACCCACTAAGAAGGGGCTATATGGACCATCTCATATTTACAAACCAAAGGGATAGTCTACTGGTCGTGGGATAGAGCTAGCCAACCTAAGGGGTTGTCTTTTATTGGAACGACTATGCTAGGAAAAAGGCATAACAGACATACATCTTCTAAAGCACGGAGCAACCGTTGGGGTGACTTGTTGGTAGCACAACAAATAGAACCTAACTTAGGGGTGACTACTGAGTGAATGCTTCTAGGGACTTATATCAACTCAAGAGTAGTTAGGAGATTCCTATAGGGAGTTTTGCTGACATTACCCTAAAGATAGATGCATGCTTGAGAAAAGATACCACTAGGGGTGTCTTTCTAATCCACAAGTGAATATATATTTTATTTATATGTTTGTGTGGACCCTATTAGTGTGTGAGGGACCACACTAAGAATGGGCTATGTCTGCCTTGATCTATCTAAAATTTACTGGACCAAGGGAGAATCTGCATATTCATAGGATGGATTCTCCAACCATAGGGGTGGTTACTAGGAAAGGGAAGCTGTCCAATCTGATAGTAACTCGGGTAGTGTCTAAATGGGGTAACATAGGATGTGATCCAAATATAGTGCCCATAGGGGAGGTGCTGCTAGGGGTGTTATCTTGAGCCCTGAAAAAGAAAGCCTATAGGTGTATGGTGGCCAACTCAAGGAGAAAGCATAGTAGATTTACATCTGCCATGAGTGGTGTATCCTAAGGTACGAGAACCAACCAACCTAAGGTGTATCTTTCAAATCCTAAACCTCAAATATACTCAACCCAATCAGTGCACGAAGGCTAATCCAAGAAGAAAGCGTAGTAAACTCACATCCTCTTAAACATAACCAACCTAAGGTATCTTATAGGCCATGAAGACCTATCAAACTAACAAGGTGCTCGTTAGTGTGCAGTGGCCAAGTAAGGAAGAAAGCATAGCAAACTTACATCATCCAGAGCAAGAAGACCATTGGTGTGACACACTAGCAGGGTATCGCATTAGCCAGACCTAAAGCAGCTACTGAGTGAGTGTCGTTGGGGCATTATCTCAACTCAGTAGCCCGAGGCAAAAGATATGTGTATGTTTTATATGTTTATGTGTACTTTGTGTTTGTGTTGTGTTGATGAAGGATAGAATGCTGCTCTGGTTTCTTATACCAACCCTAAACACATCGTGGCAGATTCACAAATAAGAATACTTTCAACATGGAAGAGATTGAATTCAAAATGGAATTTTCATTGATGATAATTATTTTCAAACTTGATTTATAATATTTCTTTAAGTAGAGCCCATTGATTGAAAGCATTGGGAGTACTCCCTTATGATTAATAAGCTGATAAGATCTTCTTTAGTAAGCTTTCTCAATGGAAAAAGGGCCTTCCCAAGTGGGTTCAAACTTGCCTCCCATCTTACGATGGGCAATAATCAGTCTCCTTAGAACTAAATTAAGCTCTCCTACTTGAAAAGCTCTAGGTTGGACCAACTTATTATGAGCTTGAATCATTTTAGCTTTGTACAACTCAAGATTTTATCATGCCCGTAGGCGTCTCTCCTCCAAGCCTTCAAGCTCTTCTAACCGCAACTTGGCATTCTTCTCTGTTGTGATCTTTCTTACACACAACTATCCTTAGTGATGGGAGTTGGACTTCTAATGGTAGAATGGCTTCAGACCCATACACTAAGGAAAAAAGGAGTAGAGTAAGTTGGAGTTCTATATATGGTGCGGTATGCCCACAAGGATTCAACTAACTGCTCATGCCACTATCGTTTGTTATTGTTGAGTTTCTTCTTTAGTATTTGGATGAGAGCTTTGTTGAAGGCTTCTACTAAGCCATTTTCCCCTAGGTTAGTGGTAGAATATCTCCAATCTATGATGTGTCTCCAAGCAACATTATTGATCTCAGTACTCTTGAATGCAGTATGATTATCAGATATAATTCATTAAGGAACTCCAAATCTATATATAATATGGTTCCTAAGAAATTGGAGAACATGCTGAGCCATGACCTCTCTGAGTGGAATTGCCTTCACCCATTTAGAAAAGTAGTCAGTAGTAGCTAAGATGAATCAATGACCCTTAGAAGAAGGAGGATCAATCAGACCCAATATGTTGGTACCCCAACACTCGAATGACCATGAGGCCAATATCGGATATAGAATGTTGGGTGGTTGGTGTAGGACCACACCGTGTATTTGAGATTGGTGGCATAACCTAATCATATCCATGCAATCTTTGGTCATCGATGACCAGCATTATCCTAGTCTTTTGATCTTGGCTTTCATCTTCAGATCAAATTGGTTGGCTCCACATTATGTTGAGTGTACCATGATCATGATCTTATGGGCTTCATGCTTGTATAAATAATGTAACCACATATGATACTAGTACAAGACACCATCCACAAGAGCATAGGAAAGTTCTATCTACTTCATCTGATTGGCTTGAGACTTCTCATGAGGCAGTTTACCTTTATTTAGGTATCCATAAATGGTTACCTCTAATCTAACTCCTCGTCTTTCTTGGCAATGGTAACCTCCCTTTCAATAGAGTACCTTTTGATGAGTTCAATATCAATAAGGGATAAAACTTGTCTATTTTGGACCTTTATTGATATGGACTCATCCTACGAACATGCCAACTCCTTGCCAAGCTTGGCTAAAGTATACACTATGGTGTTCTCTCCTCGAGGAATCTTATAAATGGTAACCTTTGGGATTTAGGCCAATAATTCCATTGTGTACTTATGGTAGTGATGGAGCTTAGGCTTTATAACCTTATAGCATCCAACAATTTGGTTGATAAGTAGCTGAGAATCCTCAAAGATGTTGATGTTCTGGATGCTTAGAATAACAATTAACTCTAGACCGACAATCAGATCCTTATATTCAACTTTATTGTTGGTGCAAAGATTAGACAAATGATATGAGAATCTCATCACATCACGATTTGGAGTTAAGGAACTTTTCCTACCCCTACCTTTCCTGGAATAGTAGATTATGGTTCTTCTCTTCTTTGAGTGGAAGCCACACCATCAAAGTACATCTCCCAGTAGTGAATGCTAACATCCCCTAAGTTCATGATTTATTCATCGGGGAGATCATCACTAAGCGGAGAGTCAGCAGGAAGTGGGTGTGCTGCTAAGTAATCCACTAGCACTTGTCCTTTCTCTGCATGAAGGGGTGCGAAGGTAATATCAAATTACGAGAGGATCATAAACTATCATGCCAACCATCCAGATAGCATCAGCAGTGCTATGAGATATTGTAGTGGATTGATCTTAGAGATTAAGTTTACCTTATGAAGAAGCTTGTAGTGTTGTAGCTTTTGGGATGTAAAGATTAAAGTTAGGCAATGCTTCTCTATGGGTGGATAATTAGCCTTAGTAGGGATTAGATGATGGCTGAGGTAGTAGAGTCCATTTCCATCTCTTTATCATTGATTTGGGCCAATAAAGTACCAAGGGAGTCATCTAATGCAATAGTGTAAAGTATGACCAGCTTGCCCAAGATAGGGGCTGCTAGAACCGGTGGGGTCATCAGCTAATGCTTGATGTCTTTAAAGGCATGGCACACTTGTCAACCCACTTGAACTTAGTATTCTTGATAGGATGGATATAAACCATCTTAGCTATTCAAATGACCCTTGGAATGATCTGAGTTGAGTTAAACTTTTAGGGCGAGGCATTTCTAATATCGGCTTGAACTTTTCTAGATTGATTTTGATTCACTGGTGTCGGATAATTAACCCAAGGAATTTCCTTGAAGCTATTCTAAATGCACACTTTAGGGGTTCATTTTGTGGTTAAATTATCTTAATTGTTTGAAAACTATTCTCAAGTCAAAGAGATGGTCTTTTTTTTTCTCTACTTTTGACCATGAGATCATCGACATAACACTCGACTTGATGATGAATGAGTTCATCAAAGATTTAAGTCATAGCCCACTGGCATGTAGCAAAGGCATTTTTAAGGCTAGAAGGCATGACCTTATAGAAATAGATTCCAATTAGGGTTCTAAAAGCCCTGTTTCTTTCATCTTTAGGAACCATCTTTATTTGTTTATATCCATATGAGCCATACATGAAAGAGATGAATATATGAGATGAAGCAATGTCCACCATCAGCTCTGGGATTGGTAGTGAAAATTTGTCTTTTGGACATGCATTATTTAAATCCCTAAAATAAAAGCATATGTGAATTTGGCCATTCTTTTCTTAATTGGGGTGATGCTAGCTAACTAGGTTGGGTATTTTTCTTTCCTGATGAAGTCAACATCGATCAGTATTTTGACTTCATAAATGAACTGTTGTTCTATATCTAATCGCATGCTTCTAGGATCTTGCTTGATAGGGTTAGCAATAGGCTATATTACTAGTTTATGGACCCACGTCAAGAGCCAATCCAGGCATCTCTTCATAACTCCATGCAAAGCAGTCCTTAAACTCAGTAAATAGTCTAACTAAGTAATTGGTTTCAATTTCATTCAACAAAGAACTGATGTATGTTGGGCGTGATTCTTCTTAGTTCCTAAGTTGATTTCCTTCAGCTCGTTGATGATTGACTTGATCTCTTCTTCAAACTCTAGCGGTGCATCATTGATTTTAAAATCATCTCGATCATCTGAAGAATCTAAGCACATCTCCACATATGAGTTAATGTTATTTGAAAAGAACCTATCAAAATCCAAATGATTGGTGATGACTAAGCAGTAATCATTATCATCGACTGGACCCATTGTATCGAATCCTAGTCCCGGTCTTGATTGAGAGCTTTTGCATTTATTCTTACATATTCTTTGAAGTAATCTGACCTATGCTTTGACCAAGTACGTGGGATTAAACCTTTATTTGCTAAATTATGAACACAAGGCAAGTACCAATCAAAAGGTAATTCTATTAAATCTTTATATGAATCATCCTTAAGTTCTACATCAACTTCTTGACTTGAGGATGATGCTTCTAGAAAGAACCTATGAGTCTTCACACCTATGGATGACTTAGGGGATTTCTTAACTACCAAACCCTCAGATTTTTGAGAAGAAACATGGGTTAGAGCTAAGGTTCCCAATTGATGTCTAACTATTACACATATAGACTTGGATACACTTATGCTTTACTTTGGAGCCCAGTTTTCATCACTATCTAGTTCAAGTGTCACCTCCAAGGAATCTACTGTTGAGAAGAGTTATCTGGTGTGCTAACCATATAAGACTCATCATATAAACTAGATTCTAAGTCTATATGAGTAGCAGGTGTACTCTTGGTAGCTGGGACATATCTTCTATTGGGTGGCCAATAAGGAGATTTTCCACCCCTGGGAGTGCCTCTGAACTATCCTCTTCCTCTGCCTGGTGGAGGACAGGTCATCCTACGAATATGATTAAATGGAGTAATGAACTATGGGTGGAATCTAATGTCGGGCTCCACTTCCTCCTCAAAGACTATTTCCACTCCCTTTTATTTTCTTTTTCATTTTCTCTTTTCTTTTCTTTCTCTTTTTCCCTTTCTTTTTCTCTTTCTTTCTCTTTCTCTTTCTTTTTCTTTTTTATTTATTTTTAAAATTTGGCCAAGTTTGCACTAATAGACTTGTCAATTTTGAGGGAGGTAGTAAGCCACATCCTCATATATGTCGACCTCGTAAACTGTAAATGGCTTGAGATCTCATTTGACAAAGTAGACGATCCCACCTCTCACAAACTTCATACATTGATGTAGAGAGGATGGAACTATGTTGTTCTCAAGTATCCATGTCCTCCCAAGCAATGCGTTGAAAGATGTATCCATGTCTATAATGTGAAACTTCGCTTTGGTCTTCTAATCATCTATCTTCAAGGGAAACACTATGGAGATGGGCCTATTGACCTCACTTTTGGAGTGTGGATTCAATATTCCCATCTTAGACTTAGAGTCTTTTAGACACTAAGACTTCCTTAGTCATAAGACACTTATAAACACTTAACCTAAGCCTAAATACTTAGAAGGATTAACTATAGGATTAGGTTATGCCTTAAGGATTAGGATAATCCACCTACCCTACAACACAAATCCAATCCATGTTCACCTTCTCAAACCAAACCTAAAGTTCAATTCAAACATCAAATTCAAATCCAAATCCAAACCCAAATTCCAAAACCAAATGATTGAATCCCATGATCTAATCCAAACTTGAAATCCTTCCTAAGCCACATGACCTATGCTATGGACTTAGCCAAATCTTAATCAAAATCAATCCAAAATGAATTGATTTTGTAATTTATATCTTCAATCATCTTCCTAAATATAAATCAAATCTATATTCAAATAATCAAAACGAAATCAAACAAAATAAAATTAAATCAAAACCCTTCTTAAGCTATATGACCTATCTCATGAACTTAACCAAATCTTAATCCAAATCATGTCAAACACATTTGATTTTCTCATAAATCAATCATATTTTCAATCATCTTCACAAATTTAAATGAAATATATATTTAAATTATCAAAACTAAATCAAACCAAATCAAAATCCAAACCTAAGCCACATGACCCAACTTGATGGACTTAGCCAAATTATTTCATTACAAAACCAAAATTCAATTGATTTTCTCATGAATCAATCATACCTTCAATCATATTCACAAATATAAAGGAAATATATAATCATCAAGCCAAACCAAAATCAACCCAAGTCAAACCCAACTTAACCCTTTTGATTTGAAATGTTCAAATGAACCAAAACCCATTTGAACCTAAGCCAATTGCAATTGAATTTATATATCAATTCCAAATCCATATGTAAACTCAACTAAATCAAATTCAACCCAAAATCAAGCCAACTAAACCTAATTGGTTCACTTGACCCAAAGTGGCCAATTTGACCTATTTGAGCCAAGTTCTAATCCTACCCAAATTTGATTGAATCAAGCCCATCAAAACCTCCCATCATGATTGTTGATCACCGTAGGTTGATCAATTGTCATATATTGGGTCAAACCAAGTCAACTTGGTCATTTGACCAAGCCAACCCCTTAACCCATATGAACCCAAACTAGCCAAATTACAACCTAAGCCAATCCCTTGAAATGATTCATACCAAATCAAAATCAATATTTAAATATGACTTGACCTTCAATTGAGTAAAACCAAATTATTGACCCTTGAGTTGACCCAAATTGACCTAAATGACCAAATTATGTCAAATCAAAATATAAACCAAATTGATTGCAACCGATGGCTCAAGTTCATTCCAAATTGATTATTGATCTTGACCAAAGCCATGATTGGACCCAATTGAACCCAGACTTTGATTTGACCTAAAGGTTCAAGTTGGCCTAAATAAAATCAAACCCAAATTTATTGAAACTAGAGCCTACAATCATCTTCAATTTGTCAACTAAACCCAAACCAACACCCAACCCTAGCCAATTTTGTCAAATCAGTTAACTTAACCCATTTGACCGAAATGAATTCAAATAAGCCAAAATCAAATCTAAGCCAAAATAAACCAAACTAATTGAACAAAAACATCCCAAAAGATCATATGAACTTGGCCCAACCCTTGGTTTGACCCAGTTTGCCAACTGGTCAACGTAACCCAACTAAACTCAATTTGACCTAAATGAGTCAAATTGAGTCAAACCTAACCAAATCAACTCCAATTGACTTGAAATTTGGGTTAACCCACTTTTGGCTCATTTCAAATCTGCCCAAATCAAATCCAATGCCAAAATGATCATTCTACTTTTGGGTCATGGGCATCACATGAGACAAATCAATCATGTAAGTGGTTATTTCTATTCCTTGGCCACTTGGTAATCTCCCAATGGTCAACCTAGGCACAGGACACTTCCCTGACGAGGTGGTTGGGTCACCATGACCCATGGGAGGTGAAATCACCTCACCCTACCCATTTGGAGCATTTGAAACCCATAGGACACCCATGATTCCTCCTTGGCGACCACCTCCACACCTTCAACCAACCAAGCCGAGCAACTCCTCCCTTCCACCCACACCTCGAGATGGCGGACGACTAGAAGCCTAACTTGATCCCACTGTCTGATCAAGATGAAGGGGTACATCCTCATTTCCACTCAAACACAAACAAAAATCATTTTTTAGAGCCCTAGCTACCTAAGAAGTGCCACTAGAGCCAATCCTTAAGCTCCCTAGCTTATTCCTTGATAAAAAAATGCCATTCCCGTCCGTCTTAAAATAGGACACTTCCATTTCTAACCTAACTTCCTCATTTCTCCATCAAACTCAAATTAACTTTGCACGCACCTTCCCTAGGACTCGTCGAGAAAGAATGAATCATCTCCCAAGCTTCCCAAGCACCAGGGGTGGGACTTCGATCAAAGCTTATCTCCAAATCATCGATTCATGGCCTTTTCAAGTGAAGATCAAGGAATTGATCTAATTGTTACTCAATAGGGCTTCATCTCCACTAGATGAAGCTTCTTCAATCATTGAGCCACCTCTCTTGAGCTCCGGTGATGTATGCTTCCAAAATTGATCCTTAGGTAGAAATGGGTTGTAGATTTTTAAAGAAAACTTGCATCTCATATGATCCTGATCGTTGGATGATGTAGCGAATGTGTGGGATCCTTTTGGAGATGATCTAAGCTCGGGTAAGCTCGGATCAAGTGAGCAAAGATGGACGGACTCCATTCTCCCTCACTCATGTGATGTTAGATCAGGCACCATCCATTCCGCATGATCGAAATGGACGGTCATGATTAGATCCGCTAGATCAATCTGATTTAATCCTATTAAGCTATGGGATTAATCATAGCCATCTGATCTTAGATGAGAAAGTGCATCCGCCACCACCATGTAGGCATTGAGTCAAATAAGTTTTATGTAGCCAATCTAGTGGTGTCATGTGGAGAGCATGCCGCTTCAGCGTGCCACATGGCGCCAATAAGATTAGGCTTAATTAATCAATTTTAATGGCTGAAACTTTTTAAAATCATAACAAATCATAAAGAAATAAAAAAATGCAAATAAATACTCATTTTAATGGTATTTTGGAGGAGCACTATTAAAAATGATCTTAACTAATTTTAAATAGTAATTAAGGTTTAACTAAGGTTTCATTACAAAATTAATTAACTTAATTACTTTTTAATTACTTGAGCAACTAATCAAAATTTTGTGGGTTAATTTAATGGGATCACCTCTACCTCCCTTGATTTTCTTGGGATTTATTGTTCACTAAATTAAGAAAATTAACTAATTAAACCTTAATTACTCTTTTAAGTTAAGTAATGATTAATTAATCCCATGAATATAACAAATTGATTGATTAAGTTTATTAATCATTGTTCAACAGTAAGTGAACTAAGGAATAGGGTTGGGACCCCTTTCCCTAAGTTCATTTCACCCTTTTTTAAAATGAAATTAATTTAGATTTAACTAATTAATTAAATCACTTAATCAAATTGAAATCATAATCACATCAAACATAAATTAATGAAATCATGGGGTAGATCTTTAGGTGTTTAATAACCTAAAGGAATCTTATGAAATTATGGTTAGTCCACATGTATGGGAAAATCATAAGAGTAATTAATTAAGTCCCTTAATTTAATTAACTATTAATCATAAGCCAATTGCATTAGGCCCCTTTTATTTCCTAGGATCATTCCAAGTTTATTTTCCATGCATATCATGTTAGCTCATAATTATTTAGTTAATTGCTTTAAGGTGACATAGGTAAGGGTAATTAATTCATCTAATTAAGGGTTCAACTTAATTAACCCATAAAATAAACTTAATCATAATTCCTTAAATTAAATCAAATCATTAATGTGGGAATGGGTTTAAAACAACAAGTGATGATTTCTCTTCTCCTCTTTAAATCAAATGAAATCCAAAACTTAATTAAAAAAGAAGCTTTAGTTTGCTTTAAATAATCTTATTTGATTTTATTATCCTTAAGCTAGTTTGCTTGAATAAATCACATGCTTATATTTCATTGCCCTCTTTCCAATCGTTAAATTTGGTATGTTATTTGAATTCATGCATCCATCTTTTCAAAATCAAGTAAAATAAAATCGATTTCCTTTATGTAAGCTTGCATGTGTTGATTTAATTTAATATATGCGTGGCTATTATCACTATTTAATCCAAATGTATTTTCCAAAAGCTTATAAATGAATAATAATGTGTTGTGATTCTAGTTATAAATAAATAAGAAATGCATGTGCTTATAGCTTAAGTGTATGAATGTTGAGTTCTCTTTCCTCTATTCATGTGTTGATTTATATAAGATTGAATGGTAATGGGTATATATTCTGGACATCCCTGGAACACAAGGCTTTAGCTAGCCCCAATGAGGTTATTTGATAACCCCACTTCCTTAGTATGTTACTTGGTTGATGAAATCAAAAGAAGAAATGTTGAATCTGAATATGTTCTTTGTTTAAAAGGAAAAAAAATCCAAAAACCCTAAACCCTAAACCTTGAACCCTAAACTCTAAATCCTAAAACATACAACCCTAAACCCTAAACCCTAAACCCCAAACCCTAAATCTAAAACCTTAAACCCTAAACCATAAACCCTAAACCCTAAACCCTAAAAACCTAAAAACCTAAAAACCTAAACCTAAACTTAATAAAACCTAAAAATAAAAAAAATAAAAAACCTAAACCTAAATAAAATAAATAAATAAAATAAAATAAAAACCTAAACTAAAACCTAAACCTAAACCAAAACATAAAAATAAAATAAAAAAATAAAATAAAAACTAAACTAAAAAATAAAATAAATAAAACCTAAACTAATAAAAAACCTAAAAATAAAAACCTTAAAAAAATAAAAACTAAATGTAAAATAAAAATAAAAACCTAAACCTAATAAATAAATAAATAATAAAACCTAAACCTAAACCTAAAATAAACTAATCCTAAACCCTTAACTATATAAAATAAAATAAACTAAAAACTAACCTAAACCTAAACTAAAAAAACATAAAAATAAACCTAAAATAAAAACCTAAAGCCTAAACCTAAAAAAATAAAATAAAAATGTAAAACTAATCCTAAAAATAAAAAATAAAAACTAAACCTAAAAAATAAACTAAAATAAAAAACCTAAACCAAAATAAATAAACTAAACTAAATAAAAATAAAAAATAAACCTAATAAAATAAATTGGAATAAACTGAAATAAATAAAAATAGACTAAATAAACATAAACCTACCAGTTTACCTTTTTTTTAATAAAAAAAAACCTTGAACCCTAATACCTATAACCTAAACCCGAAGCCCTAAAACTAAACCTAAACCCTAAACCCTAAAAATTCTTAAACCCTAAACCCTAAATTAACCTTAAACTAACCCTAAACCTACACCCTAAACACTAAACCCTAACCCTAAACCTTAAATGCTAAACCTTAAACCCTAAACCCTAAACCCTAATCCTTGAACTCCAGAAACCCTAAACCCTAAAACCTAAACCCTAAACTCTAAAGCCTGACATAACTCTAATCCCTTAGCTTACCCTAAACCTTAAACCCTAAAATCCTAAACCCTAAAGCCTAAACACTAAACCTTAAACTCTAAAACCCTAAACCCTAACCCTAAACCCTAAACCCTAAACCCTAAACCATAAACCCAAAAATAGAAATATCAAAACATAAACTAAAGAAACCTAAAAATAAAATAAATAAAAACCTAAACTTAAAAAAAATAAAAAAAATAAAATAAAATAAAAACCTAAACTAAAAACTAAACTTACTTAAAAATAGAATAAAATAAACTAATAAAAATAAACAAAAATAAAATAAATAAAAATCTAAACTAAACTAAAAATTAAAATAAACTTAAGAATAAAAAAACTAAATAAACTAAAAACTAATTATAAAATAAAAATATAATAAACCTAAAATAAATTAAAAGAAAAACTAAATAAAAACCTAAACCTAAAAAAATAACCTTAAAATAAAACCTAAAAATAAAAAATAAATAAAACCTAAACCCTAAAATAAAAATAAAATAAACAAAATAAAATAAATCTAAACCTAAACTTTAGAAAACCAAGCTAAAATAAATAAAACCTAAACCTAAACTAAATAAAATAAAATAAACTAAAGAAAAACCTATACTTAAATTAAGAAATAAAACCAAAAAAAGAAACCTAAAATAAAAACCTAAAACCAAACCTAAAAAAATAAAATAAAAACCTAACCCTAAACATAAAAAAAATAAAACTTAAACCTAAAACATAAAATTAAAATAAAGATCAACTGTAAAATAAACCTAAACCTAAAAAATAAACTAAAACAAGAAACCTAAAATAAATAAACAAAACTAAATAAAAATAATATAATAAAGCTAAATAAAAATAAAAAAATAAAAAATAAACTAAATAATCCTAAACATACTGATTTATTTAATTAAAAATCAAAAACCAAAACCCAAAAACCTAAACACTAAACCTACAACCCTAAACCTAAAAACCTAAAAAACCTTAAACCTACAACCTTAAACCCTAACCCTAATCCCTAAACCCTAAAACCATAAACCCTAAACTCTAAACCTTAAACCCTAAACCCTAACACTAAACCCTAAATTCTAAACCCCAAACATTAAACCTAAACTTAAAGTAACTAATAAAAATTAAAAAATAAACCTAAACTATAAAACCTAATAAACTTAAACCTAAACGAAAACCCTAAGAATGGGCAGAACCTTGATGGTAGGAGCCACACCATCAAAAAGGGTCAGTCTAAATCTGGCTGTGGAGGCAATGGCATAAAGGCATCGTAGTGACTATTCAGAAAAGGAAGTGGATATGGAGGTGGTGGGCAAGGGTGATTATGGTGGGAGGAGCAGCAGAGGCTACCTGGTGGTGGTGGAGGGAGAGATAGGGGATATGATGGTGGATCCCACTACTTGAGAGGCTGGGTGGTTCTGATGGGAGCTAGAGAAATTGAAGAACGACCAATCTGATCTACTGCTTATGGAACTGTGTCTTATAGTAGATACGATTCTAGTTATCTAGGGCTTTTAATTTGCTCTATGCGTGCTCATTTTTTATCTATATTATCGCTTATGTCCTAGAAAACTTGGTGTGTTACTTGGTTGATGAAATCAAAAAGAAGAAATGCTGAATCTGAATTTCTCACTATTAAACAAAAATAAAAAACCCTAAACCCTAAACTAAAATCTTAACCATAAACCCAAAATCTAAACCCTAAACCCTAAACACTAAACCCTGAAAACCTTAAAGCCTAAAGCCTAAAACCCAAAACCCTAAACCCTAAACTCTAAACCCTAAAACCTAAACCCTAAACCCTAAACCCTAAACCCTAAACTCTAAACGCTAAACCCTAAACCCAAAAAAACCCTAAATGCCAATCCCTAAACCCTAAACCCTAAAAATCTAAAAACCTAAACATAAAGTAAATAAAACCTAAAAATAAAATAAATAAATAAAAACCTAAACTTGAATGTAAACATAAAAGAAATTAAAATAAAAAATAAAAACTAAACTAATTGAAAATAAATAAAAACCTAAACTAAACTAAAGAAAAAACATAAATAAAATAAAAGCTAAACCTAAAATAAAAATAAAATAAACTACAAATTAAACAAAATAAAATAAAAAATAAATAAAAACCTAAACCTAAATGAAAAAGAAAATGTAAACCCCAAACTAAAAATAAAATAAACCTAAACCTAAACTAAAATAAACTAAATTAAAATAAATAATGCGTAAACTTAAACCTAAACCAAATAAAATAAATTAGATTAAAAATAAACCTAAACCTAAACTAAAAAATAAACCCTAAAAATAAACCTAAAATAAAAACCTAAAACTTAAGCCAAAAAAAAATAAAATAAAAACCTAGACCTAAACCTAAAAATAAAAAGAAAATCTAAACTTAAAAAATAAAATAAAAATAAAACTAAACTAAGAAATAAACCTAAACTTAAACCTAAAAAGTAAACTAAAATAAAAAACATAAACTAAAATAAATAAAGATAAAATAAATAAACTAAACTAAATAAAAATAAAAATAAACCTAAATAAAAAAATAAAATAAACTAAAATAAAAAAATTAACTAAATAAACCTAAACCAACCTGTTTACATAAATTAAAAATGTAAAAAAAATGAATCCCTAAACCCTAAAACCCTAAACTATAAATCCTAAAGCCATAAAACCCTAAACCCTAAAAACATAAAAACCTAAAGCTAAATTAAATAAAACCTAAAAAAATAAAAAAAAATAAAACTTAATAAAATAAAATGTAAACCTAAACCTAAAGCTAAAAATAAAATAAAATAAACTAAAATAAATAAAAACCTAAACTGAACAAAAAAATAAAATAAACTTAAGAATACAACAACAACAACAACAACAACAACAAGCCTTAATCCTACTAGTGGGTCACATCAATCCTCATTGTCTATTATGTGTCAAATTCTCATTTAAATCAAGTATACTAAGATCATTTTTTATACATCTTAACCAAGTCTTTTAGGTCTACATCTACCTTTCTTAACATAATAATGCATCTACTCTAATCGGTCATCTGACGATCGACGCTTATGTGGCCAAACCATCTAAGTCAACTCCCTAATCTTATCTACCATGAGCTACTCCAACTTTTTCCGAATATACTATTTTGCATTCTATCTCTAAGAGTAAAGCCATCCATCTAAGCATCCTCATCTCTATAACACTTAACTTAGTCTTATGCTTCTCTTTTATTGGCCAACATTTTGCACCATAAGTCATTGCAGGTCTTACCACCATCTTATAAAATTTTTTCTTAAGTTTAAGGGGAACTTTTCTATCACATAATAGGCTAGATGCATTCCTCCACTTCAACCATCCAACTTAAATTCTACTAATAACATCTCCATCTATTTCACCATCATTTAGAAAAATAGAGCCTAAAAATCTGAAACACTCACTCTTATTAATGACTTGTTCACCTAATGTCACAACACTACCACTAGAACTTCTACAACTAAAATTACACTCCATATATTCAATTTTAGATCTACTTAGACGAAAACCTTTAGACTCTAGAGTTGACCTCCATAATTTAAGTTTCTGTTGGACTCCCTCTCTAGTATTATCAACAAGAAGAATGTCATCAGCAAAAAGCATACACTAAGGTACATCTTTTTGTAAATGCCTAGTAAGAACATCCATACCTAAAGTAAAAAATATAAGGGCCTAATGTTGATCCTTGATGTAATCCAACTGAAATAGGAAAATATTTTGTCAATCCTCCTTATGTTTGGACACAAGTAACAGCTCTAGTATACATATCCTTAATGACTTGAATATAACCAATATTAACTCCTTCCTATTCTAGAACTCTCCAAAGAACATCTCTTGAAACTTTATCATAAGCTTTCTCTAAATCAATAAATATTATATGTAGATCCTCCTTACTTTCTCTATGCATCTCCATCAAACCCCTTAACAAATGTATAACATCCATAGTAGATCTACCTAGCATGAAACCAAACTGATTGTAAGAAACTTTTGTATCACATCATAACCTATGCTCAATTACTCTCTCCCATAATTTTAATGTATGGCACATTAACTTAATTCTTCTATAATTTGCACACACTTGTGCATCACCTTTATTCTTAAATATAGGAACCAACAAACTCTTTCTCCACTCATCTGGCATCTTTTTAGTCTTTAAAATGACATTAGAAAGGTTTATAAGCCAAGAAATTCCTTGATCTCCTAAATATTTCCACACTTCTATTGGAATATTATCCGCCCCATCTTTTCCACATTTCATTTTCTTTAAAGCTTCACTAACTTCGATTTACTAATAAGATGATAAAAAATAAAATTGTATTTTTTAGGTATTAAGGTTGCTAAAATCAATCATACTTTCACATACTTCATTGAAAAGTTTATCAAAATACCTCATCCACCTATTTTCAATATCCTTTTCTAAAAAAAGCATTTTATTATTTTCATCCTTAATACAACTCACTTGAACTATGTCTTTACTTCTCCTATCTCTTTGGTTGGCTAACTTATACATACATCTTTCACCTTCTTTGGTATCTAATCTATTGTATAAATCACTTAAAGCTAAATTTTTTGCATCATATACTGCTTTCTTAGATTCTCTACAAGGCACTTTATATCTTTCCCAATTCTCCTAGTTTTTACATCTAAACCAAGTTTTATAACAATACCTCTTATTTTTTATCTTTTCTTGCACACTCTGACTCCACCACCAACTATTCTTATTAAAAGAAGCTTTTTCTTTTGATTCTCCAAGCACATCTTTAGCAACTTGCTTAATTTCACTTGTTATTTTTTTCCCACATAATGTTAGCTTCCTATGAACATCCTAAATTCTAATCTCTTGTAGCTTGCTCTTAAAAATATTTTTATTTGTGTTCTTTAAGTGTCCCCATCTAATTTTAGGACAATAATTTGGTTTATTTTTTTCTCTTACAACCTTTCAACTTAAAATCTAAAACTAACAATCGATGTTGGGTACTTAAATTTTCACTTGGAATGACCTTGCAATCTTTACAATCTAAATAATTTATTTTTCTTATCAGAAAATAATTAATCTGTGTTTTACTAGATCCATTTTTATAAGTAATAATATGTTCATCTCTTTTCTTAAATAAAGTATTAGCAGCTATAAAATCATAAGCTAAAGTAAAATCTAATATAGTGCTACCTTCTTCAATAGTCACTCCAAATCCATAACCACCATGAATACTTTAAAAATCTTCTACCACTCTACCAACATGTCCATTGAAATCTCCTCCAATAAATATTTTTTCTTCAAGAGGTATCTTTTGTATTAATCCCTCTAATTCATTCCAAATTTTTTCTTTTGTGCTTACCTCCAAACCTACTTGAGGAGCATAGACACTTATAACATTGATAATCTTAGTATCAACCATAATCTTTAAAGCTATAATTTTATCTTCACATCTATTAATATTTATAACATTATCCTTCAAACTTTTATCCATAATCACACCTACCATTTCTAGTTTGACTTTTACCAAACCAAAACCCAAAGCCTAACCTTTCTATGAACCATAATATCTATTAATTCCATTTGTAAGAGTACTTATATTCCAAGATCCTAACCTAATTCTAGTTTCATGGACTAACTTCTTTGCTTGCATCCGTCCATAATGTGGGAACCCTTGCTTATTTAACATGCACTCGCCATGTAACTTTAACATTTTTCATCTATTCAACCATACAAAGACATTGCTTCCAAGTGGACGCCTAGATTAACACAATGATTTAAAGGATTCATGTCATGATTATTTTGACAAGTTTTACTGTTTGACTACTACCGAACCTCCACTTTCACATCCTGACTTGGGACCGCAATGGTAGTGTTAAGAATAAAAAATAAAATAGAACTAAAAGTAAAATAAACATATAATAAACCTAAAATAAAATAAAATAAAAACTAAATAAAAACCAAAACTTAAAAAATATACCTAAAAATAAATAAAAAATAAAACCTAAACCATAAAGTAAGAAAATCCTATACCTGAAATAAAAATAATTTGATAAAATTAACCTAAACCTAACTAAAATAAATTAAAATAAAATAAATAAAACCTATACCTAAACCTAAACTAAAACTAAATAAAATAAAATAAACTAAAATAAACCTAAACCTAAATTAAAAATTAAAATCTAAAAATAAACTTAAAATAATAATAAAAAACCTAAACCTAAAAAAATTAAGTAAAACCCTAAACATAAACCTAAAAATATAAAATAAAACTGAAACCTAAAAAATAAAATAAAAATAAAACTCAACTAAAAAATAAACCTAAACCTAAACCTAAGCCTAAAAAATAAATTAAAATAAAAAACCTAAACTAAAATAAATAAACCTAAAGTAAATAAACTAAACTAAATAAAAATAAAAAATAAACCTAAATAAAAATAAAAATTAAAGCAAACTAAAATAAATAAAAACTAAACTAAATATACTAAATAAACCTAAACATATAAGTTTACTTAATTTTAAAAAAATATAAAAAATTAAGTGGATATGGAGGTGGTTGTCAAAGCAATGGTGCTTATAGAGGTGGGAGGAACGATGGAGGTTATAGCCATGGTGGTGGTGGAGGGAGAGATCGGGGATATGATGGTGGATTCTGCTACTCGAGAGACTGGGGTGGTTCTGGTGAGAACTAGAGAAAATGAAGAATGACTGATCTGATATGGTGCTTATGGACCTATGCCTTTATAGTAGAGACGGTTCTAGTTATCTAGGGTTTTTCATTTGCTATTTACATGATCGTTTGTTTATCATTATTTACATTTGTTTAACATTTCATCAACTAAAAACCTTAAAACTAAAACTTGAACCTTGAATGCTATACCTTAAACCCTAAATCCTAAACCCGAAAAACCTTAAACCCTAAGCCTTAAACCCTAAACACTAAACTCAAAAACCCTAAACCATAAATTGTAAACCCTAAACCCTAAACCTTAAAGCCTAAATACTAAACCATAAATTGTAAACCCTAAACCCTAAACCCTAAAAAGTTAAAAACCTAAACCTAAACTAAATAAAACCTTAAAATAAAATAAACAAGAAAACCTAAACCAAAATAAAATAAAATAAAAAATAAAATAATAAAATAAAAACTATATAAAAATCTTAACCAAAATAAAATAAAAAAATAAAATAAAATGAAAACATAAACTAAAACCTAAACCTAAACCTAAACCTAAAAAGAAAATATAATAAAAAAAAAATAAAAACTAAACTAAAATAAAATAAATAAAAACCTCAACTAAACTAAAAACTAGAAAACCTAAATAAAATAAAAACTAAACCTAAAATATAATAAAATAAAATAAAAAGTAATAATAATAACTAAATAAAAATCTAAACCCTAAATAGAACAAAACCTAAACCATAAACTAAAAAATAAAATAAACCTAAACCTAAACTTAAAAAAATAAACTAAAATAAATAAAACTTAAACATAAACCTAACCTAAACTAAATAAAATAAAATAAACTAAAAATAAACCTAAACCTAAATTAAAAAAATAAAACCTAAAACCTAAACTTAAAAAAATAAAATAGAATTCTAAACCTAAAAAGAAAAAATAAAATAAAAATAAAACTCAACTCAAAATAAACCTACACCTAAACTTATAACTAAAAAATAAAATAAAATAAAAAACCTAAACAAAAATAAGTAAACATAAAATAAATAAACTAAACTAAATAAAAATAGAAATAAACCTAAATAAAAATAAATTTAAAATAAAAAAAAACTAAATAAACCTAAACCTACAAGTTTACTTAATTTTTAAAAAATAAGAAATAAACACTCACCCTAAACCCTAAACCCTGAAACCTTAACCATAAACCCTAAACCCTAATCCTTGAAACCATACACCCTAAACCTTAAACCATAAATCCTAAACCCTAAACCCTAAAACCTATAACCCTAAACTAATCCCTAAACCCTAAACCCTAAAAACCTAAAAACCTAAACCTAAACTTTATAAAACCTAACAATAAAATAATTAAATAAACTTAAATCTAAATTAAAAATAATAATAAAATAAAAACCCAAACTAAAACCTAAACCTAAACCTAAACCTAAAACTTAAAATAAAATAAAATAAAAAATAAAAACTAAACTAAAATAATAAAAATAAAAAAACTAAACCAAACTAAAAAAATTAAATAAACCTAAAAATAAAAAACCTAAAAGAAATAAAACCCAAATGTAAAATAAAAATAAAAAAAACCTAAAATAGAATAAAATAAACTAAATATAAGCCTAAACCTAAAAAATAAACTTAAAAATAAATAATTAAAATCCCAAACCCTAAATTAAAAAAAGACCTAAAACTAAAATAAATAAAATAAAATAAAACTAAACCTAAAAAAAATTAAACTAAACAAAAATAAATGAAACCTAAATTTAAACCTAAAATATACTAAACCTAAACCCTAAACCCTCAAAAATAAAACCTAAACCCTAAACTAAAAAAGATAACTTAAACCAAAAATAAAAATAAAATCAACAAAAAAAATAATCCTTAAACTAAACTAAAATAAAAAATATAAACATAAAATAAACTAAACCTAACCCTAAACCTAAACTAAATAAAATAAAATAAACTAAAAATAAACCTAAACCTAAACTAAAAAATAAAACCTAAAAATAAATCTAAAAGAAAAACCTAAAACCTAAACCTAAAAAATAAAATAAAAGCCTATACCTAAACCTAAAAAATAAAAAAAAAAAAACCTAAACATAAAATTTAAAATAAAATTAGAACTCAACTAAAAAATAAACCTAAACCAAAAAAAAAAAAAATAAACTAAAAAAAAAAACCTAAACTAAAATAATTAAACAAAACTAAATAAACATAACAAATAAACCTAAATATAAATAAAAATAAACTAAATATTCTAAATAAATATAAACCTACTGGTTTACTTAATTTTAAAAAAACCTTAAACCATAAATCTTAAACCTTAAACCCTAAACCTTAAACCTACAACCCTAAACCCGAAACCTTAAACCCTAAAAGCATAAACCCTAAAATCCTAAACCCTAAACCCTAAACCCTAAACCTATACCCTAAACCTAAAACCACAAACCATAAACCTAAATAAAATGTAACTAAATAAATTAAAAAATAAACTTAAACCATAAAACCTAATAAACCTAAACCTAAACCTAAACCCTAAGAATGGGAAGAACCTTGACGGCAGGAACATCACGATCAACCAGGGCCACTCTAAATCTGGTGTTATAGGCAAAGGTGGAGCTAGAGGCGGTTATCGTAGTGGTGGTAGGGGAGCTATAGGTGCTAATGGATATGGAGGTGGTGGTTATGAAGGTGGGAGGAGAGACGAAGGTTATAGCAATGGTGGTGGCAGAGGGAGAGAGAGGGGATATGATGGTGGATCCAACTACTCGAGAGGTCGGGGTGGTTCTGATGGGAATTGGAGAAATTGAAGAATGTCAATCTAGTATGCTGCTTATGGAACAATCTTTATAGTAGAGATGATTCTAGTTATCTATGGGTTTTTGATTTGCTCTATGCATGATCATTTTTTATTCGTGTCGTCACTTCTGTCTTAGAAAACTAGGTGTGTTACTTCATTGATGAAATTGAAAAGATGAAAGGTTGAATCTAAATTTGTTCCCTATTTAAAAAAAAGCAATAACCCTAAACCCTAAATTAAAACTTGAACCCTAATCCTAAATCTTAAACCCTAAGATGTAAACCCTGAACCCTAAAAACCATAAACCCTAAACCCTAAACCCTAAAAAACCCTAAACCCTAAACCCTCCATAAACTCTAAACCCTAAAATTAAAACCCTAAATCCTAAATCCTAAACCCTAAATCCTAAACCCTAAGCCCCAAAGCCTAAACCACAAACCCTAAACCCTAAACCCTAAAAAGATAAAAGCATAAACATAAACTAAATAAAACCTAAAAATAAAATAAATAGAAAAACCTAAACAAAAATAAAATAAAAGCATAAACTAAAACCTAAACCTTAACCTAAACATAAAAATAAAATAAAAAATAATAATAACTAAACTAAAATAAATAAATAAACACTTAAACTAAACTAAATAAAATAAAACCTAAATAAAATAAAGCTAAACTTAAAATAAAAAAATTAAATTAAATAAAATTTAAACTTAAAAAAATAAACCAAAATAAAACATAAAAAATAAATATAAAATAAAGCCTAAAATCTTAAAAAAAAAACCTAAACTTAAACTAAAATAAAATAAACTAAAATAAATAAAACCTAAACTTAAACCTAAGAAAAACTTAAACTAAATAAAATAAAATAAACTTAAAATAAATCTAAACCTAAACTAAAAATAAAACCTAAGAATTAACCTAAAATAAAAACCTAAATCCTAAAAATAGAAAATAATACTTAAACCTAAAAAATAAAATAAAAATAAAACTAAACTAAAAAATAAACCTAAAACTAAACCTGAAAAATAAAGAAAAATAAAAAAACCTATACTAAAATAAATAAACTAAACTAAATAAAAATAAAAATAAACCTAAATAATGATATGAAATAAAATAAACTAAATAATCCTAAACCAAAAAGTTTACTTAATTTTAAAAAAAAATAAAAAACATAAAAAAAGCCCTAACCCTAAAACTAACTAAACCCTAAACTCTAAATCCAAAAACCTTAAATCGTAAACCCTAAACCCTAACCTAAACCCTAAACCCTAAAACCTTAAAACCCTAAACCTAAATCATTAACCCTAAACCCAAAATGCTAAACCCTAAACCCTAAATCTTAAATGCTAAAATGTACACCCCTAAACCCTAAACCCTATATGCTAAATCGTAAACCCTAAACCCTAAATCATAAACCCTAAACCCTAAATCATAAACCCTAAACCCCAAAACCATAACCCTAAAAACCTAAAAACCTAAACCTAAACTAAATTAAATTTAAAAATAAAATAAATAAAAAAACATAAACCTAAATTAAATAAATAAAATAAAATAATAATATAACTAAAATCTAAGCCAAAAATTAAACCAAAAGATAAAATTAATTAAAAAATAAAAACTAAAATAAAATAAATAAATAACATAAACTAAACTAAAAAAATAAAAAACCTAAATTAAATAAAAACAAAACATAAAAAAATTAAATAAACCTAAAATAAAATAAAATAAAACTAAATAAAAACCTAAGCTAAAAAAATAAAAATAAAAATAAAACCTAAAAATAAATTTAAACCATAACCATAAAAAAAGCCCTAAACCTAAATAAACAAAAAAATAAACCTAAACTAAAACTAAACTAATATAAACCTAAACCTAAACCTAGAATAAACTTAACCTAAACCCTAACCTAAATAAAATAAAATAAGATAAACTAAACTAAAAAATAAAACCTAAAATAAACCTAAAATAAAACATAAAACCTAAACCTAAGAAAATAAAAAAAACTTAAATTTAAACCTAAAAAAAACCTAAACCTGAAAAATAAAATAAAAATAAAATTAAACTAAAAAATAGCATAAACCTAAAACTAAACCTGAAAAATAAATTTATATAAAAAACCCAAACTAAAATAAATAATCCTAAAATAAATAAACTAAAATATAAAAATTAAAAAAAAAACCTAAATAAAAATTAAAACTAAACCTCCCTATTGGAGCAAAATTAAACCAACTCCCCAAGTATAATCTAAATCAAAGAAATCCAACCAAACTCTTATCCTTAGTGGATACATCCCCAAATAAATCTATGAAATCAAACTCAAATCCCAATCCCCAATGAATAGCCCGAACATGCTTCCTTAGAGGAAGCTTCATATACATATCCCCAGCAGACTCGAGCCCATATCTCTAGTAGATATGCCTCCACATCAATTATAATCAAATAAATTAAAGTTGATTTGATCTTGATCCTTGGTGGATTGTAGATTCTTATCCCAGATCTTCTTTGCAAAATAGTATAATCAAATCAAATTCAAACCTTATCCCCAGCAAATTTTCTTCTTCTATTCCATCATCATAGACCTCTCGATGTAATGTCCAATGCATGTGTGATCCCCTAGCAGATTTCCCTCCATGTCCTTGACATGGTATTCTCATCATATCTTATTTCTTCTCTTATGCACACATTTAATACTTCAACCAAAAGCCTAATAATTTATTCATTCAAATTACATCATCTTAACATTGTAATTAACATTTCATGATTTGTGATGGTGCCAGCTCAAAATAAATAATCAATATCATGCTAAACATATTATAGTGTGAATTAACACACTATATTATATAGTAATATATGATTTTATATTATAATTTGCTATAATATAATATATTATTTAACTTTGGACCTCATTAGAATCACTTAAAAGGAACAAATAATAAAACTTTCTCAAAATATGAATAATGTTCATTTTGGATGTAAAATTATTAATTTTCTATTAGAAATGCTACAAAATAGCATAATTTTGGTGTTTCTTCTTAGTGTGTGCTATGAATTTGGCCAAATTCTTCCATCTCAACCTTCAAATTATAATTTTTGTGAGTTTTGACCAAACGTATTATAAGAAAAGTAAAACATACTAAAATGTACAATAACATTTAGTAACACACCACCACATTCATATATATGTAAAGTTATATTGTTATGTACATTATATTTTAATATGCTTTGATATAATATATTATCTTACATTACACCTTAAAATGAATCACTTTAAGCAAAATATTTATCAAATTTTGTTGAAAAATGAACATTTATGTTGGATACAAAATTTCATTCTTTTGATTAAATTACACCATAGCACCCCAATGATGTTCCCTAAAGCACCTTACCAAATCCCATCATCTCAAATTATAAATCTTTATGAATTATACCAATACAAACTATACTACATCATACTATAGCAAACTAAAATATGCTAAATAACAAGTAGTAATACACAATGGTATGCTATAATGCATGATGCTACACTATGTTATGGCATCCTATATTATAATACACTATAACATATTATATTATGTTATATTATATTATAGACCACATCAGAATGGATTGCTTAAGATAATAAATCATAAAATTAGTCTAAATAATAAAAAACTATATATTTTAGTCATATCACTTACATATTTTAAATTGAAACAAAATATTATGATTCCATGTTCTACCTATTATGAATTTGTCCAAATTCCACAATTTAAAGTCTAAATCAACATTTTTATAAATAATGCTAGTGTAGGCTCAACTGCATGATTGTAAAATTCTAAAAGAATTTAAAATGTGCAGAATAATATATTATGATATATGATGCTATACTATGCAACATATAATATTTATTTTGAACATAAAAACTTACCTTTTAAACTATAAGTTGCGTAGCACACCTTTGGTATTACAGCCTAATTCCCACTTCAAATTTAACAAATTCCATCATCTGATATATTAAATTAATATTTTATTATTTATATTAATATAGACTATAGGGCACAATACCATAATATACTAAAACATTTTAAAACATCTTATATCATCCAAAACATATCATTATATGCTCTAGGATATGATGCTACATTGTACAGTAATATATGGTATTATATTATGATTTAGGGTTAGGGTTTAGGGTATTCAAATCTCTAATAGTCAAGAGAAAGTCTCTTGAAGACATTTTTTGTAGCTACCATAACTATGTTAGGATTAGGTCATTCTTTAGCTCTACTCCTAATCACATCTTTATTCCTGGTTTAGAGTTTAGGGTTTAGAGTTAGGTTTTAAGGTTAGTTTATGGTTTAGGGTTTAGGGTTTAGGGTTAGTTTAGGGTTTAGGGATTAGGGTTTATGGTTTGGGTTTAGGGTTTAGAGTTGTAGGTTTTAGGGTTTAAAGTTTACGGTTAAGATTTTAAGGTTTTAGGGTTTAGGGTTAAGGATTTAGGGTTTAGGTTAAAGGGTTTTGGTTTTAGGTTTATGGTTTAAGTTTAAGTTTAGGGTTTAAGGATTTTTTAATAGAAAATAAATTCATATTCAACGTATATTCTTTTCAATTTCATCAACCAAGTAGCACCCCAAGTTTTCTATGACACAAGAAATGACATAGATAAAAAATGAGCACCCATAGAGAAAATTAAAAACCCTAGATAAGTAGAACCATATCTACTATAAAGTCACAGTTCCATAGGTAGCAGATCAGATCGGCCATTCTTCGGTTTCTCCAATTCCCATCAAAACCACCACTGCCTCTCAAGTAGTGGGATCCACCATAATATCCTCGATCTCTCCCTCCGCCACCACCATGGCTGTAACCTCCATCACTCCTCCTGCCTCCATAACCACCACTACTCTGACTGCCACCTCCATATCCACCAGCATCGCTAGATCCCACACCACCACTATGGTAACTGTCGCCTCTGCCTTTGCCTCCACCGCCAGATCTAGACTGATCCTAGTTGACGATGATGTTCCTACCATCAAAGTTCTGCCCATTCTTAAGGTTTAAGCTTTAGTTTATTGGGTTAAGGTTTAATGCTTTTAGTGTTCAAGGTTTAAGGTTTAGGGTTTAAGGTTTTTGGGTTTATAGTTGAGGTTTGGTTTAGAGTTTTAGGTTTAGTTGTGGTTTAGGGTTTAGGGTTTTAGTGTTTAGGGTTTTGGGTCTAGGGTTTAGGTTTTAGGGTTTAGGCTTTTAGGATTTGGGGTTGTAGGTTTCGGGTTGTTGGTTTAGGGTTGTTGGTTTTGGGTTTGGGGTTTAGGGTTAGTTTTAGGATTTAATGTTTCAGATTTAGAGTTTAGGGTTTTTCTTTTAAAAAAAATTAAGTAATTTGATAGGTTTAGGTTTATTTAATTTATTTTTTGTTTATCTGAGTTTATATTGTTTTCTTTTATGTTTATCTTTTATCTTTATATTTATTTTAGTTTAGGATTTTTATTTTAGTTTATTTTTTAAGTTTAGGTTTATTTTTTGTTAAGTTTTACTTTTATTTTGTTTTTTTTAAATTTAGGTTTTATTTTTTTACTTTTAGGTTTAGGTTTATGCTTTTATTTTATTTTATTTAGTTTAGGTTTTATGTTTTTATTTTAGGTTTATTTTTAGCTTTTATGTTTTAGTATAGATTTAGGTTTATTTTTAGTTTATTTTATTTTATTTAGTTTAGGTTTAGGTTTAGGTTTATATTATTAACTGGTCTTATTTATTTTAGTTTAGTTTATTTTAGTTTAGGTTTAGTTTATTTTATTTTTTATTTAATTTTATATTTTTTTTTTTTATGTTTATTTTTTTAGTTTAGGTTTTTATTTAGTTTATTTTTTATTTTATTTTTTATAATTTATGTTTATTTTTTTTTAATCTAGTTTACATTTTTATTTATTATATTTAAGTTTACTTTTTTATTTTATTTATTTTTTGGGTTTTATCTAAGTTTAGTTTAACTTTTATTATATATTTTATTTTATTTTATTTGGTTTATCATTTATTTATTTATGTTTATAGTAGCTCAGTTTTAGTTTGGGGTCAAAGTCAGTTCCAAGATCTGAGGAGGGTAGGGGTCAGATAGGGCCTGGTAGAAGTGCTCAGCTCAGGATAGGGTTTAAGTAGGGTAATCTGGTTGGGATTTGGGTGTGGTTGTGGAGTTAGGTTTAGTGTGGCCTGTGGCTCAGTGGCCTAAGGCCCAGTTAGTATAGTTTAGGGTTTAGGATTTTAGTTAGGGTAGGTGTGGGTTTAGTGAGGGGTCAGGTTGTGGTATTAGTTGGCTATGGTTATGGATTGGTCAGTGTAGTATAGTTTGGGATTTTAAGATTTGTTAGGGTTAGGGGTTAAGATTTAGGTAGGTTTAGGGTCTTAAACCAGTAGGTTTAATTTTAGTTTATTTATTTTTATTTTAGTTTATTTTATTTTATTTATTTATTATTTAATTGGTTAATTTAATTTACATTTTATTTATTTATTTTTTTATTTAGGTTTAGGTTTAAGTTTATGTTTTTAGTTTAGTTATTTTATTTTATTTTATATTTTTAGGTTTAGTTTAGGTTTTATTTTAGTTTTTAGGTTTAGGTTTTAGGTTTTATTTTTTGGTCTATTTTAGTTTTATTTTTAATTTATTTTGGTTAATTTTTTTATTTTATTTTATTTTATTTAGTTTAGGGTTTATTTTTAGTATATTTTAGGTTTAGGTTTAGGTTTTATTTATTTTAGTTTAGTTTAGGTTTATATTTATTTTATTTTGTTTATTTTAGGTTTTGGTTTTTTTTAAATTTAGGGTTTAGATTTTATTTTCTATTTATTTTTAAGGTTATTTTTTGGTTTAGGTTTTTATGTAGTTTTTATTTTATTTTATTTTAGATTTATTTTATTTTTATTTTACCTTTAGTTTATATTTTATTTAGGTTTTATATTTTTTAACTTTATTCTATTTTTTAGTTTAGTTTAAGTTCTTATTTATTTTATTTTAGTTTAGTTTTTATTTTTTATTTTATTATATTTTTATGTTTAGGATTAGGATTTATTTATTTTAGTTTAGTTTATCTAAGTTTAGGTTTATATTTATTTTATTTTGTTTATTTTTAGGTTTGATTTTATTTAAGTTTGGGTTTAGATTTTATTTTTATTTATTTTAAGTTTATTTTTTTAGTTTAGGTTTTATTTATTTTTTATTATATTTTATTTTAGATTTATTTTATTTTATTTTACATTTAGTTTTATTTTAATTAGGTTTTATTTTTAGTTTTATTTTATTTTTTTAGTTTTTTAGGTTCCATTTATTTTATTTTAGTTTAGTTTTATTTTTATTTTATTTTATTTTATTTTATTTAGGTTTAGGTGAGGTTTAGGTTTAGGTTTTTAGGTTTTAGCTGAGTTTATTTTATTTTAATTTACTTTATTTAAGTATAAGCATTATTATTTATTTTATTTTTTATTTAGTTTAGGCATTTTTAGGTTTTTGGCTTAGTGTTTAGTTTGGGAGTAGGATTTAGGGTTTATTTTAGATTGGGGTAAGGTTCAGGTTTAGGGTTTTGGGTTTAGGGTTTGGGGATAGGGTTTAGTGTTTAGGGTTTAGGTTTTATGGCTTAGGGTTAATGTCTAGGGTTTAGGATTTAGGGATTTTGTTACTTCTTTTTAATTTTCTTAATTTTTTATATTTTTTATTAAAATTAGGTTTAGGTTTATTTAGTTTATTTAGTGTATTTTAATTAATTTTAGTTTTTTTTTATTTTTATTTAGGTTTATTTTTATTTTTATTTAGTTTAGTTTATTTAATTTAGTTTATTTTCTTGGTTTAGGATTATTTTTTTACTTTAGTTTTTTTTTATTTTATATTTTAGGCTTATGTATTATTTTTTATTTTTAGGTTTAGGTTTAGGTTTTAGGATTTTATTTTAGGTTTATTTTTAAGTATTATTTTTTAGTTTAGGTTTAGGTTTATTTTTAGTTTATTTTATTTTATTTGGAGTTTAGGTATTTTATTTATTTTTGTTTAGTTTATTTTAGTTTAGGTTAGGTTTCTTTTATTTTTATTTTAGGTTTAGGTTTTTTCCTTTAAGTTTGGGGTTAAGGTTTTATTTATTTATTTATTTTTAGGTTAAATATTTAGATTTATTTTTTAGGTTTAGGTTTTTATTAGGTTTTTATTTTAGGTTTATTTTATTATTATTTTAGGATTAGTTTTTATTTTATTTAGGTATTTAATTTTTTAGTTTAGTTTAGGTTTTTATTTATTTTATTTTAATTTAGTTTTTAAATTTTATTTTCTTTTCTTTTTTCGATTTAGGTTTAAGTTTAGGTTTTGGTTTTGGTTTTAGTTTAGGTATTTATTTTATTTTATTTATTTTGCTTTATTTTGGTTTAAGTTTTTTTTATTTATTTTATTTTTAGGTTTTATTTAGTTTAGGTGTAGGTTTTTAGCTTTTTAGGGTTTTTAGGGTTTAGGGTTTAGGTTTTTTGGGGTTTAGGGTTTAGGTTTAGCTTTTAAGGTTTATGATTTAGGGTTTAGGTTGGGGTTTAGGATTTATGGTTTAGGGTTAGTTTTAGGGTTTAAGGTTTAAATTTTAGGTCTAAGGTTTAGGTTTTAGTTTAGAGTTTAGTGTTTTTGGTTTTCTTCTTAAGAGAGAACAAATTTATATTCAAAATTTATTCTTTTTGATTTCATCAACTAAGTGCCACACCAAGTTTTCTGAGACACAAGCAATGACATAGATAAAAAATGAGCATGTAAAGAGCAAATAAAAAACCCTTGATAATTAGAACTATCTATACTATAAAGATAAAGTTTTATAAGCAGCAGATTGTATTAACCATTCTTCAATTTCTCTAGTTCCCATCAGAATCACCCCAACCTCTCGAGCAGTGAGATCGACCATCATATCCTAGATCTCTCCCTCTGGCACCACCACGGCTGTAACCTCCATCGCTTTCATAACCACCACTGCTCCAACCACCGCCTCCATATCCACCAGCACCTCTAGATCCCTCTCCACCACTGTGGTAACCGCTGCCTTTGCCTTTGACTCCACCATTAGATCTAGACTAAGCGGATTGACGGTGATGTTCTTTCCATCAAGGTTCCACCCATTCTTAGGGTTTAGGTTTAGGGTCAGGTTTATTAGGTTTTGGTGTTTTGGATTATTTTTTTAATTTATTTAGTTTTTTTAGGTTTAGATTTAGGGTTTGGGGTTTAGGGTTTAAGGTTTAAGGTTACGATTTAGGGTTTAGGGTTTAGGGTTCATGGTGTAGGTTTTAAGGTTTAAGGTTTAGGGTTTTATGGTCTACACTTTTAAGGTTTAGGGTTAAATTTTAGGGTTTAAGGTTTAGGGTTTCGGGTTTAGGATTTAGGGTTTAAGGTTTAGGGTTTTTTTTTTAAACTAAGTAAACTGGTTGATTTAAGTTTAATAGTTTATTTAATTTAGGGTTTAGGGTTTAGGGTTTAGGGTTTAGGATTTAGGGATCAGGGTTTTCTTTTTTAAAATTAAGTTAACTGGTAGGTTTAATTTTATTTAGTTAATTTAGTTTATTTTATTTCATTTTATTATTTTTTTATATTTAGGTTTATTTTTTATTTTTATTTAGTTCAATTTATTTATTTAGGTTTATTTATTTTGGTTAAGTTTTTATTTTAGTTTATTTTTAGGTTTAGGTTCATGTTTAGGTTTTATTAGTTGGGTTTTATTTTTACAATATTTTTTTTAGGTTTATATTTTATTTTTATTTTAGGATTAGGTTTAGGTTTTTATTTTATTTTTTTTAGGTTTAGGTTTTAGGCTTATATTTTAGGTTTATAATTAGGTTTTATTTTTATAGTTAAGGTTTAGGTTTATTTTTATTATATTTTGTTTAGGTTTATGTTTAGGTTTTATTTATTTTAGTTTAGTTTTTTTATTTTAGGTTCAAGTTTATTTTATTTTATTGATTTTTTTTATTTTAGGTTTATGGTTTATTTTTTAGTTTAGGGTTTAAGTTTTATTTTGTATTCATTTTAGGTTTATTTTTTTAAGTTAAGACCATCTACTTGAGAGTAGTTTTTAATAGTTAAGAAATTTAACCTCAAAATGAACCCCCTAAACTGTGCATTCGGAGTAGCTTCAATAAAATTCCTTAGGTTTGCTGTCCGATGCCAGGGAATCAAAATCGATCTAAAGAAGATCAAGGCGATACCAAAAATGCCACCACCTAAAGTTTAACTCAACTCAGATCATTCTAAGGGCGGTTGGCGTATCTAAGATGCTTTATATCAAAACTATCAGGAAGATGTTAGCTATTATGATCACTTGTCAAATAGGACCCCAAGTTTAAGTGGGATGATAAGGGTGAACATGCCTTCAAAGACATCAAGCATTACCTGATGATGCCACCAGTTCGAGTAGCCCTTATCCCAAGCAAGCTGCTCATACTTTATACTACTAAGTTAGATGACTCCCTTAGTGCTTTGTTGGCCCAAGCTAATGATGAAGGGAAGGAAAATGCACTGTACTACCTCAACTATCATCTAATCCCTACTAAGGCTAATTATCCATTAAGAAGTAGTGCTCAGCTTTAATCTTTGAATCCCAAAAGCTACAACACTTCATGCTTCCTCATAAGGTGAATTTAATCTCAAGAATTAATCCACTACAGTATCTCATGATGCAGTCGATGCTATCTGGACAGCTGGCATGATGGTCCATGATCTTCTCGCAGTTTGACATTACCTTTGTACCTCACCATGCAGTTAAAGGATAAGCGTTATTGATTTTCTTAGCAACACACCCACTTCTTGCTGACTCTCTGCTTAGTGATGATCTTATTGATGAACAAATCATGAACATAGGGGATACTAGCATTCACATCTGGGAGATGTACTTTGATGGTGCAACTTCTTCTCAAAGAGGAGAAGAACCATAATCTACTATTCTAGGAATGGAAGGGGTAGGAATAATTCTCTTAATTCTAGACCGAGATGTGATGAGATTCTCATATCATCAATCTAATCCTTGCACCAACAATGAAGCTGAATATGAGGCTCTAATTATCGATCTGGAGTTAGTCGTTACTCTAAGCATCTAGAACATCAACATCTTCGGGGATTTTTAGCTAATTATCAGCCAAATCGTTGGGTCCTATAAGGTTATAAAGCCCAAGCTCCATCACTACCATAAGTACACCATGGAGTTATTATTTGAAATCCTAGAGGTTACTATTTATAAGATTCCTCAAGGATAGAATGCCAAGCATTCTTTATGCTTTCAAGCTTGCCAAGGAATTGACATTTAAATGATGAGTCCATATCAATAAAAGTCCAAAATAGACAAGTCTTATCTTTTATTGATATTGAACTCATCAAAAAGTACTCTCTTGAAGGGGAGGTTGCCATTACCAAGAAGGAAGAGAAGTTAGATTGGAGGAAAACATTCATGAATTACCTAAATAAAGGTGAACTACCTCTAGAAAAGTCCCAGCCAATCAGATAAAGTAGAGAGCACATTCCTACGCTTTTGTGGATGGTGCCTTATACTGGCGGACTTTTGATCATATGTGGTTACATTATTTAGACAAGAATGAAGCCTATAACATTATGACTGAGGCACACTTAGGATTATTTATAACCAACTAATTCGGCTTGAAGATTAAAGCCAAGATCAAGAAACTAAGATACTACTTATTTTTGATGATCAAAGATTGCATGGATACTGCTAGGCGATGCCACCAATGTGAAATACACAGTGTGGTCCTACACCGACCACCCAACATTCTACATCTTACATTGGCCTCATGGCCATTCGAGTGTTGAGGTACTGACATAGTAGTTCTGATCAATACTATTTCTTCCAAGGTTCATCAGTTCAACTTAGCTGCTACTGACTACTTTTCAAAAAGGTGAAGGTGATTTTGCTCAGAGAGGTGACAGCTCAGCATGTGCTCCAGATTTTTAGGAACCATATCGTATATAGGTTCGGAGTGCCTCGATGAATTATATTTGATCCAAATAATAAATAAGACATTCAATAACAATAAGTGATGGTGGCATGAGCAGTTAGTTGAAGCCTTATGGGCCTACCGCACCACATAGAGAACACTAACTCAGTATACTCCTTTCTCCTTAGTGTATGGGTCCGAAGTTGTTCTACCATTAGAAGTCCAACTCTCATCATAAAAGATAGATGTGGGTAACGAGATCACAACAGAGCAGAATGACAATCTGTGGGTAGCAAGATCACAATAGAGCCATTCTGTGATTATTTATTTTAGATTATTTTATTTTTTTTGTTTATTTAGGTTTATTTTTTATTTTTATTTAATTTAGCTTATTTATCTTAGGTTTATTTATTTTAGTTTAGGTTTTTTATTTTAGTTTATTTTTTAGGTTTAGGGTTAGGTTATGCTTATTTTATTAGTTTAGTTTTATTTTTATTATATTTTTTAGGTTTAGGTTTTATTTTTTATTTTTAGGTTTAAGTTTAGGTTTTTGTTTTATTTTTTTAGGTTTAAGTTTTTGGTATTTATTTTAGGTTAATTTTAGGTTTTATTTTTTAGTTTATGTTTAGGACTTTTTTAGTTTATTTTATTTTATTTAGTTTATGGTTTAGGTTTTGTTTATTTCAGATTTAGATTTAGGTTTTTTATATTTTAGTTTACGTTTAGGTTTATTTTATTTTGCTCATTTTAAGTTTAGGTTTTTTAGTTTAGGGTTTAGGTTTTATTTTTCTATTTATTTTTAAGTTTGTTTTTTATGTTTAGATTTTTATTTAGTTTTTATTTTATTTTATTTTAGGTTTTTTTTATTTTTATTTTATGTTCAGTTTTTATTTTATTTATGGTTTTAATTTTTAGGTTTATTTTATTTTTAGTTTACTTTAGTGTTAATTTATTTAATTTTATTTTACTTTAAATTTTTATTTTATTTTATTTTTATATTTAAGTTTAGGTTTAGGTTTTAACTTAGGTTTTTATTTTATTATTTTTTTTAATTTAGGTTTATGTTTTTTATTTATTTTATTTTTATATTTTTTATTTAGGTTTAGGTTTTTAGGTTTTTAGGATTTATGATTTAGGGTTTAGGGTTTGGGTATTAGTGTTTAGGGTTTAGGGTTATAGGTTTTAGGGTTTTTTTTTTTTTTTGGGAACCCCATGTAGGGGAATTTTATTGCCACAAAAAGAGGGTTATAAGGTCCTTAAAGGGGATAAACTCCAGAACTATTGCTCAAAGAGCTACAATCAGCCTAGGGAGTAGGGTTTTAGGGTTTAGGGTTTAGGGTTTGTGGTTTTAGGTTTTAGGTCATTAAGATTTATGATTTAGGGCAGGTAGGTTGGTTAGGTTTAGGGTTTAGGGTTAGGTTTTAAATATATATATATTTTAAATTAAATAAACCCAGTTTAAGTTTATTTAGTTTATTTTCATTTATTTTAGGTTTATTTTATTTTTATTTAATTTATTTATTTTATTTTGATTTATTTATTTTAGTTTCATTTTTTGTTTTAGTTTAATTAGGTTTAGTTTACTTTTAGTTTAGTTCTATTTTATTTTATATTTTAGGTTTATGATTTATTTTTTTATTTTATTTTAGGTTTAGTTTTAAATTTTATATTTTTAGGTTATAGGTTTTATTTTATGTTTATTTTAGGTTTTATATTTAATTGGTTTAGGTTTATTTTTAGTTTATTCTATTTTATTTATGATTTAGGTATAGTTTATTTTAGATTTATGTTTACATTTTATTTATTTTAGTTTAGGTTTAGGTTTATTTTATTTTTATTTTAGGTTTTAGTTTTTTTTTTAGTTTAGGATTTAGGTTTTATTTTTATTTATTTTTAGGTTTAAATTTTTATTTAGTTTTTCTTTTAGTTTATTTTAGGTTTATTTTATTTTGATTTTAGGTTTAGTTTTATTTTATTTAGGTTTTTATTTTAGTGATATTTTATTTATTTTACTTTAGTTTTATTTTAATTTTATTTTCTTTTGGGTTTAGGTTTAGGTTTAGTTTAGTTAAGGTTTAGGTTTTATTTTATTTATTTATTTTATTTTGGTTTAAGTTTTATTAATTTTATTTTAAGTTTTATTTAGTTTAGGTTTAGATTTTGACCTTTTAGTGGGGTGTTTGGGTGGGTGGTTTAGGGTTTAGGGTTTAGGGTTTAGAGTTTAGTGTTTAAGGTTTAGGTTTTAGGTTTTAGGCTTTAGGATTTTAGAGCTTAGGGTTTTGGATTTAGAGTTTAGGGTTTAGGTTTTAGGTCTGGGGTTCAAGTTTTAGTTCAGGGTTTAGGGTTTTTGCTTTTTTTTTCTAACCGAGAACAAATTAAGATTAACATTTCTTATTTTCAAATTCATCAATCAAGTAACACACCAAAATTTCTAAAACACAAGCATTGACATAGATAAAAAATGAGCACGCATAAAGAAATACAGAAACCCTAGATAATTAGAACCGTCTCTACTGTAAAGACATAATTCCATAAGCAACAAATGAAATTAGTCATTCTTCAGTTTCTCTAATTCCCATCAAAACCACCTCAGTCTCTCGAGTAGTGTGATCCACCATCATATCCCCGATCTGTCCCTCCACCACCACCACGGCTGTAACCTCCGTCCCTCCCCATGCCTCCATAACCAGCACAACTCTGACAATCACCTCCAGATCCGCCACCACCACTATGATAATCGTCCGCCTACGCCTTCACCTCCATCGCTATATCTAGACTCAACTTGGTTGGCGATGATTTTCCTGCCGTGATGGTTCTGCCCATTCTTAGGGTTTAGATTTATTAGGTTTTTTATTTAAGTTTATTTTTGAATTTATTTAGTTACTTTAGGTTAGGTTAAGGGTTCGTGGTTTATGGATAGGGTTTAGGGTTTAGGGTTTAGGGTTATGGTTCTGGATATTAGAGTTTAGGGATTAGGGTTTAGGTTTAGGTTTAGAATTATAATTTAGGATTTAGGATATAGGGTTTTTTAGGGTTTAGGGTTTAAGGTTTAGGGTTTAGGTTTTAGGTATAATGTTCAAGTTTTAGTTTAGGGTTTAGGGTTTTTAGTTTTTTTTTAGTAGAGAACAAATTCAGATCCAACATTTCTTCTTTTCAATTTCATCAACCAAGTAATACATCAAGTTTTCTAGGAAACAAGCAATGACATAGATAAAAAATGAGTGCACAAAGAGCAAATCAAAAACCTTGGATAACTAAAACCTTCTCTACTGCAAAGACACATTTCATATGTAACAAATCAAATCGATCGTTTCTTTCTTTCTTCTTAGTTTCCATCGAACCAGCCAGCCTCTTGAGTAGTGATCCACCATCATAGCATGATTCTCCGCCACCACCACAGTTGTAACCTCATGGCTCCTCCTGCCTCCATAACCACCACTTGCTCACCACCACCTCCATATCCACAATCCGCCACCTCCCCCTTGACTCCCTTAGATCTTGAAGCCTTGTTGGCGTGATGTTCTCTTATCAAGGTTAGCCATTCTTAGGGTTTAGGTTTAGGTTTTTCTTTATTAGATTTATGATTTAAATTTACTTTTAGATTTATTTAGTTACTTTAGGTTTAGGTTTAGGGTTTGGGGTTTTGGGTTTAGGGTTTAGGGTTAGGGTTTAGGGTTTAAGGTTTAGGCTATAGGGTTTAGGGTTTAGGGTTTAGGGTTTACAATTTTAGGGTTTATACTTTTAGGGTTTAGGGTTGTAGGTTTAAGTTTGTAGGTTTAGTGTTAGTTTTAGGGTTTAGGGATTAGGGTTTAGGATTTAGGGTTTATTAATTTTTTTTAGATTAAGTAAACTGGTAAGTTTAGGTTTATTTAGTTGATTTTTTATTTATTTTTATTTTATTTTTATTTAGGTTTAGTTTTTATTTTTGTTTAATTTTGTTTATTTATTTTAGGTTTATTTATTTTAGTTTAGGTTTTCTATTTTAGTTTATTTTTTAGGTCTAGGTTTTGGTTTAAGTTTATGTTTTAATTGAGTTTTATTTTAATTTTTTTAGGTTTAGGTTTTATTTTTAATTTTTAGGTTTTGGTTTTGGTTTTTATTTTACTTTTTAGGTTTAGGTTTAAGGTATTTTTTTAGGTTTATTTTTCAATTTTGGTTTAGGTTTACTTTTAGTTTATTATATTTTATTTAGTTCTGGTTTAGGTTTAGTTTATTTTAGGCTTAGGTTTTGGTTTAATTTATTTTAGTTTACTTTATTTTAGTTTTGGTTTAAGTTTAATTATTTTGTTTAGATTATTTTTATTTTAGGTTTAAGTTTTTATTTTAGTTTAGGGTTTACGTTTTATTTTCTATTTATTTTTTAGGTTTAGGTTTTAATTTAGCTTTTCTTTTAATTTTTAAAGTTTATTTTATTTTTATTTTATGTTTAGTTTATATTTTATTATGGTTTTTTATTCTTATGTTTATTTTATTATTATTTTTTATTTTGTTTAGCTTTTCTTTATTTTATTTTAGTTTATTTTTATTTTTTATTTTATTTTATTTTTAGGTTTAGCTTTAGGTTTTAGTTTAGGTTTCGTTTTATTATATTTTTTTTATTTAGCTTTAAGTTTTTTATTTATTTTATTTTTAGGTTTTATTTTGTTTAGGTTTAGGTTTTTAGGTTTTTAAGGTTTAGAGTTTAAGGTTTGTGGTTTAGCATTTTAGGGTTTATGGTTTTAGGGTTTAGGTTTAGGGTTAGGGTTAAGGGTTTAGGGTTTTGGGTTTAGTATTTAGGATTTAGGCTTTAGTGCTTTTCAGATTTATGGTATTGGGTTTTGGGTTAGCTTCGGGTTTAGGGTTAGTTTAGAGTTTAGGGTTCAGGGTTTAGGGTTTAGGGTTTAGGCTTTATGGTTTAGGGTTTTAGGGTTTAGTGTTTTATGGTTAGGGTTAGGGTTAGAGCTTAGGGTTTAGGGTTTAGGGTTTACGATTTAGGGTTTAGGGATAGTTTAGGGGTTTGGGTTTATGGTTTTGGGTTTTGGGTTTTTTGGGTTGTAGGTTTAGGGTTGTATGTTTATTGTTAGTTTTAGGGTTTAGGGTTTAGGATTTAGGATTAGGGATTACAGTTTAAGGATTAAGGATTTTAAAAAAAAAAATAAGTAAACCGATAGGTTTAGGTTTATTTAGTTTAATTTTTATTTATTTTTGGATTTTTTATTTCATTTTTTTTAGTTTATTTTTATGGTTTAGATTTAAGTTTATGTTAATTTATTAATTTTGTTTTATTTTTAATTTTTTTTAAGTTTAAGTTTATTTTTTATTTTTTAAGTTTTGGTTTAGGTTTTTATTTTATTTTTTTAGGTTTAGGTTTTTGGTTTTTAATTTATGTTTACTTTAGGTTTATGTTTATTTTTAGTTTATTTTATTTTATTTATTATAGGGTTCAGGTTTTGATTATTTTAGGTTTAAGTTTAGTTTTTTTATTTTAGTTTATGGCTTAGGTTTTATTTTTTTTATTTTTTTAGGTTTATTTTTATGTTTAGGTTTTTATTTTATTTTTATTTTAGTTTTATTTTATTTTTATTTTTTGTTTAGTTTTTATTATCTTTAGGTATTTTATTTTTAGGTTTATTTTATTTTTAGTTTAGTTTTGGTTTTTAATTATTTTGATTTATTTTAGTTTTTATTTTTTATATTATTATATTTTAGGATTCGGTTTAGGTTTAAGTTTTAGTTTAGGTTTTTATTTTATTTTTTATTTTATTTTATTTAGGTTTTGGGTTTTTATTTTTTTTTTAGTTTTAGGTTTTATTTAGTTTAGGTTTAGGTTTTTTGGTTTTTAGGGTTTAGGGTTTAGGATTTATGGTCTAGTGTTTAGGGTTTAGTATTTATGTTTGGGGCTTATGGTTTAGTGTTTAGGGTTGCAGATTTTATGGATTAGGGTTGAGGGTTTAAGGTTTAGGGTTTAGGGTTTTATGGTTTAGGGTTTAGGGTTTAGGCTTTAGAGTTATTGGTTTACGGTTTAGGATTTTTTTAATTTATTTTTAATTTTTTTTATTTAAGTATACTAGTAAGTTTAGTTTATTTAGTTTATTTTATTTATTTATTTTAGTTTATTTTATTTTTTATTTCAGTTTATTTTTATTTTTATTTAGTTAAGTTTATTTAGTTTAGGTTTACTAATTTTACTTTATTTTTAGGTATTGGATTAGGTTTAAATTTATTTTTTAGTTTAGTTTTATTTTTATTTTATTTTTTATGTTTAGGTTTTATATTTTATTTTTAGGTTTAGGTTTAGGTTTTTATTTTAGTTTTATAGGTTAGGTTTAAGTTTTATTTTAGGTTTATTTTTAGGTATTATTTTTTAGTTTATGTTTAGGCTTATTTTTAGTTTATTTTATTTTATTTTATTTTGTTTTGGTTTAGGTTTAGGTTTAGTTTATTTTAGGTTTAGGTTTTATTTTTTTTTAGTTTAGTTTATCATAGTTTAAGTTTAGGTTTATATTATTTTTATTTAAGGTTTAGTTTTTTTTTAATTTAGGGTTTAGGTTTTATTTCTTATTTATTTTTAGGTTTTATATTTAGGTTTATTTTTTAGGTTTAAGTTTCTATTTTAATATATTTTAGGTTTATTTTTTTATTTTAGGTTTAGTTTTTACTTTATTTAGGTTTATTATTATTTTTTACTTTAGTTTAGGTTTTTATTTAATTTATTTTTGTTTAGTTTTTATTTTTTTTATTTTCTTTTTAGGTTTAAGTTTTAGTTTATGTTTATATTTTGTTTTCTTTTTTCATTTTATTTTTGGTTTGGTTTTTTATTTATTTTATTTTTAGGCTTTATTTAGTTTAAGTTTAGGTTTTTAGCTTTTTAGGGTTTAGGGTTTAGGGTTTTGGTTTTAGGTTTTTATTTTAGATTTATTTTTAGGTTTTATATTTTAGTTTAGGTTTAGGTTTGTTTTTAGCTTATTTTATTTTATTCAGTATAGAGTTTATGTATATTTTATTGTAGGTTTATGTTTAGGTTTTATTTATTTTAGTTTAGTTTATTTTAGTTTAGGTTTAGGTTTATTTTGTTCATTTTATTTTTATTTTAGGTGAAATTTTTATTTTTAGTTTCGGGTATGGGTTCTATTTTTTATTTATTTTTAGGTTTCATTTTTATATTTATTTTTTAGGCTTAGGGTTTTGTTTAATTTTTATTTTATTTTTTATTAGTTTATTTTATTTTATTTTTAGGTCTTGGTTTAGATTTTAGTTTAGATTTTTATTTTATTTTGTCATTTTATTTTATTTCGGTTCAAGTTTTATTTATTTATTTTATTTTTAGATTTTATTTTGTTTAGGTTTAGGTTTAGGTTTTTAGGATTTTAAGGTTTAGGGTTAAGGGTTTAGGGTTTAGGGTTTAGGGTTTTAGGGTTTAGGGTTTTAGGTTTAGGTTTATAGTTTGGTTTAGGGCTTAGTGTTCAGGCTATAGGGTTTAGAGTTTTTAGGGTTTAGGATTTATGGTGTAGGGTTTTAGGGTTTAGGGTTTAGGGTTTAGGGTTAGTTCAGGGTTTAGGGTTTAGGGTTACAGTAAGGGTTTAAGTTTAGGGTTTAGGGTTTGGGGCTTACAGTTTAGGGTTTAGGGTTTAGGGTTTAGGGTTTAGTGGTTTTTAGGCTTTAGGGCTTACGGTTGTAGGTTTAGAGTTTATTTTAGGGTTTAAAGTTTAGGGTTTAGGAATTAGGGTTTAAGGTTTTTTTTAAAATTAAGTAAACCAGTAGGTTATGTTTATTTAGTTTATTTTTTATTAATTTTAGTTTATTTTATTTTTTATTTTATTTAGTTTAGTTTATTTATTTTATGTTTACTTATTTTAGTTTAAGTATTTTTTATTTTAGTTTTTTATTTAGGTTTAGGTTTAGATTTATGTTTAGTTTTATTTTTATTTTATTTTTTAGGTTTAGGTTCTATTTTTTATTTTTGGGTATATGTTTAGGTTTTTATTTTTTTGGTTTAGGTTTTAGGTTTTTATTTTAGATTTATTTTTAGATTTTTTTTAGTTTAGGTTTAGGTTTATTTTTAGTTTATTTTATTTTATTTAGTTTAGGGTTTAGGTTTAGTTTATTTTAGGCTTAGGTTTAGGTTTTATTTATTTTTGTTTAGTTTATTTTAGATTATGTTTATGTTTATTTTATTTTGTTTATTTTAGGTTTAGGTTTTTTATTTTAGTTTAGGGTTTAGGTTTTATTTTTTATTTATTTTTAGGTTTTACTTTTAGGTTTATTTTTTAAGTTTATGTTTTTATTTAGCTTTTATTTTATTTAGGGTTTTGTGCCACCATCCTTCAAGATCTTTGATGTCATTGGGAGCCCATGATAACACATTGCACACTTTAGAGCCAGCTTTTGCAACACCGGTGACAGCAATGCACTCCTCTTCCTCCTTTTCGTTAGCAACCTGTCAGGTGTTGCATTTGATTGTATAAAGCCAATGGTTTGGTGAAGACTTTTGCTGAGTTGGAGCACCTCTTCATCAAGAGGTTTGCTGGAGCTCAATAGAGGGTGACTGTAGGTGACATCATTGTAGAGAAGCAAAAACTCAATGAATTCCTTGTTGATTATATTCTCGGGTTACTCGAAATGAAAACCACTATTTGAGCGCATGCCATTGAGATTCTTCTTAAGAATATCCATGGCCAAGTCGCCTTCTTTCCTAAGGACTTTACCATCAAAATATTTGAGAAATTAAGCAACAAGGCGGTTAGCCTATAAGAGAAAGCCAAACCTTTCTCGACCAATCATCTAGGCCCAAGCCGCATAAAGATTTTGAGAAGAAGCTAGGGACAATTGTGTCAATGGACAGAGGGAAGCAACTAGCTAGAGTTTAGTATGAGAGACATGAGCTCAGCAGCCTCTTTTTTGCCTCCTCTTTAGCCACCTAGGCCATCATACTGGCCACCATAGCTACCACAATGACCATTTCCACTTGCTTAGTAGCCCACCCAATAGCAGTATTCATATCCATCACCATGTAGCTACTTTCTACCTACTCTTGTCGATAGATTGAACAAGCCATATTCTAGGATAATCTTTAAGAATCTCCTAAAGAAACTTGACTTTCAGTTACCAAAGTCTAAGAGGCCGGAGGAAGTGAGCAAGAGTGATGATCCTAGCTATTTCCCCTACCACCACATATTAGGCCATGTCTTAGAGGATTGTATCACTTTTAAGGACTAGCTTGAGCATAGCTATAATTTGAGAGCAATAATTATCCCTAAAGAAGACTTATTAAAATAACCATCCAATTTTGTTAGAGAAATCCTTAAGGATACTTGCGATCCTCTTAAGACCAAAGAAGGTTAGTATATCTCCCTATCTCGAACCTCTAAGAAGATTATTTCTAAGATCAAGAAGCTTTCCTTTCAGGTGCTTGAAGTAGCTCATACCTCCAACACCAAGGAAGTTTTTCTAGTCGCAAAGGATAACTCGAGGAATGTGTGACCCGGGAGCGAGCGACTCACCATACTTGCTCCGAATAGTCCAATAGCGCAGCCACCGTCTGAGTCAAGTACTCCCTCCACTGTTATAACTACAACCACTTCTGCTAGCTCCTCTTTATTGGCAGAAGTGTTGTATTTATGGATACGAGCACTAAATCTCTTACTCCACTTACTTTATTTGATTTTCATCATGTATCTCTACCCAAAAAGAAATTAATGAAGAAAGTCAATTCTACTTATATATTGTTTACTTTTGATGCTCTTGATTTTATTCCTATTGAAAGCTCTCCGAGTTTAAATAAAAATAATAACTTTAGTAGTTTTGATCCTTTCCTTTTTGATTTAGAGTTAGACTATCCTTATATGAATCAATCAGGTTCACCTCTTAAGATTGACTTGGAGACAACTGACTCCTAGGATCTAATAGGAGAAGCTGTAGGTATGCCCGATGAGAAGGTAGAACTTTCCACAAGCTCATCATTCCAAGAAGTCACTGAAGTCAACCAATCAGTGGCAAAGTTCTACCTCCTAGGGTAGCACCTCAAGATAAAGGTAAGCAAGTCATTGGTTTCATTAACCATATAGCCCCACCATAGGATGCTCCACCCATGGATATGCTTGTGGAGGACCAAGCTAGAGTTGATTCTAATGTCTTAGCTCACCTTAGAAAGTTTCTAGCTAAGTTAAGCATATACGACGCCCTTGGTCTTATCCAAATAGATGAGGGAATCACTAATCAAGTCCTTACTTGATCTAGAGATATGCTTAGCCTAGTTGATCGGTACTAAAGGGGAGGCATGTCACTCGAAGGATATATTATGAGTTACATTCAGTGATGAATACTTACTCCTAGGGATGACCGAGCATAATAGCCTATTTACATTATTGTGAATGTTGGTAGATATAGGCTATCTCAAGTTCTGGTTGACCTAGGTGTATTAATCAACATTATGAGTTTATGAACCCTTGCCTACTTGAGTATTGACATCTCCAAACTCCAAAAAGAAAGGATAACGTTGAGAGGATTCAATGAACAAGGCGAGAGGGCCATGTGGTGTTTATTTTTGGATTTATGTGGGGACACCACAAATCATAAGGGGGGTACTTTTTGAGTGATTGGATACAACATTAAGGTATGATGTACTATCTCAAAAGATAGAGACATCACCCTACAATGGACCTAATCACGTAATAAAGACTCCAAAGGCATGATGGGTCAATGAATGTACAAGAGATTTTTACCCTACTTTACATGGATGAATAATACAAGGTTTATATTAAACTAGGTTCTTAAGTTCCCTATGGAGGCAAGCCTCCATAATTAATTACATTTTAGGAAATGAAACTTCCTGAGAATACTCTCGATTAAACAAGACAACTATCATCTCCAAAGATTTTAAGGTTAGACTATCAAAGGATTGGTGGTATTTGGAAAATCAATTGGGAAAGTTCAAGGAGATGACTTATTTTTGGAATCCAAATGAAATAAGTAGGATATTCTCCTGATGCTAGGAAGCCTAGTGAGCATTCCAATCTATCCTATGGTTGGGCTTTATAATTTTGAAGTTGAGTAAATTTATATGTTTTGAGTTGAAATTTAATTAGATTATAAGTGCTTATATTGCACCAACAGAAGGTTGTGAGAATGCCTAAGAGGTGAGGATTTATGCTTGTAGCTTGAAGGAAATGTCTACCTTGGATCCTAAATCTAGGGAGCTTTAGTATGAGCTAATCCAAGACCTAAATCTAAGTGACAGGTGGACATAAGGGTTTACCTCTACAAGAGATTATAAATTGTCTACTTCTAGACTTATAATCGCCTGGAGTGGCCGCCAGCTAACTCCTCATATGATTTTAAAATAATGTAGTCTGATCTTGTGCATTGCAAGATATCTAGGGTATTTATTTAATTAGAAAGAGACTAAAGTCATAAACACACTCCCTAAGATACTAGAGCATGAGTGGTATGAGCATATGACTTAATCTATAGATGCAAAATCTTTTTAAATTTTATTTTATTTTAGACACATGATTTTGATAGAGGCTTTAGGATTTCTTATGCCTAAATGCATGATGAAACAGGTTAGGGTCAAATCAACTAGAGGAAGGTGTTCTTCACCACAAGGGATGCCCTCATAGGTCAACCATTCCTTTATCGTGGAAGGATGGATATCCTTCATGTTCAAGAGAAAAAGATTATGCATGCATGACGTGATACATACAACCATATAGCTAAGGGGTTGCTAAATCTTTTAATTATCTTATTTATATCTTAGGCTTTATGATGAGGTTATGAGTTGTTTAAAGTTTAGTTATGAGTGATTAGTTGGGTAGAAAATTTATTTTTATACTAAGAGCTTAATCGTATCCAAGCCACACATTAAAGCATAAATCATTAAGATGCATGTCGTCCTAATGCACAATGTAAACATAACATCAAACAATTATATAAAAGAATTGTAAACAACCAGAAGGGATAAAAGATGGTTAGCCGAGCTCTACCCTTATACAATCTTGAATATGAAAGAATAATTATAATTGTATTAAATGCTATGGGGGACTTCTTTCTTCATATCTCCATTTATGATTTGGTTCCTTCTTTTATTTGGATGGTGCTTGCTTCAAAGGCATCACAAGGCACCCTAAGACAAAGCCTTCTATCCACTACTCATCCTAATCCCCCATAGAACTAATCCTAATTCTTATTGCAAAAATTATAGTTATGTGGGAAAAATAAAATCTAATTACACCTAAAAAATAGAGGTTAGCTAAATATACACATAATCCCAAGCAGTTGTATTTATAATTTGGACTTATCACCCTACACATGGGTAACTAAGCCCACCTATCCTAGCTTGGATTATGCTTAAGGATTTAAGCAACTTGCAAAAAGAGCATTCACATTTATTTTTAAGCATCCCTTAAGCATAATCCCCTATATAAAACATGATTAAGCTAATATTGACTAATCATCCTATCTACAAAGCATACACCCTAACATCCAATCTGAAATAATACATTATAAAGAAAAACATACAACACCTCATGCGACGTCTTAACTTAGAGCTAGAAGTAGTGACTTAATTCTAATGTGTGTATTAAGGCTTGTGTGGTATGTCTTATTAAGCATTAGTGTTACATTTTCTAAGTGTAGAAGGATTCAATTAACTTGAAAGGTTGATTTCACTTAAAGTAGTTTAATTGATTTATGAATTTTAATTTGTGTTTTCTTTTGTTTCATTTGATTACACTTAGCAACTAAGTGTTACAAAGAGAGAAAATTAGGATTTCCCTCTTTCATCCATACCTTAAGTCACTTTCTAAAGTATATTAATTTGATTTAGTTCTATTTAGTGAATGGCTTATTAAATGATTTAATTAATCATAAGTTTAGGTTCACTTTAAATAATCTTATTAAAAATGAAAGGCATCTTAAGATTAATTTAATTGAATTACTACCACATGACATATATTAAATCATTCCTTTCCATCACATGTAACATCCATATGATTTAATCTTAAGTGTATCTATACATGAAACATATTTTAGCACACTTAAATGATGAATGTATGTGTATGTTTAGAATTTATATTTTATTTGATTGAATAATTTAAACATATTAACTTAACTTTATCCAAATTTTTATACAAAAAGGACATAAGAATAAAATTAAATAGACATGTGCCATTGTTAAATTAGGGAAGTGAGGTAATCAAATGACCTCCTTGGAGCTAGCTAAAGCATCGTATTCTCGGGAAGTCTAGACTATATACTCATTTACATTCAAACATATGTAAATTCATATACAAGAACATAGGAAGTAAGCTCCAAATCATATGGCTAATTAATTCAACAACTTAGTAAATTATGAATGCATGCAATTTTAATGTAAAATGTGATTTTCATTCACTAATCACATATACATATACATGTACAAAGATATAGGCAAGTACATGTCATTATTAAACCAAGGAGGTGAGGTAATTAAATGACCTCCTTGGGGCTAACTAAAGCCTCGTATTCCCGGGATGTCCAGATTATATGCATGCTTTTTGTGGACACACATGGATGTATACGTAAATGAGGGAAAGAAAACCATGCAAAGATTGTATATTTTTTTGATTGAATCATTTATATATATGAATTAAAGCTTTATCCAAATTCTAATGTTGAAAAATACATAAGATTGAAATCAAATGGGTACCATGCTCTTATTGAACCATGGAAATTAGGTAATCAAATGGCCTCCTTGGGGCTCGCTAAAGTCTCGTGTTCCTGGGATGTCCAAACTATATACCAATTACAATTGATTCTTATATAAATCAACACGTGAATAGAGAAAAGATAACTCAACATTCATACACTTAAGCTATAAGCACATGCTTTTCTTATGCATTTATAATTATCATCATAACACATATTATTACTAATTTATAAACTTTTAAAAAATATATTTGGATTTAATAGTGATAATAGCCACACATATATTTAATTAAATTGACACATGCAAGCTTACATAAAGGAAATAGATTTTATTTTACTTGATTTTGAAAATATGGATGCATGAATTGAAATGACATACCAAATATAACATGATTGGAAAAAGGATAATGAAATATATGCATGTGATTCATTCAACCAAACTAGTTCTTTAGGATAATAAAATCAAATAAGATTATTTAAAGCAAAGCAAAGCTTCTTTATTAATTAAGTTTTGGATTTGATTTGATTTAAAGAGGAGAAGAGAAATCATCACTTATTATTTTAAACCCATTTCCATAATAGTGATTTAATTTAATTTAAGGAAATATAATTAAGTTGATTTTATGGGTTAATTAAGTTGAACCCTTAATTAGATGAATTAATTACCTTACTTGCGTCACCATAAAGTAATTTACTAAATAATTATGAGCCAACATGATATGCACAGAAAATAAACTTGCAATGATCCTAGGAAATAAAAGGGGCCTAATGCAATTAGCTTACAATTAATAGTTAATTAGATTAAAGGACTTAATTAATTACTCTTATGGTTTTCCCACACATATGGACTAACCATAATTTCATTAAACTCCTTTAGGTTATTAAACACCAAAAGATCTACCCCATGATTTAATTAATTAAGTTCTGATGTGATTATGATTTTAATTTGATTATGTAATTTAATTAATTAGTTAAATCTTAATTAATTTCATTTTTAAAAATGGGAGAAATGAACTTAGGGAAAGGAGTCCAAACTGTATTTCTTAGTTCACTTAAAGTTGAACAATCATTAATAAACTTAATTAACCAATTTCTTACAATTTATGAGATTAATTAATCAGTAATTAATTTAAAAGAGTAGTTAAGGTTTAATTAGTCAATTTTTCTAATTAATTGAGTAATAAATCCCAAGAAAATCAAGGGAGGCAGAGGTCATCCCATTAAATTATCCCACAAAATTTGGCATTAATTACTTAAGTAATTAAACTAATAAATTTTGTAAATAAACTTTAATTAAATTTTAATTACTATTCAAAATTAGTTAAGATCATTTTTAATTAATTCTCCTCTGAAATACCGTTAAAATATGTATTTATTTACATTTTTTATTTCTATATGATTTGTTATTATTTTTAGAAGTTTGAGCCATTAAAAATGACTAATTAAGCCTAATTAAATGCTAATCTTATTGACGCCACATGATGTGGTGATGTGGCACCCTTTCCACATGGCACCGTAGGATTGGCTACTTAAAACTTATCTGACACAGCGCTTACGTGGCAGTGGAGAATGTACTTTCTTGTCCTCCATCTGATCTAAGGTCAAATGGTTACAATTCATCCCACAGTTTAATAAGATTAAATTAGATCGATCTAGCAGATCTAATCACAACCACCTATTCCAATCAAGTGGAACAGACGGTGCATGATTTAATCTCACATGGGTGAGGGAGAAAGGAGTTCATTCACCATTTCTCACTTGATCCAAGCTTACCTTGGCTCGAATCAGCTCCAAAAAGATCCCACACCTTCATAACATTGATCAGAGGGGATCCAATGGTCAAGATCACATGAGATGCAAGTTTTCTTCAAAAAGCTCCAACCCATTTTTTCCTAAGAATTAGTTTTGGAAGCAAACCTCATCGAAGATCAGGATCGGCCGCTCAAATGATTGAGGAAGCTTCATCTAGTGGAGATGAAGCCTTGTTGACTAGCAATTGGATTTATTCCTTGATGTTTGCTCAGAAGGCCATGAATTGATGATTTGGAGCTTGGCTTTGATCAAAGTCCCACCTTCAGTGCTCAGGAAGCTTGGGAGATAATTTGTTCTTGGTAGACAAGGCCTAGGGAAGGTTTGTGCAAAGTTAATTTGAGTTTGATGGAAAAATGGGGAAGTTAGGTTAGAAATGGGAGTGTCCTATTTTAGGAAGGATGGAAATTGCATTTCTTGATCGATGAATGATCTTGGGAGCTTAAGGAATGGCTTTAGTAGCTAGTCTTGGGTAGCTAGAGCTATGAGAAATAATTTTTCTGTGTGTTTGAGTGGAAATAAGGGGGTTTGTACCCCCTTTATCTTGATCAGATGGTGGGTTCAGGTTTGGCTTTTAGTGGCCGTCCGACCATCTCAAGGAGATGTGGGTGGCAGGGAGGAGGTGAGTTGGCTCCACATGGTTGGTTGAAAGTGTGGAGGTGGCTGCTAAGGAGGAATCATAGGTGTGTTATGGGTTTCAAATGGTTCAATGGGGAGGGTGAAGTTATTTCACCTCCAATGGATCATAGCAAACAACCATTGGAGAGTTCCAAGTAAGAAAAAACTTACATGGGTGGCTCATGTGATGTCTTTGAAGAATCATTATTTGGCATTGATTTGATTTGGGTTGAAATGAATGGATGTTCAAATTTCAACTCAATTGAGTTGATTTGGTTAGTTTGGCTGAATTTGACTCATTTAAGTCAAATTGGGTCAAGTTTACCAATGGGTCAAATTAGGTCAAACCAAAGGTTAGGTCAAGTTCATATGATCATTTGGGATATTTTTGTTCAATTGGTTTGGTTTAGTTTGGCTTAGATTTGATTCTGGCTCATTTGAATTCATTTGGGTCAAATGGGATAAGTTGACCAATTTGATAGAATTGGCCAAATTGGCTTGGGTTGGGTGTTGGTTTGGGTTTAGTTGACCAATTGATGATTATTGTAGGCTTTGGTTTCAATTAATTTGGATTTGGTTTTGCTTTAGGCTAACTTGAACCTTTAGGTCATTTTGGGCTAAGTAGGTCAATTGGGTTCAATTGAGTCCAATCATGGCTTTGGTCAAGTTCGATAATCTATTTGGAATAAACTTGAGTCATTGGTTACAATCAATTTAGTTTATATTTTGATTTAACCCAATTTGATCTTTTAGGTTAATTTGGGTCAACTTCGTTCAAGAGGGCCAATTGGGTTTGGTTTAACTCAATTGAAGGTCAAGTCATATTCAAATATTAATTTTTATTTGGTATGAATCGTTGGTTTCATGGGATTTGGCTTAGGTTACAATTTAGCTAGTTTGGGTTCATATGGGATAATGGGTTGACTTGGTCAAATGACCATGTTGACTTGGGTTGACCCAATTTGGGACAATTAATCAACTTAGAGTGATCAATAATCATGATGGGAGTTTTTCATGGGCTTGGTTCAATGCAATTTGGGTAGGATTAAAACTTGGCTCAAATAGGTCAAATTGCCCACTTAAGGTTAAGCAGACCAATTGGGTTTAGTTGACTTGATTTTGGGTTGAGTTTGAGTTAGTTGACTTTATATATGGATTTAGGATTGATATATAAATTCAATCGTAATTGACTTGGGTTCAAATGAGTTTTGGTTCATTTGAACATTTCAAGTCAAAAGAGTTAAGTTGGGTTTGACTTGGGTAGATTTTGGTTTGGCTTGATGATTGTAGATTTCATTTATATTTGTGAATATGATTGATGGTATGATTGATTCATGAGAAAATAAATTGAATTTGGGATTTGGAATGAAGGAATTTGGCTAAGTCCATGGAGTTGTGTCAAGTGGCGTAAGTTTGGATTTTGATTTGGTTTGATTTAGTTTTGATGATTTAAATGTACATTTTATTTAAAATATGATTGATTTGTGAATATGATTGAAAATATAATTGATTTGTGAGAAAATTAATTCAGTTTTATATGATTTGGATTAATATTTGGCTAAGACCATGGGATAGGTCATATGGCTTAAGAAGGTTTTGATTTAATTTGATTTAGTTTGATTTAATTTTGATCATTTGAATGTAGATTTATTTATATTTTGGAAGATGGTTGAACATATAAATTGATTATGAGAAAATCAATTGATTTTGAATTGATTTGAATTAAGATTTGGCTAAGTCCATGGGATAGGTCATATAGCTTAGGAAGGGTTTCAAGTTTGGATTTAATAATAGGCTTCAATCATTTGGTTTTGAAATTGGGGCTTGGATTTGGATTTGAATTTGATGTTTAAATTGAACTTGAGGTTTGGTTTGAGAAGGTGAATATGGATTGGATTTGGGTTGTAGGGTAGGTGGATTATCCTAATCCCTAAGGCATAACCTAATCCTATGGTTAACTTTTCTAATTCTTTAGGCTTAGGTTAAGTGTTTACCTAATTGTTAGAAGTGTCTTATGACTAGGGAAGTCTTAGTGTCTAGAAGACTCTGAAGTCTAAGATGGGAAGATTAAATTCGTGCTTCAAAAATGAGGTCAACAGGCCTTAGGCTCTATAGTGTTGCCCTTGGATATAGATGATTAGAAGACCGAAGGTTTCACATTATAGACTCGGATACATCTTTCAATACTTTTCTTGGGAAACCATGAATACATGAGAATAACATAGTTCCATCCTCTCTACATCAGTGTATGAAGTTCATGAGAGCTGGGATCGTTTACTGTGTCAAAGGAGATCTCAAGCCATTTATAATTCATTAGGTCAGCATATATGAGGATGCGGCTTACTTCCTCCCTCAAAATCAACAAGTCTATTCTCATAAACTTGGCAAAAGTTTAAAAATAAAAGAAAAAAATAGAAAGAAAAAAGAAAAGAGAACTAGAAAAAGGAATGAAAAAAGAAAATGAAAAAGAAAATAAAAGGGAGCGGAAATAAACTTGGAGGAGGAAGTTGAGCCTGACATTAAATTACACCCATAGTTCGTTACTCCATTCGAACATATGGATAGGATGACCTGACCTCCACCAGGTAGAGGAAGAGGCCAGTTCAGAGGCAGTCCCAAGGGTGAAAAATCTCTTTAAAAGCCACCTAATTTAAGATCTATCTCAGCTACCACGAGTACAGCTCCTATTCATATAGACTTGGAATCTAGTTTATAGGATGAGTCTTATATGGATAGCACCCTAGACAGCTCTTCTCAGTAGTAGATTCCCTTAGAGGTGACACTTGAGCTAGATAGAGATGAAGTCTGGGCTCCAAAGCAAAACATAAGTGTATTCAAGTCTATATGTGAAATAGTTAGGCAAAAGAGCTTACTGCTAACCCTATCAAGCAAGCTCCTAGACGCATGCGATTCGTTATAGAATAATAGGTCATTTATGAAGTCAAGAAATTGATCAATGCTGGCTTCATCTCAAAAGAAAGATACCTTACATGGTTAGCCAGCATCATCTTAGTTAAGAAAAAAAAATGGCCAAATTCACATATGCTTTGATTTTATGGATTTATATAAGGCATGCCCAAAAATAAATTTTCACTACCAATCCTAGAGCTGATGGAGGACATTGCCTCATCTCATGCATTTTTCTATTTCATGGATAGCTCATTTAGATATAACCAAATAAATATGGCCACTACAGATGAAAGGGAAACTACTTTTAGAACCCATGATCAAAATCTATTATTATAAGGTCATGCCTTTCAGCCTTAAAATTATCGGTCCTACATACCAATGGGCTACGACTCGAAATTGACAAACTCATTCACCATCAGGTTGAGTATTATGTCGATGATCTCTTGATCAAAAGTAGAGAAAAGGAAGACTACCTCTTTGACTTTAGAGTAGTTTTGGAATAATTAAGATAATTTAACCTCAAAATGAACCCCCTGAAGTATGCATTTGGAGTAATTTTAGAGAAATTCCTTAGGTTTGTTGTCTGACACCATGGAATTGAAATTGATCCTGAGAAGATTAAGGCGATATTAGAAATGCAACCCCTAAAATTTTAACTCAACTCAAATCATTCCATGGGAAATTAGCATATATAAGATGCTTTATATCCAACCTTTCAGGAAGATGTCAGCCATTCTCAGCACTTATTAGAAAGGATGCCAAGTTCAAGTGGGATGACAAGTGTAAGCATGCCTTCAAAGACATCAAGCATTACCTGATGAAGTCTCCCGTTCTAGCAGCCCCTATCCCGAGCAAGCCGCTCATACTTTACATTGCTACATTAGATGACTCCTTGGTGCTTTGTTGGCCCAAGACAATGATGAAGGGAAGGAAATTGCCCTATACTACCTCAACCATCATCTAATCCTTGTTAAGGTTAATTATCCACTCATTGAGAAGCATTGCCTAGCATTAATCTTTACATCCCAAAAACTACAGCACTACATGCTTCCTCATAAGGTGAATTTAATCTCTAGGATCAATCCACTATAGTATCTCATGACACGATCGATGTTATCTAGATAGTTGACACGATGGTCCATGATTCTCTCACAGCTTGACATTACCTTTGTACTTCTCCATGCGGTGAAAGGCAAATGTTAGTAGATTTCTTAGTAGTACACCAACTTCCTGTTGTCTATCTGCGTAGTGATGATCTGCCTGATGAAAAAATCATGAACTTAGTGGATAGTAGCATTCACTACTGGGAGATGTACGTTGATGGTGCAGCTTCCTCTCAAAGAGGAGAAGAACCACAATCTACTATTCTAGGAAAGGCAGAGGAAGGAATAGATCTCTTAACTCTAGACTATAATCTTATGAGATTCTCATATCATCTATTCAATCCTTGGTTTTGGGGTTTTGGGTTTAGGGTTTTACAGTTTAAGCTTTTAGGGTTTAGGGGGTTTAGAATCAGGGTTAAGGGTTTAGGGTTTTTTAAGGTTTAGGGTTTAGAGTTTGGGGTTTAGGGTTTAAGGTTGTAAGTTTAGGGTTTAGGGTTTATGGTTTGTGGTTTTGGGGCTTAGGTTTTATACTTTTAGGGTTTAGGGTTAGCATTTGGATTTATGGTTTAGCGTTTAGGGTCTAGGGTTTATTGTTTAGGATTTTTTATGGTTTAGCATTTAAGGTTTAGGGGTTTTTTTAAAATTAAGTAAACCGGTAGATTTAGGTTTATTTAGTTTAATTTTTTTATTCCTTTTAGTTTATTTTATTATATTTTTATTTAGGTTTATTTTTTATTTTTATTTAGTTTTGTTTTTTTATTTTAGGTTTATTTATTTAAGTTTAGGTTTTTTATTTTATTTTATTTTTTAGGTTTATGTTTAGGTTTATGTTTATTTTTTTGGTTTAGTTTTATTTTTATTTTTTTAGGTGTAGGTTTTATTTTTTGATTTTAGGTTTAGGTTTAGGTTTTTTTTTAGGTTTTGGTTTTAGGATTTTATTTATGATTATTTTTCAATTTAGGTTTATGTTTATTTTTAGTTTAGTTTATTTTATTTAGTTTAGGATTAGGTTTAGGTTTAGTTCATTTTAAGTTTAGGCTTTGGTTTTATTTATTTTAGTTTAGGTATAGGTTTATTTTTTTTATTTTTGGTTTTGGTTTTTTTTATTTTAGGGTTTAGGTTTTATTTTTTAGTAATTTATAAGTTTATTTTTTAGGTTTAGGTTTTTATTTAGTTTTTATTTTATTTTATTTTAACTTTATTTTATTTTTGTTTTACGTTTAGTTTTTATTTTGTTTTTATGTTTATTTTATTTTTTAGTTTAGTTTAGGTTTTTATTTAATTTATTTTAGTTTCCCTATTCAAGATCACTACAATTCCTCTTCGGGCGGCTGTAGGACAGATGACCCCCTATAGGTAGTAGGGTAGGATGGATGGTATCGCTCAGATTGATGCCAATCCTCCTAACTATGTAATTTAATTTTTGGGTTTAGGCTTAGGTTTAGGTTTAGGTTTAGTTTAGGTTTTTATTTTGTTTTACTTATTTTATTTTATTTAGGCTTAGGTTTAGGTTTAGGTTTAGGTTTTAGTTTAGGTTTTTATTTTGTTTTACTTATTTTATTTTATTTTCAACATTTCTTCTTTTCAATTTTATCAACCAAGTAACACACTAAGTTTTCTAAGACACAAGCAATGATAAAGATAAAAAATGAACAAGCATAGAGCAAATAAAAAACCCTAGATAATTAGAACCATGTCTACTATAAAGACATAGTTCCATATGAAGTAGATAAGATCGGTCGTTCTTCAATTTCTCCAGTTCCAATCAAAACCACCTCGACCTCTCGAGTAGTAGGATCCACCATCATATCCCTGATCTCTCCCTCCGTCACCACCATGGTTGTTACCTCTGTCACTCCTCCCACCTTCATAACCAACACCACTCTGACCACCACCTCCATATCCACCAGCACCTCTAGATCCCTTGCCACCACTACGATAACCACCACCTCCACCTTACGCCTAGATTTAGGCAGCACAGTTGTGATGATGTTCACCATCAAGGTTCTTCCCATTCTTATGGTTTAGGTTTAGGTTTATTAGTTTTAGGGTTTAGGTTTATTTTTAATTTTTTTAGTTACTTTAGGTTTCTATTTAGGGTTTGGGGTTTAGTGTTTAGGGTTTAGGGTTAGGATTTAAGGTTTAGGGTTTAGGGTTTAGGGATTAGGGTTTTGGGTTTAATGGTTTATGCTTTTAAGGTTTAGGATTTAGAATTTGGGTTCAGGGTTTAGGAATTAGGGCTTTTTAGGGTTTATGGTTTAGGGTTTGGGGTTTAGGGTTTAGGTTTTGGGTTTTAGCATTTTAGGGTTTAGGGTTAGGGTATAGGGTTTGGTTTAGGGTTTAGGGTATAGGGTTTAGGGTTTATAAGTAGGATTTAGGGTTTATGGTTTTAAGGTTTATGCTATTAGGGTTTAGGGTTTAGGGTTTTAGGGTTTAGGGTTTAGGGTATAGGGTTTAGTGTTTAAGGTTTAGTGTTTTTTAATGTTCACCATTTAGGGTTTAGGGTTTAAGATTTAGGTTTTAGGGTTTTTTTTTTAAATTAAGTAAACTGGTCCCTAAAGCCTAACCCCTAAACCATAAACCCAAAACCCTAAACCCTATACCCTAAACCGTAAAAACCCTAACCGTAAAGCCTAAACCCTAAACCATAAACTAACCCTGAACCATAAGCTAATCTTAAACCTTAAACTAACCCTGAACCCTAAGCTAACCCTAAACACTAGACCCTAAACCCTAAACCCTAAAAACCCTAAACCCTAAAGCCTAAACACTAAACCATAAACCCTAAACCCTAAACCCTAAAAACCTAAAAACCTAAACTTAAACTAAATAAAACCGATAAATAAATAAACCTTAACCTAAATAAAAAATAAAATAAAATAAAAACCCAACATAAAACCTAAACCTATAGCTAAAAATAAAATAAAATAAAAAATAAAAACTAAACTAAAATAAAAGAAATAAAAACATAAACTTTACTATAAAATTAAATAAACCTAAAAATTAAAAACCAAAATTAAATAAAATTAAATGTAAAATAAAAATAAAATAAACATAAAATAAAATAAAATAAAAACTAAATAAAAGCCTAAACCTAAAAAATAAACCAAAAAATAAATAAAAAAAACCTAAACCCTAAAATAAAAATAATAATAACCTAATTCTAAAATAAATAAAATTAATTAAACTAAAACCTAAACTAAAATAAACTAATCTAAAATTAATAAAACCTAAACCTAAACCCAAAATAAACTAAACCTAAATCCTAAAGTAAATAAAATAAAATAAACTAAAAATAAATCTAAGCCTAAACTAAAAAAAGAAAAGCTAAAATAAAAACTTAAAACTTAAACAAAAATAAAGAAAAACATAAACATAAACCTAAAAGTAAAAAATAAAACCTAAACCTAAAAAAATAAAATAAAATAAAACTAAACTAAAAAATAAACATAACCCTAAACCTAAAAAATAGACTAAAATAAAATACCTAAACTAAAATAAATAAATTTAAAATAAATAAACCAAACTAAATAAAAATAAAAAAAATAAACTAAATAAACCTAAACACATTAGTTTACTTAATTTTTTTTATAAAAAAGCCCCTAAACCCTAAAGCTTAAATCCTATACCCTAAAATTAACCCTAAACCCTAAAACTAACCCTAAACCCAAAACCCTAAACCTACAACCCTAAACCTAAACCCTAAAAAAGCATAAACACTAATCCTTAAACCCTAAACCCTGAATTAACCCTAATCCATAAACCCTAAACCCTAAACCTAAACCAACTACCTAACCCCAAACCCAAACCCTAAACCTTAAAATCAGAGACCATAAACCTAAACTCTAAAACCCAACCTTAAAACCTACCTAAACCACTAAAAACTTTAAGCTAACCCTAAACCCTAAACCCTGAACATTAAAACCTAAAAAGCCTAAACCCTAAAGCCTAAAAACTACCCTAAACCCTAAACCCTAAACCTTGAGCCTAACCCTAAATCCTAAAACCCTAAAACCCTCAACCCTAAACCCCCAAACTTTAAAAACTTAAACTTAAAATATATAAAACCTAAAAATAAAATAAATAAAAAACTTAAACCTAAATAAAATAAATTTTAAAATAAGATAAAAACCTAAACTTAAATATAAACCTAAACTTAAAAATAAAAATAATAAAAAATAAAAATAAACTAAAATAAAATAAAGGAAAATGAAAATTAAACTAGAAAATAAAATAACCTTAAGAATAAATAATCTTAATAAAATAAAAACTTACCATAAAATAAAAATAAAATAAACTTAAAATAAAATAAAATAAAAACTAAATGAAAACCTAAACCTAAAAAATAAACTTAAAAAAAAATAAAAAAAGCCCTAAAATAAAAAAAACCTAAACCTAAAATAAAAATAAAATAAACTTAAACATAAACTAAAATAAACTAAACTAAAATAAATAAAACCTAAACTTAAAATAAACTAAACCTAAACCTAAACCTAAACTAAATAGAATAACAATAACAACAACAATAACAAGCCTTAATCCCACTAGGAGGGGTCGGTTACGTGAATCCTTCGTCTCCATTGTGTCCTATTATGTGTCAAATTCTCATTTAATTCAAGTATACTAAGATCATTTTTTATACATATTAACCAAGTCTTTCTAGGTCTACCTCTACCTTTCTTAACATAAGACAAATCTAATGCATCTACTCTCCTAATCGTGTCATCGGACGGTTGACGCATTATGTGGCCAAACCATCTAAGGTGAGTCTCCCTAACCTTATCTACCACTGGAGCTACTCCAACTTTTTCCTGAACATACTCATTTTGCATTCTATCTCTAAGAGTAAAGCCTCTCATCCACCTGAGCATCCTCATCTCTGTAACACTTAACTTAGTCTTATGCTTCTCTTTTATTGGTCAACATTCTGCACCATAAGTCATTGTAGGTCTTACCACCATCTTATAAAATTTTCCCTTAAGTTTAAGTGGAACTTTTCAATCACATAATAGGCCAGAAGCATTCCTCCACTTCAACCATCCAACTTGAATTCTACTAATAACATCTCCATTTATTTCACCATCATTTTGAACAATAGAGCTTAAATATCTGAATCACTCACTCTTATTAATGACTTGATCACCTAAAGTCACAACACTACCACTAAAACTTCTATAACTAAATTTACACTCCATATATTCAGTTTTAGATCTACTTAAACGAAAACCTTTAGACTCTAAAGTTGACCTCCATAATTCAAGTTTCTGTTGGACTCCTCTCTAGTCTTATCAACAAGAAGAATGTCAAAAAAAACATACACCAAGGTACCTCTTCCTGTAAATGCCTCATAAGAACATCCATAACTAAAGTAAAAAAGATAAGGGCTTAATGTTGATCCTTGATGTAATCCAAGGAAAATATTTTGTCAATCCTCCTTGTGTTTGGACACAAGTACTCAGTATACATATCCTTAATGACTTGAATATAACCAATATTAACTCCTTTCTGTTCTAGAACTCTCCAAAGAACATCTCTTGAGACTTTATCATAAGCTTTCTCTAAATAAATAAATATCATATGTAGATCTTTCTTACTTTCTCTATGCTTCTCCATCAAACCTCTTAACAAATGTATAGCATCCATAGTATATCTACCTGGCATGAAACCAAACTGATTGTGAGAAACTTTTGTATCACATAACCTATGCTCAATTACTCTCCCATAATTTTAATGTATGACACATTAACTTAATTCCTCTATAATTTGCACACTCTTGTGCATTACCTTTATTCTTAAATATAGGAACCAACAAACTCTTTCTCCACTCATCTGGAATCTTGTAATTCTTTAAAATAACATTAAAAAGATTTGTAAGCCAAGAAATTCCTTGATTTCCTAAACATTTCCACACATCTATTGGAATATTATCCAGTCCTACTGCTTTTCCACATTTCATTTTCTTTAAAGCTTCACTAACTTCATATTTACTAATTCATGTCAGATTTACTAACACTACCATTGTCGGTCCCAAGTCCGGATGCAAAAAGTGGAGGGTTGCGTTAGGTAGTCGAAATAATCAACATGAATCCTTTTAACTAAATAGAATAAGATAAACTAAAAATAAATCCAAACCAAAACTAAAAAATAAAGCCTAAAAATAAACCTAAAATAAAAACTTAAAAGCTAAACCTTAAAAATAAAATAAAAACCTAAACCTAGACCTAAAAATAAAAAATAAAACCTAAATAGAATAAATAAAATAATAGTAAAACTAAACTCAAAAATATTTCTAAACATAAGCCTAAAAAATAAACTAAAATAAAAAACCTAAACTAAAATAAATAAACCTAAAATAAATAAACTAAATAAAAATAAAAAATAAAATTAAAATAAATAAAGAAATAAATAAAACCTAAACCTAATTCTTAAACCCTAACCCCTAAACCTAAACCTTAAACCCTAAACTACCCTAAACCCTAAACCCTAAATCCTAAACCCTAAACCCTAAACCCTAAACCCTAAAAGCATAAACCCTAAACCCTAAACCCTAAACCCTAAACCCTAAACCCTAAACCCTAAACACTAAATCCTAAACCCTAACCTTAAACTTTAAACCCTAAACAGCAACCTTAAACCTTAAACCCTAAACCCCAAACCCTAAACCAAAACCTAAAGTAAGTAAATAAATTTTAAAAAGAACACCTAAATTCTAAAACCTAAAAAACATAATCCTAAACCAAAAGAATGGGCAGAACCTTGATGGCCAAAATATCACCATCAACCAGGCTTAGTGCAGATCTGGCTAGGGAGGCGAAGGTGAACGTGATGATTATCACAATGGTGGTGGGGGATCTAGAGGTGCTAGTGGATATCATCGTGGTGGTCAAAGCAGTGGTGGTTATGGAGGCAAAAGGAGCGACGAAGGTTATAGACGTGGTGGTGGCGAATGGAGAGATCGGGGATATAATTGTGGATTCCGCTACTCGAAAGGCTGGGGTGGTTCTGATGGGAACTAGAGAAACTGAAGGATGATCGATCTGATCTGCTGTTTATGGAACTATGTCTTTAAAAATAAAAATAAACTAAAATAAAAAATAAAAACCTAAATTAAACTAAAAAATAAAATAAACCTTAGAATAAAAAACCTTAATAAAATAAAAATTAAACGTAAAATAAAATTAAAATTAAAATTAAATATAATGAAATAAAAACCTAAACCTAAAAAATAAACCTAAAAATAAAATCTCAAAATAAATAAAGAATTAGACCTAAACCCTAAACTAAAAAACCAAACCAAAACCTAAACAAAAATAAACTAAACTAAAATAAATAAAACTGAAACCAAAAAAATAAAATGAAAATATAACTCAACTAAAAAATAAACCTAAACCTAAAAAATATACTAAAATAAAAACCCTAAACTAAAATAAAAACCTAAACTAAACTAAATAAAAATAAAAATAAACTTAAATAAAATATAAACTAAAATAAATAAAAAATAAACTAAATAAACCTAAACCTAAGGGTTTACTTAATTTTATAAAAAAAATCATAAACTCTAACCCCTAAACCCTAAACCCTAAATCTTAAAACTAACCCTAAACTTACAACCTTAAACCTTAAACCCAAAACCCAAAACCCTACCCTAAACCCTAAACCCTAAACCCTAAACTCTAATCCTAAACCCTAAATTCTAACAACATAAACCCTAAAGCCATAAATCATAAACACTAAAGCCTACACCCTAACTTGTAAACCATAAACCTTAATCCCTAACCCTAAACCTTAAACCCTAAACCCCAAACCCTAAACCTAAACCTAAAATAACTAAATAAATTAAAAACTAAACCTAAAACCTAAAACCTAATAAACCAAAACCCTAAGAATGCGTAGAATCTTGACGATAAGAACATCACCGTCAACCAGGCTAAGTCTAGATCTGGCAAAGGCAATGATGATGGTTATCACATTGGTGGTGGGAGATTTGGAGATGCTCGTGGATATGGAGGTGCTGGTTATGGACGTAGGAGGAGCGATGAAGGTTTTAGTCATGGTGGTAGTAGATGGGGAGATCGGGGATATAATGGTGGATCCTGCTACTCGAGTGGCTAGGGTGGTTCTGATGGGAACTGTAGAAACTAAAGAACGACCAACCCTAAACCCTAGAATATTAAGCCCTAAACCCTAAACCCTAAACCCTAAACAAGAAACCTTAAACCCTAAGAAGCTAATAACCTAAACCTAAACTAAATAAAACCTAAAAAAACATAAACTAAAATAAGATAATAAAATAAAAACCTAAACTAAAACCTAAACCTAAAAAGAAATAAAATAAAAAATAAAAATAAGAATAAAATAAAATAAATAAAAATCGAAACTAAACACAAAAAACCTAAATAAAATAAAAAGCAAACCTAACATAAAAATAAAATAAACCAAAAATAAAATAAAATAAAAACTAAATAAAAATATAAACCTTAAAAGATAAACCTATAAAAAAAACCTAAACTAAAAAAACCTAAACCTAAAATAAAAATAAACATAAACATAAACTTAAACTAAAATAAATTAAACCAACATAAATAAAACCTAAACCTAAACCTAAACTCTAAATAAATTAAAATAAACTATAAATAAACCTAAACCTAAACTAAAAAAAACCTAAAAATAAACCTAAAATTAAAACCTAAAACCTAAAACTAAAAAAATAAAATAAAAACTTGAACCTATACAATAAAATACAAATAAAACTAAACTAAAAAATAAACCAAAACATAAACATAAAAATAAAAAATAAACTAAACTAAATAAAATAAAAATATGCCTAAATAAAAACAAAAAATAAACTAAACTAAATAAACCTAAATCCACCAATTTAATTAATTTAAAAAATAATAATAATAAAAGAATAATAAATAATAAAAATAAAAACCCTAAACCTTAAATTCTAAACTCTAAAACAAATCCTAAACCCTAAACTTTGAACCCTAAACCTGCAACCTTAAAACCTAAACCCTAATCCTTAAAACCATAAACCCTAAACCCTAAACCTTAAAACACTAAACCCTAAACCATAAAACTCTAAACCCTAAACCCTACCCTCTCTCCTAAACCTAAAACCCTAAACTAAACCCTAAAATAAAACTAAAAACATAAAACCTAAACCTAAACTAAATAAAACCTAAAATTAAAATAAATAAAGAAACCTAAATCTAAATAAAAAAAAAATAAAAAAATAAAACCAACCAAACCTAAACTAAATAAATGTAAATATAAAATAAAATAAATAATTCAAACCAAACTAAAATAAAATAAATAAAAACCTAAACTAAACTAAGAAATAATAAATCTAAAAATAAAAAACATAAAATAAAAATAAAATAAACCTAAAATTAAATAAAATAAAAACTAAATAAAAACCTAAACCTAAAAAATAAACCTTAAAATAAATAAAATATAAAACCTAATCCCTAAACTTTTAAAAAAAACCTAAACCTAAAATAAACAAAACAAAATAAACCTAAACCTAAATTAAAATAAATTAAACTAAAATAAATAAAACCTAAACCTAAACCTAAAATAAACTTAACCTAAACTTGAAATAAAATAAAATAAAATAAACTAAAAATAAACATAAACCTAATCCTAAAAAAATAAAAACCTAAAACCTAAACCTAAAAAAGGAACCTAAACCTAAACCTAAAAATAAAAAATAAAACCTAAACATAAAAAAATTTAAATATAAAACTAAGCTAAAAAAATAAACATAAATCTAAACCTAAACATAAAAAATAAACTAAAATGAAAAAAACTAAACTAAAATAAATAAACTAAACTAAATAAAAATAAAAATACACCTAAATAAAATTTAAAAAAAAATCAACTAAAAAAATAAAAAATAAACTAAATAAAATAAATAAATTAAACCCTGTCAGGTTTTATTTAAAAAAGACCCTAAACCTAAACCCTAAACCTGACCCTAAACTAAATCAACTCTAAACCACAACCACAACCTGAGCCTAAACTCCAAAACTAGGCCTAAACCAAACCCAAACTAAAGCTAAACCCTATCCAGGCCTAAACATTAAATCCTACCCACCCTAAACTCTGATTCACTCCCTAAACTCTAAACCCTAAACCCTAAACTTTAAACCTTAAACCCTAAAACCCTAAACCCAAAACCAAACCTGATCCCACTGAGCCATAAATCCTGTCCTAAACCCTAAACCCTAAACCTAAACCACCATAAACCCAGTCTACACTAAATCCTAAATGACCCTACCATAAACCTAAACCTTAACCAAACCCTAAAGACTATCAGAATAAATTAAACCCTAGCCACTCTAAACCTAAAACCTAAACCTAAACCTAAACTAAATAAAACCTAAAAATAAAATAAATAAATAAACCTAAAGCTAAATAATTTTTTAAAAAGAAAATAAAATAAAAACCTAAACTTAAATCTAAACTTAAACCTAAAAATAAAATAAAATAAAAAATAAAATAAAATAAACTAAAATAAAATAAATAAAACATAAACTAAACTAAAAACCTAAAATAGAAATTAAAATAAAATAAAATAAGAAAACCTAAACCTAAAAACTAAACTTAAAATAAATTAAAGAATAACCTAAACCCTAAACTAAGAAAAGCCTAAACCTTAAATGAAAATAAAATAAACCTAAACCTAAACTAAAACAAGCTAAACCTAAACCTAAACCTAAACTAAATAAACTAAAATAAAATAAAAATAAACTTAAACCTAAACTAATAAATAAAACCAAAAAATAAAACTAAAATAAATATCTAAAGCCTAAACTTAAAAAAAAAAATAAAATAAAACGTAAACCTAAATCTAAAAGTAAAAAAATAAAACTTTAACCCAAAAAATAAAATAGAAATAAAACTCAACTAAAAATAAACCTAAACCTAACAGATAAACAAAAATAAAAAAAACTTAAACTATACTAAATAAACCTAAAATAAATAAACTAAATAAACCTAAACCTACTGGTTTACTTAATTTTTTAAAAAAAACACAAACCATAAATCCTAAACCCTAAACCCTAAAACTAACCCTAAGCCCTAAACCCTAAGCCTACAACCCTAAACCTACAACTCTAAACCCTAAACCCTAAACCCTAAACCATAAAATTATAAACTTTAAATTCTAAACCCTAAACCCTAAACCCTAAATCCTAAACCCTAAACCCTAAGCCTGAAAACCCTAAACACCCTAAATGCTAAACCCTAAACCCTAAACCATAAACCATAAACCCTAGAAAATACAACCCTAAACCTTAAACCCTAAACCCTCATAATGGGTAGAACCTTGATGGCAGGAACATCACCGTCAACTAGGCTCAGTCTAGATCTAAAGGTGGAGGTGGCAATTTTTGAAGGGGTGCAGGGGGATCTGGAGGTGTTGGTGGATATGGAGGTGGTGGTCAAACTAGTGGTGATTATCGAGGCAGGAGGAGTGACAAAACTTACAGCCATGGTGGTAGCGGAGGGACAGGTCGGGGATATGATGGCAGATCCCACTACTCGAGAAGTGGGATAGTTTTGAAGGGAACTAGAGAAATTGAAGAATGACCAAACTGATCTACTACTTATGGAATGGTAGAGAAGGTTCTACTTATCTAGAATTTTTTATTTGCTCTATGGGTTCTCATTTTTGATCGATGTCATCACTCGTGTCTTAGAAAACATGGGGTATTACTTGGTTGATGAAATCGAAAAGAAGAAATGTTGACTTTATTTTCTAATAAAAAAACTTGACTTTATTTTTTACCCTAAACTAAAAGTTGAACCCTAAACCTTAAACCTAAACCCTAAATCATAGACCATAAACCCTAGCCCCTAAAACCTAAACCTTAAACATTAAAAACCCTAAAACCTAAATAGTAAACCCTAAACCCTAAACCCTAAACCCTAAAGCCTAAACACTAAAACCCTAAAGCCTAAAGCCTAAACCCTAAACCCTAAACCCTAAAACTCTAAACCATAAACACTAAAACTTACAACCCTAAACCCTAAAAACCTAAAAACCTAAATTTGAACTAAATAAAACCTAAAAATAACATAAATAAAAAACCTAAACTTAAAGAATAAAATAAAATAAAAACCTAAACCTAAACCTAAACCTAAAAATAAAAATAAAATATAAACTAAAATAAAATAAATAAAAACCTAAACATAGCTAAAAAATAAATTAAACTAAAAATAAAAAAACTAAATAAAATAAAAGCTAAACCTAAAATAAAAACTAAATAAAAAGCTAAACATAAAAAATAAATCTAATTTTCAAGTTGTAAACTAAAAATAAATTATACTAAAATAAAAATAAAATAATCAAAATAAAATAAACCTAAACTAAAAATAAATTATACTAAAATAAATAAAACTTAAACCTAAACATAAAATAAACTAAACCTAAACCTAAAGCAAATAAAATAAAATAAAATAAAATAAAACTAAACCTAAACCTAAACCTAAACTAAAAAATAAAACATAAAAACAAAGATAAAATAAAAAACCTAAAACCTAAACCTAGAAAACTAAAATAAAAAAAGAACTTAAACCTAAAAATATCAAATAAAACCTAAACCTCAAAAATAAAATAAAAATCAAATTACTAAAATAAATAAACCTAAAATAAATAAACTAAACTAAATAAAAATAAAATAAACCTAAATAAAAATAAAATAAACTAAAATAAATAAAAAAAATTAAACTAAATAAACCTAAACCTATTTTAAATTTAAAAAAAAACATATAAATAAAACCCACAAACTCTAAAAAACCCTAAAACCTAAACCTAAATCCTAAACCTAAACAAACCCATAACCTGTCCCTAAACCTAAACCAAAATCCTGGCAGTGACCCTAAACCCTAAACCCTTCCTAAACTTAAACCCTGGTCCTTAACCTTTATCCAAGAAATCACACTAAACTGACCACTTAAATCCCACAAACTAAATTCTAAACCCTAAACCTGACTAACCCTAAACTCCACCTAAATCCCTAAACCCTAAACTAAACTAAACCTTAAACCCTAAACCCTAAACCACAACCTCTAAACTAAAATCATAAACTAACACTAAACCTTCTTAAACTCTAAACCTTACCTCCCTCCTTAACCTACACTTAAACCTTAAACCCTAAATGTAAACTTAAAGTAACTAAATAAATTAAAAAGTAAATTAAAACCCTAAAAGCTAATAAACCTAAACCCTAAGAATGGGCAGAACCTTGACTGCAGGAACCTCACCGTCAAATAGGCTCAGTCTAGATCTCAATGTGGAGGCGAAGGTGGAGGTAGTGTTTATCGTAGTGGTGGTGGGAGATATGGAGGCACTGGTAGATATGGCGATAGCAGTTATGGAGGCTAGAGGAGTGACGAGGTTACATCCGTGGTGGTGGCGGAATGAGAGATCAGGGATTTGATGACAGATCTTGCTACTCGAGAAGAAAGGGAGATTCTGATGGGAACTAGAGAAATTAAAGAATGGCCGATCCGATCTGTTGCTTAAGGAGCTATGTCTTTATAGTAGAGACTGTTCTATTTATCATGGGTTTTTGATTTGCTCTATGCGTGCTCATTTTTTATCTATGTCATCGTCTGTGTCTTAGAAAACTGGGTGTGCTACTTGGTTGATGAAATTAAAAAGAAGAAATGTTAAATCCAAATTTGTTCTCTATTAATAAAACCATAAACCTGAAACCTTAAATATTAAACTAAAACATAAACCCTAAATCCTAAACCCTAACACGAAACCCTAAAAACCCTAAATAAAAAAACCCTAAACCTTAAACACTAAACCCTAAATCCTAAACCTTAAATCCTAAAACCTACAACCCTAAACCATAAACCCTAAACCATAAACCATAAACCCTAAACCTTAAACCCGAAACATTAAAAACCCAAAATGCTAAACCTAAACCAAATAAAACCTAAAATAAAATAAATAAAAAATGTAAACCTAAATAAAATAATAAAATAAAATAAATAAAAACCTAAACTAAAACCTAAATCTAATCCTAAACCTAAAAATAAAATAAAATAATGATAAAAACTAAACTAAACTAAAATAAATAAAAATCTAAACTAAACTAAAAAATAAAATAAACCTAAAAATAAAAAGCTTAAATAAAATAAAAAATGAGCCAAAAATAAAAATAAAATTAACCTAAAAAAATAAAATAAAAACCTAAACCTAAATCTAAAAATAAAATATAAAATATAAAAAATAAAATAAAAATAAAACTAAAATAAAAATAAACCTAAACCTAAACCTAAACTTAAAAAATAAACTAAAATAAATAACCTAAACAAAAATAAATAAACATAAAATAAATAAACTGAACTAAATAAAAATAAACATAAACCTAAATAAAAATAAAATAAAATAAACTAAAATAAATAAAAAAACTAAATTAAATAAACTTAAACCGATTGATTTACTTAATTTTTTTTAAAACCCAAAACCCTAAACCCTAAAAATTGTAACCCTAAATTCTAAACCCTAAACTCTAAACCCTAAACCATAAACCCTAAACCTTAAACACTAAAAATATCAAAAGCTACTTCAAAAAGAAGAATTTTTGAATGTTCCTAAATAGGTTATTTTACCTATTACCTCTTTATGCAATTGAAGGCTTCTAATGTGGACAATAATAGTTTTTCTAAACTTTTGGATGACGATTCTATTTCCTCTGATTCGATCTCTACATCTTTTGTATCTTTGATTGATAAAAATGAAGCTTAATTGAAAATATTAATGTGGATATTAATGTTATGCATCATTCAAATTCTATGGAGAATATGGCCTTAGTTCCTCATGATAATCAAGTTGCAAAACCAAATTCTAATTTTCAAGTTCAGGATGATTAAAATTCTCAAAAAAGATTTGGTATTGTCTAATAATTTGGGTATTGAAGAGGAAGGGCTGGGTGTTCAAACTTTCCCTTTTAAATAAATCTATTTCTGCTCCCTCTCTTGTTATACCTAATGCTCATTTTCCTTTAATAATTTCTAATATCTTGGACAAAAGAGAACTCACTTCTATATAGGAGACTTCTCCAAAATCTATGACTAATGTTGCTAAATCATTCTCAAATGATGATTATATGGGAAAAGAAAATGGTTTCCAAACTTATCATGCTAATAAGAGAAAGAATGTTAAAAATTTCCCTCCCAAATTGTCAAAAAAATACTAGATTTTTTGTGACCTACCTCTCCTCTCTTAATTAACCTTTTCTTAACCCCATTTTATTTCCTTATGTTTAATTTTCTTGTTTGGAATGCTGGAGGGATTGGTACTTTCTCTATTCATAACTATATTAGAAATCTTTATAGAGTTTATATATTTCTTTACTTATTGTTCTAGATCCTCTTATTCATGCAAATAAAATAAACCATGTTGCTAGAATGATCGATTTCAATAATTTTTCTCCAATGTTTAGAATAAGATTTGATGTTTTTGGAATAATTTTGTTGATATTTCTATTCTTGATGATTTTTAATAGGTAATCAAAGCCCAAATCTCTTAAGATGATTATTGTGTTTTGGGCTCTTTTGTTTATGCATCTTGTAATAGACCTGAGAAATCTTCTTTGGGATAATTTGAGGAATTTTGCTACATCTGCCAATAAACTTTGGTTTGTTGGAGGGGATTTCAACATTATTTTATTCCCTTTTGAATAAAGTGTTGTTTGTTATCCTAATATTCATTCCATGGAAGAATTTTGCAATATTGATTGTAATTTGATTGATGTTGGTTTTTATGGCTTCTAATTAAACTTGGTAAAACTCTAGTCTTTGGCAAAAGGTTAGATCAAATTCTTTTTAATACTCATTGGATTACTCAATGGCCTATTATTTTTATTGATCATTTAAGTAGAACCCTGATTGATCATGCTCCTCTTTTGGTTTCTATTAAATATAATTATAATATATTAAAGAATTTCTCTCCTTTCAAATTTTAGAACATGTGGATTCAGCTTATTAATGTTGGCATCACTTTTGGAGTGAGTTCTCAACCTCCTCTTCTTAGACCTAGGGATCTTCTAGGCACTAAGACTTCCTTAGCCATAAGACACTTCTTATGATTAAGTGAACACTTAACCTAAACCTAAAGACATAGAAGGGTTAATCATAGGATTAGACTATGCCTTAGGAATTAAGGAGACTCGCTACTCTATAGCCTAAATATGACCTGTGTTCACCTTCTCAAACCAAACCTCAAATTCAATTCAAATATAAAAATCCAAATTCAAATCTTAATCAAAAGATTGAAGCCCAGGATCAAATTAAAAATCAAAATCCTTCATAAGACCCATGATTTATCTTATGGACTTAGCCTTAGCCAAATCCAAATCAATCCAAATTCAATTAATTTTCTCAAAGATCAATTCAACCCTTCAATCAATTTATCAAATTCAGACTCAAACTAAACTTCAAATCATAATCCAAACCTAAATCCAAATCAAATTAAATCCAAATCCAAACCATTAAGCCAATTTCATGGACTTAGCCAAGTTCAACCTAAAAAAAATCAATCCTTCAATCATCATTCGAAGTTTTACATATAATCACAATCAAAACCATTAAGTAAATCATTCATACTAGAATTCAAAATCAAATGAAATTTTAGTCAAGTTTAAGCCTAAATTAAATCAAATCATGATTTCAATGTTAAGACACTAATATGTACAAAAAGAAAATGATAATAACAAAGAACAAATTTTAATTTAACATACACAATCCATTTGAAATCTAAAATGAACTATAGAGAGAGAGAGAGAGAGAGAGAGAGAGATTAAACCAATTCTAAACATCAAACAAAATTTATTCAAAATTAAATCAAAATAAAAACTATAAATAAATGTTATATATATATATATAATATATCAACCATTAAATCAAAATAATTAATTTATCAAATTATGAATCCATATTATCAATAATTATTAATCATAATTAAAATTATCTTATTTTATACATAACTTATAAATTTTCATTCAATTATTTACTAAAGTTATTAAAATTTTGTAAAACTTTTATAATCATTTATTTAAAAAAATAAAGTTTAACCAAATTTTTAAAAAAAATGTGAAAAAGACAAAACTATTAAATGACCTACTCCTTGCTAATTTATGTGATCATGACAACATATACAAAAATGCGAAGAAAAAAAAGAAATAAAAAACTGGAACATGGGAGAAGTTGGGGCATGTAAGAAAAAGTTGACATCTCTCTCTCTCTCTCTCTCTCTCTCTCTCTCTCTTAGCAAAAAACATAGACACACTAGAAAAAACAAAAAAAATTGAGGCTCTATCCTTTTTCTCATCTCCCTTTAGGCAAGAGAAGCCAAAGCCCTCTCATTCCTACTTCACTTGAGAGTGGCTCTCCCATCCCAATAATCCTAAAAAAATAAAAAATAAAAAATATCTCTGAGCACCTCTCCTCTGTTGGATGCAAAGCTGAAAATGAACTCTCCCTCATGTCCATCTTTTCCTCTCAACCAAGTGAAGCCTAGCCGACCCAAGCAGCATCCATGCCTCCCTCTTCCTCCAACAGGTGGCCTCTCTTCCCTCACTTTCTCCAAAACTAAGACACATAGTAACATGCAGCAGGTAGCTGATTGAGACTTTTTTTATCCCAACTAGGCCCCATAAATCTAGCTACTTGTAGAAAGAACATGAGACATGCCATGAATTTTTTATTGATAGATTGAACCATGCCACTTGCATAGCCTAGCTACCAGTGAACTATCCCTCTATGCCTCCATCCTCCTTCATAAATACTGTGACTTTCTAGCTCTAAGCGTTGGTCTCATTCTTCATTGCTTCTCCCATTGCATCACTGGTCATAGAAAAACCCCTTTGAAAGTCTATGTTGGATGGTTCTTTGGATTTAGCGTGAAGAAAGAATCCCTGAAGTAAATTGTCAAGCCCAGTGATATGGTCCTCCATGAGCCCACCATTGAGGTCTCCTTGTTGGAGATCAAATCAGAGAAGATCCAGAAGATCATAGATTATATGATTGTAGTTATGCAGAAGGCTCCTGGTGTCAGCTTTGCTGCTCCACAAATTGGTTTTCCTTTGAGGGAAATGAGCTGAATGACCATAAAATAGGTGCAAGTATTGATGCAAAATAGTATGCTAGGGGTCTAATTACCGTAAAAGCCATCCTTAATGATCTGTACAGAAATTCCAAATCAAAGGCATTGCTGGTAGCTCCTGGAGGGTTCTTTAATGAACCATAGTGGTATGCTCAGCTTCTAGAGGATTTTGAACCTAATATTCTCAATCTCCTAACACATCATATATATAATCTGAGTGGAGATTATTATTATTCTTGAAGACACAAAGGAATACATTAGCTACGCTCTTAGGAGTGTAATTGATGCAGAAGACCATCGACTTTTTAATCTCTGGTAATAATTAATTCAAATCTTCAGAAGAAGAGAATCAAAATAGCTTTGTTATTTTTTAAAATATGTTTAAGCATTGATGGATTTAGAGCTATGGTAGAGCAGCATTTGCAGGTTAAGGTCACAGGTCATGATCATTTTGGTCAACCTATCAAAATTGCTGCTTCTGTATGGATGGCTCACATATTATAGCATGAGTTTGATCATCTAAATGAGACTATATATGTGGATAAGATTGTTTTGAGAACATTTAGAAAAGTCAAGAATTTTGATTTTCTTCTTCCGAGATGCCAAAAGCCGTGTCTATGAGAAAGTGAGGAGGCGAACCATAGGAGCAAAGAAAAAGAATTCTAGCTAAAGTATTGATATGACCCAACAAGCACCTCAATAGGGCTTCGTTTCTTCCAAACGAAGCCACCTCTTGGTCGGAATCCATCGGACATTAACTTCGATGAGGTATAATTCTTAAACGCTTAGAAAGCCTTAGGGATCTCATGTTTGATGTGTTGAATGCAAGCATCATTAGGATCCAACCTTTAGAGAATGCTTACTTTTAATCATTTTGGCTAGAGTTTAGAGACAAAAGTAAGACCATTCATTTTATATGCTTGAAGTGAATAGTTTTGATTAGGTCAAATGGCATAGTGATTTGATTGCACCTATCAAGCCATGATTAACTCATGGGACATTTGATCTTTGATTGAATGATCATGATTAATCCAATATTTTATTTATTATTAAATTCAATGGATCTAAAAAGAGTTAATCAATCTTTAGAATAAAAAATAAAGAAATAATATGTGATCAAACAAAATCCAAAAAAATGTACAAATTAAATTATCATAAAATTTAAGTAAAAGTTTGTATAAAAAATTTAACTAAACGAATAACATTATAAATATTATAATCAAATATAAAAATTTGTATGAACACAATTTATTAATGTCAATTATAAAATTAATTCAATCCCTAATTATAATATGTTCATCCTAAAAGTCAAAAAGAAAATTTAGTTAAGAGACATATTCTTAATCATAATTAATTTAACTATTAATTACAATTGACTAAGCTTTATTTGATTAGTTATTCATATAAAATATTGGAGGAAAATAATTAGGATATCTTTTTCATTTGGATGATAATTAATCAATTTGGCATATTAAGTAAGAGAAATTGATTAATTAATTAATGATTTGATTAATCAAATTAAAATTACAATTATATATGATCTTCATTAATTAATTCATGGGTATATCTTTCGATGTTTAATAGCCTAAAAAGAGTTAATAAAATTATGATTTATCCATATGTGTGGGAAAATAATAAAAGTAATTAATTAAATTTCTTAATCTAATTAATCAATAATTGTGAGCTAATTTCATTTGGCTCTTTCATTTCCTAGGATCATTGCAAGTTATTTTCCATGCATATCATGTTGGCTCATAATTATTTAATTAATTACTTTAAGGTAGCATAGGTAAGTGTTAATTAGTAGATTTAATGCATATTACAACCTAATTAATCCATAAAATCCACTTAATTACATTTTATTAAACAAAATCAATTCATAAGCATGAGAATGGGTTAGGATCAGCAAACTTTCCTTCATTTCATTAAATCAAATCAAAACATAAAAGTTAAAAGTGACATAAGAAACTTTGGTTTCCTATAATGATTTTATTTGATATGATTGTCCTTAGGAATTAATTTAATTGAACAAAATCATGTGTTTATGTTTAGTTATTCTTCTCAATCATATTAAATGTTGTATGTCATTTGATTCATGCATTCATCTTTTGAAAAATTAACTAAATCAAATGGTTCCCTTTATGTCAAGCTTGCATGTGTTGATCTAATTTAATATATGTGTGGCTATTATCACTATTATATCAAAGTTATTTTCAAAAGTTTATAAGTAAACTATTATATTTAGAGTGATACTAGTTATAAATATTTATAAGCTTGCATGTGTCTATGGCTTAGAACATGTGATATGGAGTTCTCTTTCTTTAGTCTATATGGATTTACATAAAGTTTGAATGTTAACATGTGTATAGTCCATTTGAAAAGGACACAAAATTTGTTTGGATTCATTCCTATGTCTTTCTATGTTAGAATTTAGATAGAACTTTAGCTCACATATATAAATAATTCAATTGAAAGAAATACAACTTTTGCATGATTTTTCATTCTTGTAGTCACTTGTACATTCATGTGTATTCAAGAATAGTGGGTATATCTAGTCTGGACATTCTGGAGATGCAAGGCTTTAAGTAGCCCCAAGGAGGATTTTACCTCCCTCCATTGGTTTAATAATGGCGAAGTATCTGCTTAAAATTTTTATACATTTCTATGTGCATTTAGCTAATGAATGAAATTTTCTTATTCAACTTTAGTTCACATGTATAAATAATTCAATTTAAAGAAATACAACTTTTTCATGATTTTCCATTCTTGTAGTCATTTGTACATTCTTGTGTATTCAATAATAGTGGGTATATCTAATTTGGACAATCCAGGGATGTCAGGCTTTAAGTAGTCCCAAGGAGGTCTTTACGTCACTACCATAGTTTAACAATGGCCAAGTATCTGCTTAAAACTTTTATACACTTGTATGTGCATTTAGCTAGTGAATGAAAATCTCCTTTTCTACAAATATACACATCTACATTAATCATCTAAGTGTGTTAAAACATATTGTATGTCAAGGTATATTTAAGATTAATATCATATGCATGTTACATGTGATTGGAATAAATGATTAAACATATGTCATGTGATAGTAATTCAATTGAATTAATCTTAAGATGCTTTTCATATTAAATAAGATTATTTAAAGTGAGCCTAAACTTAGGATTAAGTTAAAATGTGTAATAAGCCATTCACTAAGGAGAACTAAATCAAATTAGCATGCTTTTGAAAGTGGCTTAAGGTAAGGATCAAAGAGGTCAAACCTCTTTTCTTCTCTTTATAACACTTAGTTGCTATGTAATCAAATGAAACAAAAGAAAACATAAATTAAAATTCTCAAATCAATTAAATAACTTTAAGTGAAACTAACCCTTCATGTTAAATTAAATCTTTATATACTTAAAGAACTACAACTTTAATGCCTAGCAAGACATACCACACTAGCCTTAATACACACAATAGAATTAAGTCACTACTTCTAGCTTTATGTTAGGGCGGTGTTTGGTATGACGTATATTTTGGTTTGTCATGTATTATTGTAGATTGGATCTTAGGGTGTATGCCTCTTAGACTGGATGGTAGGCTGTGATTAGCCTAATCATGTTTTTGCATGGGATTATGCTTAAGGGGCCTCTTAAAAATAAATATAAATGCTCTCTTTGCAGGTTGCTTAAGCCCCTAAGCATAATCCAAGTTAGGACAGGTGGGCTTGGTTAACCATGTGCATGGTGCTAAGTCCAAATTATGATATAATTGCTTGGGATTGTATGTATGTTTAATTAACCTTTGTTTTGTAGGTGTAGTTAGATTTACTTTTCTTATTACTAATTTAATTTTGCAATTAGGAATTAGGATTAGTGCTATGGGGGATAAGGATGAGCATTGGATAGAAGGCTTTGTCTTAAGAGGCCAAGTGATGCCTTTAAAGTGGAGCAAATCAAATCAAAGGAAAGAAATGAAGCCATGTAGAATGAAGAATGAAGAATGAATAGCCCCCATAGCATTCATTCATTATAAATTATAATTATTATTTTGTAATTTTGGTTTATATAAGGGTAGAGCTTACCCATCTTTTTTCTTTTGGGTTGTCTGGTATTTGCATCACCTTTTATTTTTTCATGATAGTTATAAAATTGGTTGATGCTTTATTTAGGATTTGTACTAGAAATGGCATGCTTTCCATAGTTTCTTAAATGGTTGATGTTTGAATGTGTGGCCTAGATGCGATTAGGCTCATTGGGAAAAATAAATCTTTTACCCAACTACAACTCATAACTAAAGTTTTAAATAATTCATAACCTCACATAAAGCCTAGGCATTAAATCAAGATAATTAAAAGATTTAGTAACCCCTTAGCTCAATGTTGTATGTCTCACATCATGCATGTATATTGCTTCACTCTTACTAAGAGAGGGTTTACATCCTTTCATGATAGGGGAAGGCTTGACCTTTGAGGGCCTCCTCTGTGGAGGAAAACACCTATTTCTCGTTGATTTAGCCAATAATCTAACTTCATCATGCATATAGGCATACAAAATGCCAAAACCTTTGTCAAAATAATGTGTCTAAAATAAAATAAAATTTGAAAAATTTGTATTTATTGATTAAGTCATTACTCATACGACTCCTGCTCTAGTCCCTTAGGGAGTGGGTTTAAGGACTTTTGTCTCTTTCTAAATTAATAATTGCCTAACTATCTTTCTAATGCATAAGACTTGCCTACATGGTTTTAAAATTATTGGAGTAGTTAGTTGGCGGCCACTCCAGACGATTATAAGCCCATCAATGAGGTGGTTTATTCTCTGTTGTGGAGGTAAACCTTATGCCCATTTTTGCTTAGACCTAGATCGTGCTTTAGCTTATGCCAGAGCTCCCTAGATATAGGGTCTGAGGTTGATATTTTTTTTGAGCTACTAGCATAAATCCTCACCTCTTAGGCATTTTTACAACCTTGTGTAGTTTGATTATAAGTCCTAGCTTTATAATAAAATGTCAACTTCATTAAAATTAATCTCTTCAACTTCAAACATATAAAGCCCAACTACAGGATAGATTTGAATGCTCACTAGGCTTCCTAGTATCATGAGCATTTCCTACTCATTCCCTTTGGCTACGATAATAAGTCTTCTCCTTGAACAATCTCAATTGATTTTCCTATACAAACAATCCTTTGATAGTCTAGCCTTGAAATCTTTGGAGACCTTAATTTCTACCTTAATTGAGAGTTTTTTTAAGGAATTCTCATTCTTTAAGATGTAATTAACTATGGGGGCTTGATCCATAGGGAACTTAATCAACTCAGCTTAAAATAAACCTACTTTGCTTCACCATGTGAAGTAGGGGAAAGATCTCTAGTATATTGAAGACCCATCATGTCTTAGGAGTCCTAATTAGGTGATTAAGTCTATTATAGGGTGATGATTTCTATCTTTTGAGATAGTGCATCATTCCTTAATGTCATACTTGATCACTTCAATAAGTACTCCCTAAGATCTGCTTGGTGTCCCACATCTAAAAATAAACACTGTAATTAAATTTTTAATGTTGTGGGTAAAAATTGGAAAGCTCCTATACATCCTGATAATTCAATTAGGGGGATGAATAAGCTCTGGTTTAAACTGAAATGACTTGAACAAAATTTGTTTGGTGGAATAAGTATTATTTTAAAATCTTTTTTCTAATATCAATGATATGGAAAATTTTGTTTGTGATCTTGAAGTTTCTGTTATGATGGAACCTTCCAAGATTATGGACTTGAATGAGGTGAAGGATAAACTTGTTAATTTTTAAAATATGGAAGAAACTTATTGGCATCAAAAAGTTGCTAGTAAACATATTACAGATGGTGACAGGAATACAATGTATCTATATGCTTTAGTTAATAAAAAGAGAGCTCTAAATAATATTCAAAAAATTAAAAATGATAATGTAGAATGGATTATGGAGAATAATGATATTAAGGATTTGATTATTAATTATTTTAGAAATATGCTTAATAAGAGTTTCTCTTATGAATCTATTTCTAAATTGCTCTAGATTCCTTCTATTATTACCAATGATGAAAATGCTTTGCTTACTATTTTGCCTAACAAAGATGAAAATTTTAAAGTTCTTAATAGCATAAATATAGATTCTCTTGCTGGTCCGGAGGGTTTCACTACTCAATTCTTTCAAAAATATTTGTTTATTATTAAAAATGATTTGATTGATGTTATGATTGATTTCTTTATTGGTAATCCTTTTCCTAGATAATTTTCTAGCACTTCTACTATTTTCATACCCAAGAAAGAAAATCTGGACTATTGGAGTGAGTTTAGACCTATTAGTCTTTGCACCTTCTTCAATAAGCTAATTTCCAAAATTATTGCCAATAAGCTTAGCTCATTTCTTCATAAGATTATCTCCCTCAACCAAAATACTTTTGTTAGAGGTAGATCTATTTCTTATAATATTTTACTTTCCCAAGAATTAATTCATGATTTAGATGTTAAGACTAGAGGTGGAAACATTCTTTTCAAATTAGATATTAATAAAGATTTTGATAATATCTCTTAGGATTTCCTTTTTCATGTTCTAAATTTATTTGGGTTTTCTAATAAATTTATTTTTTCTATTAAAAATTATATTAATAATGCCTGGTTTTTTAATTTTGCTTAATGGGGAAACTTTGAGTTTCTTTCCTTCCTCCCATTGCTTAAGGCAATGGATCCTTTATCTCCTACTTTATTTATCATTGATGTTGAATACTTATTTAGAAGCATGAATGATTTATTCTTAAATAATCCTAGCATGTATTGGTGGTCTTCTTGTTTCCCATTTAAGCTTTGTGGATGATTTTATTATTGTTTGCAATGCTTCCATTCATCATATGAGAATCTTAAGAATTTTTTAAATACATTTGGTAGAGAAAGTGGTCTTACTATCAATGATAACAAAAGCTATTTTATTACTTCTTCTAGTATCTCCAATAATAAAATCAATCACATCCTACATATCACTAATTTTAAACATCAACATTTACCTCTTAAGTACTTGGGTGCTCCTCTTTTTAAAGGTCCAAAATGATCACATCTTTTTGATGAGTTACTTCAAAAAATTTTAAATAAAATTTTTATTTGGGAATTTCATATACACTCCTTTGGTGGCTGGCTCACTATTCTTAAAAGCACTCTCGATTCAATGCCACTATATTTGATTCAAACTATTATAACTACTAATTCTACTCTTACCAAAATTGATCGCTTGCTTAATAAATGTTTTTGGGGATCAAATAATTCAATTAAAAGAATGCATTGGACATTCTAGTATTAGTGTTGTGGTCATTTTGGTGAAGGTGGTCTTGCTTGCAAACCTATTCTTGAAGCGATTACTGCCTTCTCTTATAAGCTCTGGTGGAATTTTAGAAAAAATGATAGCCTTTGGGCTAATTTTATGATGAAAAAATACAACCAAGGTAAACACCCCCTTATGTGTGCTTAAAAGTTGGTGACTCTATGGTTTGGAAAAGGCTTTGCTCCATTAAATGGGTTACTGAATCCTTAATATCTTGGGGAATGCATTCGGGTTCATCCATCTTTTGGCAAGATAATTAGATTGGCAATGGCTCTATTGAATCCTTTTTATCTACACACTTTACTGTTGCTATCAAAGTTAACTCTTTTTGACTTAATAATAATTGGAATGAAAACAAACTTTAGAATTATATTTCTATTTCTCTTTTTGATAATTTTAGAAATGTCCCTATTTTTTCTAACAAGCCTGATCAAATTCTTTTTAAGCTCTCTTACAATGGTGATTTCATTCTTAAAGAAATTTGAAATTTTATTATAGATAACCAGAACTCCTCTAATGTTTTCATTAAGCTTTGAAACAATATCATTCCCATTTCTTATTAAGTTTTAGCTTGGAGGATTTTGAATAACTTTATTCTTGTAGATTTCTTGCTCTGGAATAAAGGGTTTTATTTACCTTTTAAGTGTTATTGTTGATTTTATATTGAAAATGTTAATCATGTTTTTGTCAATGGTGTCATTTCTTCTAAATTATGGATATGGTATGATGATTTATTCAACACTAATTATTTTCATGGTTCCCTTTCTTTATATCAACTTTTGAAGCTTGTTTCCAAAAAATTGTGAAAGGTCATATCAAAATATTAATTGATATTACCTATATTTGGTTTATTTGGATGGATAGAAGTGATGCTAAATATTATGGTATTCCTATGAATCATAAAAGGATCCTAGCTAAAACTAAAAAAAAAAAAATTCATGCTTTGTTTAATGTTAATTTATCTAGTAACATCCATTTTAGAGGTTACCAATTTGTGGCTAAAAAAATAGGTCTCATTATGCCTAATGTTTCTTTCAATAAGCCTATTAGGATTATCCATTGAATCAAACCTAATGATAACTTTATAAAAATCAATACTTATGGTTCGTTTTCACCTAATAAATATGGTTGTGGTGGTATTATTAGGGATTCCAAAGGTAATGCCATTTGTGCTTTTGCTTATCCCTTCAAAGCTTGTTTTGTTATTTATGCTGAGGTTATGGATGTTAATAAAGCTATTGATATTTTTTGAACAAAGGCCTATTTAATATTTGGATTGAAGTTAACACTCTTATTTTACTTGATACGATCAATTCTAATAAAATGGGGAATGTTAACTTATTTTATCTCCTTAATCACACTAAAACCATCCTGTCTCAAGTTTGCTACAAAATTTCTCATATTCTTCATGAAGGTAATACTTATGCAGATTTCTTAGCCAATCTGGGTGCTAAATTAAATGAGCTCACTATATTACATAATCAAAACTTACCTAAGCTGCTTTTGTGCTTTCCCATATTGGGATTGCTCCTTATTATTCTTCTTTAGGGTCTTGGTTAACCTCATTTTATGTGAGTGTTTCCTTGTTTGATGGATCCTGCTGTTTATTTCTACCCTCTGCCTAGTTGTCCTGGATGGTTTTTGTTTCAAGTGTGCTATCAGTCTTTTCATTTCAATCTTAATGTTGGGATTTTTGGTGCTTGATGCTTTCCTTTCCTATTTTGGCTTGATGACTACTGATTGTTGGGTGTTCCCTCTAACTTGTGGCTTGAAGGTTGATGTTTTGTGGTTGTTGCCTTTTTGTTTTGTCTTTGGTGATGATTGTTTGTTCTCTAGGGTCTGGAAGGGACCTTATTCTTCTCTGGTCAGGTTCCTTTCCTCCTTGGTTTGCTGCTAGTGGGTTGGTGGTCCTCCTAGGCTTGCCTTTCCTTGATTGTTTGCCTGGCTGGGTGATTACCATAATTATTTCTTTATTGTTTTTGGTGGCCTCCTATTGGGTTGTGGCTATGTATGCTATCGATCTTTCCTTCTGAATGAGGTTTGCCTCATATCTGGGTTGGTTGCTTTCTTATTTGAGTTGGATCTTCTATTATTGTGGTGGTTGGTTGGGTGGCCTTGTTGGTGGGTTGATTAAATTTGTTGGTTATTGGTTGGTTATTGGGTGGCTATGTTGGCTGGTCTTACCTCCTCAATTGGTGGTAGATCTTGGGGGTTGTTGGTGCTTTATCTTTGGTTTTGATTTAGCCTAGTCTTACCTCCTCAATTGGTGGTAGATCATTATCTATTTTGTTGATTGGGGCTTAGTGGTTAGTTTTGTTGGTTTTGGTTTGGTTCTTTTAGTTATGTTTTTGATCTACTCCTGTAATGGTCTTCCTCTCTTGACTGTAGCTGCTTATCTTTTGCTTTTTTCCTATTTGGGTGGCAGCTTAGCTATGGATCTATTTTATCCTGGCATAAATGTTGTTTGATGGTGGACTGGGTGGCATTATTGGTTTTTTCTTCTATTTTGTTGCTGGTGAGCTCTTGTGATTTTTTTAGTCTTTATTTTTGGTTTGATGTCATTTTGGATTGGCTTGTCGAAGGCTATATAGTGGCTATTATTTTTCCTTGGGTGCATGTGACTTGGTTTGGTGTCTAGTATTATATTTTTATTGTGGGTATTACCTCTTTTTGGTGTATTTTTCTCTCCTTATTTCCTAATACCTGCCTCTTTGTTTGTGATGGTGGTTTTACTATTACACTGGTTGTTCTTGGTGGTAGCCTTATTTGGATGCTCCTTTGGTTTTTTTGTTTATCTCTTGGTGTGGCTCCCCTTTTATCTCTTGCTTATCTACTTGGGTTATCCTCTGGATGGATTTGATTGGTGGTTATTGTTGGTGTTAGCTGTCCCCTCTATTTGGGTATTATTTTGCTATTGCTTTCGGGATAATCTTAGGACGATTCTTTGGATTTGGGCCTATCTTTTCTGGACTGTGTTGTTATCCTTGTTGATGATGCTTGCACTTTTTGGTATTTCTCTTCCCTTTTGGTGTTGGCTTTGGTGGTTTCCTTACTGTATTGTTGTTGTCCCTGATGGATGGCTTTAGTTCTGCCTTACTAGGCTTGGTTGTTTTGGTTGCTTTGTGCTTGGATGTTCTGTTTAGTGGTTGGAAGACTTTGCGACCTTGTTGGATGATGATCTGGATGACCCACATGAGGTATCGCTATGATGGTCTTGATGTTTCTCTCTCTTTATTCTTTTGGTTGGTAGCACTATTTATAATTGTACCCCTTCTTCTCAAGTTTGAATGCTTACATATAATGTTGCTCCTTGAGATGATTGCGACTAAGCCTGAGCCTTTTCTTTACTTTGCTCTTTCTCTTTGTGCTTACTTAATTGTACTCATCCTTTCCTTAGTATGTTGCAGATTTCTTTTATAGGTTGGCAATCTTGCAAGTGGATTTTGCTGTCATCAAAGAAATCAAGTGGATTTTTCTATTACTTATATGGATTTTTTTGTTGTTACTGATTTGGTTTTTCTTTTGCTTCTCTTTATTTAATATTGTAATTGTTTGGGATTCATCTCTTTAGGTTTTATTGTAGCTCTTTGAGCATTAGTTTAGAGATTTATCCCCTTTAAGGACTTTGTACTCCTTATTTTGTGGAAATAAAATTACCCAAATTTTCTCAAAAGAAAAAAACCCTAAAGCCTAACCCTAAACCTCAAACCTTAAACCTAAACCTAAAGTAACTAAATAAATAAAAATAAACCAAAAAAACCTAAACCTAAATCTAAACCCTAAGAATGGGTAGAACCTTGGCAGCACGAACATCACCGTCAATCAGGCTCATCTAGATCTGATGGTGGAGGGGAAGGAAGAAGTCACATTTATCGCAGTGGTGGAGGGATCTGGAGGTGTTGGTTAATATAGAGGTGGTGGTTATGGAGGTGGGAAGAGTAATGGAGGTTACAACCGTGGTGGTGGCGGAGTAAGAGATTGGGGATATGATGGCGGATCATGCTACTCGAGAGGGGTGGGTGGAGACAATTCCAGTTATGGAACGGTGTCTTTACAATTGGAGAAACTGAAGAATGGCCAATCCGATCTACTGCTTATGGAATTGTGTCTTTATAGTAGAGACGGTTCCAGTTATCTAGGGTTTTTGATTTGCTCTGTGCGTGCTCATTTTTTATCTATGTCAATGCCTGTCTCTTAGATAACTTGGTGTGATACTTGGTTGATGAAATCGAAAAGAAAAAATGTTGAATTTGAATTTGTTCTCTTTTAAAAAAAAATCATAAACCATAAATCTAAACTAAAACCTAAACAAAACCTAAACCTAAACTCCAAACCCTAAACCCTAAACCTAAACCTTAAACCTAAACCCTAAACCTTAAATCCTAAACCCAAACCTAAACAAAAACCCTAAACCCTAAAACAAATCCTAAAAATATAACTAAATCATAAACCCTAAATTCCAAACCCTAAACCTAAACCCTAAACTAACCTAAACCAAACCCAAATAATAAAACCTAAACCTAAATTAAATAAAACCTAAAATAAAATAAAACTTAAACCTAAGTAAAATAAATAAAATAAAATAAAATAAACCTAAACTAAAACTAAACCTAAATAAAATAAATAAAATAAAATAAAATAAAATAAAAAAATAAAATAAAATAAATAAAACCTAAACTAAACTAAAAAATAAAGAACCTAAAATGAAAACCAAAATAAAATAAAATAAATTACTAAAATAAAATAAAATCATAAACCTAAACCTAAAAATAAAAAAATAAAACTTAAAACAAAAAAATAAAAATAAAAATATAAAAATAAAAACTTAAACTCCTAAACCTAAAAAAATACTAAAATAAAACCTAAACTAAATTAAATAAAATTAAATAAATAATTAAACTAAATAAAAATAAACCTTAAAATAAAAAAAAATAAAATAAACTAAATAAACCTAAACATCGGTTTGCTTAATTTAAAAAAACTCAAACTCTAACCCCAAACCCTAATATCCCAAACCTAAACCCTAAACCAACCACAAACCCTAAACCCTAAACCCAAAATCATAAACCATAAACCTAAACCTAAACCCTACAACTTAAACCTAAATCTAAACCCTAAACCCTAAACCCAAACCTTAAACCTAAATCCAAAAAACATAAACCCTAAACCATAAACCAAAATTAACCCAAAAACTCCAAAACCCTAAACCCTAAACCTAAATGTTAAAATCTAAACCCTAACCTAAATCTAAACCCTGACCTAAACCCTAAACCATAAATCCTAAACCATAAACCCTAACCATTAACACTAAACCTAAACCCTAAACTTTAAACTTAAACCTAAAGTAACTAAATAAATAAAAAAAATAAACCTAAACCCTAAGAATGGGCAGAACCTTGATGGCAGGAACAACACCGTCAACCAGGCTCAGCTTAGATCTTGCGGTGGAGGCGAAGGTGGAGATGGGTCAGTTTGGTATATGGAGGTGTTGGTGGATATGGAGGTGGTGGTAATGGTAGTTATGGAGCGGAGGAGCGACGGATGTTGACCATGGTGGTGGCAAGGGAGAGATTGGATATGATGGTGGATCCCTACTGAGGGGTGGTTAATGGGGAAAGAAACTAAAGATGGTCGATCCGATCTGCCGCTGATGGAATTGTTTATTTATAGTAGAGATGGTTCTAGTTATCTAGGGTTTTCAATTTGCTCTATGCATGCACATTTTTAATCTATGTCATCACCTGTGTCTTAGAAATCTTGGTGTGCTACGTGGTTGTTGAAATCAAAAAAAGGAAAACCTTAAACCTTAAACCTTAAACCCTAAACATGAAACCCTAAACCCTAAACTAAAACCTAAACACTAAACCTAAAACCTAATCACTAAACCCTAAAATCTAAAATCCTTAAATGCTAAAATCTAAACCCTAAACCCTAAACCCTAAACCTTAAACCATAAATCCTAAACCCCAAACCCTAAACCCTAAAACCTAAACCTAAAAAAAAAAAATTAATTAAAATTAAAACCTAAACCTAAACCAAAACCTAAGACTAAACTTAAAAAATAAAATAAACATAAAAATAAAACCTAAATAAAATAAAAACTAAACCTAAAATAAAAATAAAATAAACCTAATATAAGATAAAATAAAAAATAAGTAAAAACCTAAACCTAAAAATAAAACCTAAAAATAAATAAAAAATAACACCTAAACCCTAAATTAAAAAAAACTAAATCTAAAAAAATAAAATAAACCTAAACCTAAACTAAAAATTTCCTAAACTAAAATAAATAAAACCTAAACCTAAAATCAAATAAACTTAAACCTAAACCTAAACCTAAACAAAATAAAATAAAATAAAATAAAAAGCTAAACCTAAACTAAAAAATGAAAACTAAAAATAAACCTAAAATAACAACCTAAAACCAAAACCAAAAAAAATAAAATAATAACATAAACCTAAACCTAATAATAAAAAATAAATCCTAAACCGAAAAAACAATATAAAAATAAAACTAAACTAAAAAAAACTTAAACATAAACCCTAAACCCTAAACCCTAAACCTTAACCCTAAACCTTAAACCTTAACCCTAAACCCTAAACCCTAAACCCCACCCTAAACCTAAATTTTGAACCATAATGGCAGAACATCACATCACCAAACTTAGTCTAGATCTAGCAGTGGAGGTGATGTCGAAGGCAGTGGTTATCACTGTGGTGGTGGGGATTTGGAAGTGTTGTGGATATGGAGGTGGTGGTCAGAGCAGTGGTGGTTATGGAGGAGCAAAGAGGTTACAACCGTGGTGGTGGAGAGGAGAGATCGGGATATGATGGTGGATCCCTTCGAGGAGGTGGTTCGATGGGAAATGGAAAACCTGAAGAACGACTGATTCGATCTATTGTTTATGGAACTGTGTCTTTATAATAGAGACAGTTCTAGTTTTTAAGGGTTTTTGATTTGCTCTATGCATGCTCATTTTTAATCTATGTTGTCACTTGTGTCTTAGAAAACTTTGTTTGTTACTTGGTTGATGAAATTGAAAAGAAGAAATGTTGAATCTAAATTTGATCTCTATTAAAACAAACTATAACCCTAAACTCCAAACTAAAACCTGAACCTTAAACCCTAAACCCATAAACCCTAAACCCCTAAACCTTAAACCATAAACCCTAAACTAACCCTAAACCTAAAAAGCTAGAAACCTAAACCTAAACTAAATAAAACTTAAAATTAAAATAAATAAAGAAAATTTAAACCAAAATATAATAAATAAAATAAAATAAAATAAAAACCTAAACTAAAACCTAAACCAAAACCAAAACCTAAACTTAAACATAAAATTAAAATAAAATAAAAAAATAAAAACTAAACTAAAATAAAATAAAATAAAACTTAAACTAAACTAAAAAAATAAAAAACCTAAATAAAATAAAAACTAACCCTAAAATAAGAATAAAATAAACCTAAAAAAAAATAAAACTAAATAAAAAAACTTAAACCTAAAAAAATAAACTTAAAATAAAACTTATAAATAAAAAAATAAAACCTAAACCCTAACAAAAACCTAAAGCTAAAATAAAATAAATTAAACCTAAAGTTAAACTAAAATAAATAAAACCTAAGCCTAAACCTAAACTAAAAACTAACTTGTCCTAAACTTAACCCAAACAATAAACAACCAACCTTATACCTAAATGCTAAACACCTAAACAACACTAAAATCCACAAACCCTAAACCATCCTGACCCTAAACCCTAAACCTGGGACCCTGTGCCATACCACCCTAAACCCTAAACCCACTAAACCCAACCCTCTTTACTATATACACTCTCTACCCACCCTACCCAACTGGGCCCTCCTTAAAACTCAGGCTCAAAACTTACTATAAACCTACACTGGTTTCTCTTTAAATGTAAGCTCTATAAAGCCAACCCACCTAAACTCTATCCCAAACTCCTCCTAAACTTCTAAAACTTGTGCCCTCCCTCCCTCCTCCTACTTCCTCTATCCTAAATCTAAACTACCCATCCCACTAAACCACTCCCTTCCTACTAAACCTAAACCTCCCCAACCCACCCCACTCCATAAACTACTTCACCCTGAACCCTTAACTTTAAACTACCATAAATCACAAACCTTAAACCTTATAAACCCAATTAAAGCATAAACCTAAAACCAAAACCCTAAACCTAAACCCTAAATCTAAACCCCAAAACCTAAACTAAACATAAAGTACTAAATAATTTAAAAATAAATTAAAACCCTTAAACCTAAACCTAAACCTAAACCCTAAGAATTGGTCAACAGAACATCACCATCAAAAGCTTAGTCTAGATCTGGTAGTGTAGGCGAAGGCGGAGGAGGAGATTATCACATTGGTGGTGGAGGATTTGGAAGTGCTAGTGGATATGGAGGTGGTTGTCGGAGCAATGGTGGTCATCGAGGCGAGAGGAGCGATAGAGGTTATTATCATGGTGGTGGCGGAAGGAGAGATCTAGGATATGATGGTGGATCCCTACTGAGAGGGCTTGGTTTGGTGGGAATGGAACTATACAGATCCAATCATGTATGGAAATGTGTCTTTACAGTAGAGACGGTTTTAATTATCTAAGGTTTTTGATTTCCTCTATGCATGCTCATTTATTATCAATGTTGTCTCTTGTGTCTTGCAAAACTTTGCGTGTTACTTGGTTGATGAAATCAAGAAAAAGAAATGTTGAATTTGAATTTCTTCTATTAAAAAAATAAAACCCTAAACTAAAATGAACCCTAAACCTAAAACCTAAACCTAAACCTTAAACCCTAAACCCTAAAACCCTAAAACCTAAACCCTAAAACCTAACTAACTAAACCCTAAACCTAAACCCTAAACCTAAAACCTAAACTTAACCTAAACCTAAAAAAGCTAAAACCTAAACCTAAACTAAATAAAACTTAAAATTAAAAATAAAATACCTAAACCAAAATAAAATAAAAAAATAAAAAATAAAATCTAAACTAAAACTTAAACCTAAATCTAAACCTAACTTAAACCAAAAGAAAAACTAACTAAAATAAAATAAATAAAACTTAAACTAAACTAAAGCATAAAAAACCTAAATAAAATAAAGAACTAGGCTAAAATAAAATAAAATAAACCTAAATAAAATAAAATAAAAACTAAAATAAAAACTTAAACCTAAAAAAACTAAATGAAACCTATAAATAAATAAAATAAACCTAAACCATAAATAAAAAAAAACCTAAACTAAAATAAAATGGATAAACTAAACCTAAAAAAATAAACTAAACTAAATAAATAAAACCTAAACCTAAACCCAGACTAAACTAAACCCACTATAACCCTAAACCTAAAGCCTAAACCTAAACCCTAAACCTAAACCCAAAACCCAAACACTAAAACCTAAACCCTAAACCAAACTAAACCCTAAACTCTAAACCTACCCAATGGACCTAAATCTTAAACCCTAAAAAAACTCTAAACCCTAAATCATAAAGTTAAAACCTAAACCTAAACTAAATAAAACCTAAAATAAAATAAATAAAAACCTAAACCAAAATAAAATAAAATAATAAAATAAAAAATAAACTAAAACCTAAACCTAAACCTAAAATAAAAAATAAATAAATAAACTAAAATAAAATAAATAAAACCTAAACTAAAATAAAAAAATAAAAAAATTTAAATAAAATAAAAGTAAACCTAAAATAAAATAAAATAACATAAAATAAAATAAAATTAAATAAAAACTTAAACCTAAAAAACCTAAAATAAATAAAAAATAAAACCTAAACCCTAAATGAAATAAACCTAAACAAAAATAAACTGAACTAAAATAAATAAAACCAAATGTTATTTAAGCCTTTTTTTAAGCCAGATTCTAAAGTTCCCTATGGGGGCAAGCCCCCATAGTAATTACATCCTAAGAAAAGTGAATTCCTTAGGAATACTCTTGATTAAAGTAGGTAATTATTGTCTCCAAAGATTTCAAAGATAAGACTATCAATAAATTGGCTATGTTAGAAAATCAAATGGGATAGATCAAAAGAGACTTATTGAAGCCAAAGGAGATGAGTAGGGAATGCCCATGATACTAGGACACCTAATGAGCATTCCTATCTTATGATTGGGCTTTATATGATTGAAATTGAGGATTACATGTTTGAGTTGAAATTTATTAGAAAGCTAGGACTTATAATCTCAATACAAGATTGTGGAAAAAACTAAGAGGTGAGGACTTATGCTTTGCCGAGGGAAAATAGTAACCTCAGATCATAAATCTAGGGAGCTTTAGCAGGGCCAAAGCACATCCTAAATCTAAGCAAAGATGGGTATATGGTTTACTCCACAGAGAGGGTAAACCACCCTTTGACTTATAACTACTTGGAGTGGAAGCCAACTAACTCCTCCTACGCCTTAAAATTATGTGGTCAAGTCATATGTTTTGCAAGATGGTTAGGATGTTATTTTTTAGAAAGAAACTAAAGTCCTTAAACCCACTCCCTAAGAGACTAGAGCATGAGTGGTATGAATAATGACTTAGTCTAATGTAAACCTTTTTAATATTTATTTAATTTTGGACTCTTCATTTTGATAAAGGTTATAGGATTTTTATGTCTAAATACATGATAAAATGAGGTTATTATCAGAGAAAGAGGTATTTTCACCACAGGAGACCCTCAAAGGTCAAGCCTTCCCCTATCATGCAAGAATGGAAACCTTCTCTTAGCAAAAGTGAAACAAGATGACATGCATGATATTAAGCATACAACATCCAGCTAAGGGGTGCGAAATCTTTTAGTTATCTTGATTTAATACCTAGGCTTTAAATGAGATTATGAGTTATAGTTGGGGTAGAAAAATTAATTTTCCTAAGAGCCTAACCAGATCCAAGCCACACATTAATTCACCATATATGAAGAAACTAGAAAGAGACATGTCATTTCTATTTTGCAATTGTAAACAAAATATCAAATAATTTATAAACCCAACATAAAAGAATAATAGGCGGTGTGTGTACCATACATAAAAAAGAGAAATGGGTAGCTGAGCTCTACCCTTATACAAATATATGAAAGAATAATTATAATTACAAATAAATAAATGCTATGGAGGTCATCATTTCTTCATTCTTCATGTCTCCTTCATTCCTCGATTGGATTTTCTTGCTTCAAAGGCATCACGGGGGCCTCCCAGGATAAAGCCTTCTAGCCTCCACTCATCCTAATCCCCTATAACACTAATCTTGATTCCTAATGCAAAATTACATTAAAATATTAAAAAAGTAAATCTAACTATACCGACAAGTGTTAGCTAAACACACCATACAAAGCAATTATATGTATAATTTGGACTTAGCACCACAGGGTAACCAAGTCCACATGTCCTAATTTAGATTATGCTTAGGGTTAAGCAACCTAAAAGAGCATTTATATTTATTTTAAGCATCCTTAAGCACAATCTCTTATAGAAAACACATTAGGCTAATCATGGCTAACATCTAGTCTACAAGCATATACCCTAAGATCCATTCTAATACATCATAAAACAAACATACATCAAACCATGCACCCTTAAGGATAAAAGTGGTGACTTAATCTAAGGTGTGTCTATTAAGCTTATGTGGTATGTCTTAACTAGGCTCTATTATAATTTTTTGAGAAAGGATGATTTCACTTTAAGTGGCTTAATTGGTTTATAAGTTTTACTTAATGTTTTCTTTTTTGTTTCACTTGGTTTACACTTAACTAAGTGTTATAAAGAGAAAAAAAAAGAGAGGATCACCCTCTTTTATCCCTACCTTAAGCCACATCAAAAGCATATTAATTAATCAATTCTTTTTAATGAATGGCTTATTACATATTTTAATTAATCCTAAGTTTAGGTTCACTTTAAATAATCTTATTCAATAAGAAAGGCATCTTAAGATTAATTGGAGTTAATTACTATCACACAACACATGTTTGTTCATTTCTTTCCATCATATGTAGCATGCATATGATTAAGTCCTAAACATATCTATGCATATAATATGCTTTTGGCACACTTAAATGCGGGATGCATGAATAATTTTTTAAAAAAAGAGGATTCTCATTCATTAGCTAAATACACATTCAAATGTATGAAATTTCTAAAAAAGTACTTCAACATTGTTTGACCAGGTGAATGAGGTAGGAACCTCCTTGGGCTACTTAAAGCTATCGTCCCAGTGTCCTAGATATACTATTCTCAAATACATGTGGATTTATAAACAACTATAAGAATGGAAATCATGCAAATATTAAATTTTTTGTTTTGAATTGTGCATATGGAATATGCTGAGCTTTTCACTCATTAGCCAAATGCACACGTAAGTGTATAAAAGTTATAAGCAAGTACTTCACCATTGTTTGATCAAGAGAATGAGGTGGGAACCGACTTGGGGCTACTTAAAGCCATGCATCACCGGGTGTCCAGACTAAATATACCTATTCTTAAATACTCATGAGTGTACAACAACTATAAGAATGTAAACCATGCAAGAATTATATTTTGATTTTTTTATACATGTGAAAATTTAAATTCTAAATTCTAACATGGATATACATAAGAATAAACCCAAGCAAGTGTTGTGTCCTTTTCAAATGAACTATACACTTGTTAATATTTGTATCCTTATGTGAATTCATGAAGATTAAAGAAAAGAGAACTTCAAATCACATGTTCTAAGTTGTAACCACATACAAGCTTATAAATACTCATAATTATCATTACTCTATGTGTTATAGTTGATTTATATACTTTACATTTAATTTTCTATTTAATAGTGATAATAGCCAAACATATTTTTTAATTTAAGCCAACACATGCAACTTGACATGAAAGAAGTCATTTTATTTGATTAATTTTTGAAAAGGATGAATGCATGATTATAAGTGGCATACAACATTTAATACAATTGAAGAGAAATAAAAGAACATAAGCACATAATTTCATTCAATCTAATTAATTCCTAAGGACAATCATATTAAACAAGGTCATTTAAAATAATCCAAAGTTCCTTAATGCCATTTTTTGTTTTATTTGATTTAAGAAATGTGAGAAAGATTTCCTAATCCTAATCCCATTCCCTATATGTGAATTAATTTGATTTAATGAAAAGTAATTAGGTTGATTTTATGATTTGGTTAAGTTAAGCAGGGATTAAATCAATTAATTAAAGCCTTACCTATGTTACCTAAAGGTAATTAATTAAAAAATTATTAGCTAATATGATATGCAAATAAATTGAAAAGTAAATAGAAATGCTCCTATGCGATTAGCTCACAATTATTAATTAATTAAGCTTAAGGAACTCACTTAATTACTTTTATGGTTTTCTCACACATGTGAGCTAACCATAATTTCATTGGCTCCCTTTGGGTTATGGAACACCCAAAGAACTACCCAAAATGGATTAATTAGGGAAAATAGATTTAATTAAAATTTTAATTTAATTGATCAAAGGATTAGTCCATTAATTCATTTTTCTTTTCTTAATTATCAACTTTTGATTATCTTTTCAAAATGAGATGGACTTAAGAGAAAAGGTTTGAAAAGAGGTCCCAACCTAATTCCATAAGTTATCCATTTAATCAAGCATGAATTCATATAAGTTGAGTTTTAATTTAGCCAATTAAGTCATTGATTAATTAACTAATCATTAATTAGTATTTTTTGGATGAAAAGATGAAAAATTAGGGAAAGGATTAGGGGAGAAGCCCCAATTTCATTCCCTAAGCCTGCTTACTATTCAACAGTAATTAAGGAGTCCAAATAATGGATTAATTATTGTTCATATATTTAATTATCAATTAATTAAGTTAAGAAGGTAATTAGGGATTAATCAATCAATTTTCCTAATTAACCAACCAATATATTCCAAGAAAATAGGGAGGTAGAGGTCATCTCCTAAACATCCTCAAAAGTTTGAAATCAATTGGATGATTAATTAAGAGTAATTAAGCTAATTAAGTTTTAATTAAACTTTAATTAAGCCAAAATTACAATTCAAAATTACTTAAGGATAATTTTAATGGATTCCTCTCTAAAATAACTTTAGAATGATTTTATATTTGTATTTTTCAAATTTTTCTATAATTAGTTATGAATTTTGGAAGTTTCAGCATTAAAAATAGATTGTTTAACTATAATTGAAGCCCTAATCCTGTCAATGCAATGTTGTATGCTGACACGGCGTGCTTTCCACATGGCGCCACGAGATTGGTTATTTAAGTTATCACATTGCATAGCTGAGTTACCTGGAGGTGGATGCGCTTTCTCATGAGCCGTTTGATTAAATATTGGATGACCACGATCAAACCAAAAGTTAAGTGGGATTAATTTGATCATGATTGATCGACCATATTCATCATGCGAATAGGTCCATGACCTATCTCCTCAAGAGTGAGATAGACCTCCATCGTTGTTGCTCGATCCTTACTCAAGCTCGAATGGAGATCAAATCGATTCCACACCATCAAGGAAGCAAAATGAAGATATCTAAAGGTGGAAATCTCATGACATGCAACTTTTCTTCAAAAAGCTCCAAACCATTTTAAGCTAAAGGTTAGTTTCAATGGCCTCACGAGCTTAGGATCGATGGTTCCAAAGATTGAGGAAGCTTCATTTAGTAAAAAAGCCCTATTGGGTGGCATGAGCTTTGATTTGAGTGGATTGCTTGGAAGGCCAAGATGGAGGATGGAAGTGGTCATCTTGAGCTCACCCTCGATCAGCTTGGGAGATGATTCATTCTTACTTGTCAGTCCAAGGATGGTGTGTGCAAAGTTAATTGCACTTTGATGGATGCTTGAGCAAATGGAATTGGATTGGGATCCCTATTTTAGTTTTCCATAAAATTGATAGAGGAAGAGTTGAGCTGGAAACATCACTCTGTGCATCTCACAAGGTTTGAATCAAGTGTGTCTCTAGATTTGAGTGAGAATGAGGAGGTATACCCCTCATTCCTTGGATCCTAGCTTTATTTGGCTATTTTGATCAAATGGCTATCATGGGAGCTCAATTTGGGAGAATCACCTTAGCTAGCTTCACTTGAGTGGAGGAGGGTGTGAGTGGTCCATGGGAGTGGTGGGTGTGCTATGGCTTTCCAAGTGTTGGAATGGGAGGTAATTTCACCTCCCATGAGTCATGGAAAACCCAACCACCCTTGGGTCAAGTTAAGTCCTTGGTGCCTAAGTTGACCAATGGATGGTCTCAAGTTGCCAAGAAGAGAAATGACCATTCCAAAGTGATTTGCCTCATGTGATGCCCCAGCCAAGGGAATCTTGGTCATTTGAAATGGATTTGATTTGGAGATTTGAGATGAGTCAAAAGTGGTTAGCCAAATTTTGAGTAATTTGGAGTTCATTTGGTTTGATTTGGCTTAATTTGACCTATTTAGGTCAAATTGGGTTAGGTTGACCAATTGGTCTAATTGGGTCAAACCAAGGGTTGGGTCAAGTTCACATGACCATTTGGAGTGTATTGGTGTCATTGGTTTGGTTCAATTTGCTTTGGATTTGATTTTGGCTCTTTTGGATTCATATAGGTCAAATGGGTCAAGTTGACCAATTTGACCAAATTGGCCAAATTGGTTGGGTGTTGGTTCAAGTTCAATTGGTTATTTGAAAATAATTATAGGCTTTGGTTTGAATCAATTTGGATTTAATTTGGATTTTGGCCAATTTGATCCTTTAGGTCAATTTGGGCTAAGTTGGGTTAGGTTGACCAACTAGTCGAAGGGCTCAATGGCTTTGGTCAAGTTCAATAATGAATTTGGAATGAACTTGAGCCATTGGTTGCAATCAATTTGGTTTAGGTTGTAATTTGGCTAGTTTGAGTTCATATGGGTTAAAGGGTTGACTTGGTTTGACCCAATTCATGCCAATTGATTAACCTAGGATGATCAACAATCATGACATGAAGTTTGGATTGGCTTAATTCACTTTGATTTGAATTGAATTGGATTTTGGTTCATGTAGGCCAAATTGGCCACTTTGGGTCAAGTGAGCTAATTATGTTTAGTTGGCTTGATTTTGAGTTGAGTTTAATTTAAGTGAGTTTATATATGGATTTGAGATTGACATATAAATTCAATTGTAATTGGTTTGGGTTCAAATGAGTTTTGGTTCATTTGAATATTTCAAGTCAAATGGGCTAGGTTGGATTTGACTTGAGTTGATTTTGATTTGGCTTGATGATTGTAGTTTTCATTTATATTTGGATAGATGATTGAAGGAATGATTGATTTAAGAGAAAATCCATTAGTTTTGCCTTGATTTGGATAGGATTTGGTTAAGTCCAAGAAATTGGCTTAAAGGGTATAAATTGGATTTTGACTTGATTTTGGATTTGGTTTTCCTATTTGAATTTATATTTCATTTATATTTAAGAATATAAATGAAGATATAAATGATTCATGAGAAAATCATTTGAGTTTTGGAGTGGTTTGGAAGCAAATTTGACCAAGCTTAAGGATGTAGGTCAAAAGAGTAGGAATTGATTTAGTTTGATTTATTTTTGGTCATTGGAAGGTGGGTTTCATTTAAATTTATGAGTATAAATGATGGAGTAATAGGTTTATAAAGAAACCAATTGATTTTGGGTTGATTTGTATGAGATTTGGCTAAGCTTATGGAGATAGGTCCATAGGGCTTAAGAGGGGATTTGGCTTGGTTTGATTTAGGTTGATTTAGTTTTGGCTATTTTAGTTTATATCTCATTTATGTTTGTGAGTATAAATGAAGATATAAATGATTCATGAAGAGATCAATCTGGAGGAGATTTAACTAGGTTTATGGAATTCCACCATATGGCTTTGAGAGGGATTTTGATTTTGAATTTGATCATGGGTTCTAATCATTTTGTTTGGAATTTGGATTTGGATTTGATAAATGATTGAGGGATTGAATTGATCTTAAAGAAAATCAATTGAATTTTGTTAAGGCTAAGTCCATAAGATGAAATCAAAGGGCTTAGGAAGGGTTTTGATTTTGGATTTGATTATGGGTTTCAATCATTTTGCTTTGGAATTTGGATTTAGATTTGGTATTTGAGTTGAATTTGAGGTTTGGTTTGAGGAGGAAAGCATAGATTGGGTTTAGGCTATAGGTAGGTAAGTCTTCCTAAGTCCCTAAGGCATAACCTATTCCTATGGCTAACCCTTATAAGTCTCTAGGCTTAGGTTAAGTGTTCACCTAATCACTAGAAGTGTCTTAAGACTAAGGAGCTCTTAGTGTCTACAAGAGTCCTAGATCTATGATGAGAAAGTTGAGAACTCCCTCCAAAAATGAAGTCAACAAGAGCGGTAAAAACTCCCTATAGGAATCACTACTCTTGAGTTGAGATAAGTCCCCAACACTCTCTTAGTAATTGCCTTTAGGTCGGGTTCAATATATTTTTCCACAGTTACCCTGGTTTCTCACTTTGGAAGATGTAAGTGCTACACATTCTTTCCGGCATGACCATTGCACAGATGAGCAGCCACAGGTTGGGTTGATCTATATACATCAATGGGTCACCCAATGGGCTGGTCCCTTAGGAAGATGTAAGTCTACTACGCTTTCTTCATGGTATAGCCATTGCACATCGAAAGGCACCCCTTAGGTCAGATATTCTTACCCTTTGGCCAGTAGACTACCCCTTTGGATTGATAAATCTAAGATAGACCAAGGCCGATAGAGCCCCTTCTTAGTGCGATCCATTTCACACCGATGGGATCCATCAAATCAAATTAATCGACTACTATTGAGTGACATAAGTCTTAGCATTCACTCGGTAGTCTTAGGTTTGATTTGTTGTGCCATCAACAAGTCACCATAGTGATTGTTCCCCACTTTGAAAGATGTAAGTCTGATATGCTTTCTTCTTTAGCACAACCCTTGCACATCGGAAGGTAACCCTTAGGTCGGATAGTCCTACCCTATTAGACTACCCTTTGGACTTGTAAATCGAGATAGGCAAGGCATAGCCCTTCTGGGTCCATTCACCAACAAAGTCCACAACTTAGCACACCAAATTAAATTAAATCAAATCAAATCAATATAATTAAAACAAATCATCAAGATTACTCTTGAGTTGAGGTAAGATCCTCAATGGCACTCTATCAGTAATTGCTTTAGGTTGGGTTTGATTTATTGTGCCATCGACAAATCACCATAATGATTGATCCCTACTTTGTAAGACATAAGTATGTTACACTTTCTTTCAAGTACAGTCATTGCACACTGAAAGGCAACACTTAGGTTGGATAGCCCTACCCTATGGCAGGTGGACTACCCCTTTGGATTTGTAAATCTAAAATAGGACAAAGCATCTATGGCTCCTTCTCAATGGGTCCATCGCACACAGATAGGGTCCATAACAAACCAAATTCAAAACCAACCTTCCTAGTGGAGTCAAATTAAACATATCGAATAAACCAAACTTCACCCCAGCGAGGTGCAAATCAGATTAGTCTCCCTGGTAGAGCCTAAATCAAAATCTAAATCTAAAAAATTCAACCAGGCTTATGTCCCGGATGAACCCAATTCAAAATCATTCTCCCTAGAGCCATAAGAAATCCAATCAAACCTTATCCCCAAGGTAGCCCAAACCGCTTCCCTAGTGGAAGGTTCACATTCTCAATCTAGAAGATTCAAATCCATATCCCTAGCAGATATGCCTCAACATCAATTAAAATAAAATAAATTAAAATTAATTTGATCTTGATCCCTAGTGGATTATAGATTCTTATCCTCAGTGGAGACACACCAAAACTAATCATATTCACAATCAAACTCAAATCCATATCCCAGATAGCTTAAACATAGTGGAGGTTCTCTCTAGCTTCGTGGAGGTTCATATACTCAATCCTGGATTTCTCCTTTATGCCCTAGCATAAACCTCTCACATGTCATGCCCAATGCATGTGTGATCCTAGCGATCTCCTTCATGTCCTTAACATGAAATTCCAACCAAATCTACTTTGTTCTCTTATGCCATTGGCATAAGTTGGGTTACATTGCACTAAGATCATGATTCTATCTACCTTTTGGACTTAGACATAGATCATTTTTTTAGTATTTGCAATCCTTTGGATGTTGTTGATCATCTCAACCATACATGTGGTGTGCCTTGTCGGTTACACTACACCTATTGTGGGTCCTTTCGTTGACCTCACTTTTGGAGTGAGTTCTCAACCTCTTCTTCTTTGGCCTATGAGTCTTCTAGATACTAAGAAATCCTTAGTCACAAAACACTTCTAGAAATTAGGTGAACATTTAACCTAAGCTTAAAGATTTAGAGGGTTAACCATAAGATTATGCTATGCCTTAGGGATTAAGGAGACTCACCCACTCTATTGCCTAAATCTGACTTATGTTCACCTTCTCAAACCAAACCTCAAATTCAATTCAAATATCAAAATCCAAATTCAAATCCAAATCAAATGACTGAAGCCCATGATCGAATCCAAAATCAAAATCCTTTCTAAGCCCTATGATTTATCTTATGGACTTAGCCTTAGCAAAATCCAAATAAATCCAAATTCAATTGATTTTCTCAAAGATCAATTCAAACCTTCAATCAATTTATCAAATTCAAACTCAAACTCAACTTCAAATCATGATCCAACCAAAATCCAAATCAAATAAAATCAAATCAAACTCTTAAGCCAATTTCATCGACTTAGCCAAATCTCATCCAAATCAAACCTAACTCAATTGATTTTCTCATAAATTAATCAATCCTTCAATCATCACTTCAAGCCATACCAAAATCTACAATCAAATCAATCAAGTGAAGATCAAACTTAACCTAACCCATTTGACCCAAAATATTCAAATAAGCTCCAAATCACCTAAGTCCAAATAAAATCAAATTAAATCAAAATTAAACTAAATTAAATTGAATCAAAAACATGAAATCAATGCATAAACACAAACAGACTAAAAAAGAAATCAAGATGGGACATAAAATAGCAAATAGGTCATTTCACCTAGAGTTGACCCCATGGGCTCCACTAAGTCAAAAGTCAACAAATTAAAATTTGATCAAATTGAGCCACTACAAAGACTCAAAATCATGAAATGAACTTGTTTGAGTCTAAAACTAAACAAATCAAAATTTAATGAAGATCCAAATGGGTTGATTTGGCCACCTAACCCAAGTAGATCCAAATGATCCAATTAAATCTAAATTCAAATTAAATTGAAAATTAATTCAAATCAAACAACCAAAATCATTTTAAATTTATAACTAGATAAAATTTTGCTAACCTTTGGGCTTAATTTAATAAATTTGATCATTTAACTCAAATAATTCCAATATGGCCCATTAAGCCCAATTTTGTCCAAAATGGGCTTAAATCTAAATCTACATCAAATCAAGTGAGATCAATTACTCCAAATCATCTTAAACACTTAATCAATGAGTGTAACCCAAACACATGATAATTGAGCCAAATTGATCATTTAAATCAATGAAGCCCAACTAAAATAAAATATAATTAGCAAGCTAATCAAACTATAAAAATTAGAAAATCAATCATATAAAAAAAAAAAACATTGTCATTGTATAATTAAAATAGAAATATAATTAAATTTGAACATCAAATATAAATTTGGTTAAAATTAAATCAAAATAATTAACTACTAAATAAATAATAAATATATACAATTTGAATAATCATTAATTATAGTATATATAATTTATAAACTTCAGTTAAATTAATACTATAATATCAAAATTATTAAAAATTGTGAAGATTTATAAATAAAAAAAGAATAAGTCTAAAAAACAATAACAAAAAAATTCCATCCTTAGTCACGTGACACCAAGAGAAAAAATATATATATATATAGATTTATCAAGCATGTATTCTATCATTCTCACACCATATTTATCTCATTAAAAAATAAAATAAAATAATAATAAATTCAGACATCACTCTTTTAATAAAGAAAAGCATCAAGTCTCTTTTATTTCACATTGAATCTCAAATAAATTTTTTTATTTTCTATTCAAATGAAAACTCTCTAGATTTAAAATAAAATAAAATATCTTATCTTACCCACTTGGAGCATGAGCCATCTCTCTCTCTCACTCACTCTCTCTCTCTATATATCTCTCCATAGAGAGCCTCCCATCCCTGAGTAAAAAAGATAGCAATCACGGGCTGAGACACCTTTCCATATTTCTGCTGTCAAATACCATCTCTTTTTGCATTTTGATCCTCATGAACTGGACGGGAATAAGAGAGAAAGCGGAGCTCTTTTTCCCTTGTGTACAGAGCCTCTCATCCTCACCAATTTTTTAGGAGAATCCTGAACTCTCTCACATCTTCCTTTATGCAACCAAATTTAAAAGAAACATTCCTAGTGGAGTCAAATTAAACATATAGAACAAACCAAACTTTACCCCAGTGAGGCACAAATCAAATTAGTCTCCTTAGTAGAGCCTAAAACAAAATCTAAACCTAATAAATTCAACCAAGCTTATGTCCCCAACGGATGTACCATCAATTCAAAATCATTCTCCCTAGTGGAACCATAAGAAATCTAATCAAACTCTTATCCGTAGCAGATAGGCCGAACCTGCTTCCCTAGTGGAAGGTTCACATTCTCAATCCCTAGCAGATTCAAATCCATATCCCTAGCGGATATGCCTCCATATCAATTAAAATAAAATAAATTAAAATTAATTTGATCTTGATCCCAGTGGGTTATAGATTCTTATCCCATGAGACATAATCATATTCAAACTCAAATCCATATGTCCGGTGGATGGCTTGAACTGCTTCCTAGTGGAAGGTTCATATACTCAATCCTCAGTGGATTTCTCCTTTTATGCCCTCAGCATAAACCTCTCACATGTCATGCCCAATGCATGTGTGATCCCTAAGCAGATCTTCCTTCATGTACTTAACATGAAATTACAACCAAATCTACTTTTCTCTCTTATGCCATTGGCAAAAGTTGAGTTGCATTGCACTAAGATCATGATTCTATCTACCTTCTAAACTTTGGCATAGATCATTTTTGTTAGTACTTGCAATCTTTTGGATGTTGTTGATCATCTTTGTCAATGCCAATATGTGCGGTGTGCCTTGTCAGTTACACCACACCTATTATGGGTCCTTTTGTTGACCTCACTTTTGGAGTGAGTTCTTAACCTCTTTCTCTTAGACCTATGAGTCTTCTAGATACTAAGATTTCCTTAGTCATAAGACACATCTAGCAATTAGGTGAACAATTAACCTAAGCCTAAAGACTTAGAGGGTTAACCATAGATTAGGCTTTGCCATAGGGATTAAGGAGACTCACCTACCTACTATATAAATGACTTTTATTCGCCTTCTCAATCCAAAACTCAAATTCAATTTAAATATAGAAATCTAAATTCAAATCCCAATCAAATGACTGAAACCCATGATCGAATCCAAAATCAAAATCCTTCTGGAGCCGTATGATTTATCTTATAAACTCAGCCTTAGCTAAATTCAAATCAATCCAAATTCAATTGATTTTCTCAAAGATCAATTCAAACCTTCAATCAATTTATAAAATTCAAACTCAAACTCAACTTTAAATCATGATCCAAACCTAAATCAAAATCAAATAAAATCCAAATCCAAACCCTTTCATTTCATGGACTTAGCGAAATCTCATCCAAATCAAACCTAACTCAATTGATTTTCTCATAAATTAATCAATCCTTCAATCATCACTTCAAGCCATACCAAAATCTACAATCAAATCAATCAAGCTAAGGTCAAACCTAACATAACCCATTTGACCCAAAATATACAAATAAGCTCCAAATCACCTAAGTCCAAATAAAATTAAATCAAAATTAAACTAAATTAAATTGAATCAAAACATGAAATCAATGCATAAACACAAACAGACTAAAAAAGAAATCAAGATGGGACACAAAATAGCAAATAGGTCATTTGACCTAGAGTTGACCACGTGGGCTCCACTAAGACAAAAGTCAACAAATTAAAATTTGATCAAATTGAGCCACTCCAAAGACTCAAAATCATCAAATGAACATGTTTGAGTCTAAAACTAAACAAATATAAATTTAATGAAGATCCAAATGGGTTGATTTGGCCACATACAAGTAGACCCATGGATGCTATTAAATCTAAATTCAAATTAAATTGAAAATTAATTCAAATCAAACATCCAAAATCATTTTAAATTTATAATTAGATAAAATTTAGCTAACCATTGGGTTTAATTTAATAAATTTGATCATTTAACTCAAATAAGTTCAATGTGGCCCATTAAGCCCAATTTTGGTCAAAATGGGCTTAAATCTAAATCTACATCAAATCAAGTGAGATCAATTACTCCAAATCATCTTAAACACTTAATCGAACTTGAGTGTAACCCAAACACACCATAATTGAGCCAAATTGATCATTTAAATCAATTAAGCCCAACTGAAACAAAATATAATTAGTAAGCAAATCAAACTATCAAATTTGAAAATCAATCATATAATAAAAAAAACAACATTGTCATTGTATAATTGAAATAGAAATATAATTAAATTTGAACATCAAATATAAATTTGATAAAATTAAATCAAAATAATTAACTACTAAATAAATAATAAATATACAATTTGAATAATAATTAATTATGGTATATATAATTTATAAACTTCAGTTAAATTAAAACTATAATATCAAAACTATTAAAAATTGTGAAGATTTATAAATAAAAAAAGAATAAGTCTATAAAAAAAACACAATAACAAAAAAAATTCCATCCTTAGTCACGTGACACCAAGACAAAAAAATATATATTTTTTATCAAGAATGTATGTTATCATTCTCATGCCACATTTATCCAGTTAAAAATTAAAATAAAATAATAATAAATTTGGACATCACTCTTTTATTAATGCTAGCAAAGCATCAAGTCTTTTTTTTATTTCACATGAATCTCAAATAAATTTTTTATTTTCAATTCAAATGAAAACCTACTCTCACTTTAAAAAAATAAAATAAAATAAAATATCTTATCTTACCCACTTAGCACATCTCTCTCTCTCTCTCTCTCTCTCTCTCTCTCTATTCTAGCCTCCCATCCACGACAAAAAAAATAAAATATAAAACAATCATGGGTTGAGACTCTTTTCCATGTTTCTTTGTGAATACCATCTCCTCCTCCATTTTCATCCCCATGAACTGAGAACAAGAGAAAGTGAGCTTTTTCTCCTTGCATGAGCCTCTCATCCTTGCCATTTTTTTAAGAAGCTGACCTCTCTTGCATCTTCCTTCATGCAGAGTCAAAACCATCCTGCATCTCATTCCATAGGATCAAAGGCTAGCCACATGGGATTGGAGTCCCTTTGTACATCCATCTTCACTCTCCATATCAGTCGCACGCGAGCAGCATCTCATCCTCTTGTTGGTTCCATACTTCCTCCCCTCTGATTGATTCAAAGGCTAGCCACACACCTCCCTATCTTTTACTTGTGGGCGACCAAGCTAGACTCATGCCACACTCTTATCCATGAAAGCTTCATCCCAAGCCCATAGGTCAAGAGGCACTATAACTGAGAATATTCATGCTCCAACTCAATGCAAAATCTAGTCCTCTTTAAACTCTTTTTTTATAGGCATTCTTCTCATCCCTCTTATTTTTTGTTCAAGTATCATGCTATAGCATGAGCTCTCTCCTCTCTCCTCTTCCTCTATTAGGCATCAACACTTGATCTTCTCCATATTTCCTTACAAAAATACTGCAACAACTTTAATCTCCTTATATGTTGAACCTCCTTTCCTTCTTCTAGCCTACATTCCACTACCTCCAATTCTCCATCTAGGTTTCCCTCCATTGGCCTGCATTTGAACTACTCTTCTCTACACAACCCAAGCATGTAAGGGGATATTTCCTCTCAACTTGCTTCTAACTATTTTTTCCATGAGAATGATGAAGCTCACGGTAAGTAAGTGAGTGAGCTTATGGGATACTTGGTGAGGAGGCAAGCCTAGAAACATCTGAAGCTCTCGTGTCTCAAAAAATTCAAATTGACCAATTCAATGAACACTATCTTCAATCAGTGAGGAAGCATTTAAAGTGAACCATATGAGCAAAGAAAAGGAATGCTAGCAGTATTGATCAACAAGCATCTCAATAGGGCTTCATTTCTTCTAAAGCCACCTCTTCATCGAATCCACTAGACATTAGCTCTAGTGAGGTATAATTCTTAAACTTAGAAAGCCTTAGGGATCTTATGTTTGATGTGTTGAATGCGGCATCGTTAGGATCCAACCTTTAGAACCTGCACTTTACTTTTAATCCTTTTGGTGAGTTTAGAGACAAAAGCAAAACTATTTATTTTATGTGTTTGAAATGAATAGTTTTGATTAGGTCGAATGGCATAGTGATTTGATTCCATCTATCAAGCCATGATTAACTCGTGGGCCATTTGATTTTTGATTGAATGATAATGATTAATCCACCTTATTTTATTTATTATTAAATTCAATCAAATCTAAAAAAGGAGTTAATCAATCTTTAGAATTCCAAACAAAACAAAAAATGAAATAATATGTGATCAAACAAAAAGTGCAAATTAAATTATCATAAAATCTAAGTAAAACTTAGTTTAAAAATAAAAAAAAAAACTAAACCAATAGTATTATAAATATTATAATCGAATATAAAAAGTTGTTTGAACATAATTTATGAAAGTCAATTATAAAATCAATTTAATCTCTTATTGTTATATGTTGATTCTAAAATCAAAAAAAAATTTAGTTATGTGACATATCCTTAATTATAATTAACTCAACTATTACAATTGGCTAAGCTTTATTTGATTAGTTATTCATATAAAATTTTGGAGGAATTCTTAACTAATTCAAATCATATTTTAAAACAAATATATATATATATATATATATGTAAACTCACATCCCTTGGGACATAGACAATTAAAGTCAAGAAAAAAATATGAGCAAACTTGTATAATTCATATTCTAAATATCATAATCAAATCAAATAAACATAAAATTAAATATAAACTTGAAATTTATTAAATCATATCCAATTACTCCAAATTTCAATCAATACCAAAATAAGTTAAATAAAAATAAAATCCAAATAAATAAACCTATTGAACTAAGATAAGAGAATAATCATTAAGCTAAAGAGATAATCATTTATATAAACTAGGCTAAATTTAATAAGCAATAATCATATGAATTAAACCAAAAAAGAAAAGATTAGATATTTAAATTGAATTATCAAAATTTAATTAAATCAAAATATAAATCCAAAATTAATCAATCAAAATATATGAAATTAAATAAAAACTTCATTAGATATTAAAGATATTGAATTATCAAAATTTAATTAAATCAAAATATCTAATCCAAAATTAATCAATCAAAATAAATGAAGATTAAATTAAACTCAAATTTTAAAAATCTAATTTAAATCAAACAAACATTAATCAAATAAAATCAATCACATAAATTCAAATATTTAAATTAAGATCTTCTAGTTAGACTCTTTTGGGAGTTAGGATGTAGAATATGGTGAGTTCCATCCAAAATGGAATTCATTTACTCTTCATTCTTGAAAATCTAAATATCACTTTAACCAAATAAAAGTAAAATAAAATGGAAAATAAATCATTAAATCATTTAAATTGAAACCTAAAGGAAAAATTTAAACAAATTCAAACTCAAATGAAACTTAAACTAAAGAACTAGTAATGTCTTCACACAAACCCTTTTTTCACACACTAGAATACTAGGTTACCGACCTTAGAATTAGGTTAGGTTGATGTGTTGATTGTATGGTTTATGTTGTGTTTTGTTTTGTGATGTAATATTTTTAGGATGGATGTTAGGAATTTGGTTCATAGGTTGGATGTTAGGTCATTGATAGTCTAACATTATTTTTTTAGGGATTGTGCTTAAGGGCAATTAAAATAAATATAAATGCTCTCTTTGGAGGTTGCTTAAGCCCATAAGCATAATCCAAGTTAGATAGGTGGGTTACCCATGTCTTTGGGTGCTAAGTTTAAATTATAGATATAACTACTTTGGTTTTATATGTGTTTAGCTAACACTTATTTTGTAGGTGTACTTTTACTTTTCCTATTTTAATATAATTTTGCATTAGGAATTAGGATTAGTGCTATGGGGTTTAGGATGAGCATTGGCTAGATGGCTTAGTCCTTGGGTGCCATGTGATGCCTTAAAACTACCACATCAAAAGAAGCAAAGATATGAAGAAATGAAGGAGACATGAATAATGAATACTTGAAGACCCCCATAGCATTTATTATTTGTAATTGTAATTATTATTTTATATACTAGGTTGTATATGGGTAGAGCTCTACCCATTTTCTCTTTTTTTGGGTGTACATGGAACCACACCACCTTTTATTCTTTTATGGTAGTCTATAAAATTATTTGATGTTGTATTTAGATTAGCATTAGAAACAACATGCCTTTCTTAGTTTCTTATATGTTTGATGCTTTAATGTGTGGCTTGGATGCGATTAGGCTCTAGGATAAAATTAATTCTCTACCCAAATAATAACTCATAATTAATATTTAAAATAACTCATAACTCACCATAAAGCCTAGGTTCTAAATAAGATAATTAAAATATTTAACAATCCCTTAGTTGAATGATTGAATGTCTCACAACATGCATACATATTCTTTCTCTCTTGAGCGTGAAGGATCTCCATCCTTGCATTATAGGAGAATGCTTGACTTCTGAGGGAATCCATTGTGGTGGAGAACACCTTCTTCTAGCTGATTTGGCCCACAACCTATTTTCATCATGCATATAAGCATCAAAATCCTAAAGCCTTTATCAAAATGAAGTGTCAAAATTGAAATAAAATTTGAAAGAATTTTGCATTTGTAGATTAAGTCATTACTCAGACCACTCATCCTCTAGTATCTTAGGAGTGGATTTAAGGACTCTAGTCTCTTTCTAAATAATAACTACCCTAGCTATCTTGCAACTCAAAAGACTTGCTACATGAATTTAAAGCATAGAGGACATAGCTATGACTCTAGTTGTAAGCAAGTGGTTTATCTTCTCTTGTGGAGGTAAACCATATACCCATCTTTACTCATACTTAGGTCATGCTTTGGATTATGCCAAAGCTCCCTAGATTTAGGATCAGGTAGCTATTTCCTTAGGCTACTAGCATAAATTCTCACCTCTAGGCATTTCATAATTTTATGTTGTTGGATTATAAGTCCTAGCTTTCTAATAAAATGTCAACTTCAATAAAATTAATCTCTTCAACTTCAAACATATAAATCCCAACCATAAGATAAATTGAAATGCTCACTAGGCTTCCTTGTATCATGAGCATTTCTACTCATTCTCTTTGGCTTCAATAATAAGTCTTCTCCTTGAACAATCCCATTTGATTTTTCAATACAAATAATCTTTTGATATTCTTGAAATCTTTGGAGACCTTAATTTCTACTTTAATCAAGAGTATTCTAAGAAATTCTCATTCCTTATGATGTAATTAACTATGGAGGCTTGCCTCCATAGGGAACAATGGCTTAATATAAACCCTTCTTTACTTTTCCATGTAAAGTAGAGGAAAGATCTCTAGTACATTCGAAGACTCATCATGCCTTAGGAGTCCTTATTATGTGATTAGGTCTATTATAGGGTGATGATTTCTATCTGTCAAGATAGTGCATCATACCTTAATGTAATACTCGATCACTTCAATAAATACCTCATAAGATCTGTGTGGTGTCCCACCTCCAAAAATAAATATCGTAACCCTAAACCCTAAACCATAAACCTTAAACCCTAAAACCTAAACCATAAACCTTAAACCATAAACCCTAAACCTTAATAATATTATAAAATTAAAGTGAAAAAATCCCACTGCCCGAGCCCTCTCCTCATGTTCTACAATTTTCCTTTCACCATCTCATTTTTTTGCTTTCTAGATGCTGTTTGTAGATTCATTTTAACAATTCTCATTGGATTTCTTCTCAAATTGATAGGCACTGGTCAACTATGTCTCTTCCTTAGAGTGGCATCATAACTTTGCATCTTCTCTGATGATTCCTTGGGCAAAATCAAAAGATGTTATGGTTCCTGCTAGGGCATCATCTACCACGGCTACTACTTGAAATCATTCAAAGATGTTCTCCTTAGTAAGGATGGCTATTTAGGTGAGTCTGAACTTATTTTGACTTCTTTTGAGGCATGCATGTGGTTATGTGTGCTGATCTAATTTGTGGAAAAGCTTGCTAAGCCTTTTGAATTAACTTTGGTTGGAAAGTTTACTCTTCATAGGCTAATTTGGAAAACATTACTCTTTCTTTCATAGTCTAAAACTTTTGGGTGCTTTTATGATTGTTTAATTGATCCTCACCACATTTTAATTGTTGATGAATGATTTGGATTACTCTCATGTTTTGTCTCATCGTTCTTATTTTGTTTTAATTCCCAAATGAGGTTGCTAAAAGGACTCCACTATTTATATTAAGAAAAATCCCCAATTGTTCGTTTGGATTTCTCTCCCAATATGCTATTCATTTCATTAACCATGAATTCCTTTTTCTTTGTGCCTTATTTGGTGTCATTGTAAATTGATCAAACAGCGATTACAAAATCTCATCCTTTAATGGCTAGAATCCTTGTTGAATTGGACAATACCAAGAAACACAGAAGAAATCTGTTGGATCTAAAATTATGATTATATGCAAAAATTGAATTTAAAATTTCCTATCTTTTATTCTCAATAAAATCCATGGGCACAATAATTTTTGAATGTCTTCATCCACTAAAAAAATCCTTGTTAAAAACTTCATCCTCACCAAAATCCATTTGCTCTTGTAATATTCATTCATGGAAAAATTTTTAATATGAACTTTTGTAATTTGATTTTTTAAGGGTTCAATTATACTTCAAAATTTTATACTTTGGAATGACAATTCTTTTTAATACTCATTGGATTACTAATGGCTTTATTTCATGATTATTTAAGCTAAACCTTGTAATTTTGCTCCTCTTTTGGTTTCTATTAAAGATAATTTTAATAGATTAAAGATTCTCTCTTTAGATTTGAAATGGAGAATATTGATTTTTAATTTTGTGGCTAATAATTGAAAAGCTCCCATCTTCCTTAATTATTATGATGAATGATGGTTTAAGCAAAAGACTTAAACAAAATTGGTTTTTATTCTATTTTTAAATCTTTGCTAATATCAATATGGAAAATTTTTGTGATCTTAAAGTCTCTATGTCATCCTTCTTTAAAGAATTTGAAGATAACATTTAATTTTCAAAATATGGAAGAGACTTTAAAAATTTCTTTCTAAACACATTATGATAGGAATACCTTTATTTCCATGCTTTTTTAAAATTAGCCTTAAATAATATTTTAAATTAAGATGAAAATGGAGAATGGATTCTAAGAATAATGGTATTAAATTCAATCATTAATTACTTTAGAATATGCTTAGAAGGTTGCTCTTATGTATTTCATCATTAATTTCTTATTATTCTTAATATTATAATAATTTTCTTCTTTCTTTAATGAAGATCAAATTTTTAAAGATCTTAATAGCATGGTGATTCTATTGGTCAAATACCAAGTTTTCAAAATGTTATTATTTAAAATGATTTGAGGCTCTTTGATTTTTGCATCTTTCTAGATATTTTCTAGTCATTAATTCATACCGAAAGATAACCTTGGGTGATTTTTAGACTATTATTCCACCTTCTTCAATAAGATTTCAAAATTCTTACCAATAGAGTCCTTTACTTCAAAAGATTTTCTCTAAAAACCTTTTGTTAATTGATATATTTTGATATTTTACTTTAGAATTAATTCATGATTTAGATGCTAAGCAAATTGGAAACATTCTTTTTAATTAGATATTTCCAAAGCTTTTGATAATTTATGTTCCTTTTCTATTATTAATTTTTTGGGTTTTCTCTATTTATTTTTCTTATTAAAAATTGTATTAATAATGTTTGGTTCTCCATTTTTTGCTTAATAAGCTTTGATTCTTTATCTTTTGGCTTAAAAAAGCATCCTTTATTTATTTATTATTGTTGTTAGTACTTATAGAACATTAATGTTATTCTTAATCCTAGTATGTACATAACTCTTTCTTTCTATTATTTTCCATAAGCTTTGGATATTGTATTATTTTTGCAATGCTTCTCTTCATCATATCAAGAATCAAGATTTTTTCAAATAAATTTTGTAGAAATGGCTTTCACATCAATGATAACAAAGTTATTTTATTACTTTTTAAATATCTCAATAATAAAATTAATCAATCATATCACTAATTTTAAACATCAACACTTACCTTTTAAGTAAGAGTGCTCCTCTTTTGAAGGTCCAAAATGATCCCACATTTTTTGATGAGTTAATTCAAAAATTTTAAATAAAATTTCTATTTGGGAATTCCATTTACTTTCCTTTGGTGGCAGACTCTCTATTCTTAAAAGCACTGTTAATTCAATGCCTCTTTATTTCATTTAAACTATTATTCCCTCTAATTATACTCTTATCTGAATTGATCGCTTGCTTAATAAAATATTTTGGTGGTCCAATAATTCTATTAAAAGAATGCATTGGACTTCCTTGCATAAATGTTGTGGTCCATTTGGTTAAGGTGGTCTTATTTCTTATTATGATTATCATTTCTCTCTCATAAGTTTTTGAATTTTAGAAAGAATGATGCCTTTAGGAAAATTTTATGATGGAAAAATATGCAAGGTAAACACCCTCTTACTTGTGCTTATAAAGTTGGTGACTCTCCAATTTGGAAAAGGCTTGCTCCATTTAATGGTTGTTGAATCCTTAATATATTGGGGTATTCATTGGGTTCTTCTTTCTTTTGGCAAGACAATTAGCTTGGCAATGCTCTATTATCCCTTTTATGTACACATCTTGTATTATCAAAGTTAACTCTTTTTAAATAATAATTAAATTAAAACAAACTTGAGAACTACATTCTTATTTCTTTTTTTGACAAATTTTTGCAACATGCTATCTTTTCTAATGGATCAAATTTTTATTAAATAAACAAAACCCTCTATTGTTTTCATTAAACATTGGAACAATATCATTCCATTTATTATTCTATTTTAGCTTGGAGGATTTTGAATAACTTCAATGATTCCTCTAGCTTAAAATGTTTTATTTACCTTTAAGTACTATTGTTTTCATATTAAAATGTTAATCATTTTTTTTATCAATGGTACTATTGCTTCCAAACTTTGGATATGGTGATGATTTATTTAACACTAACTATTTTCATGGCTCTCTTTCATTATATCAACTTCTTGAAGTTTGTTTCCAAAATTGTAAAGGTTATATCAAAGTTTTAATTGCTACTATTATTTGGTTATTTAAATTGATAGAAATGATTCTAAATGATATCCCTATTACCCATAAAGGATCCTTGCAGAACTAAAGAAAATTCATCCTTTGTTTAATGCAAATTTAATTAGTAATCTTCACTTTAGAGGTTATAAATTTGTGGCTAAAAAATTAGGTATCACTTTTGCATGATGATCCTTCTTTGGAATATTAGGATTATACATTGGATTAAGACACATAAAATTTTATTGAGATCAATACTTGATGGTTCTATTTCCCCAAACAAATATGGTTGTGGTATCTTAGGGATTCTAAAGGTCTATCATTTGTGCTTTTTTTTTACTCAGATTGTTCTATTAATGGAGCTCATGGTTGTTAAAAAAAGCTATTGACATTTGTTTAAGAAAATCTCTTTAATATTTGGATTGAAGTTGACTCTTCTATTACTTGATATGCCCAATAATAATAAAATGGGAATCGACTTATTTTATCTTCTTAATCACTAAAGCTTCTTTCTCAAGTTTGTTACAAAATTTTCACATTCTTTTGAAGGTAATGCTTGTGCCAATTTCTTGGCTAATTTGGGAGGAATTAATAACTCACTTTATTTGATAACCATAACTTACCTAAGCATCTGGTTGTTTTGTCAATCTTGATAACATTGGACTTCTTGCTTTTATTTTTATTTATTGATCATTTTGCTATGGTGGTTTTATTAGACTATTTTTGGTTGTTTATTTTATGCTTCCCTCACTAGAAGTGGTTTTTCTTGAGTTATTTCTATACTTAAACATTCCTCTTTTATTCTATACATTATTTGACCCTTTTTTAGGTCATTGGTTTTAATTGGATTCCATCCTCAAAAATTGTGGTTTTATTCTATGGCTCTATCATTAGCTAGTCATTCTTTGAGGTCTTTTTGTTATTGTGGTAGTCTGATTTTGGCTACCACTTTTATTAATGGATGTTGGGTTTGCCTCCATTTTTGGCTAGCTATGGACTTATTCAAATTAGAGTTTTAGCTGCTATGGTTGGTTTTATTGGTTGCTACAATTTGCTTTATCCATCTGCCTGGTTGTTTTGTGCGGTTATATTTTTCATGGATGTTGTTGGCCTCTTCTGGCTTGGATTAGTTTTGGGTTTCTTTGGTGGTTGATGTTCTCCTTTCTTGGTTTGGCTTAGAGGCTTTTTGGTTTTTTCCCTTTGTCTTATGGATTGGAGGTAGTTTTTATGTAGTTGTTTTCTACCTACTTTCTTATTTATGCCTATTGTCTATCTATAGGATTTGGAATGGGTTTTGTTCTACTCTGGCCTTATTTCTTTTATTATAATTTTGCTGCTTGTGGTTGGGTGGTCCTCCGCCTTTATCTAGGTGACCATTTTTTATTGGTTATTTTGGAGATCTCCAAATTGGTTGTGGATTTGTCTACTATTGTTCTTTCCCTTTTTTTGGCTATGTATTGGCTTTTGTCTCTTGGTTAGTTTTGTTGGCTAACTAGTGGTTGTTATTTTTGGTTGGATGGGTTGGTTGGTTGGGTGGATGTTGGTTGTTTGATGGTTTGGGTGCTTTTGGTTGGGTTCTTAGTTGGGTTTATGGTTTTGCTCCTTGTTGGTTATCTCTCTTGAGTCGTTGCTTTCTTATGTTTTGTTCTCGGTTTTGGGTGTCAAATTTTTGTTGCTCGATTTCTCTGCTCATACATGTTGGTCTGGGTTATTTTATTAGCTATTTTGTTTATGGAGGATAGGAGCTCTTGTGGTTTTTGGTCCTATTGTAGGACTTATTATTCGTGGTTTGCTACTTGAGGGGTTTTTTGTGGCTATTTTCTTGCCTTGGATGCTTGTGTCATGACTTGGTGTTTTGAGATTTATGTTGGCTATTGGTATTGACTCCTTCTAGTTTATTTGGATATTTTCCTCTTGGGTAGTGGATTTGCTATTCTTTTGATTTCCTTGGTGGTGGTTTTGATGGTAATTTTTGGATGCCCTCTTGGCCTTCCTATGCTATGGCTTTCCTCTCTCTAGTGCTGCTTATCTCCTACATTTTTGCTATTTGGGTGGAGGTTTTTCCCTTGAATTTGGATTATTGTGCTTCTCAATCTTATGATTGTTTGCTTTGGTGTGTTGTTTGCCCTTTATCTTGTGCCCTTTTTTGTATTTGTCTTCCTATTGGTGGTGGCTTTGGTGGAGTTACTGCTTGGTTTATTTTAGCTCGACCACTGATCTTGTTGTAACTTTTGGGATATTAGCTTTAAGTGGTTGTTTTATTATGGGTTTTGGTTGGTGGGTTGGATCTTGGCCTTTGCTAGTTGCTATTTTTGTGTTTGTTTGTGCGAGCTAGATCTATGGACTATTTTGCCTTGGATGGTTGCTTATATTGGGTATCTATGATGGCCTTGATGTTTCCTCATATGTTCTCTCTGGTTGGTAGCATGCATATGATTCTCATGAAGGTTGGATGCTCATATGTATTGTTGCCCCTTGAGATGATCTTACATGAGCCTGAGCATTCTCTTTCTCATCTCTTTCTAAATTGTTTACTTTATCTTTTTACCCTGAGCTATGACCATTTCCTTTGCAGTGTTTCGTAGAATTCTTTTACAAGCTATAACTTCACAGATGGAATCATCTTTACTCACTCAACTCAAGTACTGTTGATGTGGATCTTGCTTATCTTGACTTCTCAAAGGCATCATGAGTTGCTGCTAACTAGTCTTTTTATTGCTTTCTTGAGTTATATTAGTCTTATTTAGTGTCTTTTCTTATTTTCTTTTAAGCTGTTTTATTTGCTCTTTAATTTTTTTCCATTATGCTTGATTGGGGTTTAGCTTTTTTGGGTTTCTTGTAGCTCTATGAGTAGTAGAACTTTGAGCTTTACCCCTTTTAAGGACATTGTATCCTTTATTTTTATGGTAATAAAATTCTAACTTTCCCTAAATAAAAAAAATAAAAAACCCTAAACAAAGCTGAAACCCAACCCTAAATAAACCTAAACCTAAACCTAAAAAACTCAAACTAAACCTAAACTAAATAAAACCTAAAAATAAAATAAATAAAAATACCTAAACCTAAATAAAATAAAATAAAATAAAATAAAAACTAAACTAAACCTAAACCTAAACCTAAAAATAAAATAAAAATAAAATAAACTAAAATAAAGAAATAAAACCTAAAATAAACTAAAATAAAAAACCTAAATAAAATAAAAACTAAACCTAAAATAAAAATAAGATAAACCTAAAATAAAATGAAATAAAAACTAAATAAATAAAAAATAAAACATAAAATAAATGAAATAAAAAAAAAATAAATAAATAAATAAAACATAAACCCTAAAATAAAAAAAAAAAAAAAATAAAAAAATAAAATAAAATAAACCTAAACTAAATAAAAAAACTAAATTAAAGATGAATAAAACCTAAACCTAAAATAAAATAAAAAAAAATAACCTAAACTAAATAAAATAAAATAAACTAAAAAATAAACCTAAACCAAAAATAAAACCTTAAAATAAACCTAAAAAATAAAAAATAAAACCTAAAAAACAAAAAAAAAAATGAAATAAAACCTTAATCTAAACCTAAAATAAAAAAAATAAAACTAAACCTAAATAAATAATTAAATAAACTATCTAAAAAATAAACCTAAACTAAACTAGCTAAAATAAACTAAAAAAATAAACTAAAATAAATAAACCTAAAATAAAATAAACTACTAATTAAAATAAAATAAACCTAAATAAAATAAAAATAAAATAAATAAATAAAAATAAACTAAAATACTAAACCAAGTTTTTAATTTAAAATAAATAAAAATAAAAAAACCCTAACCTAAATCCTAACACAAAACTAATCCCACTAAACCCTAAAACCTAAACCCTAAACCCTAAACCCTAAATCCTAAAATACCCTAACCCTAAACCTAAACCCCAAACCTAAACCACTAAACTAAAACTAAACTACCAAAAAAAAATAAATAAATAAAACTAAACTAAATAAAATAAAATAAAATAAAACCAAAATTAAAACCTAAACCTAAACCTAAAATAAAATAAAATAAAATAAAAATTAAACTAAAATAAATAAAACATAAAAATAAACAAAATATAAAATAAAAAACCAAATAAAACTAAACCTAAAAATTAACCTAAAATAAATAAAATAAAACCTAAACCCTTAAAAAAAAAATCTAAACCTAAAATATACAAAATAAAATAAACCTAAACTAAACTAAAATAAATAAAACCTAAACCTAAACATAAAATAAATTAAAAATAAACCTAAACTAAATAAAATAAATTAAAAAAAATAAACCTAAACCTAAACTAAATAAAAACAAAAATAAACTTAAAATAAAACCTAAACCTAAAAAAATAAAATAAAACCTAAACCTAAACCTAAAATAAAAAAAAAATAAAACCTAAAAAAAATAAAATAAAATTAGTCTAACCTAAAAAATAAACATAAACTTAAAATAAACTAAAATAAAAAAACCTAAACTAAAATAAATAAACTAAAATAAATAAATAAACTAAATAAAAAATAAAAAAATAAAAATAAAATAAAATAAAAAAATAAATAATAAATAAACTAAAACCTACTGGTTTAGTTAATTTTAAAAACCTAACTTAAAATAAACTAAACAAACCTAAACCTTACCCTAAACCTAAAACCACAACCCAAAATCCTAAACTCCCAAAACTATAAACCCTAAACTATAAACTACACCCTAAACCTAAACCCACCAACAAACTAAACTAAACCCCCACCCTAAACCCTAAACCCCCACCTAAACCCTAAACCACAAACCCTAAACCTAAAACAAAGCAAACACTAAACCACAACCTACCTAAACCTAAACCCTAAACCCCAAACCCTATTTTCACTTTTTTGTCAAGATGGGTTTTTTTTTTTCTCTAGATTTTGGTTGGTGTGATGGTTACTAGTGGTTCTATCTTCTAGGTTGGCTTGGTTTTTTTCCTCGGTGGGCTGTCTTCTCTATTACTTTGGTTCTTGGTGGATGAGATGGTTTCTTCTCACTTTATTCTCACTAGTTGGTTTGTTTACTCTCCTCAGAACTCAATTACTTTTACTAGTTTCATGGTTGGATGGGTGGCCTTCCCTGAACCTATTGGTTGTTTCCTTTCTAGGCCTTCTTTTGGATAATTTCTTAGTTGCTTGTTTAGTTTTTCCTCCTAGTTCCTTGTTGTTTATTGTTGGAATCTTCATTTTCCTTGATTTTTCATTTGGTTATTCTCATTAAATTAGCATTTGTTGGGTACGTTGTTTGTAGCACATTTTGTGTTGTTATTATGCTATATGCTAGTTTAGTCTTTATTGTTGAGAAAGTTTGGTTTTTCAGCAGCTCCTAGCTAGCTACTGTTGCCTTTTTATGGTTATTGTGCTTTTCTTGGGCCTCTATTGTATGGTACTTAGTAGGCTTTTTAGTTTTCCTTGGCTATTTGGGATGCTTCCTTTGTTGGTTACTTATGATGGGTTATTTTCTGGTGGTTGCCTTATGGCTGTTTTACTTAGCTGGTTTGGTTGGAGGAACTTTAGTTGTCCTTGGAATCATGGTTTGTTGATTTTTCCTTATTGGTCTTTTCCTTCTTCTTGAACAATTTCTTTGGAGACTTTTCTTTATCTTTGGCCAAACCTTTGTTGATCCTTTTTGGATTGGACTTGTTGGTTTTAGTTGGTTCTTTGGCCCCCAGTGTGGTATTTTGTCTTACGGTGATTTACCTTTGTGACTTATGTTTCCTTCTTGATGGTTTCATTTTGAGCTATCTAGTTGTTTGTGGTTGCTCACCTGGTTTGGCTTGGTATACTTGTCGGGACTTTCCATTGAGGGCTCTTATCTGGTTTTATTGGCTATTTCTCCGATAATTGGCATGGTGCAGTGCTTGTATTGGTTATGGTTTTCTTGGTTTGTAGCTTGGATGGGTAGTTGGATAATGACTGTTGTTGGTGTTCTGACTATATTCTAGCCTCCCTCTGGGTTATTGTGGTTAGTCTATTTTGGTTTTTTTTGGTGGTTTGGTTACTAGTTGGTTGTTGGCTGGTTTCTCTTTATTAAATGGTGTAGGATCGTGAACTCTATGGACTGCTGGCCTTGGATGTTTGCTTGTATCAGGTATGCTGGCTATGATGGCTTTGATGTTACTCACCTCTTCCCTCTGGTTGGTAGCATTACATATGATTGTAATCCTTCTTTATGAAGTTTGGATGCTCATATGTATTGTTTTTGAGATTATCTAGCTAAGCCTTCTCTTTCTCGACTCTCTCCTTTTCCTATTTATCCTTATCCTTTTAGCAATGACTTTTGCCTTTGTAGTGTGTTGTAGATTTCTTTTCTTGGTTGGAACTTTCAGGAATGGTCATTTCAATCAACCCGTGTTGTTATGGATCTTGCTTATCTTGCTTTCTCAAAGAAATCATGACTCATCTTCTTTTTTATTTTGATTCTTTTAGTCTTACTCTGTCTTCTTCTCTTATGCTTTTAATTATTGTATTTGATCTTTTGTTTTCTTTTCTTTTTCTAATGTACTTAGATTGGAGTTTAGCTCTTTAAGTTTCTTGTAGCTCTGAGAGCAGTAGAATTTTAGAGCTTTACCCCTTTTAAGGACATGGTATCTTTTCCTTGTATGTTAATAAAATTCTAACTTTCCCTAAAAGAAAGAAAAAAATCCTAAATCCTAAAACCTTAAACTCTAAACCCTAAACCCTAAACTAACCCTACATCCTAAAAACCATAAACCTTAAAGCCTAACACTAAACCCTAAACTCTACAAACCCTAAAACCATAAACCTAAAGCATAAAACCTAAAACTAAACCCTAAACCTTAAACCTTAAAACTAAACCTAAAGTAACTAAATAAATTAAAAAATAAACCTAATAAACTTAAACCTAAACCTAAACCCTAAGAATGGGCATAACCTTGATGGCAGGAACATCACTGTCAACTAGGCTCAGTCTAGATCTAGTGGTGGATTCGAAGGTGGAGGTGTTGGTTATCTCAGTGGTGGTGGGGGATCTAGAGGTGCTGGTAGATATGGAGGTGGTGGTGTAGTGGTGGTTATGAGAGAGTGATGGAGGTTACAACCATGGTGGTGGCGAGAGATCGAGGATATGATGGTGGATACTACTTGAGGCTGGTTGTTCGATGGGAAAGCGAAGAATGGATCTATCTATACTTATGGAACTATGTCTTTATAGTAGAGACAGTTCTAGTTATCAAGGGTTTTTGATTTTTCTATGCTTGCTCATTTTTTATCTTTGTCATTGTTTATGTCTTAGAAAACTTGGTGTTACTTGGTTGAAGAAATCGAAAATAAGAAATGTTGAACTTGAATTTGTTCTCTATGAAAAAATCAAATACCAAAGACTTGAAACCCTAAACTAAATCTTGAACTCTAACCCTAAAACCTAAGACTAAATCTAAACCTAAATCCACAAACCCAAAACCCTAAAACAAAACCCTAAACCCTAAAACTACCCTAAACAAACTTAAATCTCAAACCTAAACTTTGTTATAAAAACTTAAACCTAAACAAAAACCCAAAACCCCAAACCTAAACCTAAAACTAAACCCTAAACCCCAAACTAAACACTAAACCCAAAACTAAACCATAAACCTAAACCATAAACTCTAAACCTAAATAAAAAAATAAAATAAAAGATAAATAAACCCAAAAAAATAAACAAATAACTAAAATAAAGCTAAAAATAAAATAAAATTGAAATAAATACTAAAATAAGATAAATAAATAAAAACCTAATCTAGACTAAAAAAAAATAAACTAAAGCTAAATATTGAAAAAACCTAAATAAAATAAAAACTAAACCTAAAATAAAAAATAAACTTAATATAAAATAAATAGAAAACTAAATAAAAACCTAAACCTTAAAATAAAAGTAAAATAAAAAAAAATAACACTAAATAAAACTACTGAAAATAAAACCTAAATAAAATAAAATAAAAATAAAAATAAACTAAACTAAAATAAAATAAAAACCAAAGAAATAAAACCTAAACCTATAAACTAAATAAATAAAATAAATTAAAAAATAAACCTAAGCCTAAACTAAAAATAAAACCAAAAATAACAACCATAAAACCTAAACCTAAAAAATAAAATAAAACCTAAACCTAAATAATAAAACATAAAACCTAAACCTAAAAATAAAATAAAATAAAACTAAACTAAAAATAGACCTAAATAAACTAAAAATAACTATAAAAAAAAAAACCTAAATAAATAAATAATCTAAAATAAATAAACTAAACTAAATAAAATAAATAAATCTAAATAAATAAAATAAAATAAACAAAAAAATAAAAAAATAAAACAAAAATAAACTAAACCTCTTGGGTTTTATTTTTTTAAAACCCTAAACCTTTATGCAAACACAAAAACCCTCCACAAAAACTCTAAATCTAAACCTAAACTAGGCCACAAAACAACCATAATCCCTACCCACCCTGACCTAGCCCAACTCCACTGAGCCACAACCCTAAAACTCCCTGAAACACTGAGCTCCACCAGGCCCTGGACCTTCTCCTGAGCTCACTGGGCTTTTTGTATAAACCACCAGGCCATTTACTAAACCCTAAACTAAACTGGGCCACCAGGCTAAAATACCCTGATCAACCACAAAACTGAGCCACACTACCACTCCTGATCTAAAAGCCTAAAACCTGATTAAACTGAAAACTAAACCTAAACCTAATATAAAATAAATAAAACCTGCTAAACCAAACTAAAGCTAAAAATAAATAAAATAAAATATAAATAAATAAAAAAAACTAAAATCTTAAAAATAAAATAAACCTAAAATAAAAACCTCAATAATAAAAAAAAAATAAAAAAATAAAATAGATAAAATTGAAATAAATAAAACCTAAACCTTATAAATAAACTTAAAGTAAATAAAATAACACTAAACCCCTAAAGAAACCAAAAAAATAAAATAAAATAAATAAAAACCTAAACTAAAATAAAAAACTAAAATAAATAAAATCTAAACCTATATTAAATAAACCTAAACTTAAAAATAAAACTAAATAAAATAAAATAAGCTAAAATAAACCTAAGCCTAAACTAAAAATAAAACCTAAAATAACAACCTATAACCAAACCTAAAAATAAAATAAAACCTAAACCTAAACCTAATAATAAACATAAAATCTAAACCTAAAATAAAATAAAATAAAACTAAACTAAAATAATAAACTAAAACCTAAAATAAACCAAGATAAAAAAAACTAAATAAATAATCAAAATAAAATAAACTAAACTAAATAAAATAAATTAACCTAAATAAAATAAAATAAAATAAATAAAAATAAATAAATAAACTAAATAAACTAAACCTGGTTTACTAATTTTTTTTTTAAAACAAAACCTAACTCTTAACCCAAATGTTAAAACCCTAAACCTAACCCAACTACCCTGAGCCCTAAACCCTCACTCAACCCTGACTCAAAACTACCATACCTGAACTGAGCCACAACCCTCTCTTACTGAGCTAAAAACCTAACCAAATCTAACCTGAAACCTAAATCCCAATCTACCCCAACCCTTAAACCCAAACCCAAACCACTCTGATCATCTAAATACCCTACCAACAACCCTGAGCCAAACCTTAAACCTAAACCCTAAACCTAACCCAAACCCCTAGCCCAAATCACTTAAACCCCCAAACCAACCCCTAAACTGCTTAAACCCAAACCTAAAAACCATAAAAGCATAAACCCCAAGACCCTAATAACCCAAACCCTAACAAACCCAAACCCCAAAACCCCAAACCCTAAAAAGTAACTAAATAAATTAAAATAAACCCCATAAAACCTAATAAACCTTAATCTAAACATAAGCCTTAAGAATGGTTAGAACCTTGATGGCAGGAACATCACCATCAATGAGGCTAAGTCTGCATGGGCAAAGCGAGGAGGCATTTCAGTGGTGGTGGGGGATCAGGTCAGGTGGATATGGAGGTGATCATAGTAGTGGTGGTTATGGAAGTGGGAGGAGTGGGAGGTTATTTGGTGGTGGAGAGAGACGAGGATATGATGGTGGATCCGCTACTCAGAGAGGTGAGGTGGTTACATGAGACGAGGAATGGTTGATCGATCATTGTTATGGAATTATGTCTTTAGTAGAGATTCTAGTTATCTAGGGTTTTGATTTGCTCTATGTATTATCATTTTTTATCTATGTTGTTGCTTGTGTCTTAGAAAACTTGGTGCATTACTTGGTCGATGAAATCAAAACATAAAATATCAAATATTAATTTATTCTTTGTTAAAAAAATTAGCCCAAAAACTTTAAACCCTAAACTAAAACCTGAACCCTAAACCTAAACCCTAAATCCTAAACCCTAAACCCTAAATCCTACAAACGCTAAACCCTAAACCCAAATCTAAACCTAAACCCTAAAAAACAAACTACCCTAAACCTAAACCTAAACTCCTAAAACCTCTAACCTAAACCTAAATAAACTAAACTAAACTAAATACACCTAAATAAAACCTAAACTAAATAAACTTAAAATAACTTAAATAAACAATAATAAATAAACTAAACCTAAATTAAATAAACATAAAATAAAAATAAAATAAAAACTAAACTAACTAAACTAAATAAAATAAACCTAAACCCCTAAACCACCTCCCTTACGGCGCTCTAGTGATTTCATTTTCCCCTTCGTTAATGCATCCCCTTCTTACATTTATGGTGAATCCTTCATCATTCTCAACTAATTTCTAGAGTTTTTTCAATCTATGGCTGCTCGCGTGATGTGTCTTTTCTAATTATGGTTGTGGTGACCTCGAATAGTGGCTTATTTATCCCATTTTGGATGATCTGGATAGGGCATCTGATTTTGTGGGGATCCCTAAACTTAATGTCATTTTTACTATTAAATCCTCTAAGGATGCACTTTCTAGTAAGATCTCTACCTCTTTTGACTCGATAAATCTTATTTTGACTTCTTTTTGAGGTATGTCTGCTATCATGTGTTCAGATCTTGATGTTAAAAAGCTTGCAAAACCTTTCAAATTAACTTTGATTGGAAAATTTTCTTTGTGCCAGCCAAATTTGGATAAGATCTGATATTTTTTCCATAACCTTAAACTTTCAGGTGCTTTCTCTATTATCTTGATCAATCCAAGACATATTCTGATTCAACTTACGAATGATTTGAATTATTCAAGGGTTTTCTCACGTCGATCTTATTTTGTCTTTAATTATCAAATGCGTTTGTTGAAGTGGTCTCCCCTTTTTGATATAAAGGAGGAATCGCCTACTATTATTGTGTGGTTAGCTCTTCCAAATATAAGAATCCACTATGTTACCCAATAGGTTTTATTTGCTATCTGGGCTCTTTTCAGTCGGCCGCTCCAAATTGATCAAGCGACCGCTATAAAATACCGTCCCTCTATTGCTCATTTGTTGGTTGAACTTGACATATCTAAAAAACATCCTAAGGATTTCTAGATCAAATATAAAAATTTTGGTTATTTACAAAAGGTCGAATTTAAAAATTTTCCAATTTTCTATTCCCATTGCAAGATACATGGTCTTGATAATTGAGTGTTATATACCCGCATCTTAAAAGAAAATTTTGAATGATCCTAACTCTAAATTAGCTACTAATAAAGTTAGTAAAGCTATTTTTGTGCATAAAATTAACTTAAATGTTAATATTAGGTTGGATTCTTTGGAATATTCTGATGTTCCTAAAATTATTATTTCTACTTCTCATTCCAACCATGACAAAGGTACTAATAATGTTGAAAAAGATGATTTGTCCAATAGCCTTTTTTTACATGAGAATATGTCTATTATGGCTAATTCCATATTCAAAGAGACTGAAAAAAATGATGATTCATTCTCTAATGAGTCTATTCCTACTTCTTTGCTAGCATAAATTTATGAGAATGAGGTTTTAAATGATAAATTGAATGTGGCTAAAATTCTTGAGCAAAACACTGATTTTGACATTGGTAATTGTGCTTTAAATGGTTTAATTTCTTCTCCTTCCCCTAATTCCAAGATTAATCTTCATTCTAATCCCACTTTTCAACAAAATGCTAATTTGGAAGAGGGGGAAGTTGTGATTAGAGATGTTCTTGCTGATCATTATCCTATTAATAAAATTCCTAATCAATCTTATTTCGATGGTGACACTTTGGATAAAAATAGAAATATCTGAACTATCTTTAAAAAGGAAACTAAGAACTCTAAGATGCAACCTCCTAATCTTGCCAGATCTACTAGATATGGATCCTCTTCGAAAAAATAATGTATTGTTTTAATTATTAGCTCAGGAGAGGATTTGTTATTCTTTCTCTCTCTCTCTCTCTCTCTCTATTATTATCATTTAATTTTCTTTTACAATTTTTTTATGTTTAATTCTCTTATTTGTAATGTTAGAGGGATTGGTACCCTCACTGTTCGTAATCATATTAGACTTCTCTATAGAATTTACAATATCTCTCTACTTATTGCTATTGAACCTCTTAGACACGCTGATAAAATCAATCATGTTGCTAGAATGCTTGGTTTAGTAATTTTTTCTTTAACATCAGTAATAAAATTTGGTGCATTAGGAATAGCTTCTTAAATATTTTAATTTTGATGATCTTCAACATGTTGTCAATGCTCAAATTTCTTTTGGTGATTCTTGTGTGATTGGCTCTTTTGTTTATGCTTCTTGCAATAAGGTTAGTCGAAATGTTCTTTGGGAGAATTTGAGAAGTTTTGCTCTTTTTGTTAACAAACCTTGGTTGGTTGGGGATGATTTTAACACTATTCTATATTCACCTAAGATAAGGGGTGGTTGCTCTACTAATATTCATTCTATGGAAGAATTTTCAAATATGATTTTTGTCTGGAATCTTATTGACATTGGTTTTAAAGGCTATAATTATACTTGGTAAAACTCTAAGCTCCAACAACATCTTGATAGAATTATTTTTGACTATCATTAGATTAATCAATGGCCTCTTACCTCTATTGACCATTTGAGTAGAACTTTATCTCGATCATGTTGCTTTTTTTGGTAAAGATAACTCTAAAATATTAAACACCTCACCCTCTTTAGATTTCAAAATATGTGGATTAAGCATCTGATTTTCTTAAAGTCTGGCCATTAATTGGATTTCCCTTTACACCTCGATAATTGATTAGGGTATGCATAGATTATGGTTTAAGCTTAAAAGGCTCAAACAAAATCGGTTTGGTGGAACAAACATTATTTAAAAAAAATTTCTAATATAAAAACATGGAACTTTTGGTTTGTGATCTTGAAAATGTTGTTTTGACTGATTCTTCTAAGCTTAAGGATTTGAATGAAGCAAATGATAATCTTATTAATTATCTGAATATGGAAGAGACTTATTGGCGGCAAAATAAACTGCTAGTAAACATATTATTGATTGGGATAGGAATACTTGGTATTTTCATGCTTAATTTAATAAAAAGAGAGCTTTAAATTCTATCCAAAAAATTAAAAGTGATAATGGAGATTGGATCACTTATATTAATGTTATTAAAGATCATTATTAACCACTTTAGAAATATGCTTAACAAAAGCCACTCTTATGAAGTTATTTCTAATTCTCTTTTGATCCCCTATTATTACCAATAATGATAATCATTAGCTTACTAGGTTGCCTACTAAAGATGAGATTGGCAAAGTTCTCAATAGCATGAACCATTGATTCCATTGCGGTCCGAGGGTTATATAAATCAATTTTTTCAAAATTGTTGGTCTACTATTAAGAATGACTTAGTTGATGCTATTGTTGATTTCTTTATAGGTAATCTTCTCTAAATATTTTTCAAGCACTTCCATTGTTCTCATTCCTAAAAAGATAATATGAATTCTTGGAGTGATTTCAAACCTATTAGTCTGCACTTTCATTAATAAATTGATTTCTAAAATTTTTTCTAATAGACTAAGTCCTTTGCTTCAAAAAATTATCTCTCTCAACCAAACTAGTTTTGTTAGAGGGAGATCTATATCTGATAACATTTTTATTGCTCAAGAGCTTATTCATGATTTGGATGTTCCAACTATAGGTGGCAACATCCTTTTTAAATTAGATATTTTTAAAGCCTTTGATAATATCTCTTGGGATTTCCTTTTAAATATTCTACATTTATTTGGTTTCTCTAATAATTTCATTAACCTTATTAAAAACTATATTAATAATGCCTTATTTTGTATTCTTCTTAATGGTGAAGCTTTAAGATTTCCTTCTTCTCATGGTTTGAGACAAGGAGATCCCCCCTTCTTTGTTTATTATTGTTGTTGAATACCTATATATGAGTTTAAATGATTTATTCAATAATAATCCTAGGATGTACTTTAGAACTCTTGGTGGTATCCCTATTTCTCATCTTAGCTTTGCCGATGATTTCATTATCTTTTCTAATACTTCCTTTCATCATATCAAAAGACTTAAGAAATTTTTAAATAATTTTGGTGGAGGAAGTGGTCTTTCTTCAAATGAAAGAAAGAGCTACTTTATTATCTCCTCTAAAATTTCTAATAACAAAATCAATCATATCTTGAGAATCACTAACTTTAAACACCAACAACTCCCTATTAAATATCTGAGTGCTCCTCTTTTTAAAAGTCAAAAAGGATCCCATCTTTTTGACGAGGTTATCCAAAAAATTTTAATAAAATTTTACTGTAGGAATTTCACTTACTCTCTTTTGGTGGCAGGCTTACTTTTCTTAAGAGTACTCTTAATTTGATGCCTTTATATCTTATTCAAACCATTATCCATACTAATTCTATCTTAAATAGAATTGATCGTCTCATTAATAAATTTATCCGGGTCTCTAATAATTCGGTTAAAATGATGCATTGGACTTCTTTGCATAAATGTTGTGGTCCTCTGGGTGAAGGTGGGCTTGGTTGCAAACCTATTCGTGAAGCTATTACTGCCTTCTCACATAAACTCTAGTAGAATTTTAGAAAAAAAGATAGCCTCTGGGCTAATTATATGATAGCTAAAAATTGCCAGGGTTAGCACCCTCTAATCTATACTTATAAAGAGGGTGACTCCACAATTTGGAAAAGGCTTTTCTCCATTAAATGGGAGGCTGAATCCTTGATATCTTGGGGTATAAATTTGGGATCTTGTTTCTTTTGGCAAGGCAATTAGGTTGGTTGTGGTTCTATTGATTCTTTTTTATCTACCCATTCTATTGCTGCTACTAAAGTTAACTCTTTTTGGCTTAATAATAAGTGGAATGATAGAAACTTAGCAAATTTATTTCTATCTCTATTTTATATAAATTTATTGATATTCCTATCCTTTCCAACAAGCCTAATCAAATTCTTTATAAGCTATCTAATAATGGTGATTTTATTCTTAAAAAGGCTTTGAATTATATTAGAGATACTCATATTTCATCTAATGTATTTATTAAACTTTGGAATAATGTCATCCTGAACTCTTATTCTATCCTTACTTGGAGAATTTTGAAAAAACATCACTATTGTTGATTCCTTGCTCTAGGATAAAGGTTTTCATTTGCCTTCCAAATGTAATTGTTAATTTTATATTGAAAATGTTAATCATGTTTTGTCAATGATATTATTGCCTCCAAATTACGGTATTGGTATGATGATCTTTTTAATACTAAACATTTCCATGGTTTTCTTTCTTTATATCAATTTCTTGGAGTCTCTTTCCAAAAAAAAATATGAAAGGTCATATTAAAGTTTTAATTGCCATTACCCTTATTAGGTTAATATGAATGGGTAGAAATGATGCTAAATATCATGGTATTCCTATGAATAATAAAAGGATTATTGCTAGAACCAAAAAAAAAAATTCATGGTTTATTTAATGTTAATTTAATTAGTAATACTCATTATAGTGGTTGCAAATTTGTGGCCAAAAAATTGGTTCTTTACTTGCCTGAGATCACCTTCTATAAAGAAGATAAGATTATATATTGGATAAAACCTCATAATAATATTATTAAAATTAATACAGATGGCTCTGTCTCTTATAATACATTTGGTTATGGTGGTATTTTTAGGGGTTTTAAAGGTAATGTAATTTGTGCTTTTGCTTATCCTTGTAAAGCTTGTTCTGTTATCTATGCTGAATTAATAGTTGTAAACAAAGCTATTGACATTTGTTTGAAAAATTTTTTATCAATATTTGGATTGAAATTGATGCACTCTTACTCATTGACATGCTGACTTCCACTAAGACGGGGAATGCACTCGTACTCATTGAAATTGATGCACTCTACCTTCATAATCATACTAGAACACTCCTCTCTCAAATTTTCTTTAAAATTTCTCACATTTGGCATGAAGGAAATGTCTGTGTAGATTATCTTGCTAATCTAGGTGCTAAACTAAATGATCTCACCCTTTATGAACATCATAATTTACCTAGAAAATTGAGAGGCTTGGTTAATCTGGATAACACTAGATTACCTTATCTAAGAAATTAACTTTGCTTTATCTATTTTAGGTTCTCTATGATTTTGTCTGTGTGCATTTTCATTTTGCTACATTTTTTTGGTTGTTTCACTCTCTTGTCTGGTTTGTGCTATAATACTTGGGAGATCTCTTTGAGGTGGTGGCTGGTTGTTCAGCCTCTTTTGTTGGAGAGGTGTTCTCTTTGGCTGACTATTTTATTTAGGGATCTAAATGTCAATAATTTCTTCATGTGCTACCTTGACCTTATAGTGGCTTGCTTCTGGGTTATGCCTCTATTTGCTTTTGGCCTTTCCTCTTTCTTAATTGGTCCTAGTTTTGTTTCTGGTTTTGGCTGGATGTTTCTTTACTTAAGGAAGTTTTTTTTATTATTGTTATTGGCTTGGTTGGTTCTATTGTTTGCTACTACCCTCTACATGGCTATCATGGGTGGCTATTATTTGATGGTTATTGTCAATCTTTTTACCCTTGAGTTTTTCTAGGCCTTTTGATTTGACCTCCTTGCCACTTTGGTTGGCTATTTGTGGTTGGGAGGTCCTCCTAGGCTTTTTTGTCTGGATGGGTGATGACCATTTGTTCTTAGTAATTTTGGGTGGTTTCCTATTGGTTGTCACTATTCCTATCTTTCTCTATGTTGGGATCGCCTTCCTTTTTTTTACTTTATCGGTTGGCTCTTCTATAGCTTTGTTAATTGTATGGATGGCCTTGTGGGCTGCTAGTTCGGTTGGTTTTTCTGGTTAGTTTGGTTGGTTTTCCTTTTCTTTTTCTTTCAGATCTATTGTTAGATTGTTGGGTTTACCTTTCGATGGCTTTTCTTTGTTTTGGTTTTGTCCTTATAGTGGTGTCTTTTATTTTCCGTAGTCTTTCTATTTCGATGGAGGTATTGCGACTGCCTTTTTATTTCTTGCCTCTGCTGTATGGGTTGGATTGGTGACTGCTATTAGTGCTGACCTTGACCTCTAATCTGGTTCAGAATTGTTGGTTTCTTGGTGCTAGTTGTATGTTATTGTTTTGATTTTGGGTAGTTGCTTGTGGTTGTCTAGTGAATCTGGTGGGTTTGGTTCTTATTCATGGCTGCTTTGTTTTTTAGGTGATATCTTGGCAGTTGCTCTTTCATTTCTACTATGGTGGTTTTATTGATGCTACTTCCTTTGGGGCTTGGTGTACTTTAGTTATTTGGGTGTTTTGTGGGCTAGCTTTTTTCTATTGCTTGGGCTACAAGAGAATTATTGACTTTCACTCTTTGGCGATTGCCTCCATTGAGTAAGTGGGCTATGATGATGATTTCACTATTTTAGGTCAGAAGTAAAGATATGTGACTATAACCCTTCATTTGAAGTCTGGATGCTCACATTTGTGGTTGCCCCAGAAGATGCAGGTGATTGAGCCTGAGCCTTATTAAAAATTTTCTCTTATATTGCTCTTTATTATGTGCTAAAGCTTGATTTTCTCTAGCTGTGCTAATTATAATTTTTAGTTGCTTGCAAGATTCTTTTAGAGGTTCTCTGCAAATTTTGAAACCTAGATGTGGATTGTGCAACTCTCAAAAGACTTCTAACTCTAGTAGTCACTTTTCGATCCTTATTTCATGTTCTAATTTGTTTTTTTGGTCTTATTGCTTTTATTTAGTTTCCTTTTTTTGTTGCATTAGATAGGGATTTTTCTCTAGCTAAATGTAAAGAGAATTATTCCCTTTAAAGACCTTGTACTCCTTTCTTTCTGGCAATAAATTTCTCCCCTTTGTGAGTTTCCTTAAAATCCCTAAACCCTAAACCCTAAACCATAATCCCCAAACCATAAACCCTTAAACCTAAACACTAAACCCTAAACCCTAAACCCTAAACCCTAAACCCTAAACTAACCCTAATCCCTAAAAAGCTAATACATAAACCTAAATTAAATAAAACCTAAAAATAAAATAAAAAATAAACCTAAATGAAAATAAAATAAAATAAAAGCTAAACTAAAACCTAAACTTAAAAAAAAAAACTAAACCCTAAACCTACAACCCTAAACCCTAAACCTTAAACCCTAACCACTAAAACACTAAACCCTAAACCCTAAACCCTAAACCCTAAACCCTAAATCCTAAAACCCTAAACCCTAAACCATAAACCCTAAACACTAAAACCTACAACCCAAAACCCTAAACCTTAAACCCCAAACCCTAAATCTTAAACCCTAAACCCTAAAGCATAAACCCTAAACCCTAAACCCCAAACCTTTAACCCGAAACCCTAAACCCTGAAAAACTTAAACCCTAAACCCTAAACTAAACCTAAGCCCAAAAAACCCTAACCCCTAAAGCCAAAACACAAAATCCTAAACCTTAAACCCTAACCCTAAGCCTAAATGCCTAAAACCTAAAACCCTAAGCCATAAAATCCTAAACCTTAAACCCTAAAACCTAAACCTTAAAAACCTAAACCTAAACTAAATAAAATCTAAAAATAAAAAAATTTAAAAAACTATACCAAAATAAAATAAAAAATAAAATAAATAAAAACATAAACTAAAACCTAAACTTAAACCTAAACTTAAAAAATAAAAAATAAAAAATAAAAACTAAACTAAAGTAAAATAAATAAAAACATAAACTAAATGAGAAAATTAAAAAACCTAAACTAAACAAGAAAATTAAAAAACATAAATAAAAAATACTAAACCTAAAATAAAAATAAAATAAACCTAAAATAAAATAAAATAAAAACTAAATAAAAGCCTAAACCTTAAAAATAAACCTAAAAAAATTATACATAAAAATAAATAAAAAAATAAAACCTAAACCCTAAACTAAAAAAAAAACTTAAACCTAAAATAAAAAAAAATGTAAACCTAAACTAGGATAAACTAAACTAAAATAAAAAAAACCTAAACCTAAACCTAATCTAAACTATACCTGAACCTAAAATAAACTAAATCTAAACATAAACTTACAACAACAACAACAACAATAACAACAACAAGCCTTAATCCCATAAACCTAAACTAAATAAAATAAAATAAAATAAACTAAAAATAAACATAAACCTAAAAAATAAAACCTAAAAATAAACTAAAAATAAAATAAAAGCCTAAACCTAAACTTAAAAATAAAAAAGAAAACCTAAACCTGAAATATAAAACAAAAATAAATTTAGACTAAAATATAAAACTAATCCTAAACCTAAACCTAAATAAGTAAACTAAAATAAAAAACCTAAACTAAAATAAATAAACCTAAGGTAAATAAACTAAAATAAATCATGATAAAAAAAAACCCTGAACCTTAAAACTCTAAATCCTAAACCCTGAACCTTAAAACCGTAGACTCTAAAAGCCTCAAACCTAAACCTTAAGCCCTAACCCTAATAAACAAAAAACATAAACCTAAACTAAATAAAACCTAAAAATAAAATAAATAAAAAAACCTAAACCAAATTAAAATAAAATAAAAAAATAAAATAAAAACATAAACTAAAATCTAAACCTAAACCTGAACAAAAACATAATCCTAAGAAAAAATAAAATAAAACAAAATAACTAAAATAAAATAAAATAAATAAAAACCTAAATTAAACTAAAAAATAAAAAACCTAAATAAAATAAAAACTAAACCTAATATAAAAATAAAATAAAATGAAAACTAAATAAAAACCTAAACTTAAATAATAAACTTAAACATAAAACCTAAAAATAAATAAAAAATAAAACCTAAACCTTAAACAAAAAAAACCCTAAACCTAAAATAAAAATTAAAAAAGGCATAAATAAGAAGATAAAACCTAAACCTAAAGCTAAAATAAGCTAAACAATAAATAAAACCAAAACCTAAACAATAATAAACTAAACTAAAATAAATAAAACCTAATCCTAAACCTAAAATAAACTAAACAAAAACCTAAGCCAAAACTAAATAAAATTAAATAAACTAAAAATAAACCTAAATCTTAACTAAAAAATAAAACCTAAAAGTAAATCAATAATAAAATTAAACACTAAACCTAAACCTAAAAATAAAAAATAAACCTAAACCGAAAAAATAAAATAAAAGTAAAACTAAACTAAAAAATAAACCTAACCTAAAAAATAAACCTTAAAAATAAAATAAAATAAAAAACCTAAATAAAATAAATATACTTAAAATAAATAAACTAAACTAAATAAAAATAAAAATAAACCTAAATAAAAAATAAACTAAACTAAAATAAATAATAAATTAACTAAATAAACTTAAACCTACTAGTTCACTTAATTTTAAAAAAAACAAAAAAATAAAAAATAAACTCTAACCCTAAACCCTAAACCCTAAAACTAACCCTTAACCCTGAACTTTAAACCCTTAACCTACAACCCTAAACCCTAAATCCTATGCCCTAAACCTTAACCCCTAAAACCTTAAACCCTAAACCAATAACCCTAAACCTTAAACCCATAACCCTAAAACCTACAACCCAAAAACCTAAACCCTAAGCCACAAATCCTAAACCCTATACCCTTAACTCTAAATGCTAAATCCTAAAAACCTAAAAACATAAAAAAATAAACCTAAAAAATAAATACAAAAAAAACCTAAGCCCAAAAAAATAAAAAAATAAATAAAATAAAAACCTAAACTAAAACCTAAACCTAAACCTAAACCTAAAAATAACATAAAATAAAAAATAAAAACTAAACTAAAATAAAATAAATAAAAACCCGAACTAAACTAAAAAGGAAAATAAACCTAAAAGTAACAAACATAAATAAAATAAAAACTAAATGAAAAATAAAAATAAAATGAACCTAAAATAAAATAAAATGAAATTAAATAAAAACCTAAACATAAAAATAAATAAAAATTAATCCTAAACCCTAAACTAAAAAAAAACTTAATGCTAAAATAAATAAAATAAAATAAACCTAAACCTAAATGAAAATAAATAAAACCTAAACCTAAACCAAAAATAAACTAAACCTAAACCTTAAACTAAATAAAATGAAATAAACTAAAATTAAACCTACACCTAAACTACAAAATAAAACCTATAAATAAAACAAACCTAAAACCTAAACCTAAAAAAAATAAAAAACCCAAACCTAAACTAAAAAAATATAAAATAAAACCTAAACCTAAAAAACAAAACTAAGGTAAAAAACCTAAACTGAAATAAGTAAACCTAAAATAAATTAACAAAACAAAATATTAATAAAAATAAACTTAAATAAAAATAAAAATAAAATAAACATAAGAAATAAAAAATAAACTAAATAAACCTAAACCTATCAGTTTGCTTAATTTAAAAAAAGAAACCCTAAACCCTAAATCCTAAACCCTAAACCTTAAATGTAACTATAAATCGTAAACCCTAAACAAACAACCCTAAACCATAAACCCTAAAGTAACCCAAAACCTAAAACCCTAAACCGTAAGCTAACCCAAAACATGAAACCCTAAAGCCTAAACCCTAAACTCAAAACCCTAAACCCTATCCCTAAACCCTAAACCCTAAACTCTAAACCCAAAAACCTAAAACCCTAAACCCAAAACCCGAAACTAACCAAAAACCCTAAACCCTAAACCATAAAGCCAAAAGCCTATATCCTAAACCCTAAACTAACCTTAAACTCTAAATTCTAAACCCTAAACCACTTAAACTTAAGAACCTAAACTTTAAAGCTAAAGCACTAAACCCTAAACCCTAAACCCTAAACCCTAACCCTAAAGCTTAAACCCCAAATTCTAAATGCTAAAAATCTAAACCCTAATCGCTAAACCCTAAACCCTAAACCCTAAAAACCTAAAAACCTAAACCTAAATTAAATAAAACCTAAAATTAAAATAACTAAAAAATCTAAAATAAAATAAAAATAAAATAAAAACATAAACTAAAACCTAAACCTAAACCCAAAAAGCTAAACTAAATAAAACCTAAACTATATAAAACCTAAAAATAAAATAATAAAATAACCTAAACCTAAATAAAATTTAAAATAAAATAAAATCAAAACCTAAACTAAAACCTAAACCTAAACCAAAAAATATAATAAATTAAACAAAAATAAAATAATAAAAATCTAAACTAAACTAAAAAAAATAAACCTAAGAACAAAAAACCTAAATAAAATAAAAACTAAACATAAAATAAAAATAAAATATACCTAAAATAAACCTATAATAAAATAAAATAAAAACTGAATAAAACCTAAACCTAAAAAGTAAACGATAAAATAAAACTAAAAATAAATAAAAAATAAAACCTAAACCTTAAACAAAAAAACTAAACCTAAATTAAAAATAAAATAAACAAAATAAAATAAACCTAAACCTAAACTAAAATAAATAAAACCTAAACCTAAACTTAAAATAAACTAAGCCTAAACCTAAACCTAAACTAAATAAAATAAAATAAACTAGAAATAAACCAAAAGCATAACTAAAATAAAAACCCTAAAAAAAAAAACCTAAAATAAAAAACTAAAAACATAAACCTAAACAAAAAAATTAAAATCAAAACTTAAACCTAAAATAAAATAAAAATAAAACTCAACTAAAAAATAAACCTAAACCTAAACTTAAACTTAAAAAATAAACTAAATAAATAAACTAAATAAATAAACTAAACTAAATAAAAATAAACATAAATAAAAATAAAAAGTAAAATAAATTGAAATAAATAAAAAATAATCTAAATAAACTAAACAAACATAAACCTACCATTTTACTAAATTTTTAAAAAAAGCCATTAAACCCTAAGCTAACTCTAAACCATAAACTCTAAACCCTAAAAACCATAAGCCCTATATCCTTAATAATAAACCCTAAACATTAAACCCTAAACCCTAACATTAAGCCCTAAACCCCACCCAAAATGCTAAAATCCTAAAGACTAAACCCTAAACCCTAAAAACCTAAAAATATAAACCTAAAGTAAATAAAACCTTATATATATATATATATACCTAAACCTAAATGAAGTAACAAATAAAATAAACTGAACTAAAAACTGAAACCTAAAAATAAAATAATATAAATAAAAACCTAAACTAAACTAAAAAATTAAAATAAGCCAATGAAAAAAAAACAAAATAAAATAAAAACTAAATGTAAAATAAAAATAAAATAAACCTAAAATAAAATAAAATAAAAACCTAAACCTTAAAATAAAACATAAATATAAATAAAAAATTAAACCTAAACCCTTATCAAAAAAAAACCTAAACCAAAAAAAAATATAATAAACAAAATAAAATAAACACACACCAAAACTAAAATAAATAAAAAATAAACCTCAACCTAAAATAAACTAAACCTAAACCTAAACCAAAACTAAATAAAATTAAATAAAATAAAAATAAACCTAAACCTAATCTAAAAAATTAAACTTAAAAATAAACATAAACCTAAACTAATTATTAAAACCTAAAAATAAACCTAAAATAAAAACCTAATACCTAAACCTAAAAATAAAAATATATCCAAAACCTAAAATAAAAAATAAAAAATAAAACTTAAACCAAAAAAATAAACTAAGAAAACAAAAGAAAAATAAATAAATCTTAAATAAATAAATAAACTAAATAAAAATAAAAAATAAACCTAAATAAAAATAAAAAATAAAACTCAAATAAATAAAAAATAAATTAAATAAACTAACTAAACCTTAACCTACCAGTTTACTTAACATAAAAAAAACCATAAACCCTAAATCCTAAATCCTAAACCTACAACCTACAACCCTAAACCTAAACCTACAACCTACAACCCTAAACCCTAAACCCTAACCCTTAACCTAAGCCTTAAAAGCATAAACCCTAAAACCTTAAACCCTAAACCCGGACCTTAAACCTTAAACCATAAATGCCAAACCCTAAACCTAAACCTCAAGTAACTAAATAAATTAAGAAATAAACATAAACCCTAAAACCTAATAAACCTAAACCCTAAGAATGGGCAAAATTCCCAAAGATGTTGATGTTCTGGATTATTGGAGTAACGACTAACTTTAGACCAGCAATTAGAGCCTCATATTCGACTTCATTGTTGGTATAAGGATTAGATAGATGATATGAGAATCTCATCACATCACAGTCTGGAGTTTAGAGAACTATTCCTGGAATGATCTGAGTTGAGTTAAACTTTTAGGGGGTGGCATTTCTAATATCGCCTTGATCTTCTCCGGATCAATTTCGATTCCCTAGTGTCAGACAACAAATCCAAGGAATTTCCTTGAAGATACTCCGAATACACACTTTAGGCAGTTCATTTTAAGGTTAAATTGTCTTATCTGTTTGAAAACTACCCTCAAGTCAAAGAGATGGCCTTCCTTTTCTCTACTTTTGACACGAGATGAATGACATAGCACTCGACTTGATGAATGAGTTTATCGAAGATTCGAGTCTAAAATAAAATAAAAATCTAAAACTAAAAATAAATTAAACTAATTAAAATAAAAAAAATAAAATAAATAAAAACCTAAACTAAACTTAAAAATAAAATAAACCTAAAAATTAAAAAAATTAAATAAAATAAAAACTAAACATAAAATAAAAAATAAAATAAAATAAAACTAAATAAAAAACAAAACCTAAAAATAAATTAAAAATAAAACCTAAACCTAAACCTAAACCTAAACCTAAAAATAAAAAAATAAAAACTAAACCTAAGAAATAAAATAAAAATAAAACTCAATTAAAAATAAATAATAACATAAACCTAAACCTAAAAATAAACTAAAATAAACTAAAATGAGAAAACTAAACTAAATAAAAAAATAAATAATAAACCTAAATAAAAATAAAAAATAGAATAAACTAAATAAACCTGACTACCATTTACTTTAAAAAACCACCTTAAAATCCTAAACCCTAAACCGACAACCCAAAATCTACAACCCTAAACCCTAAACCCTAAAACTAACCCAAAACTCTAAACCTACAACCCTATACCTACTTAATCCCTAAACCCTAAATTGTAACCCCTAAAATACCCTAAACCCTAAACCCTAAATCTTAAACCTTAAACCTTAAACCCTAATCCTTAATTCTAAACCCTAAAAGCATAGACCCTAAAACCCTAAACCCTAAACCCTACACCATGAACCCTAAATGCTAAACCTTAAACCCTAACCCTAAACATTAAACCCTAAACCCCAAATAATAAACCTAAACCTAAAGTAACTAAATAAATTAAAAAATAAACCTAAACCCTAAAACCTAATAAACCAAAACCAAAACCTAAAATTTAAAAATGGGCATAACCTTGACAGTAGGAAAATCACCATCAACCAGGCTTAATCTAGATTTGGAGGTGAGGGCGAAGGCTGTGGTAGCGGTGATCGCAGTGGTGGATGGGGATCTAGAGGTGTCGGTGGATATGAAGGTGGTGGTCAGAGCAGTGGTGGTTATGGATGTGATAGAGGTTATAACCACGGTGGTGGCAGAGGGAGAGGTCAGGGATATGATGGTAGATCCCATTACTTGAGAGCCTGGAGTGGTTCTAATGGGAACTGGAGAAACTGAAGAATGATTGATCTGATATGCTGCTTATGAAATAGTTTCTTTCTAGTAGAGATGATTCTATTTATCTAGGGTTTTTGATTTGCTCTATGCATGCTCAATTTTTATCTATGTCGTCACTTGTGTCTTAGAAAACCTGGTGTGTTACTTGGTTGATCAAATCAAATAGAATAAATGTTGAATACGAATTGGTCCCTATTAAAAAAATGCCAAAAACCCTAAACCCTAAACTAAAACATGAACCCTAAACCTAAAACCTAAACCGTAAAACCTAAACCCTAAACCCTAAAAACCCTAAACCCTAAACCCTAAACCCTAAACCCTAAAAACCCTAAATGATAAACCCTAAAATTTAAAACCCTACACCATAAAAATAAAACCCTAAACCCTAAATTGACAACTCTAAACTTACAACCCTAAACCCTAAACCCTAAACCCTAAAAAATTGAAACCCTAAACTAAATAAATATAAACCTAATAGTTTACTTAATTTTTAAAAAAAATTAAACCATAAATCCTAAACCCTAAACCCTAAACCCTAAATCCCAAACCCTAAACCTTAAACATATAACCTTAAACCTATAACTCTAAACCCTAAACCCTAAATTTTAAACCTTAAAAGTCACTAAATCCTAAACCCTAAACCCTAATCCTTAACCCTAAAACCTAAAAGCATAGACCCTAAAATCCTAAACCCTAAACCTTACACCATAAACCCTAAACCTTAAACCCTAAACCCCAAACCCTAAACCTAAACATAAAGTAACTAAATAAATTAAAAATAAACCTAAACCCTAAAACCTAGTAAACTTAAACCTAAACCTAAACCCTAAGATTGGGCATAAACTTGATGGCAAGAATGTCACCGACAACTAGGCTCAGTCTAGATCTGGAGGTGGAGGCAAAGATGGAGGCAGCGGTTATTGTAGTGGTGGAGGGGGAACTGGAGGTACTGGTGCATATGGAGGTGGTGGTCGGAGCAGTGGTGGTTATTAAAGTGACAAAGGTTACAGCTATGGTGGTGGTGGAGGGAGAGATCAGGGATATTATGATGGATCCAACTACTCGAGAGGCCGGAGTGGTTCTAATGGGAACTAGAAACTAAAGCATGGCAAATCCAATCTGTTTCTTATGAAACTGTGTCTTTATAGTAGAGATGGTTCAAATTATCTAGGGTTTTTGATTTGCTCTATGCATGCTCATTTTTTATCTATGTCATCACTTGTGTCTTATAAAACTTGGTGTGTTACTTGGTTGATGAAATTCAAAAGAATAAATTTTGAATCTGAATTTATTCTCTATTAAAAAAATGTAAACCTTAGACCAAAACCCTACACCCTAAACCCTAAACCCTAAACCCCAAATCCTAAAAGCCCTTAAAACCTTAAAAACCCTAAACCCTAAACCCTAAACTCTAAAACCCTAAACCCTATACTCTACACCCTAAAACCTAGACCTAAAACCCAAAACCCAAAACCCTACACCCTAAACTCTAAACCCCAAACCCTAAAACCTAAACCCAAAACCCTCAACTAACCCAAGACCATAAACCCTAAACCCTAAAAGCAAAAAACTTAAACCTAAACAAAATAAAACCTAAAAATAAAATAAATAAAAAAAATCTAAACCAAAATAAAATAAAATAATAAAATAAAATAAAAACATAAACTAAAAGCTAAACCTAAACCTAAACCTAAAAAAGAAAATAATAGAAAAAATAAAAATAAATAAAAATAAAATAAATAAAAACCTAAACTAAACTAAAAAAAATAAAAAACCTAAATAAAATAAAAGCTAAACCCAAAATAAAACCTGAAACCCTAAATCATAAATCCTAAAACCTAAACCTTAAACCTCAAACCCTAAAAAAAACCTTAAACTCTAAACCCTAAAAAACCCTAAACCCTAAACTAAATAAACTAAATAAGCCTAAATCTATCATTTTACTTAATTATAAAAAAAAGCCTAAAACCTAAATCCTAAACCATAAACCCTAAACCCTAAAACTAACCCTAAACCTTGAACCATAAACCTACAACCATAGACCTGCAACCCTAAACCCTAAACCCTAAACCCTAATTTTAAATGCTAAAAAGCCTTAAACCCTAAACTCTAAACCCAAAAACCTAATCCCTAAACCCTAAAAGCATAGACCCTAAAACCTTAAACTGTAAACCCTACACTATGAACCCTAAACCCTAAAACCTAAACCCTAAACCCTAAACTCTAAACCCTAAACATTAAATGCTAAATAGCCTTAAACCCTAAACCCTAATCCTTAACCCTAAACCCTAAAAGCATAGACACTAAAATCCTAAACTCTAAACCCTACATTATGAACCCTAAATCCTAAATCCTAAACCCTAACCCTAATCCCTAAACCTTAAACACTAAACCCCAAAACTAAACCTTAAGTAACTAAATAAACTAAAAAATAAACATAAATAATAAAATCTAATAAACTAAAACCTAAACCTAAATCCTGAGAATGGGAAAAACCTTGATGGTAGGAACATCACTACCAACTAAGCTCAGTCTAGATCTGGCAGTGCAGGCAAAGTTGGAGGCGACGATCATCACAGTGGGGGAGGGGTATCTAGATGTGCTGGTGGATATGGAGATGGTGATTGGAGTAGTAGTGGTTATGAAAGTGACGGGGGTTATAGCCGTGGTGTTGGCGGAGGGAGAGATCGGGGATATGATGGTGGATCCTGCTACTCGAGAGGCCAGAGTGGTTCTGTTGGGAACTTGAGAAACTGAAGAATGGCTAATTTGATCTACTGCTTATGAAACTGTGTCTTTACATTAGAAATAATTTAAGTTATCTAGGGTTTTTGATTTGCTCTATGCGTGCTCATTTTTTATCTATGTCATCACATGTGTACGAGAAAACTTGGTGTGTTGGTTGATGAAATTAAAAAGAATAAATTTTGAATCTCAATTTGTTCTCTATTAAAAAAACCAAAAACCTAAACCCTAAACTAAAACCTGAACCCTAGTCTTAAAACTTAAACCCTATACCCAAAACCCTGAATCATGAAAACCCTAAACCCTACACCCTAAACCTGACTCCCTAAAACCTAAGATCTAGACCCTAAACCCTAAACACAAAACTAACATTAAACTTTAAACCTTAAAAAGCTAAAAACCTAAACCAAATCTAAATAAAACCTAAAAATAAAATAAATAAATAAACCTAAACCAAAATAAAGTAAATAAATAAAATAAAATAAAATCCTAAACTAAAATATAAATCTAAACCTAAACCTAAACCTAAAAAGAATATGAAATAAAAAAACTAAACTAAAATAAAATAAAATAAAAATCCTAAAATAAACAAAATAAATAAAAACCTAAATAAAATTAAAACTAAGCCTAAAAAAAATAGAAACTTAAAATAAAACCCTAAGCCATAAACCCTAAACCCTAAATCCTAAACCCTAAACCTTAAACACTAAATCCTAAACCCCAAACCCTAAACCCTAAACCCTTAAAAACCCAAAACCATAAACCCTAGAAAACCCTTTATCCTAAAAATCCCTAAACCATAAACCCTAGAAAACCCTAAACTCTAAACTAAATAAACTTAAACCAACTAGTTTACTTAATTTTTTTTAAGAAATCCTATACCTTAAATCATAAACCCTAAACCCTAAATGCTAAACCCTAAACCTATAACCCTAAACCCTAAATTCAGAACCCTAAAAAAACCATAAATCCTAAACCCTAAACCCTAAACTCTAATCCTTAACCCTAAACCCTAAAAGCATAGACCCTAAAACCCTAAACCCTAAACCCAAACCCTAAACCCTAAACCTTAAATCCCAAACCCTAAACTTATATCTAAAGTAACTAAATAAATTAAAAAATAAACTTAAACCCTAAAACTTATTAAACCTAAACTGAAACCAAAATCCTAAGAATGGGAAGAACCTTGACGACAAGAACATCACCGTCAACCAGGCTCACTCTAGATCTAGCGTTGGAGGCAATGGGGACGAGTTATCACGGGGGGAGGGGATCTGGAGGTCCTGGTGGATATGGAGGTGATTGTCAGAGTTGTGGTGGCTATGGAAGCGATAAAGGTTAGAGTCATGGTGGTGGCGGAGGGAGCGATCGGGGATATGATGATGGATCCCACTACTCGAGAGGTCGGAGTGGTTCTGATCGGAACTAAAGAAATTGAAGAATGCCCATCCAATTTATCATGTATGAAACTGTATTTATTGTAGAGATGATTCTAGTTATTTATGATTTTTGATTTGCTCTATGCGTGATCATTTTTTATCTATGTCGTCACTTGTGTCTTAGAAAATTTGGTGTGTTACTTGGCCGAAGAAATTGAAAAGAATAAATGTTGAATATGAATTTGTTCTCCAATAAAAAACCAAAAACCTTAAAAATCCTAAACTCAAAACCCTAAACCCTAGACCCTAAAAATCCTAATCCATAAACCCTAAAACCCTAAACCCTAAACCCAAACCACTAAAACCTAAACCATAAAACCTAAACCCTAAACCTTAAACCCTAAACCCTGAACCCTTAACCCAAACCCTAAACCCTCAACAAACCTTAAACCCTAAACCCTAAACCCTAAACACTAAAAAGCTCAAAATCAAAACCTAAACCTAAACTAAATAAAACATAAAAATAAGATAAATAAAAGACATAAATAAAATAAAGTAAATAAAATAAAATAAAATAAAAACCTAAACCTAAACCTATTCCTAAACCTCAACCTAAAAATAAAATAAAATAAAGAATAAAAACTAAAATAAAATAAAAAAATAAAAACATAAACTAAACTAAAAATATGAAACTTAAATAAAATAAAAACTACCAAAAATAAAAATAAAATATTCCAAAAATAAAATAAAATAAAAACTAAATAAAATCCTAAACCTAAAAAATAAACCCAAAAATAGATAAAAAATAAAACCAAGACCTTATACTAAAACAAAAACTAAACCTATAATAAAAAAATAAATCTAAAGAAAAACTAAAATAAACTAAACTGAAATAAATAAAACCTAAACCTAAACTAAAATAAACTAAACCTAAACCTAAACCCTAAATAAAATATTATAAAATAAAAATAAACCATAACCTAAACTAAAAAATAATACCCAAAAATAAACCTAAAATAAATTCCTAAAACCTAAACCTAAGAAAAATAAAATAACAACCTAAACATAAACCTAAAAATAAAAAATTAAACCTAAACCTAAAATATAAAATAAAAATAAAACTAAACTAAACAATAAAACTAAACCTAAACCTAAAATATAAACAAAAATAAATAAAACTAAAATAAATAAACTAAACTAAATAAAAATAAAAGTAAACCTAAATATTAATAAATAATAATAAAACTAAAATAAATAAAAATAAATAAATAAACTAAATAAACCAAAACCTAATAGTTTTCATAATTTTAAAAAAATTAAAAAATTTAAAAAATTAAAAAATAAATAAAAAAACATACAACCCTAAACCTACCACCCTAAACCCTAAACCCTAAAACCTTAAACCCTAAACCCTAAACCCTAAATCCTAAACCTACAACCCTAAACCCTAAACCTACAACCCTAGAACCTACAACACGAAATCGTAAACCCTAAACCCCAACCTTAACCCATAAAACCTCAACCCTAAACCGTAAACCCTAAACCTTAAAAACCTAAAAACCTAAACCTAACCTAAATAATACCTAAAAATAAAATAAATAAAAAGACCTAACCTTAAAAAAAAATAAATAAAATAAAATAAAATAAAAACCTAAACTAAAACCTAAACCTAAACCTCAGCTCAAAATAAAATAAAAATAAAAAATTAAAAAATAAAATAAAGAAAAACTTAAACTAAACTAAAAAATAAATAAACCTAAAAATAAAAAACCTAAATAAATTAAAAACTAAATGTTAAGTAGAAATAAAAAAAACCTAAAATAAAAATAAAATAAAACCTAAACCTAAAAAATACATAAAAAAATACATAAAAAATAAAACCTAAACCCTAAACTAAAAAAAACTAAACATAAAATAAAAAAAATAAAAAACAAATCAAAACTTGAACTAAAATAACCAAAACTAAAATAAATAAAAACTAAACCTAAACCAAAAATGAACTAAACCTAAATCCTAAACAAGATAAAATAAAATAAACTAAAAAAACATAAACTTAAACTATAAAATAAAACCTAAAAATAATCCCAAAATAAAATCCTAAAACCTAAACCTAAAAATATAAAATGAAAACCTAAACCTAAACCTAAAAATAAAAAATAAAACCTGAACCAAAAAAATTTAAAAATTAAAATTGAAACTAAAAAGGAAAAACATAAACTTAAACCTAAAATAAATAAACCAAACTAAATAAAAATAAAAAATAAGCCTAAATAAAAATAATAAGTAAAATAAACTAAAATAAATCAAAAATAAACTATATAAACTAAATAAACCTAAACCTAATGTTTTACTCAATTTTTTTATTAAAAAAACCCTAAACCCTAAATACTAAACCCTAAACATTAAACCCTAAACCCAAAAACTAACCCTATACCTACAACCCTAAACCATAAACCTTAAACCCTTAAAAACCTAAAACCCAAAACCCTAAACCCTAAACTAACCCTAAACCCTAAACCCTAAACCCTAAACCCTAAACCCTAACCCTAACCCTAAACCATAAACCCTAAAACTCTAAACCCTAAACTCTAAACCCTAAACCCTAGAAACCCTAGACCCTAAAGCCTAAACCAATAAAGTAAAATAAAAATAAAACTCAACTAAAAAAATATAATATAATATGTTATGGTGTATTATAACATAAGATGACATAGCATATGTTGGTTCTTTTTCTCTAGAATAGAGAAAAGAAATGACACCACATAGAGTTTAGGAATAATTTATTTAGATGATCAAATATGACATTAAGGGATAAACATATTATCTCAAAAGATAAACATATTATCTCAAAAGATAAACATGCTCTCCTATAATGGATTTAATCATTTCAATAAAAGACTCCTATGGCTAATGGGTCTTTCATGTACTAGAATATTTTCTCCTAAGATACATGGAAAAGTAGAATATGGTCAATTTTATCATGGGATCATGGTTCCCAATAAAGTCAAGCCTCTATAGTTAATTACATCATAGGAAGGGTCTCTTCCTAAGAATACTCTTGATTAAAGAAATAAGTGGTTATTCCTAAAGACTACTAAGGTAGCTTTCAAAGGATTGATTTTTGGAAATTCAATTGGGAGAGGTCCAAATTGGAGAGAGCTATTTTGAAGAGTCAAATGGAAAAGAGTAAGAAATGTCTACTGATACTGGGATGCCCAGTAGACATTTCATCTTTCCTACAATTGGGCTTCAAATTTGGGATTTAATTTTGGAATTCAAGTTGTCATTTTCTTAGAAATCTATGACTTAGATTCTAGCAGCATAAGACTACAGAAATGCCTAGGGTTGAAGACTTATTCCTAAAAGGATGCTTCAAAACCTAGTCTACAGGTGCTTCTAACACATGTCAGATGCTCGACTTACTTCTATTCTTGGAAATCATTGGTCATTCCCTTCACTTGAAGGAACTAACCTATTCCTGACTCTTCTCAACTTATAGCCCGTCTGGAGAAGGCTGCCAACTTACAACACTTAAGTGCATTTTAAAACCATGAGGCTAAGTCATATGAATGCAAGATGGCTAGACTGTTACAATTTTAGGAAAGAAATCTATGAACCTAGACTTACTCCTTAACCCCTAAGATTATGTAGGGTATGAAGATGTACCTAACTAATGCATATTTTTTAGATTATTATAATTTTGTGACTCAATATTGCTAGGACATAGAATACAATTTATGCCAAATGCATGTAATTAGAAAAGATTATGGGCCAAATCAAAATAGAAGAAGGTGTACTTCCACCATAGGCTCAAAGGTCAAGCCTAGGTTCTCTGGCAAGGATGGAAGTCCTTCATTTACCAAGAGTGAAATAATATGATTTATGCATGATATTAAAATATCCAGCTAAGGGGTTGCTACTAATAGTTTAATGATTTAATTCCCATTTTTATGTTCATTTTATTTCATTAAAGTTGTATAAGTTTTCAAGAATGAGAAATATAATGAATTTCATTTTTAGGTGAAACTCACTTTATTACGCATCTTATATCCTAATGGGTTTTCCAATAGGCTAACTAAAATCCTTAATTATTTTAATTAATTCTTTTGATTTCATTTATGTTTGGATTTCATTTATGTTATTTCAATTATTTGAATTATTTTATTTAATTTAACTTATTTGATTTATTTCATTTTGAATTAAGTTATATGGATTTCATTTGATTTGGCTTATGTTATTTTAAAGAGTTTGATTTAAGTTTGATTTCATTCAATTTAACTTAAGATATTAATTTATGAATTTGTAAGCTTAAGTTTTAAGTCCATTAATATGAATTAATATCTTAGGTTGGTTCATAGATTATTCTTAACCTAAAGTACTTAGGTTAATCACTTGATCTGATTTAATTAATCTAGGTTTTAAGTTCATTATTTAAATTCATTAAGGATGAATGGTTTTATTAAATTTAACTTAAGTTGTTTAATTATGCTTGAATTTCATTAAGTATTGATTTTCTTAAAATTTTATTATTTGATTAAATTCTTTGACTTAGAAAGTTTTGATGAATTACCATAAGTATTTCTGATATTTATTTCAGATTAGTTCAATTTATTTGTTGATTTAATGAATTAATGATTATTCTTAATTATTATTTAGTTCACATTGACCTAGAGATTTGGAAAATCAAGAATTCCAAATTTATAGACCAATTGGGTTTGAGATAATTATGGCAAGTGGGGTTACATGTCAATCTTATGTTTCTAAAGTTTCAACTTGATTAGAGATGTAATTTGGGCATAATTAAGGTTTTAATTATTTTTTTAAAATTTGAATTAAGCCTAATTTATTAAGATTCATTAAGAGATTTTACTTTTCACTTATTCTTCACTAAAATACCTTTCCAATGAGGTTTTATTCATATTTTTGGTTAACTGGTTGATTTATTATGATTTAATTAATTTTAGATTATTTAATTGAATTATTTAATTCTTTTAATTCCCAAATTGAGTTAATTAGTTATATATTAGGTTCATATAGCTTTGATTAGGTTTAATTAATATTCTAATATTCATTAATATTCATTATGTTGATTTAAGGTTATTAGATTAAAGTTTTCTAATTATTTCATTAAAGGGTAATTAATTTAATTAATTTAAAGGTTAAACACATGAAATTATAATTTCCCTTGAAATCAAAGAATTAAATCCCCAAAAATTTACCTAAGGTGTATTTTAAGCTTAATTTCATTTCCCCAAAATTTTGAATTAATTGGATTGTTAATTTGAGGGTAATTAGGATTTAATGTTTTCAATTAAACCCAAATTAAGGAAAAAGTACCGAGAAAAAATTGGGGATTTTAATTTTTATGGATTCCTCCCATCAAGAAGAATCCATAGAGATTTTATTTGTATTTTTTTTATTTTTTTTATTTATATGATTTTTTGAAGTTTTTAGGATTTTTAAAAATGAATTAAGTCATTATTTAACTAATCTTAATGGTTTTAATGTCTTTTAAGTGAGCCAGTCCCACACATTTTATTAAAATGAGCAGGATTGGTTTTGGACAATCCGATCATAGATCAGACGGTCCCTATTGATCTCACTGTTCTATGGGATCAAGATGTGTGTCACGCATGGGTTGATTCCACGGGATGATCCTAGGCCGTCCGATCATGGATTGGACAGTCCAGATCATTCCAATTATTTTTAAAAGGATTTAATCAGATTATAAATGCCTAGATCTGGACCGTCCATTTCTCTTAGAAGAAATGGACTGTCGAGATTTCATCTCCCCCAACCTCTGCGAGAGCCGAGGACTATCCATGGTGTTTTGCTAATATCTTTGTCTATAGGTAATGAAATTAGATGATTTAAAGTGCTACATGATTATTGAAAGCACTTCTTTCAATCCATAAAGCCTAATCTCACTAGAGTGCAAGCCTTATATGAAAGTGATCAAGGCTGAAAGATTTAAAGAAAAAAGGGGTCATCAATGGCGTACCTTGATTCAGGGAGTTTCAGAGGTTGAAATTAATTCCAATAGCTTTATTTCTTCAAGAGAAAGCCTCGTGCCATAGGAATTGAGCCAATTCCTTATAGTTTGATCTATAGACCAAGCATTGGATTGGATTTTTAGTTTTGATGGTTCATAATGGTTGAGAGCACTTTGACGGAGGGGGTGATTTCATTTTGCTTCAGTTTGGACATGTGAGGATGTATGTGGGCTTAATTCTCTTTGATGAACTGTCTATGCTTGGTTTCCTATATGGTGAACCTCTTATGCACTACCTTGGCTTCCTTTGGTCAGTTTTAGTGATGGGAGATCCTTGAAGGTAGCTAAGATCCTACCTAACAAGTGTTTAAGAGTGGAGAGAGAGGAAGGAAAAATGGATCTTTCCTTCTCTTAATCCATTTTTTAATTATTTTTTGATTTTGTTATTTAGTTCTTTGATTTTATTAATAAAGGAGGTTAATTACCTCATTAATAATGTTTAAGAGGATTAATCTCCTTCCCACATGTATTGATTAAAGTGATTTTGAATTTCCACCTTCTAATGACTCACTTAACCCAAATTAAGATGAGTAAACCTTTCTTATGGGTCAAATGACCCATTTGACCCAATTACACTTAATAGAGAATTTGGTTTATGTCATATTACCATCTTCATATGATTTAGGATAATCATCTTGGGTTTATTTTAATTTTCCTTGGGTTTGAGTTCAATGTAGCCTATTTAAGTCATTTTGATTTAAGGAATTTAATATACTTAATCTACGCCTTAATGAACTCAAATTTCTTTATTATTATGATCATAAATATTTATTTGATATTTTGGAATATTTTTGGTGATTTAATTTAGTCAAATTTTAGTGGATTGACTTTTGATCAAGTGGTACTTAAGTCAACTCTAGGTTGATTAGAGTTGACTTTAGGTTTGACTTTGAATTTTGAAGAAGGAAATCCTCATTTGAACTTGATATCATTTTATTGCTAAAATTATGTCTTCTAAAAATGATGTCAACAAATGGACCCCAAATATGTGTAGTGGATTAACTAGAATACACTGCACATACTAGTATTGACGAGATTGATCAACATACAAGTATAAGCTTGGGGTTCCAATTCATGACTTTGATTTTTTTTATTTGAATTTTATTTTGATTTTGATTGTGAAAGATAGGTATATGTATACCTATCTTTGCTTTGGAGTGTGATTTATTCTTAGAAACTTAAGTTTTCATTAAGTTCTAGGATGAAGAAGAATGCCATGAGGAGTTGACCCAAAGATTAGTCTAAGCCTAATGCAATCACTATGATCAAGGAACATGCCTTCAAGGGACTTACTCTTTATTGAGAATAGCATTAATTCATGTGATTAGCTAATAAGATGGGGCCATTAAGGGTGTGATCCATACTAATTAACTAAAGAGAGGGGAGGGGTCTTTAAAGACTTGATCCAATCCTCAAAATAGGATGCTAACCGGGACTTGCTACATTTAGAAAGAATGCCGACTAAGGGACTTATATCTTTTTGGCTATTATAAAGGGATCATAACTACTTAATCCAATCTAACTCGCCTGTGTAGCATGAAAGGGGCCTTGATGGCTTGTTCTAATTATGTACACGAAGATAGGACTGGTGCCACGAAGGGCTTGCTCGAAACCCACAAAGGTGGTTTTTTATGGGAATGGTGCACAAAGACTTACTCCAAACCCAAAAAGATATCAGAAAGGTGCCACAAAGGGCTTGCTCCCATCTCAAGTCAATTATAGGAAAGGTGCCACAAAGGGCTTGCTCCCAACCTATAAAGGTAGTTTTTCATGGGAATGGTGCACAAAGGTTTACTCCAAAGCCAGAAAGACATGAGAAAGCTACCACAGAGGGCTTGCTCCCATCTCAATTCATGTATAGGAAAGGTACCACAAAGGGCTTACTCCCAACCAATAAAGGTAGATTTCCATGGGAATGGTGCACAAAGGCTTACTCCAAACCCAGAAAGACATGAGAAAGGTGCCATAGAGAGCTTGCTCCCATCTCATGTCATGTATAAGAAAGGTGCCACAAAGGGCTTGCTCCCAACCTATAAAGGTAGTTTTTCATGGGAATGGTGCACAAAGACTTACTCCAAACCTAGAAAGACATGAGAAAGGTGCCACAGAGGGCTTGCTCCCATCTCAAGTCATGTATAGGAAAGGTGCCACAAAGGGCTTGCTCCCAACCTATAAAGGTAGTATTTCATAAGAATGGTGCACAAAGGCTTACTCCAAACCCAGAAAGACATGAGAAATATGCCACAGAGAGGTTTGTCCCATCTCAAGTCATGTATAGGAAAGGTACCACAAAGGGCTTGCTCCTAACCTATAGGTGATATAGATGAGAGAAAGGGGCAAAGTGACTTATTCCTAATTCCCAAAAGTTTTGACTAATAAGCAAGAGTCTCATAGACTTAATCTTTACTTGATTAGTCTAATTTGATGAAATGGGTAATGGAAGGTTTGCTTGTTCTTAAAGAATACTCCTTACACATGAAGAAGTTTAGTGAAGAAGGTTTCAAAGAGTTGAAATTTATTTTTGAAGAAAGACTTGGGTATATTTTGGACTCAATGCTACTATGCCATGAGCATAGAAGTTCCTCATTTTTCTTTTATATCTCAAAGTTATAATGAACCATGCTTGATGTTTAATTCATTGAAGGCAAGACATCATTGGGTAATAACCGAGAATTCTAGCTCTTTGAGCTTTGCATGTAGTTCTTTAGGCAAGAACCAAAGTCAACCGTGCTTCTCAAATAAAATTTCATTTTCTTTTGTTTGAACATATATTTTATTTTTACTTTGTTGACATGAATCAATTACTTATAGGCATTCTCTTGGATTCAATGAAGATCAAGAGATTCCTTTAAGCTTTTAAAGTGAATGAGAATCAAGATAATCTTTTGGATTCTCATAGAGACAAAATTCTTATCCCTAATCAATAAGAGAATTGAAAGGATGAACTTATTAGAGAAATTTAGATTCTCCTGATAAGTTTGAAATTGAATTTCTTGATTTATTATTATAAGAAATAAAATTTCATAATTGTCTTTGATTAATTTCTTATTTTTGCATTTTAGATCCTTCTACATTTTACTACAAAGTCTTTGAAATTACTTCAAAAGTAAATTTCAATACTCCATATGTAGTAACAGGATTGTTCTTCAAACTCATATTGAAGTTTTCTTTTTTTTTTTTATTCTTTGGCAAGATTTTCAATATAACCCTCTATTGGAAAGTGGGATTATAATAAATCTTGATCATGACCCTTTTTTTTTGCTAAATTTCCCCAAATATTTTGAGGTTGAATGATATGACTTTTATAACGTAACATTCTTGTAAGGATTCTGAATGTCATATCCTATGCTTTCAATTCTTTTTTTTAGAATTATTTTGATTTGACAATTTTTAGATAAGTTATCCTTAAGAAGGATAATCTTATGCATGAAAATATTTTTGATTTGAAAATGAAATATGGGTAATATGAACCAATTTTCAAGGAAAAGATTATACCCTGGTCCCAAGAAGTGGGTCATATAATGATGTTAGCTAACCAAGAAGAATCTTTTCTTCTTAGGTACAACCATCATTTTCTAGCTTTTAATTTTTGCAAAAAATTTCTTTTTTTTTAGAATTTGACCATAATTTTCAAGGGACTTAATTTATTAAAATGGCTCAAGCTTAAGTTTATGTACTGCTACATCTGGAAATCATTTGAATTTTATTTTGAGATAAAGTAGTCTTTAAACCTAAAACATAGCTTGATCAAATCATCAATAGCTAACTCATTAAAGGGTTAGATCATTGATATCATCTTGTCAATTGTCGAATTGAATTTTTCTTCAAATTCTAAGGGTGCATCTCGAACTTGAAGACTATATAAATCTCCAGACACATCTAAACAACATTGATGCAATGCACTAGAGTGCCTTTTGAAAAGAAAGTTAGGACCCAAACTACTTAAGCTTTTTAACTTGCAATTGCTCTATAATTCCATAACTTTTCTTGTTTATTGTTATAGACCACTTGCAATGGAATCGAGTATACTCAATGAGACCTTGCCATACAAAGGATATGGACCGAAAAGAAGATCCACTTTTTTCTTTTAACTTGCCAAGTTTAGCTCACCCAATCATGGTAAAGGCTAAAATGACAAAGTAGGAGATATCTTATTTTATTCTAGGGACAATTTTTCACTTCTAACCCTACCACTTTATTTTGATGTGGAGAAGTTTAAAGTTAAAATGTCCATTTACATTGGGTGTCTTTGCTTCATTTGAAATCGAATATACTCAATAGAATCTTTGTCATTCAAAGATATGGTTTCTTAAAAAGAAGATCCACTATATTTTTTTAACCTGCCAAGCAAGCTCACCCAATCATGGCAAAGGTAAAATGACAAAGCATGAGATATCTGATTATTTTTTTATTTAGCTTAAGGATAATTTTTGACTTCTAACCTTACCACTTTATTTTGATGTGGAGAAGTTTAAAGTCAAAAATTTCTATATGCTTAGAAATTTTAGACTTCATCATTTTGCTCTTGAATATAGTCCTTCCATCCCTTTACTTTTCTTTCTTTCTTTTTTTTTTTAAAATTTTGATTTCATTTCTTTATAAAACATTACATTTGGTAATTTTCCTAGTTACAAGATTCACTAACAAGATAAATATATTTGACTCATTTCCATATCATTTTATTCTTTATGAAATGACTCCACTAAATGATTTGTTAGGAAATTTGATGTATTTGACCTTTTGTCCAAATACAACATTTTCTTGATTGACTCTTTGATATGATTCAAGTCTTTGCTTGATAAATTATATAATATGATCCAACATTTCTATTTTTTATTTTTTATTTTTTTATTTTTATCTTTTCATGAAACAATAAATCTAGTAAAGCCATTTAAGATTGATAAGAATGACTTTCTAATGATGTTACATGCTGAATTCAAAATTATTTAGTGGAGTCATTTAAGATTAGCATAATGATTTCCTTGAAAACTTTACACTTCTAAAACCAGAATTTTCTATTGGAATCAAATATTTATTGAGTTCATTTAGGAATAATTGAATGATATTCCTAAAGACTCAACACTTTAGGATGAATTTGAAAATCCTTCAATAATCAATATGTTTCTTTTTTTTTCGATTCTTTTATTCTCTCTTTTTTTGTATGTTTCTTCTTTTTTCTTTTTTGATTAATTTTTATTTTTTTTATTATTTGGGGCTGAATAGGACCATCCAAGAGCATTTAAAGATGTTTCATGAATTCCTAATTTGCTCTTTTTGTGTTTGATTTTTTTGGCTTCAACCAACAAAGTGATTGAAATTAAGTTCTTTTTCTAGGTTGAGTTTTTAAGATTAAATTTTCATGAAGGTAAAACTACTTTCTTTATTTAATTGAATTTATATGGAATATCAAAGCTTGATTAGAATTGTGCCTATATAAATTTATTCTCATGTTTATATTTGATGTTGACCGATGCACCCGGATCAACATATATTTTGTAGATTTTCTTCTTTTAAATTTTCTACATCGACTAAAATGTTAAAAAGTTTTTAGTAATCTAACTTCATCAGAGAAGATAACCCTAGAACTTCTTTATAGTAGAATGCCACATCAGGAAGTTGCTTATAGTTAAGTAAGGAAAATTACATAATTATGTAATGCCTTGCTTTACTTTCATTTCTTTTTTTTTTTTTATTTTATTTTATTTCATATTTTTTTTTATTTTTAATAGAGCATTACGATGCTTGATTTTGCAAGCAACTTCTCTAATATGGGCAAAACATCACATTTTCTATATGATTCATTTGCCATTTATTTTCAATGTCATTTGAGGTGGTATGATTCTACCATTTTGAATTTGAGTTCAAGAATTTCCCTTTTTATATGAAGGGAAGGTAGGTCTAACTCCATCCTCAATATATAAATATACCTCATGATCTATTCATTTAGAGTATCATCATTTAAAAGAGAACCCTCTAGGGTAGATGATGTGCTATTAGAAAGTCAAATTTTGACTTGCATTTTATTTTATAGCACATATAAGATTAAAGGTAATCTCAACTTGCAATGGAATATTTGACCACCATACTTAACATTAAGATAATGTAAAAATAGGTCATAAGACATTGCAAAGGATTCTCCCTAGATTCATTTTGTATTGAAAGCATATAATACCTTAGTCTTGAAAATTAAGGCATTTTTCATTCATTTGGACTGACAAAGTCCTAAGTGATTTATCAATCAACTTTCCAGAGATAGAAGTTTCATATTTTTAATCTGAGAGATAGAAATGTCCTTAAGACCCAATCCTAAGGTCATGATTTCTTTAGAAGGATTAACTTCTTCATTTATTTTCTTTTCTTGATTTAACCTTAAAATTAATTAAAGCCAATCATGGAATATCATTTCATCCAACGTGAGAAAACTCCCATTAAGAAAGTTGATTTAGATTTCATTCATTTCAACTTTATCAGGAGCATTATAATTCTCTTTCGCTACCCTCTCTTTTCTTTTATTGAGTAGGAGCAAGAGTGAATCCTACCACTTCTTTTTTTTCTTATGTCATGTCAACTTCCTCTTTCGACTTTCTCCCAAACTCTTAAGAATTTAAGATTTTGGAAAGGTCTAAAAGAAGGTTACCTCCAAGTCACTCCTTAGAATCAGACAATCAACTTGAGTAGTTGGTTTTCCAATATTCTAGTGGACTTGTGGAAATTAAGATTAAAGTTGATTGGCATTCATGTATAATTTCCTTTTATATGAATAGGAAATTTTCATAGAGTTCCTTAATCAACCTCTGCTTAAGGTCAATAAGTCATTCTCTTTTTGGGATGATTTTTTTCTTATTTTTATTCTTCTTTTCTAAATGTAATTCAAGCTTCAATCATGGTGGGAAAAGGGGAAATAGGCACAACTATGCCTCCTTTTGATTTAAGTTTTTCTCAGGGTTTGAAGGAACTCCTTTATCTCAATTTACATCCTTAGGTATTTTGACACCTTTTGAATGTAGCAGAATAAAGGGTGTTCATTCAAGGACCCTGTCTTGATTCTCTTTAGCTCTAGTACAAAGCCAAAGTAAGATTAAGGACAAGTTTAATTTTGAGACTTTAGTTTTGGATATTTTCTTTTCAAATCTTGAAATACATTTCATACTTTTTTTTGTTAACATTTTTTTTATGTATTGGAATGGTTTCAAATCTATCTTGACCAGATTTAGGTCTTAACAAAGATGACTTCTTCTTTTTTTAAATTTTTCTCACCTCTCATTTTATTTTGGGATTTGGTTCTAGAACCCAATCATTTAATTATAAAAAATGAAGAGTTATAGAACCTTTATTCAAGATGTTGGATAGACTCAACCATGAATGAAATGGAGAGGTATCCAACATGAAAGAAAGGCAATCCTGACTAGTGAGTGGCACTAGTACACTATCGATATATTGAAATAACCACCTATTTCTAAATATGGAGAGAGGAACCTTTCCCCAGTGGAGTCGCAAGAAAAATATGTTGGTTCTTTTTCTCTAAAATAGAGAAAAGAAATGACACCACATAGACTTTAGGAATATTTTATTTAGATGATCAAATATGGCATTAAGGGATAAACATATTATCTCATTAGATAAACATGTTCTCCTATAATGGATTCAATCATTTCAATAAAGGACTCCTAAGGATAATGGGTCTTACGTGTACTAGAGTATTTTCCCCTGAGCTACATGGAAAAGTAGAACAGGGTCAATTTTATCTTGGGATCATGGTTCCCTATAAATGCAGGCCTCTATAGTTAATTACATCTTAGGAAGGGTCTCTTCTTAAGAATACTCTTGATTAAAGAAATAAGTAGCTATTCCTAAAGACTACTAAGGTAGCTTTCAAAGGATTGATTTTTGGAAATTGAATTGGGAGAGGTCTAAATTGGAGAGAGTTATTTTGAAGAGTGAAATGGAAAAGAGTTGGAAATATCTATTGATACTGGGATGCCCAGTAGACATTTCATCAATCCTACGATTGAGCTTCAAATTTGGGATTTAATTTTAGAATTCAAGTTGTCATTTTCCTAGAAATCTAGGGCTTACTCCCTAACCCCTAAGATTATGTAGGGTATGAAGATGTACCTAACTAATGCATATTTTTTAGATTTTTATAATTTTTGACTCAATATTCATTTTAGGCCATAGGAATACAATTTATGCCTATTGCATGTAATCAAAAAAAATTATGGGCTAAATCAGAATAGAAGAAGGTGTACTTCCACCATAGGCTCTCAAAGGTCATGCCTGTGTTCTCAAGGATGGAAGTCCTTCATTAACCAAGAGTGAAATAATATGATTTATGCATGATATTAAAACATCCAGCTAAGGGGTTGCTACATATTTTATCTTGCTTTAATGGCCTCTGCTTTTATAAAAAAATTATGAGTTGTATTTATTTTTATGTTTCAATTGATTTAGTTGGGTAGAAAATTTAGTTTATCCTATGAGCCTACGTCCAGGCATACATTACAACACAAATATAACACAGAAAGAAACCTAAGAAAAGCATGTTATTTCTATTGCGCACCCAAAATAAGTCAAGATTAAATTAAGATAAAAATGCAAAAGTACCATCAGACATCTAAAAAAGAAAATTGGCTGAAGTTCCTTTATACAACCTAGCCTAGAAATACAAGTTTAGATCTATGTGTCTTCTTTCCTGGAAAGTTTCCTTCTTCAGGGACATCCATCGGGCTCCACAGGGGACCACCGCACCATCTCCTGGTTGGGTCAGCTCCTACTAATCCTAGACCCCATAGATCCTAACCTAATTCTAAGCTTAAGTTTACATTTAAAATTCAAACGAAATGCTAAGCCCTACAAAATAGATGTTAGGAAATGCACACAACACACAAAGAAGTTTATATTTCACAAACATACGGGCTTAGCATTAGTGCTTTCCAAGTCCACCTATCCTATGGAATATGTTAAGGGATTTTTAGTACCTGCAAGCAAATAATAATTTTATGATTTATTTATTACAGCGATCCCTTTAACACAATCCCCTATAGAAAATAATGTTAAATATCAAAAGAATTTCCTAGCATTCATTCTATCGAACAAACAAGCCTAGGCATCCAGTCTAAAGCAATACACCACACAAACATGTGAACATATATATCATGAGATTAAAGAAAATCATAGAACGATCTAACCTAGATCTAGAGTCACTGACCTAAGTAATCTAGTGTGTGTAGAAGTGGGGTTTGTGTGGTAAGTATTTGCTAGGCCTTTAAGTTTAAGTTTGAAGTTCGAAGTTTGAATTGGTTTAATATTTACCATTGGTTGGTTTCAATTCAAATGGTTTAATGATTTAATTCCCATTTTATGTTCATTTTATTTGGTTAAAGTTGTATAAGTTTTCAAGAATGAAATAGAATGAATTTCATTTTAGGTGAAACTCACTTTATTTCGCATCCTAAATTCTAATGAGGTTTCCAAAAGGCTAACTAAAATCCTTAAGTATTTTAATTAATCCTTTTGATTTCATTTATGATTGGATTTGATTTATATTATTTCATTTGTTGGAATTATTTTGTTTGATTTAACTTATTTGATTTATTTCATTTTGAATTAAGTTATATGGATTTCATTTGATTTGGCTTATGTAATTTTAAAGAGTTTGATTTAAGTTTGATTTCATTCAATTTAACTTAAGATATTAAATTATGAATTTCTAAGCTTAAGTTTTAAGTCCATTAATATGAATTGATATCTTAGGTTGGTTCATAGATTATTCTTAATCTAAAGTACTTAGGTTAATTACTTGATCTGATTTGATTAATCTAGGTTTTATGCTCATTATTTAAATTCATTAAGGATGAATGGTTTTATTAAATTGAACTTAAGATATTTAATTATGTTTGAATTTCATTATGTATTGATTTTCTTAAAATTTTATTATTTGATTAAATTCTTTGACTTAGAAAGTTTTGATGAATTACCATAAGTATTTCTGATGTTTATTTCAGATTAATTCAATTTATTTGTTGATTTAATGAATTAATGATTATTCCTAATTATTATTTAGTTCATATTTACCTAGAGAATTGGAAAATCATGAATTCCAAATTTATAGATCAATTGGGTTTGAGATAATTATGGCCAATGGGGTTGCATGCCAATTTTATGTTTCTAAAGTTTCAACTTGATTAGAGATGTAATTAGGGTGTAATTAAGGTTTTAATAATTTTATTAAAACCTAAATTAAGCCTAATTTATTAACATTCATTAAGAGATTTTATTTTTTCCTTATTCATCACTAAAATACCTTTCCAATGAGGATTTATTCATATTTTTGGTTAATTGGTTGAATTATTATGATTTAATTAATTTCAAGTTATTTAATTGAATTATTTAAATCTTTTAATTACCAAATTGAGTTAATTAGTGATCTATTAGGTTCATATTAGTTTGATTAGGTCTAATATTCATTATGTTGATTTAAGGTTATTAGATTAAAGTTTTCTAATTATTTCATTAAAGGGTAATCAATTTAATTAATTTAAAGGCTAAAGACATGAAATTACAATTTCCCTTGAATTCAGAGAATTACATCCCAAAAAATTTACCTACGACATATTTTAAGCTTAATTTCATTCCCCAGAATTTTGAATTAATTGGATTATTAATTTGAGAGTAATTAAGGTTTAATGTTTTTTAATTAAACTCAAATTATGGAAAAAGTACCGAGTAAAAATTAGGGATTTTAATTTTTATAGATTCCTCTCATCAAGAAGAATCCATAGATCTTTTATTTGTATTTTTCTGATTTTTTTATTTTATATGATTTTTTGAAGTTTTCAGGATTTTTATAAATTAATTAAGTCATTATTTAACTAATCTTTATGATTTTAATGACTTTTAAGTGAGCTGGTCCCACGTATTTTATTAAAATGAGCAGGATTGGTTTTAGACTATCCGATCAGAGATCGAACGATCCCTGTTGATCCCACGATTCTGCAGGATCAAGATGCGTATCACGTGTGGGTTGATTCCGTGGGATGATCCTAGGTTGTCTGATCGCAGATCGGACGGTCCGATCATTCCCATGATTCTTAAAAGGATTTAATTAGATTATAAATGCCTAGATCTGGACGGTCGAGATTTCATCTCCCCTAACCTCTGCGGGAGCCGAGGATCATCCATGGTATTTTGCTAATATCTTTGGCTATAGGTAATGAAATCAGATCATTTAAAGTGCTACATGATCATTAAAAGCTCTTCTTTCAATCCATACAACTTTATCTCACTGGAGAGCAATCCTTATATGAAAATAATCAAGGCTGAAAGCTTTAGAAGAAAAAGAGGGGTCATCAATGACATACCTTAATTCAGGGAGGGTTAGATGTTGAAATCAATTCCTATAGCTTCATTTCTTCAAGAGAAAGCCTTGTACCAAGGGAATTAAGCCAATTCCTTGTAGTTTGATCTCTAGACCAAGCCTTGGATTTGATTTTCAGTTTTGATGGTTCACAATGGTTGAGAGCACTTGGAGGGAGGGGAAGATTTCATTTTGCTTCAGTTTGGACGTGGGAGGATGTATGTGGGCTTAATTCTCATTAGGGAAGTGTCTATGCTTGGTTTCCTATATGGTTGAAGCTCTTATGCACTTTCTTGGCTTTGCTTGGTCTATTTTAGTGATGGTGGATCCTTGGAAGGTAGCTAAAATCCCCCCCGCCCCCTCTACCTGACAAGTGTCTAGGCTGAAGACATGGGGAGATAGGGAAGGAAAAATGAATCTTCCTTCTCTTAATCCATTTTTAATTATATTTTTCATTTTGTTATTTATTTCTTTGATTTTATTAATTAAAGAGGTTAATTATCTCATTAATTATGTTTAAGAGGATTAATCTCTTTCCAACATGTATTGATTAAAGTGATTTTGAATTTCCACCTTCTAATAATTTGTTTAACTCACTTAACCTAAATTGTGTTAAGATGAGTTAAACCTAATTTTTAATGGGTCATTTGACCCAATTGCACTTAATAGATAATTGGGTTATGTCCTATTACCATCTTCATATGATTTAGGATAATCATCTTGGGTTTATTTCAATTTTCCTTGGGTTTATGAGTTCAGTGTAGCCTATTTTAGTCATTTTGATTTAAGGAATTTAATTTACTTAATCTAGGCCTTAATGAACTCAAATTTCTTTATTATTACGATCATAAATATTTATTTACTATTTTGGAATATTTTTGGTGATTTAATTTAGTCAAATTTTTGTGGGTTGACGTTTTGATCAAGTGGGCCCACTTAAGTCAACTCTAGGTTGACTAGAGTTAACTTTAGGTTTGACTTTGATTTTTGAAGTAGGAAATCCTCATTTGAACTTGATATCATTTTATTGCTAAAATGATGTCTTTTAAAAATGAGGCCAATAACATAGTGTAGCATCATGCATTATAGCATACTATTGTGTATTACTACTTGTTGTTTAACATATTTTAGTTTGTTGTAGTATGATGTAGTAGAGTTACATAATTCATAAAAATATTTATTTATAAGCTGAGATTATGGAATTTGGCCAAATTAAAGGTAAGCTTTAGCGAACATCATTATGGGTGTGCTATGGTGTGTCATTTAATTAAAAGAATGGAATTTTAAATCCAAAATAAATGTTCATTTTTCAAACAAATTTGATAAATTTTTTTCTTAAAGTGATTCATTTTAAAGTGTAATGTAAGATAATATATTATATGGAAGCAAATTAAAATATAATGAACATAACAATATAACCTCACAAATATATGAATGTGGTGGTGTCTTACTAAATGTTATTGTACATTTTAGTATGTTTTACTTTAGTTATAATACATTGGATCAAAACTCACAAAAATGTTAATTTGAAGGTTCATATGGAAGAATTTGGCCAAATTCACGGCACACACCAAGAAGCAATACTAAAATTAAGCTATTTTGTAGCATTTCTAATAGAAAAATAATTATTTTACATCCAAAATGAACATTATTTATATTTTGAGAAAGTTTTGTTATTTGTTCTTTTTGAGTGATTATAATGAGGTGTAATATTAGACACTATATTATATTATAGAAAATGATAATATAACATCATATATTATAATATAACATAGTGTCTTAATTCACACTATAATATGTTTAGCATGATATTGTATAGTTAGTTTGAGCTTGCACCATCACAAATCATAAAATGTTGATTACAATGTTAGGATGATGTAATTTGAATGAATTAATTGTTAAGCTTTTGGTTGAAGTATTAAAAGTGTGCATAAAATAATAATTAATATTTGATGAGAATTCCATGTCAAAGACATGGAGGGAGATCCGCTAGGGGATCACACATGCACTGGACATGACATCTGAGTGTCTATTTCGAGGGAATAGAAGAAGAAAATCTGCTGGGGATAAGGTTTGAAGATGATTTGATTATATGATTTATGGAAAGAAGATCGGTTACGGATAAGAATCTATAATCCACTTCGGATTAAGATCAAATCTACTTTAATTGGTTTTGTTTTAATTTATGTGGAGGTATACCTGCTAGATATATGGGCTTGAGTTTGATGGGAAACAGGTAAATGAACCTTCCACAAAGAGAAGCAAGTTTGGGCTATCTGTTGGGGATTGGGAATTGAGTTTAATTTCATAGATTTATTTGGGGATGTATCTGCTAATATAATGTGTTAATTCACACTATAATATGTTTAGCATTGTATTATATAGTTTGTTTGAGCATGCACCATCACAAATCATAAAATGCTGATTATAATGTTAAGATGATGTAATTTGAATGAATACATTGTTAGGCTTTTGGTTGAAGTATTAAAAGTTTGCATAAAAGAAGATATAAGATTTGATGAGAATTCCATGTCAAGAACATGGAGGGAAATCCTCTATGGGATCACACATGCACTGGACATGACATGTGAGGGGTCTATGTCGAGGGAATAGAAGAAGAAAATTTGTTGGGGATAAGGTTTGAAGGTGACTTGATTATATGATTTATAAAAAGAAGATCTGCTGAGGATAAGAATCTATAATCCATCTGGGATTAAGATCGAATCGGCTTTAGTTTATTTTGTTTTTTTCTATGTGGAGGCGTATTTACTAGAGATATGGGCTTGAGTCCATTGGGGATCAAGTATATAAAACATCCACAAGGGAAGCAGGTTCCGGGGGGATTAGGATTTGAGTTTGATTTCATAGATTTATTTGGGGATGTATCCACTGGGGCTAATAGTTTGGTTGGATTTCTTTGATTTAGACTCTACTAGGGGAGTTAGTTTATTTTGGCTCCAATAGAGAGGTTGGTTTTGAATTTGATTTGTTGCTTGACTTGTTTATATATGATTTGGGGCTCCACTAAGGAGAAGGGTATGATTTAACACCACTAGGAAAATCAGATTGAGTTTAATTTAATCTGAGTTAATGTATGGACCCTATCGGTGTGCGATGGACCCACTAAGAATGGGCTATATCAGCCTTGACCTACCTCAGGTTTACAGATCCAAAGGGGTAGTCTACCGACTATGGGGTAGACCTATCCAACCTAAGGATTTTCCTTTTGGTGTGCAACGGCTATGCTAGGAAGAAGGCATAGCAAACTTAATCTTCCAAAGCGAGCAATAACTGCTGGGCTGACCTATTAGATGCAAAACAAATTTAACCTGACCTAGGGTAACTACTGAGTGAATGCCGTTGAGGACTTATGTCAACTCAAAGTAGTTAGGATTAATTTTATCTTAATTTCATGTGATTTGATATGGTTTGTTTGGTTTAGTATGATTTCAAATTGAAAGAAAATCCTCTGAGGATGTGAGCTTAGCCAAATTTGATAGATTTAATTTATAAACATTGTCAGTGTGTGTTGGACCCACTAAGAAGGCACTATATCGAACTTATCCTATCTCAGATTTACAATTCTAAAGGGATAGTCTACTGGCCATGGGGTAGAACTAGCCAACCTAAGAGGTTGCCTTTCAATGTGCAATGATTGTGCTAGAAAGATGGCATAGTAGACTTACATCTTCTAAAGCAGGGAACAACTGCTAGGGTGACCTATTGGTAGCATAATTAATTGAACCTGACTTAGTGGTGATTACTTAGTGAATGCCACTTGGGACTTATACCAACTCAAGAGTTATCAAGCGATTCCTATATGGAGTTTTGCTGACACTGCCCTATAGATAGGATACCTGCTTGGGAAATGGTACACCTAGGGGTGTCCTCCTAATCCACAAGTGAATATATATTTTGTTTATATATTTGCACAGACCCTATTGGTGTGTGAGGGACCACAATGAAAGGGGCTATGTCAGCCTTGACCTATCTTAAATTTTCTAGACCAAAGAAGAATCTGGACATCCATTGGACATATTCTCCAACCATAGGGGTAGTTACTAGGAAAGGGGAACTGTCCAATCCGATAGTAACCTTGGTAATGTCTAAATGGGGTCGCAGAGGATGTGATCCAAATATAGTGCCCATAGGAGAGGTGCTACTAGGGGCATTATCTTGAGCCCTAGAAAAGAAACACTATAAGTGTTCGGTGGGCAACACAAGGAGAAAGCATAACAAACTTACATCTTCCATGAGTGGTGTATCCTAAGGTGCGAGAATCAATCAACCTAAGGTGTATCCATCAGCATGAGTGGTGTATCCATCAGCATGAGTGGTGTATCCATCACATAGCGAGAACCAACCAACCTATGGTGCTCATCGGTGTATAGTGATCAATCTGGAAATAAAGTGTGCTTACAACTTTTTGAGTAGAACTGATCATTAGAATAGTCTGTCATTCGTGGGATAGATGCTATCAGACCTAGAGTGACTACTAAGTGGGGAGCCCCGAGGAAGGACTGGACATAGAATTGAATCAATCAGGAGGGAAGGAGTCACTAGAGGACTTATCCTAAACCTAAAATATACTCAACCCAATTAGTGCACCAAGGAAAATCCAAGAAGAAAGCATAGCAAACTCGCATCTTTTTAAATGAGGCCAACATGAGGTAGCTTACCGGCCACATAGTAAGGCCTACAAACCTAACAAGGCACTCATTGATGTGTAGTGGCCAAGTAAAAAAGGAAAGTGTAGCATACTTACATCTTTCAAAGCAAGAAGACCACTAGATTGACAAATTAACAGGGTAGCACGTCAACCCGACCTAGAGCAGCTACTGAGTGAGTGCCTCTAGGGACGGTATCTCAACTCAGAGTAGCCCGAGATAAAAGATATGTGTTTGTTTTATATGTTTGGGTAGTTTGTGTTTGTTTTGTGTCGATGAAGGATAGGACGCCACTCGGGATCTTTACACCTACCCTAAACACATCATGGTAGATTGGCAAACAAGAATACTTTCAATATGGAGGAGATTGAATTCATAATAAAATTTTTATTGATAATAATTATTTTCAAACATGATTTATAATAATTTTTAAGTAGAGCCCATTGATTGGAAGCATTAGTAGCGTTCCCATATGATTAATAAGCTGATAAAATCCTCCTCGATAAGCCTTTTCTAAGGTAAAAGGGCCTTCCTAAGTAGGTTCAAACTTGCCTCCCATCTTACAATGAGCAACAATCGGTCTCCTCAGAACTAAAATAAGGCTTGAAAATCTCTAGGATAAACCAACTTATTATCAGCTTGAATCATTATAGCTTTGTTCAACTCGACATTTTGGCATGCCCTCAAGCATCTGTCATCCAAACCTTCAAGCTCTTCTAACTGTAACTTTGCATTCTGCTCTATTATGATCTTACTACCCACACCTATCCTTAGTGATGGGAGTTGGACTTATAATGGTAGAATGGCCTCAGACCCATACAGTAAGGAGAAAGGAGTAAACTGACTTAGAGTTCTATATGTGGTACGGTAGGCACACAAAGCTTCAACTAACTTCTCTTGCTACTGTTGCTTATTATTGTCGAGTGTATTCTTTAGTATGTGGATGAAAGTTTTGTCGATGGATTCTGCTATTTATTTTCCCTTTAGTAGTTGTTGGTAGAATATCTCCAATCTATGTTATGTCTCTGGGCAAAGTTGTTGATCTAAATGCTCTTGAATGCATAACCATTATCAGATATAATTCATCGAGGTACTCCAAACCTATATATGATATGGTTCCTAAAAAATAGGAGCACATGCTAAGCTATGACCACTCTGGGCAGAATCTCCTTTGCCCATTTGGAAAAGTAGTCAACAACAGCTAAGATGAACCGATGAACCTTGAAAGAAGGAGGATTAATCAGATCCACTATGTCGATCCGCAACACTCGAATGGCCATGAGGCTAATGTAAGATGTAGAATATTGGGTGGTTGGTGTAGGACCACACCATGTATTTGACATTGGTGGCATTACTTAGTCGTATCCATGCAATCTTTGATCATCGATGGCTAGTGGTATCCTAGTCTCATGATATTATGGGCTTCATGCTTGTCTAAATAACATAACCACATTAATCGTCGGTACAAGACACCATCCACAAGAGTGTAGGAAAGTGCTCTCTACTTCATATGATAGGCTTGGGACTTCTCTTGAGGAAGTTTTCCTTTATTTATGTAGTATATAAATGGTTGCCTTCAATTTAACTCCTCATCCATCTTGGAAATGACAACCTCCCCTTCAAGAGAGTACTTTTTGATGAGTTCAATATCATTAAGGGATAAGACTTGTCTATTTTGGACTTTTATTGAAATGGACTCATCCTCCGGACATGCCAACTCCTTTTCAAGCTTGGCTAAAGCATACACTACAACATTATCTCCTCGAGGAATCTCATAAATGGCAACCTCTGGGATTTGTTCCAACAATTCTATGGTGTACTTGTTGTAGTGATAGAGGTTGGGATTTATAACCTTATATGACCTAACAATTTGGTTGATAACTAGCTAAGAATCTTTGAAGCTATTGATGTTCTGGATGCTTAGAGTAATGAATAACTTAAAACCAATGATTACATCCTCATATTTTACTTCATTGTTAGTGCAAGGATTGTACAGATGATATGAGAATCTCATGACAATGTCGTCCGGAGTTAAGAGACCTATTCCTACCCTTGCCTTTCCTGGAATTATAGATTATGGTTCTTGTCCTCTTTGAGAAGAAGCCGCACCATCAAAGTACTTGTCCCAATGGTGAATGCTAGTATCCCCTAAGTTCATGATTTGTTTATCGAGGAGATCATCACTAAGCAAAGAGTCAGCAGGAAATGGGTGTGCTGCTAAGAAATCTGGTAGCGCATGTCCTTTCACCATACGGAGGGGTATGAAGGTAATGTTAAACTACGAGAGGATCATGGACAGTCGTGCCAACCATCTAGATAGCTTCAGCCGTATCATGAGATACTCTAGTGGTTTGATCCTAGAGATTAAGTTCACTTTATGAGGAAGTGTGTAGTGCTGTATTTTTTGAGATGCAAAGATTAAAGCTAGGCAATGCTTCTCAATGGGTGGATAATTAGCCTTAGCAGGGATTAGGTAACAGTTGATATAGTAGAGTGCATTTTCCTTCCCTTTGTCATTAGCTTGGGCCAACAAAGCACCAAAGAAGTTATCTAACATAATAGTGTAAAGTATGAGCAGCTTGTTCAGGATAGGGTTTGCTAGAATCGGCAGTGTCATCAGGTAATGCTTGATGTCTTCGAAGGCATGCTCACACTTATCATCCTGCTTTAACTTGGCATCCTTTTTGACAAGTACTGAGATTGTCTGATATCTTCTCGATAGGTTGTATATAAAGCTTCTTAGATACCCCAACTTCCTTTGGAATAATCTGAGTTGATTTAAACTTTTAGGGGGCGGCATTTCTAATATCGCCTTGATCATCTCTAGATCAATTTTAATTCCATAGTGTCAGACAACAAACCCAAGGAACTTCTATGAAGCTACTCTGAATGCACACTTTAGGGGGTTCATGTTGAGGTTAAATTGTCTTAAATGTTCAAAAAATACTCTCAAGTCAAAGAGAAGGTCTTCCTTTTCTCTACTTTTGACCACAAGATCATTGACAAAGCACTCAACTTGATGATGAATGAGTTCATTGAAGATTCAAGTCATAGCTCGCTAGTATGTCGCACTGATATTTTTAAAACTGAAAGGCATGACCTTGTAGAAACAGATTTCGATCGGGGTTCTAAAAGCAATGTTTCTTCCATCTTCAAGGTTCATCTTTATTTGCTTATATCCAGATGAGCCATTCATGAAAGAGAATGCATGAGATGAAACAATGTCCACCATATGCTCTAGAATTAGTAATAGAAATTTATCTTTTGGATATGTCTGATTAAAATCTCTAAAATTGATGCATATGTGAATTTGACCATTCTTTTTCTTAATTAGGACAACGTTGGCTAACCAGGTAGGGTATTTTTCTTCTTGGATGAAGGCAACAATGATCAGTTTCTTGACATCAGAAATGACCTACTATTCTATGTCTAATCACATACATCTAGGAGCTTACTTGATAGGGTTAACAGTAGGCTCTATTGCTAGTTTATCAACAGCTACGTCAGGAGCCAATCCAGGCATCTCTTCATAACTCCATGCAAAGTAGTCCTGAAAGTTAGTCAATAGCCTAACTAAGTCATTAGTTTCAATTTCATTCAACAAAGAATTGATGTATGTCAGGTGTGGATCTTCTTTAGTTCCTAATTTGATTTCCTTGAGCTCATTGATGGTTGACTTGATCTCCTCTTCAAACTCTAATGGTGCATCTTTGACATCGAAATCATCTGGATCATCTGAAGTTTCTAAGCACAGTTCCTCATATGAGTTAATGTGATTTGGAAAGAACTTATTCGATTCCAAATGATTGGTGATGACTAAGTAGTAATCATCATTATCGACTGGACCCACTGAAGTTAATCTTAGTCCTGGTCTTGATTGAGAGCTTTTGCACTTATTCTTCCATGTTCTTTCGATGTACTCTAACCTCTGCATTAACAAAGTATGTGTGATTAACCCTTTCTCTGCTAAATTATGAACACAAGGCAAGTACCAATCAAAAGATAATTATATTAAATCTTTATATGAATCATCCTCAAGTTCTACATCTACTTCTTAACTTGAGGATGATGTTAAAGAACCTCGAGTCTTCACACACTGGATGAATTAGGGGCTTCCTTAATTACCAAACCCTCAACTTTTTGAAAGATAAGTGGGGTTAAAGCTAAGGTTCCCAACAGATGCCTAACTGTTTCACATATAGACTTGAATACACTTATGATTTGCTTTAGAGCCCGATCTTCATCACTATCTGGCTTAAGTCTCACCTCCAAGAAAATCTACTGCTGAGAAGAGTTGGATGGTGTGCTAACCATATAAGACTCATCCTATGACCTAGATTCTAAGTCTATATGGATAGCAGGTGTACTCCTAATAGCTGGGACATATCTTCTCTTGGGTGGCCAATAAAGTGGTTTTCCACCCCTAGGACTGCTACTAAACTGGCCTCTTCCTCTGCTTGGTAGAGGTCAGGTCATCCTACCCATATGTTTGAATGGAGTAATGAACTGTAGGTGGAATCTAATGTCATTCTCCAATTCCTCCTCCAAGCTTATTTCCGCTCCATTATTTTTTCTTTTTCATTTTCTCTTTTCTTTTCCTTTTCTTTTTCTCTTTCTTTTTCTTTTTCTTTTTATATTTTATTTTTTATTTTGAAACTTTGGCCAAGTTCACAAGAATTGACTTGTTGAATTTGAGGGAGGTAGTAAGCCGTGTCCTGATATATGCTAACCTCATGAACTGTAAATGGCTTGAGATCTTCTTTAACACACTAGATGATCCCACCTCTCACAAACTTCATACACTGATGTAGAGAGGATGAAACTATGCTATTCTTATGTATCCATGGTCTCCCAAGCAAAGCGTTGAAAGTTGTACTTGAGTCTATATTATGAAACTTGGCTTTGATCTTCCAATCATCTATCTCCATGGGAAAACTATGGAGCCTAAGGCCTATTGGCCTCACTTTTGCAGTGCAAATTCAATATTCCCATCTCAGAATTAGAAATCTTCTAGACACTAAGACTTTCCTAGTCATAAGACTCTTCTAACAATTAGGTAAACACTTAACCTAAGCCTAAAGACTTAGAAGGGTTAACCATAGGATTAGGTTTTGCCTTAGGTATTAAGATAATCCACCTACCCTACCACCCAAATCCAACACATGTTCACCATCTCAAACCAAACCTCAAGTTTAGTTCAAACATCTTCAAACATCAAATTGAAATCCAAATCCAAACCAAAATTCCAAAACCAAATGATTGAAGCCCATGATAAAATCTAAACATGAAAACCTTCCTAAGCCATATGACCTATCCCATGGACTTGGCTAAATCTTAATTCAAATCAATCCAAAATCAATTGATTTTCTCATAATCAATTTATATCATCAATCATCTTTCTAAATATTAATCAAATCTACATTCAAATGATCAAAACTAAATCAAATTAAATCAAAACCCTTCCTAAGCCATATGACCTATCCCATGTACTTATCCGAATCTTAATCCAAATCAAGTCAAACTCAATTGATTTTCTCATAAATTAATCATACTTTCAATCATCTTCACAAATTTAAATGAAATATACATTTAAATCATCAAAATTAAATCAAAGCAAATCAAAATCCAAACCTAAGCCACATGACCCAACTCCATGGACTTAGCCAAATTCCTTCATTATAGAACCCAAATTCGATTGATTTTCTCATGAATCAATCATACCATCAATCATATTCACAAATATAAATGAAATCTACAATCATCATGCCAAGCTAAAATCAACCCAAGTCAAACCCAACTTAACCCTTTTGACATGAAATGTTCAAATGAACCACAACTCATTTGAACTCAAGCAAATTGCAATTGAATTTATATATCAATCCCAAATCCATATATAAACTCAACTAAATCAAACTCAACCCAAAATCAAGCCAACTAAACCTAATTGGTCCACTTGACCCAAAGTGGCCAATTTGACCTACTTGAGCCAAGTTCTAATCCTACCTAAATTAGACTGAACCAAGCCCATCAAAATCTCCCATCATTATTGTTGATCACCCTAGGTTGATCAATTGTCACAAATTAAGTCAAACCAATTTAACTTGGTCATTTGACCTAGTCAATCTTTTAACCCAAATGAACCCAAATTAGCCAAATTATAACCTAAGCCAAATCCCTTGAAACCAATGATTCATACTAAATCAAAATTAATATTTGAATATGACTTGACCTTTAATTGAGTCAAACCAAACCCAATTGGCCCTCTTGACCCAAGTTGACCCAAATTGACCTAAAAGACTAAATTGGTCCAAATCAGAATATAAACCAAATTGAATGCAACCAATGGCTCAAGTTTATTCCAAATTGATTGTTGAACTTGGCCAAAGCCATGATTGGACCCAATTGAAGCTAATTAAACCCAATTGACCTACTTAGACCAAATTGAACTAAAGGTTAAGTTGGCTTAAATAAAACCAAATCAAAAATAATTGAAGCCAAAGCATACAATCATCTTTAATTGGTCAACTAAACCCTAAACCCTAGGTTAACCCTAAACCCTAAACCCTAAACCCTAAAAACCCTAAACCCTTAAGCTTAAACACTAAACCCTAAACCTTAACACTAAACCTTAAACATTAAAACCATAATCTCTAAAACCCTAAACCCTAAACCCTAATCCTTTGACCTTAAACCCTAAACGCTAAACTCTAAAACCCTAAACCCTAAACCCTAAACCCTAAACCCTAAACCAAATCTCCTAAACTCCCTAAACCACCACAACTCCCTAAACCCTAAACTCCATAACCCCTAAACCACCTAAATGACCCAAAACCATAAACCCACTTCTTTCACACCCTCCATAAACCCTAAACCCTAAACCTAGAATAATAAACCCTAAACCCTAAACCCTAAACCCTAAAACCTAAACCATAAACCCTAAGAACTAACCTTAAACCTTAAACATTAAAAGCATAAACCATAGACCTTAAATCTTAAACCCTAAACCTTAAACCTCTAAACATAACCTACTAAACCCCAAACCCTAAACCTAAAGTAACTAAATAAATTAAAAAATAAATCTAAACCCTAAAACCTAATACACCTAAAACTAAATCTAAACCATAAGAATGGGTAGAACCTTGACGATGGAACATCACCATCAACCAGGCTTAGTCTAGATCTGGTGGTGTAGGTGAAGGCGGAGGCGACAATTGTCATAGTGGTGGTGGGTGATCTAGAGGTGGTGGTTAGGGAGCGATAGAGGTTATAGCCATGGTGGTGGCGGAGGTAGAGATCAGGGATACGATGGTGGATCTTACTACTCGAGAGGCCGAGATAGTTCAGATGGGAATTATAGAAATTGAAGAATGGCCAATCTGATCTGCTGCTTAGGGAACTACGTCTTTATAGTACATACGATTGTAGTTATCTAGGGTTTTATTTTGCTCTATGCGTGCTAATTTTTTATTTTGTCGTCACTTGTGTCATCGAAATGTTGGTGTGTAACTTGGTTAATGAAATCGAGAAGAAGAAACGTTGAATATGAATTTGTTCTCTATTAAAAAAAACCAAAAACATTAAACCCTAAACTAAAACCTAAACCCTAAACCTAAAACTTAAACCTTAAACCATAAACTCTAAAGCCTAAACCCTAAAAATAAAAAAATAAAAAAATTTTAAAAAAATGCTAACCCTAAACCCTAAACCCTAAAACTAACCCAAAACCCAAAACCCAAAACCCAAAACCCAAAACCCTAAAACCCTAAACACTAAAACCTACACCCTAAGCCCTAAATCCTAAAAACCTAAAAACCTAAACCTAAACTAAATAAAACTTAAAACTAAAATAAATAAAAAAACTTAAAACTAAATAAAATAAAAAAAATAAAAAAATAAAAACCTAAACTAAAACCTAAACCTAAGAATATAAATAAAAGAAAATAAAATAAATAAAATAAATAAAAACCTAAACTAAATTAAAAAATAAAATAAACCTAAAAATAAAAAACCTAAATAAACCAAAGCAAAATGAAAAATAAAAACAAAATAAACCTAAAATTAAATATAAAAAAACCAAAACCTATAATATAAACCAAAAAGTAAATAAAAAAGAAAACTTAAACATTAAACTAAAAAAAAACATAAACCTAAAATAAAATAAACCTTAACCTAAACTAAACTAAACTAAACTAAAATAAATAAAACCTAAAATAAACTAACCTAAGCCTTAAACTAAATAAAATAAAATAAACTAAAAATAAACCTAAACCTAAACTAAAAAATAAAACCTAAAAATAAACCTAAATTTAAAACCTAAAATTATAAAATAAAAACCTAAACCTAAACCTAGAAAATAAAAAATAAAACCTAAGCCTAAAAAATAAAATAAAAATAATACTAAACTAAAACATGAAAATAAACCTAAAAAATGAACTAAAATAAAAAACCTAAACTAAAATAAATAAACCTAAAATAAATAAATAAACTAAATGAAAATAAAAAATAAACTTAAATTAAAATAGAAAAATGTAAACAAAAATAAATAATAAATAAACTAAATAAATAAATAAAACCCAAACCTGCTTGTTTACTTATTTTTTTAAAAAAAAACCATAAACCATAAACCCTAAATCAGAAACCCTAAATCTTAAACCTTAAACTCTAAACCGTAAACCCTAAAATTAAGCCTAATCCTTGAACCCTAAACCTTAAAATATCCTAAGCCTTAAACCCTAAACCATAACCCTTAACCTTAACCCTAAACCCTAAACCATAAACCTTAAACCTTAAACCCTAAAACCTGACACCCTAAACCCTATACCCTAAACTAACCCTAAATCAGAAACACTAAACCCTAAAGCTAAAGCTGAGCAGCCTAAAGCTGACCCTAAATTAACCCTTAACCCTAAGCTAACCTTAAATCCTAAACCCTAAACCACTAAAGTCTAAACACTCACTCACTAAACCTAAACCATAACCCTAAACACTAAACCCTAAACTACCCTAAACCCTAAACCCTAAACCCTAAACTCTCCCTAAACCTAAAATCTAAAATAAATCGTAAAAATAAAATAAATAAATAAAACCTAAACTTAAATAAAATAAAAAACATAATAAAATAAAAACATAAACCTAAACCTAAAAAAAGATTAAAAAAAGTAAAATATAATAAATAAGAACCTAAACTAAACCAAAAAATAAAATAAACCTAAGAATGAAAAACCTAAATAAAATAAAAATAAAACATAAAATAAAAATAAAATAAACATAAAATAAAATAAAATAAAAACTAAATAAAAATCTAAACTTAAAAAATAAACAAAAAATAAAACCTAAAAATAAATAAAAAATAAAACCAAAGCCTAAACTAAAAATAAAAACTAAACCTAAAATAAAAATAAAATGAACAAAATAAAATAAACCTAAACCTCAAGTGAAATAAACTAAACTAAAATAAATAAAACCAAAATCTAAACCTAAACCCTAAACTAAATAAAATAAAATAAACTAAAAATAAACCTAAACATAAACTAAAAAATAAAACATAAAAATAAACATAAATTAAAAACCTAATAGATAAACCCTAATCCGTAAACCCTAAAAGGATAAAAACCTTAACCTAATCTAAATAAAACCAAAAAATATAACAAATAAAAAAATCTAAACAAAATTAAAATGAAAACTGAATGTAAAATAAAAATAAAATAAAATAAAAACTAAATAAAAATCTAAACCCAAAATATAAGTCTAAAAATAAAACCTAAAATTAAATTAAAAAAAACTAAACTTTAAATTAAATAAAAAACCTAAACCTAAAATAAATAAATTAAAATAAACCTAAACCTAATTTAAAATAAACTAAATTAAAATAAATAAAACCTAAACCTAAACTAATAATAAACTAAATCTAAGCCCTAAAATAAATAAAAATAAAATAAACTAAAAATAAACCTAAACCTAAACTAAAAAATAAAACCTAAATAAAATAAAAACCTAAACCTAAACCTAAAAATGAAAAATAAAACCTAAACCATAAAAATAATATAAAATAAACATAAACATAAACCTAGACCTAAAAAATAAACTAAAATGAAAAACCTAAACTAATATAAATAAACCTAAAATTAGTAAAATAAACTAAATAAAAATAATAAAACTAAATAAAAATAAATTAAATTAAATAAAATAAAATAACCTTAGCGAACCACTTTACCCAATATAAAAAATCAAAACACATTTGGATCTTTTATTTAGCATACCCAAGTTTGCTAAGTAAAGGTCCATCTTTCAAAAATAAAAAATCAAACACATTTGGATTCTTCATTTAACATACCTAAATTTGCTAAGTAAAGATCCTCCTTTTGAAAAATCAAAATGAAAAAAACGTTTGGACTTTATTTAGCATACCCAAATTTGCTAAGTAAAAGTTCCATTCTCAAATTCACACATGATTCACCAAACAAGCAAAAGAAAAAGAAAATTGTTTTCAAACAACTCATTTAGCAAACCCAAATTTGCTAAATGAGTAAATCCCAAATAAAATCAGTTGACCATTTATTTTAACATAATCAAATTTGTTAAATAATGGGTCCCCAAACAAAAAAATCAAAATCAAATATGAACCAATGGAAGCATCAATCTCTTCAAAATATTTGAACCCATTTCCAACATACACAAATTTGTTGAAAATGGATTCAAAATTCAAAAATCTCTTCCCCAATTCTCAATTTAAAAATGTGTCCTAAATTAAAGAGCCCCACTTAACATATTAAATTGTTGAGTGTGGATTCAAATTTTAAAATCAAATTAAAGCAAATATCTAATTTGAGTTTAATTTCCCAAAATTGTAGAATTTCAACTCAGTTTTAGTCAGTTTTTAGTTTAGTTCAGTTTAGTTCTAATGAAAGCTCAGAATTATTTGTTTACTTTACCTTTTGGGATGGATTCGGCCTTGGATCGGGCCAGCCTCTCACTAACTGACTTTGCCCACCTCATTCATTTTGGCCGAGGTTTCGAGGGATCTAGGATCACTTATGAGGGGACCACCCACAATCGTTAGCTGGATTGTGGTGATGTAGAAGCCGATCATCTATGTTGAGATGCCATCAGATTTAGAGTTTTCCTCACTGAAGAGGAAGACTATGATAATTCCCGCAATAGCTGTAGTTTCAATGCCAGTGCATTAAGTGGTTCCCATTTCTGCACCAGTACGGGCTAGCACCCACTCATTGGCTTCTTCCAATTGGGAAGGCTCCCCTGATTTTAGGGATAGTCTCTCATACCTAGGAGGTAAGGTATTGTTCCCATACTACTCCTCCCAACAGGACCCAATGCCACAATAGATGTCGTAAGATCAAGTGGTATCATGTGCGCATAGCCAAAGAGATGGAGTTGCTCGTAGAGAGTTACCCAGGATAGTCTCTCATATGATCACAAAGAACAAGTTTCATCCCCTCTCTGGATCTGATGGAGAAGAAGATATTAGGAGAATCTCAGTTTCACCTCAACCTCTAGTTCACTTTGAGGCTCCTACTAGAGATAAGAGAAGGTCGTATGCTGGCCTTAGATCAGTTCTGCACTGAGTCAGTGGGGCTTACGGATAATAAGAGTCCAAGGCCAAATTTGACTTACGGTCAGTCATCCCTCGCAGCGTTGGTGAGAACATCAGTTAGAAGAGGGCAAGAGAAGCCCGTTTATTTATACATATCACCAGTATAGAGAGACGTAGGTGTGCTAGATAGTTAGCTACCTCTACCCTTGTGGACTTTCCTGATCAGTGTGCTACCTGTGCCAGTCATATTGATAGCATTGTATTGATTGGTACTCACGAAGAGGAGGTCCGCATAGTCGAGTGGTGCACCACACCCTACTCTAAGCCCACCATCTCTAGTACAAGCTCCCATCATCCACAATTCTAGCAAAAGCCATAAAGGCTGCATCCGAGGAAAAGAGAGCCCCACTGGTGATCCAGCTACGGCCAAGAGATCCTAATCCATCTACATCGTCAACTGAGGCGAGGCTAAGCTCTCCTGCTCAACCTCTTGCTCTAGTTGTGGTGAAGAGGGAGTGGCGACCATGGAGTATCATAGTTGTACCATCACCACCACCACCACAGTAGAGCATGGAGATAGCAGCAGTAGAGGGGGAAGGAGACAGTACTATTATCCCCATGGAGATAGATCCTCCCAGGTGTAGCACTCCTCCCATGATAGATGATAGCCATGAGCATATTTCTTATAGTGAGCGTAGCCCTCACAAGATTAGCTCTCCAACATCAGAGGGGGTTAGATGTATTTTCGTACATGAGCATGATCCTACCACCAATCCATCGTGCTCATTTGTGCCCATGTAGTTGGACTACTCCCTATATGTTATTATAGCACAGAATCTTATGGAAATGAAGGAAATTCCAGGATAAGACTAGTTAGTTTTGATCATAATGAAGATGATCTATTGGAGGATTCAGTAGGAGTACATATGGTTGACACTAGGGGTTCCCCTCTTCAGGATCAGTAGAGGTTGGAAGGTTTTGCAGCCAAGCAAGATCATACAGCCTACACGACCCAACACCTCCTTCAAAAACTGAAATAGAAGGATCAATAAATTTATAGGATGGAAAAGAGGCTTGAAGACTTGCTAGCAGCAATTTTGGCACTTTAGAACCAAGCCCCAGCAGTGCATCCTACTATTGCAGAGACTAGTCAGCCTGAGTTGTTGCATGTTGTGGATCAAGCCAAGACTTCACCGAAGAGTAGCACTAACTTGTATAGAAAGGTAGTGGGCATACCTCATAAGAAAAGGACATTAAACTCATGGTTGAGCGAAGTGATAGAGCGTTGCAAGCACGAGGAGGATTATCAATTCCAAAGGGTAGGCCCTACCTAGAGGAATTCGATTCCAAAGGGTAGACCCTACCCAGAGGTATCCTAAGGGTTTTGTGCCACCTTATTTTAAGAGCTTTGATGGCAGTGGGAACCCACTGCAGCACATAGCGCACTTCAGGGCCAACTATTGCAATGCTGGTGGTAGTTTTGCATTACTATTCCATCTTTTTGTCAGTAATTTGGCAAGTATAGCATTTGATTGGTATGTTGAACTTTCCAATAGTTCAGTGAAGACTTTTGCTGAGTTTGAGCAACTCTTCATTAAGAGGCTTGCTGGAGCTCAACAATGGGTGACTGTAAATGAACTCGTTATGGCTTAACAACATTTCGATGAGTCCCTCATTGATTATATTCTTAGATGGCACAATTTGAGTTTGAAATACGAACCATAGCTATCTGAATAGCATGCCATTGAAATTATGCTAAAGAATATTAATGTCCTGGTTACTTTCATGCTCAAAGGTTTTACCATGAAGACATTTGGGAGCTAACCAATAAGGTGGCTAGTCTACAAGGAGAGGCCAAATAATTGTCTTTTCAAGATCAGTCAACAAATCTAAAGCTGCAGAAAACTTATGGGAATAATCCAGGGGCAGTAGCAGTGTTGGACAAGGGGAAGCAAGCGACCAAAGATCAGCATGAGAGACCTCGTGCTCCAACAACTATCACTTTCACCTCCTTTACCACCACCTAGGCCATCCTACTGGCTGCCATAATAGCCTCCATGGCCTTCACTGCCTCCTTCTCAAGCATACTCACAACAGCGGTACACATACCTGTCGTAGCTACCATCCACCTACTCTTTTAGATAAACTGAATAAACTTTATTCATTTAAGAGGTAAATAATCAAGAAAATCTTTAAGAATATCTTAAAGAGACCTAATTTTCAGCAACCCAAGCCTAGGAAGCCAGCGAAAGTGGGCAGAAGCAATGATCCTAACTTTTGCCCTTACCACCGCATGCTAGGTCATGTTTTGGAAGATTATTTTACATTCAAGGACTGGCTTGAGAATATCTATAAGATAGGTTCCATAGTTATCCCAAAAGAATATCTAGTAGAATAACCATCCAATTTTGTTAGGGTAGTTCTTGGGGATACCTGCGATCCTCTCAAAACCAAAGAAGGTTGGGATATCTCCTTATCCCGAACCTCTGAGAAAATTGTTTCAAAAATCAAGAAACTTTCTTTGTAGGTGCCTGAGGAAGCTTGAACCTCCAACATCAAGGAAGGCTTATGATTTGCTAAAGACAACATGGGGAAGGTAGGAGCTCAACAGCAGTAGCAACAGCCTATACTTTCCCGGGATAGCCAAGTAGCGCAACCATCGACTGAGCCCAGTCTCCATTCCACCATTACAACTACTACTTCAGCTGGCATTCTATTTTAGCTAGCTCTTCTTCTAGTATACATCTTTTATCAGTGGATGAGGGCATCAAATCCCTCACCCCACTTACTTTACTTAATTTTTACTATGTACCTCCTTCAAAATCCAAGAAATCAAGGAATAAAGCTAGTTTGAATTACATCTGTGTTACTTCTGATGGGTTATCTAAATCTACTCTTACAGAAAAATCTTTAAGTCTAAATAATAATTATAATAACTCTGATCTTCCTCTTTCTAATTCAGAGTTGGACTCTCTTTTTCTGAATACTATGGTTCCACCTTTTTAGATAGACTTTGAATCATCTGATTCTGAGGGTCCTATAGGAGAGGCTATAGGTGAGCCTAATGAGCAGGTAGAATCTTCCACTAACCTGTCACAAGAGATTACAAAAGTTAACCTCCATAGTAGCAACGTTCTACCTCTTAGGGTAGCACCTCAAGAAATAAGTCATTGGTTCTGATGATTGAGAAGCCCCTCCATAGGATGCTCCACCCTTGGATATGCTTGTGGAGGATATGCCCAGAGTTGATTACAATTTCCTCACTCACCTAAGAAAGTTGCCAACTAAGTTAAGCATATATGATGCCCTTGTCTTATCCAAAGAGATGAGGGAATCATTAATCAAGGCTATTCTTGATCCAGAGATATTCTTAGCTCAGCTGACTGCTATTGAAGAGGAGGCACATTTTTCAAGAGAAGCCCAAGGAGTCACATTCCTAGATGAAGACCTTCTTCTGGCGGACATGGAGTCCAACTGTTCCCACTACATTATAGTGGATATGGGCAAGTTTAAAATTTCCAGGGTGCTTGTTGATCCATGTTCATCTATGAACATTATGAGTCTAAAGACCCTAGCCTATGTGAAGATTGACATCTCTACACTATGAGGAGATCGGATATTGTTGAGAGGATTCAATGAATAGGGTGAGAGGGAATTAGGTTCCATAGTGCTACCTTTGGAAATAGGTGACTGGAAGACTGAAGCCAAGTTTTATATAATTGATTTGAATACATCATTCACTATTTTGCTTGGTAGGCCTTGGATACACCAGAACAAGATGATTCAATCCTCCTTTCATCAGTGCATCAAGTTCAGAAGAGATAAAATTGAATACTGTGTCAAAGGAGATGAAAAGTCATTTTCAGTTAGAGAGGTTGAGATATATGATGATGTGACCTACTATCTTCCTCAGAACACCTTTTCTCATGAACTTGGTAAAAATTCAAATACAAAAAAAAAAGAAAAAGAAGAGAAAAAAAAGAAAAAAAATGAAAATACAAGTGAACAAGAACAGTACATCAAGGATGAAGTAGAGCCACATATCACATTCCACCCACAGTTCGTTCCACCATACAGACATATGAGTAGAATGACTCGACCTCCACTAGGCAGAACTAGAGGCAGATACAAAGGCAATTCCAAAGGTGGAAGACCCCCTAATTGGTAGCCAGAAGTCCCCGGGTTGGCACTCTCTCCGTAGTCACCTTTAGATCGGGTTCAATCTATTTTTCCACAAATATGTTGCCCCGACAATCATTCCACTTTGGAAGTTGTAAGTCTATTACGCATTCTTTCTAGCATGATTGTCGCAAACCAACGGGCAACCCCATGTTGGGTTGACATGTTACCTCACTAAAGTGTCATCCTAGTGGTCTTTTATTCAGAAAAGATGTGAGTCCCCATGATTTCTTCCCTGAATTAACCATTGCTAACTGAAAGACACCCATTTGGTTGGATAGTTCTCCCCTCGGGTGGGAAGCTACTCCCTTTGGATTGGTAAATCTGAGTTAGACCAAGGCCAACATGGCCTTTACTCAGTACAGTCCATCGCAAACTGATGGGATCCATCAAAAATAATTAAAAAATGAAATTAATCTTGACTATCTTTGAAATGATTTAAGTCCCCCATAGGTATTCGCTCAAAAGTTAGCCCTAGGTCAGGTTCGATTTGTTGCACAACCAACCAGTCACCCTAGTGGTTCCTTATTTTAGAAGATGTGAGTTCCCGCACTTTCTTCTTAACTTAACCATTGCAAATCGAATGGCAATCTCTTTTGTTGAATAGTCCTAATATGTGGTTGGTAGACTACCCTTTTGGATTGGTAAATCTGAATGTAGACCAAGGCCAACACGACCCTTACTCAGTGCAATCCATCACAAACTCATGGGATCCATCAAAAACAACTAAAAATGAAATTAACTTTGACTATATTTGAGCTAATTTAAGTCCCCCAACGACATTCACCCAATAGTCAGCCTAAAGTTGGGTTCAATCTATTGCCTCACCAATGGATCACCCCAGCAATTGATCCCTACTTTGGAGGATGTAAGCCTACTACATTTTCTTCTTAGTACAGCTGCTACACACCAAAAGGGAACCCCTTTGGTTGGATAGCCCTACTATTTGGTTGGTAGACTACCCCTTTGGATTGGTAAATCTGAGCTAGATTAAGGCCAACATGGCCCCTACTCAGTGCGATCCATCGCAAACCGACAAGGTCCATCTCAAAATCCATAAAAAATTTTAAAATTTAAACTTAAAACAAATTCAACCCTCCTCCGTCGATAGAGTCAAACTAATCAAACAAAACAAATCTAGTCTAACAATCAAAACAATCAAACAATCAAACAATCAATCAAATCAACCCGCTTCTCCTCAGTGAGATGCAAAACTCTATGGTTCCCCAAGTGGAATCAATTCAATCCAGTTTGAACTTGCTCCCCTAGCGGAGTGTTCATATTTTCATCCCTAGCGAATCCCGAATTCTAATCCCCTAGAGGATTTCACAACCTCTTTTCCTTAGTGGATGAATTGAACTTGCTCCCTTAGTGGAGAGTTCACTTTTCATCCCTGGTGGAGCACCAAATCATTAATCAATAAATCAAATCAAATTTCTCTACTGAGTTTTCAAATCAAACCTCTCATCCTTAAACTAAACATATAATAAAAATAAATTAAACCTAAAATAAAGTAAAATAAATACTAAATAAAAACCTAAACTTAAAAAATAGTCCTCAAAATAAATAAAAAATAAAACATAAACCCTAAACTAAAAAAAAACCTTAACCTAAAATAAAAATAAAATAAACCTAAACCTAAACTAAAATAAATAGAACCTAAACCTAAACCTAAAATCAACTAAACCTAAACCTAAACCTAAACTAAATAAAATAAAATAAACTAAAAATAAACCAAAACCTAAACAAAAAAATAGAAAACCTAAAAATAAACCAAAAATAAAACCTAATAACTTAAACCTAAAAAAATAAAATAAAAAATAAAACCTAAACCTAAAAAATAAAATAAAAATAAAACTCAACTAAAAAATAAACCTAAACCTAAACCTTAAAAGTAAACTAAAATAAAAAACCTAAATTAAAATAACTAAACCTAAAATAAATAAACTAAACTAAAAAAAATAAACCTAAATAAAAATAAAAAATAAAGTAAACTAAAATAAATAAAAAATAAACTAAATATAATAAATAAACCTAACATATCAATTTACTTAATTTTAAAAAAAAAACATAAAACCCTAAATTCTAAACCCTAAACCATAAACCCTAGACCATAAATGCTAAACTGACAACTAAACCTCAATCCTAAATAAAAATTAAAATAAACAAACAAAACCCTGAAACATATCTAAAACTAACCCTAAACCCCACCTCTGGGTTGTTAATTTAAAAAAACCTCTAAACCCTAAATCTTCAGCTGACCCTAAAGCTTCTAGAAACCCTAAATACTGACCCACAAACCACCCAGGCCCTCCTAAATCCTAAACCACAGATCAGAATCCTACCCTACTTGACCCTAAATCCTAAACCCTAAATAAAATATAAAAATATATAAAACCCTGGCCAAGTCCTACCTTAAAACTAACCATAACCCTACCCCAGGCCACCTGACCCTAAAGCTGAGCCTATCATAAACCCTAAACCCTAAACCCTAAACCTAACCTAAACCCTACCTATATCTCTGAACCCTCCCACAAACCCTAAACCCAAAAAGCTAAAAATAAAATAATAGAAAAGCCTAAACCTAAATAAAATAAAATGAAAACTTAAACTAAAACTTAAATCTAAAAATACAATATAATAAAAAATAAAAACTAAACTAAAATAAAATTAATTAAAACCTAAACTAAACTAAAAGAAATAAACCTAAAAATAAAAAACCTAAATAAAATAATACCCAAACGTTAAATAAATATAAAATAAACCTAAAATGTAATAAAATAAAATCCTAAACCTCAAAAATAAGCATAAAAATAAAATCTAAAAATAAATAAAAAATAAAACGTAAATCTTAAAAAAAAACCTAAACTTAAAATAAACAAAATAAAATAAATCTAAACCTAAACTATAATAAACTAAAATAAAATAAATAAAACCTAAATTGAAACCAAAAATAAATTAAACCTAAACTCTAAACTAAATAAAATCAAATAAACTAAAAATAAACCTAAACCTAAACTAAAAATTATAACTTAAAAATAAACCTAAAATAAAAATTGAAATCCTAAACCTAAAAAAATAAAATAAAAACCTAAACCCAAAAATAAAAAATAAAACCTAAACCTAAAAAATAAAATAACAATAAAACTAAACTTAAAAATAAACATAGACCTAAACCTAAAAATAAAAATAAACTACAATAAAACCAAAACTAAAAGAAAATAAACCTAAAATGGATAAATTAAACTATAAATAAAAAAAAATAAACTAAAATAAATAATAAATAAACTAAATAAACTTGGACCTCTTGGTTTGCTTAATTTTAAAAAACCTAAACCATATGCCTTAAACCCTAATAAACCACTCCTAAACCCCAAACCTACCAGGGCATAAAACTAACCTTACCCTACCAGACTTACAGCTAAATCCTAAACTGAGCCCTAAACCCTAAACCTGACCCTCCAAACACTAACAACCCTAAACCTGCTCACAAACTTAAACAAACTCTAAACTAATCCAGGCCTAATTCCAAAACACAAAAAACCCTAAACCCTAAAGACTAAAACCATAAACCCTAAACTTTAAACCCAAACTAACCCTTGACCTAAGACCTAAAAACTGGCTAAAACCCCAAAGCCTGAGCCTAAATGCTGTACCAAACCCTAAACCCTAAACCTAAAACCCAAACCCTAAAAACCCTAAATCCTAAAACCTCTGGGCTCTAAATCAGCCAAAACCTAAAACTTAAACCTAAACTAAATAAAAACAAAAAATAAAATAAATAAAAAAAATAAAAACTAAAAAGATAAAAAAGAATAAAAACCTAAACTAAAACATAAACTTAAACCAAAAATAAGAAAAATAAAAAAAATAAAAAAAAACTAAAATAAAAAAATAAAAATGTAAACTAAACTAAAAAATAAATTAAACCTAAATAAAATAAATACTAAACATAAAATAAAAAATAAAATAAATCTAAACTAAAATAAAATAAAAACTCAATTAAAACCTAAACCAAAAAGTAAACCTTAAAACATAAAATATAAAAAAAATCGTCTAAATAAAACTAAACCTAAAATAAAAATAAAATAAACCTAAATCTAAACTAAAATAAACTAAACTAGAATAAATAAAACCTAAACCTAAACTTAAAATAAACTTAAGCTAAACTAAATAAAATAAAATAGACTAAAATAAACCGACACTAAACTAAAAAATTAAACCTAAAATAAACCTAAAATAAAACCTAAAACCTAAACTTAAAATATAAAAATAAAACCTAAACATACATCTAAAAATAAAAATAAAACCTAAACCTAAAAATAAAATAAAATAAAACTCAACTAAAAAATAAACCTAAACCTAAACCTAAACCAAAATAATAAACTGAAAATAAAAAATCGAAATTAAAATAAATAAACCTAAAATAAATAAACTAAACTAAATGAAAATAAAAAATAAACATAAAAAATGTAGTAAACTAAAATAAATAAAAATAAACTAAATATACTAAATAATTCTAAACTTACAGGTTAACTTAATTAAAACAATCTTAAAAACTAAATCCTAATCCATAAGCCCTAAACCCTAAATCCTAAACCCTAAACCCTAAACATACAAACCCTAAACCCTAAAAGACCCTAAACCCTAATCCTTACACTAAACCCTAATCCTGAACCCTAAACCCTAAAAGCATAAATCGTAAAACCCTAAACCCTAAATCCTAAACCCTAAACCCTAAAACCCTAACCCTAAACCCTAAACCCTAAACCTAAACCTAAAGTAACTAAAGAAATTAAAAAATAAACCTAAACCCTAAAAGAAAATAAACCTAAACCTAAACCTAAACCCTAAGAATGGGCAGAACCTTGACGATAGAAACATTATCGTCAACTAGGCTCAATCTAGATCTAGCGGTGGAGGTGAAGGCGGAGGCGGCGGTTATCATAGTGGTTGTGGGGGATCTGAAGGTGCTGGTGGATATGGAGATGGTGGTCAGAGCAGCGCTGATTATGTCAGCGGGAGGAGCAATGGAGGTTACAACAATGGTTGTGGCGGAGGTAGAGAGTGGGCATATGATGGTCGATCCCACTACTCGAGAGGATGGGGTGGTTCTGATGGAAATTAAAGATACTGAAGAATGACCAATCTGATTTGCTGCTTATGGAATTGTTTCTTTACATTAGGGATGATTCTAGTTATCTAAGGTTTTTAACTTAGCTCTATGCATGCTCATTTTTTATCTATATCGTCGCTTGTGTCTTAGAAAACTTGGTGTGTTAGTTAGTTGATGAAATCCAAAAGAAGAAATGCTAAAACTAAATTTATTCTTTGTTAAAGAAACAACAAAAATCCCTAAACTCTAAACCAAAACTTGAACCCTAAACTAAAAAAAACCTATACCTAAAATAAAAATAAAATAAACTTAAACCTACACTAAAATAAATAAACTAAAATAAATAAAACCTAAAACTAAACCTAAACCTAAACTAAATAGAATAAAATAAACTAAAAATAAACCTAAAACTAAACTAAAACATAAAACCTAAAAATAAACCTAAAATAAAAACCTAAAACATAAACTGAAAAAAATAAAATAAAAACCAAAACCTAAATTTAAAAATAAAAATTAAAACCTAAACCTAAAAAATAAACTAAAAATATAACTAAACTTAAAAATAAACATAAACCTAAACCTAAACCTAAAAAATAAACTAAAATAAAAACCTAAACTAAAATAAATAAACTAAACTAAATAAAATAAAATAAAACCTAAATAAATAAAATAAAATAAAGATAAAGTAAGTAAACTAAAATAAACTGTCGGTTTACTTAATTAAGAAAACCCTAAACCAAAATCCTAAACTCTACCTTAAACCCTAAACCCTAAACCCTAAACCTGTCCTAAGCCTATAATATTAAACCTACAAATTAACCCTAAACCCCACAAATAATTAAAACCCTGGCACCCTAAACCCTAAACCCTAAACACTAAACTAATAAACCCTACCCTAAATCCTAAACCCTAAACCCTAAACTTTAAACCCTGAACCCTAACCCTAAACCCTAAACCCTAAACCTCAAACCCTAAACCTAAACCTAAAGTAACTAAATAAATTAAAAAATAAACCTAAACCCTAAAACATAATAAACCTAAACCTAAACCTAAACCCTAAGAATGGGAAGAACCTTCATGGCAGGAATGTCACCATTAACCAGGCTCAATCTAGATATAGTGGTGGAGGTAAAGGCGGAGGTGGTGGTTATCACAGTGGTGGTGGGTTTCCTGGAGGTGCTGGTGGATATGGAGGTGGTGCTCGGATCAGTGGTGGTTATGTTGGAGGGAGGACCGACGGAGGTTACAACTGTGGTGGTGGCAGAGGAAGAGATCGAGGATATGTTGGTTGATCCTACTACTCGAGAGGTCGGGGTGGTTCTGATGGGAACTGGAGAAACTGAAGAACGGTCGATCCGATCTGCTGCTTATGGAACTATGTCTTTACATTAAAGATAGTTCTAGTTATCTAGGGCTTTTGATTTTCCCTATGCGTGCTCATTTTTTTATCTATTTCATCGCTTGAGTCTAAGAAAACTTAGTGTGTTACTTGGTTGATGAAATAAAAAAGAAGAAATGTTAAATCTAAATTTATTCTATGTTAAAATAAACCAAAAAACCTAAACCCTAAACTAAAACTTGAACCCTAAACCTTGCAACTAAAAAATAAAAAAATAAAAAATAAAAAAAGCCCTAACCCTAAACCCAAAAACTAACCCTATACCCTAAACCCTAAACCCTAAACCATAATCCCTAAAACCCAAAAACCTTAAACCCTAAACCCTAAACCCTAAACCCTAAACCCTAAACCCTAAACCCTAAACCCTCTTAAACATAAAATCCTAAACCCTAAACCCTAAAACCTACATCATAACGCTAAAACCCAGGCACTAAACCATAATCCTAAATCAACCTGGCGGACCTAAACCTAAAACTAAAATAAAACCTAAACTAAAATAATAAACTAAACAAAATAAAATACAAAACTAGATAAAATATAAGATAAAGATAAATAATGAACTAACCTAAATAAACCTAAACCTATTGATTTGCTTAATTTAAAACCCTAAACCACTATATGCTAAACACTAAAATTAACCCTCCCAAACCCCAAAACCTACTGACCCTAAACCCTACCAGAAATGCTAAAACCCAACCCTAATCCCTAACCCTAAACTCCTAAACCACAAAAGCATAAACCACACCTTAAACCCTAAACCCCCCCACTATAAAACCTAAACCTAAAAGAAAAAAAATAAAACTAAACTAAAAAAAACCTAAACTTAAAAACTAAACTAAAATAAATAAACTAGACTAAATAAAAATAAAAATAAACCTAAATAAATTAAGAAATAAAATGAACTAAAATAAACAAAAAATAAGCTAACTAAACTAAATATTCCTAAACCTACCAGTTTAGTTAATTTTAAAAAAATAAATAAAAAAAAACCCTAAACCATAAACCCTAAATCCTAAACACTAAAACCCTAAACCCTAAAACCTAAACCCAAAACCCAAAACCATTAAACCCTAAACCCTAAACCCTAAACCTTAAACCTTAAAATCTATAACTCTAAACCCTAAACCCTAAACTTGAAACCCTAAATAATAGAAACCTAAAAACCTAAATCTAAACTAAATAAAACCTATAAATAAAATAAATAAATAAACCTAAACCTAAATGAAATAAAAAATAAAATAAAACTAAAACCTAAACTTAATCATAAACCTAAAAATAAAATAAAATAAAAAATCAAAGCTAAACTAACATAAAATAAATAAAAACCTAAACTAAACTAAAAAATAAATTAAACCTAAAAATAAAAAGCCTAAATAAAACAAAAAATAAATGTAAAATAAAAATAAAATAAACCTAAACTAAAATAAATTAAAAACAAAATAAAAACCTAAACTTAAATAGAAAACCTAAAATAATTAAAAAATAAAACACAAACCCTAAACTAAAACTAAAAACTAAAAATAAAATAAAATAAAATAAACCTAAACATAAACTATAATAAACTAAACTATAGTAAATAAAACTTAAACCTTAACCTAAAATAAACGAAATCTAAACTAATTTTATCTACCACTGGAGCTACTCCAATTTTTTTGAACATACACATTTTGCATTTTATCTCTAAGAGTAAAGTCACTCATCCACGAGCATCCTCATCTCTCTACTGGCACTTGAGTCTCATGCTTCTCTTTTTTATTGGCCAACATTACCATAAATCATTGGGTCTTACCACCATCTTATAAAATATTCCCTTAAGTTTAAGCGATATGTTTCTATCACACAATAGGCCAGATGCATTCCTCCACTTCAACCATCCAACTTGAATTCTACTAATAACATCTCCATGTATTTCACCATCATTTTGAACAATAGAGCCTAAATATCTGAATCGCTCATTCTTTTTAATGTCTTGTTCACCTAATATCACAACACCACCACTATACTTCTACAACTAAAATTACACTTCACAAATAAACTAAACTAAATAAAAATAAAAAAACCTAAACAAAAATAAAAAATTAAATAAACTAAAATAAATAAAAATTAAACTAAATAAACCTAAACCTACTAGTTTACTTAATTTTAAAAAAATAAAAAAAAGCTATAACCCTAAACCCTGAATGCTAAACATACAACCGTAAACCGTAAACCCTAAACAATAAAACCCTAAACCATAAACCCTAAACCCTAAGCCATAAATACTAAAATCCTAAACCCTAAACCCTAAAACATATAACCATAAACCCTAAACCCTAAACCCTAAAAACCTAAAATCCTAAACCTAAACTAAATAAAAATAAAAAAAATAAAATAATGATAAAACCTAAACCTAAATAAAATACAAAAAGTAAAATAAAATAAAAACCAAAATTAAAACCTAAACCTAAAAAAACAAATGTAAAATAAAAAATAAAAATAAAATAAAAATAAATAAAATTAAATAACCTAAAAACTAAAAAAATAAAATAAAATAAAATAAAAAATAAAATAAAACTAAATAAAATAAAATAAATCTAAAATAAAAAACTAAATAATCTAAAATAAAAACTAAATAAAAACCTAAACCTAAAAAAAGCCTAAAAATAAAACCTAAAAATAAATAAAATATAAAACCTAAACTCTAAACTTAAAAAAACCTAAACCTAAAATAAATAAAATAAAATCATCCTAAACCTAAACAAAATTAAACTAAACTAAAATGGATAAAACCTAAACCTAAACCTAAATAAAACTAAACCTAAACCCTAAACTAAATAAAATAAAATAAACTAAAAATAAACCTAAACCTAAACTAAAAAATAAGACCTAAAATATACACCAAAAAAAATTAAATAAAAATGTAAACCTAAACCTAAAAAATAAAAAATAAAACCTAAACCTAAAAAATAAAATAAAAAAAAACATAACAAAAAATAAACATAAAGATAAACCTAAACATAAAAAATGAACTTGAATAAAAAGAAAAAAATAAAATAAACTAAAATAAAAAAATAAATTAAATAAACTAAATAAACCTAAACCTACAAGTTTACTTAATTTTTCTTAAAACCTAAACCCTAAATCTTAAACCCTAAACCTTAAAACTAACCTTAAACCCTAAACCCTAAACCTACAATCCTAAACCCTAAACCCTAAACACTAAACCCTAGACCCTAAAACCTAAAAAACCCTAAACCCTTAACCATAAATTAACTCTAAAGCCTAAAGCCTAAAGCCTAAACCCTAACCCCTAAACCCTAAAGCCTAAAACCTAAACCCTAACCCTAACCCTAAACCCTAAACCCTAAAACCCTATACCCTAAACCTTAAATTAACCCTAAATCTAAATCAGACTAAACAAAAAATCCTAAACCCTTAAGCCTAAATCAGCCTAAACTAACCTAAACCCTAAAATATAAAACCTAAACTAAACTAAATAAAAGCTAGAGGTAAGATAAATAAAAAAACCTATAACTAAATAAAAATAAAAATAAAATAAAATAAAATAAAATCCTAAACTAAAACCTAAATCTAAAGCTAAAAATAAAATAAAATAAAACTTAAAAATAAAATAAACCTAAAATAAAATAAAATAAAAACTAAATAAAAACATGAACCTTAAAAATAAAAAATTAAACCTAAAAATAAATAAAAAATAAAACCTAAATCCTAAACTAAAAAGAAAAACCTAAACCTAAAATAAAAAATAAAATAAATAAAATAAAATATACCTAAACCTAAACTAAACTAAAATAAATAAAACCTAAATCTAAACCTAAACGTTACCAAATAAAATAAAATAAATTAAAAATAAAGCTAAACCTAAACTAAAAAGAAAAACCTAAAAATAAACCTAAAAAAAACCTAAAACCTAAACCTAAAAATAAAAACATAAAATCTAAACATAAAAATAAAAAATAAAACCTAAACCTAAAAAATAAAATAAAAATAAAACTCATCTAAAAACTAAACCTAAGCATAAAAAATAAACTAAAATAAAAAACCTAAACTAAAATAAATAAACCTAAAATAAATAAACTAACTTAAATAAAATTAAAAATAAGCCTAAATAAAAATATAAAATAAAATTAAATAAATAAAAAATAATCTAAAAAAGTAAATAAACTTAAATCTACCGATTTATTTAATTTAAAATACAAAAACCCATAAACCCTAAACCCTAAAACACTAAACTATGAAACCTAAACCCTAATCCCAAAACCCTAAACCCTAAACCTTAATACCCTTAACCCTAAACCCTAAATCTTAAAACCTTGAAGCTTAAACCCTAAACCATAAAACTTAAACCCTAAAACCTACAACCGTAAATCCTAAACCCCAAACCCTAAACCCTAGACTAACCCTAAATCCTATACTAAACCTAAACCCTAAGAATGGGAAGAACCTTGACGGCAGGAACATCACCATCAACTAGGCTCAATTCAGTTCTAGCGGTGGAGGAGAAGGCTGGTTACCGTAGGGTGGTCCGGAGGTACCTGGGTGGATTGGAGGTGGTGGAGCAAGTGTGGTTATGGAGGCTGAGGAGCTGGGAGGTTCCAATCATGGTTATGGCGGAGGGAGAGATTGCAGATATGATGGCAGATTCTGCTACTCGAGAGGCGGGAGTGGTTCTGATGGGAATTGGTGAAATTGAATAACAACCTCTCTGTTCTACTACTTATGGAATTGTGTCATTATAGTAGAGATAGTTTTACTTATGTAGGGTTTATAATTTGCTCTATGGGTGCTCATTTATTATCTATCTCAATGCTTGTGTCTTAGAAAACTTGAGGTGCTACTTGGTTCATGAAATTAAAAAGAAGAAATGTTGAATCTAAATTTTCTCTCTATTAAAAAAAAACCTTAAACCCTAAACTAAAACTTAAACCCTAAACCTAAAGCCTAAACCCTAAACCCTAAACCATAAATCCTACAATATCAAAACCCTAAACACCAAACCCTAAACCCTAAGCCCTAAACCCTAAACCCTAAACCTTAAACCCTAAACCCTAAACCCTAAACCTTAAATCCTAAAACCCTAAATACTAAACCCTAAATTCTAAACCCTAAAACACTAAACCCTAGACCTTAAAACCTTTAACCTTAAACCCTAAACACTAAACCTTGAACTCTAAACCCTAAACCCTAAACCCTAAATTAACCTTAAACCCTAAACCCTATACTAACCCTAAACCCTGAACTAGCACTAAACCCTAACCCTAAATCCTAATCGCTAAACTTTGAATAAAGATGTCATTAGGAGCAGATCTAAAGAATGACCTAATCCTAACATAGTTATGATAGCTAAAGAATTTATCTTCAAGAGACTTTCCCTTGGCTATTAGAGATTTTAATACCCTAAACCGTAACCCTAAATCATATTATAATACCATATATTATAGTATAATGTAGCATCATATATTTGAGCATGCAATGAGGTTTTTTTGGATGTTATAAGATGTTTTGAAATGTTTTAGTATATTATGGTATTGTGCCCTATAGTCTATATTAATATAAATCATAAAAATATTGATTTAATAAATTAGATGATGAAATTTGTTAAATTTGAAGTGGGGATTAGGTTGTAGTACAAAAGATGTGATGCACCACTTGTAGTCTAAAAAGTAAGATTTTATGTTCAAAATAAATATTATATGTTGTAGCACAGTATAACATCATATATCAGAATATATTATTCTGTGCATTTTAATTTTTTTCAGTATTTTACAATCATGCACTCGAGCCTACACTAGCATTATTTTAAAAAAATGTTGATTTAGACTTTAAAATGGTGGAATTTGGACAAATTCATATTAGGTAGAGTATGCATCATAATGTTTTATTTCAATTTAAAATATGTAAGTGATATGATTAAAATATATAGTTTTTTATTATTTAGACTAGATTTATGGTTTTTTATCTTAAGCAAACCCTTATGATGTGATATGTAATGTAATATAATATAATATGTTATAGTGTATTATAATATTGGATGCCATAACATAGTGTAGAAACATGCATTATAGCATACTATTGTGTATTACTACTTATTGTTTAGCATATTTTAGTTTATTATAGTATGATGTAGTAGAACTTTTACTGGTGTAATTCATAAAAATATTGATTTATAGGTTGAGATGATGGGATTTGGCCAAATTGAAGGTAAGCTTTAGGGAACATCATTGGGGGTGTGCTATGGTGTGTCATTTAATAAAAAGAATTCAACTTTTCATCTAAAATAAATGTTAATTTTTCAACCAAATTTTATAAATTTTTTGCTTAAAGTGATTAATTTTAAGAAGTAATGTAAGATAATATATTATATGAAAGCATATTAAAATATAATGTACATAACAATATAACTTTAAATATATATGAATGTGGTCATTTGTTACTAAATGTTATTGTACATTTTAGTATATTTTACTTTTGTTATAATACATTGGGTCAAAACTCACAAAAATGTTAATTTGAAGGTTGAGATGGAAGAATTTGGCCAAATTCATGGCACACACTAAGAAGCAACACCAAGATTTTGCTATTTTGTACCATTTCTAATAAAAAAATAACAAATTTACATCCAAAATAAACATTATTTAAATTTTGAGAAAATTTTGTTATTTGTTCCCTCTAAGGGATTCTAATGAGGAATAATGTTAGACAATATATTATATTATAGAAAATTATATAACATCATATATTATAATATAATATAGTGTGTCAATTCACACTATAATATCATGATATTGTATAGCTAGTTTAAGCTTGCACCATAAAAAATCCTAAAATGTTGATTACAATGTTAAGATGATGTAATTTGAATGAATACATTATTAGGATTTTGGTTGAAGTATTAAAGGTGTGCATAAGAGATGAAATAAGATTTGATGAGAATTCCATGTTAAGGGCATGGAGGGAGATCGGCTAGGGGATCACACATGCATTGGACATGACATGGGCGGGGTCTATGTCGAGGGCATAGAAGAAGAAAATTTATTGGGGATAAGTTTCGAATTTGATTTGATTATATGATTTGTCAAAAGAAGTTCCTCTTGGGTTAAGAATCTATAATCCACTAGGGATTAAGGTCAAATTGACTTTAATTTATTTTATTTTCATTCATGTGGAGGCATATCTGTCAGAGATATAGTCTCGAATCGAGGGATCGAGTATATGAACCTTCCACTCAGGAAGCAAGTTCAGGCTATCTTCTAGGGATTAGGATTTGAGTTTGATTTCATAGATTTGTTTGGGGATGTATCCACTGGGAATAAGAGTTTGGTTAGATTTCTTTGATTTAGACTCTACTAGGGAGTGGATTTAATTTGGCTCCACTTGGGAGGTTAGTTTTGAATTTAATTTTTTTGTTCAAATTGTTTACATATGATTTGGGGATCCATTAGGGAGAAGGGTGTGATTTAACTCCACTGGGGAAAATCATATTGGGTTTAATTTAATCTGAGTTAATGTATGGATCCTATCGGTGTGCGATGAACCCATTGAGAATGGGCTATATCAGCCTTGACATACCTCAGGTTAACAAATCCGAAGTGATAGTCTACCGACTGCTGGGTAGAGCTATCCAACTTAAGGGGTTGCCTTTCAGTGTGCAATGACTGTGCTTGGAAGAAGGTGTAGTAGACTTACAAATTCCAAAGCAAGGAACAACCAATGGGGTGACCTATTGGATGCATAATAAATCAAACCTGACCTAGGGTGACTATTGAGTGAATGCCACTAAGGACTTATGTCAACTCAAAAGTAGTCAATATTATGTGATTTGATATTGTTCGTTTGGTTTAGTTTGATTTCAAATTGAGGGCATATCCATTGGGGATGTGAGCTTGATCAAATTTGATAGATTTAATTTATGGACCATGTCGGTGTGCGATTGACCCACTAAGAAGGGGCTATATCAGACTTGTCTTATCTCAGATTTACAAATCCAAAGGGATAGTCTATTGGCTGTGGGGTAGAGCTAGCCAACCTAAGGGGTTTTCAGCAAAATGGCTATGCTAGGAAGAAGGCATAGCGACTTACATCTTCTAAAGTATGGAACAAGGAGTGACCTGGTAGCACAAACAAATGGAAGCTCACTTAGGGCAACCATCGAAAGAATGTCGTAGGGACTAATATCAACCGAAAGTAGTTAAGCAACTTTTATTGAGAGTTTCCACACCGTCCGTCGATAGTAAGAACCAACCAACCTAAGGTGCTTCTGTGCAATGATCAATCTGAAAGAAAGCAGGGCTTACAATTTTCCAAGTGGAACTGATCATCGGGATAGTTTATTATCAATGGGACAGATACTATCTAACCTAAAGCGACTACTAAGCAGGGAGCCTCGAGGAAAGACTGGACCCAAACTTGAAGCAGTCAAGAGGGAAAGAGCAACTAGGGGACTTATCCTAAACCTCAAATATACTTGACCTAGTCAGTGCTGAAAGGCTAATCCATGAAGAAAGCATAGCAGACTCATATCCTCTTAAATGAAGCAAACATGATGTAGTTTATCGGCCATGCAGTAAGGCCTACCAAACTAACAAGGCGCTCATCAATGTGTAGTGGCCAAGAAAGGAAGAAAAGTGTGGCAGACTTACATCCTCGAAAGCAAGAATACCACTGGGGTGACACACTAGCAGGGTAGCACATCAATCTAACCTAGAACATCTACTAAATGAGTGTCGCTAAGGGCGTTATCTCAACTCAAAGTAGCCCAAGATAAAAGATATGTGTTTAATTTATATGTTTGTGTGTAATTAGTGTTTATGTTACGTCGATGAAGGATATGACACCACTTAGGTTCCTTACACCTTCCCTAAACACATCATGGTAGATTTGCAAATAAGAATTATTTCAAGATGTAAGAGATTGAATTTGAAATGGAATTTTCATTGATGATAATTATTTTCAAACATGATTTATAATATTTTGTTAAGTAGAGCCTGTTGATTGGAAGCATTGGGTGTTATCTTTTATGATTAATAAGCTGATAAGATCCTCCTAGGTAGGCATTCTCTATAGCAAAAGGGCCTTCACAGGTGGGTTCAAACTTGCCTCCCATCCTACATTGAGCAACAATCGATCTCTTTAGAACTAAGATAAGCTCTCCTACTTGAAAAGATATAGGAAAGATAAACTTGTTGTGAGCTTGAATCATTTTAGCTTTGTACAACTCGATCTTTTGGCATGCCTGCGGGCATCTCTCCTCCAAACCTTCAAGCTCTTCTAACTATAACTTGGTGTTCTCGCTCTATCCATAGCTATCCTTAGTGATGAGAGTCAAACTTAATGGTAGAAATGCACCACTATGGAGAAAGGAGTAAAATGAGTTGGAGTTCTATATGTTGTGCCGTAGGCCCAAAAGGCTTCAACTAACTACTCATGGCACTATCGATTATTGTTGTCAAGTGTCTTATTCAATATTTGGATGAGAGTATTGTTGAAGGCTTCTGCTAAGCCATTTTCCCTCGTGTAGTCGATGGTAGAATATCTCCAATCTATGATGTGTCTCTGGGAAAAGTTGTTGATCTTAGTGATCTTGAATGTAGTACCATTATTAGATATAATTCATCAAGGCACTCTTAACCTATATGCGATATGGTTCCTAAAAAACTAGAGCACATGCTGAGCTGTGACCTATTTGAGAAAAATTGCCTTTGGCCATCTGGGAAAGTAGTTAGTAGTAGCTAAGATGAATTGATGACCCTTGGAAGAATGAAGATCAATTGGACCCACTATGTTAGTACCCCAACACTTGAATGGCCATGAGGCTAATGCAGGATGTAGAATGTTGGGTGGTTAGTGTAGGACCACACCGTGTATTTGACATTGGTGGCATCACTTAGCCATATCCATGCAATCTTTGATCATCGAATGCTAATAGTATCCTAGTCTATTTATCTTGGCTTTCATCTTCAAACCAGATTGATTGGCTCCACATAATCTTGAGTGTACTTCGATCATGATCTTACAGGCTTCATGCTTTTTAAAATAGCATAACCACATATGATCGAAAGACCACCAATACAAGACACCATCCATAAGAGCAAAGGAAAGTGCTCTCTGCATCATCTGATGGGCTTGAGACTTCTCTTGAGGTACTTTGCCTTTATTTAGGTAATCCATGAATGCTTTGCTCCAATCTAACTAATCATCCTTCTTGGCAATGATAACCTCCCTTTCGAAGAGTACTTTTTGATGAGTTTAATACTAATAAAAGATAAGACTTGTCTATTTTGGACCTTTATTTATATGGACTCATCCTCCAAACATGCCAACTTTTTAGCAAGCTTGGCTAAAGCATACGCTACGGTGTTCTCTCCTCAAGGAATCTTATAAATGCTAATCTTTTAAATTTGGGCCAACAAGTCCATGGTGTAGTTGTGGTTGTGATGGAGCTTGGGCTTTATAACCTTATAGGCCCAACGATTTGGTTGATAACTAGTTGAAAATCCCCAAAGATGTTGATGTTTTGGATGCTTTGAGTAATGGCTAACTCTAGACCGATAATCAGAGCCTCATATTCAGCTTCATTATTGGTGCAAATATTAGACAGATGATATGAGAATCTCATCACATCATGGTCCATAGTTAAGAGAACTATTCCTACCCTTGCTTTTCCTGGAATAGTAGATTGTGATTCGTCTCCTCTTTAAGATAAATCTGCACCATCAAAGTACATCTCCCAGTGGTGAATGCTACTATCCCATAAGTTCATGATTTGTTCATTAGAGATATCATCACTAAGCAAAAAGTCAGCAGGAAGTGGGTGTGCTACTAAGAAATTCACTAGCACTTATTGTTTCACTACACGGAGGGGTGTGAAGGTAATGTCAAACTGCGAGAGGATGATGGACCATGGTGCCAACCATTTAGATAGCATCGGCTGTGACATGAGATACTTTATTGGATTGATCTTAGAGATTAAGTTCACCTTATGAGGAAGCATGTAGTGCTATAGCTTTTGGGATGCAAAGATTAAAGCTAAGCAATGCTTCTCAATGTGTATATAATTAGCCTCCATAGGGATTAGACGACAACAAAGGTAGTATAGTGCATTTTCCTTCCCTTCATCATTGGCTTTGGCCAACCAAACACCAAGTGAGTCATCTAACATAGTAGTGTAAAGTATGGGAGCATGCCTGGGATAGGGGCAGTTAGAACTGGTGGCTTCATCAGGTAATTCTTGATGTCTTCGAAGGAAAATAAAATAAAATCTAAGATCAAAACTATAAAAAAGAAAACCTAAACCTAAAATAAAAATAAAATAAACCTAAACCTAAACTAAAATAAATAAAACCTAAACCTAAACCTAAAATAACTAAACTTGAACCTAAACCAAAACTAAATAAAATAAAATAAAAGTAAACCTAAACTTAAACTAAAAAATAAAACCTAAAAATAAACCTAAAACATAAATATAAGAAAATAAAATAAAAAGCTAAACCTAAACATAAAAATAAAAAACAAAACCAACACCTAAAAAATTAAATAAAAAATAAAACTAAACAAAAAAAATAAACCTAAAGCTAAACCTAACCCTAAAAAATAAACTAAAATAAAAAACCTAAACTAAAAGAAATAAACTTAAAATAAATAAACAAAACTAAATAAAAAAAGTAAACCTAAATAAAAAGAAAAAATAAAATAAACTAAAATAAATCAAAAATAAACTTAATAAACCTAAACCTACAAGTATACATAATTTAAAAAAATAAATGAATAAACTCTAACCCTAAACCCTAAAACTAACCCTAAACCCTAAAACCAACAACCCAAAACCATAAACCATAAACTCTAAACCCTAAATGCTAAGCCCTAAAACCTAAAAACTTAAACCTAAACTAAATAAAGCCTAAAAATAAAATAAATAAGAAACCTAAACCTAATTAAAATAAAAAAATAAAATTGAAACTATAACCTAAACCTAAACTTAAACCTAAAAATAAAATAATATAAAAATAAAAATTAAACTAAAATAAAATAAATGAAAACCTAAAATAAACTAAAAAATATAAAATAAACCTAAAAATAAAATACCTATAAAAAATAAAACCTAAACGTATAATAAAAATAAGATAAACCTAATGTAAAATAAAATAAAAAATAACTAAAAACCTAAACCTAAATAATAAACCTAAAAAAGACCTAAAAATAAATAAAAAATAAAACCTAAACCCTAAACTAAAAAAAAAAGCCTAAGCCTAAAATAAACAAAATAAAATAAACCTAAACCTAAACTAAAATAAACTAAACTAAAATAAATAAAATTTAAACCTAAGCCAAAAATAAACTAAACCTAAACCCTAAATTAAATAAAATAAGATAAACTAAAAATAAATGTAAACCTAACTAAAAAATAAAACCTAAAAATAAACCCATAATAAAAACCTAAAACGTAAACCTAAAAAAAATCTAAACCTAAACCAAAACATAAAGATAAAATAAAAATGACACTAAACTAAAAATAAACATTAAAAAAAACCTAAACCCAAAAAATAAACTAGAAGAAAAACCTAAGCTAAAATAAATAAACTAAACTAAATAAAAAAAATAAACATAAATAAAAATATAAAATAACTTAAATAAACTAAATAAACCTAAACCTACCAGTTTACTTAATTTAAAAAAAAACCCAAAATGCTAAACCTTTAACCCTAAACACTAAATCGTAAACCCTAAACCCTAAACCCTAAAACTAACCCTAAACCTTAAACCCTAAATACTAAAAAACCATAGACCCTAAACACTAAAAAACCCTAAACCCTAATACCTAAACACTAAACCCTAATCCCTATGCCCTAAACGCTAAACTAACCCTCAACCCTAAATCATAAACCCTATACCTAAACCCTAAACCCTAAACCATAAACCCTAACCCTAACCCTAAACCTTAAATCCTAAACCCTAAACTTTAAAACACTAAACCCTAAACCCTAAACTAACTCTAAACCCTAAACCATAAACCTTAAAAACCCTAAAACCTAAAGCCTAAAGCCTAAACCCTAAACCCTTATCTAATCCTAAGCCCTCGGCTAACCCTAAACCCTAAAAACCCTAAATCCTAAAGCCTAAACACTAAACCCTAAAGAATAAACCCTAACCCCAAACCCTAACCCCTAACCCTAAACCATAAACCCTAAAATCCTAAACCATAAAATCTTAAACCCTAAACCCTAAACTCTAAATCCTAAAAACCTAAAAACCTAATCTTAAACTAAATAAAACCTAAAAATAAAATAAATAATTAACCTAAAATTAAAACCTAAATTAAAACCTAAACCTAAACCTAAAAAAAATAAAATAAAAATTAAAAACTAAACTTAAATAAAGTAAATAAAAACATAAATTAAACTAAAAAATAAAATAAACCTAAAAATAAAAAACTTAAATAAAATAATCACTAAACATAAAATAAAAAATAAAATAAACTTAAAATAAAATAAAATAAAAATAAAATAACAACCTAAACCTAAAAATAAATATTAAAAAAAACTAAACCCTAAACTAAAAAAAACCTTAATCCAAAATAAATAAACTAAAATAAACCTAAATTAAAATAAATAAAACCTTAACCTAAACCTAAAATAAACTAAACATAAACCCTAAACTAAATAAAATAAAATAAATTAAAAATAAACCTATGCCTAAACTAAAAAATTAATCCTAGAAATGAACCTAAAATAGAAATGTAAAACCTAAACCTAAAAAGGGAAAATAAAAGCCAAAACTTAAAAATAAAAAATAAAACCTAAACATAAAAAATAAAAAAATAATAAAAGTAAACTAAAAAAATAAACATAATTCTAATCCTTTAAAAAAAATAAATTAAACTAAAATAAAAAACTTTAATTAAAATAAATAAACTAAACTAAATAAAAAATAAAATAAAATCAAATCAAATAAATGAAAAATAATATAAATAAACTTAAGCCTATCAGTTTACTTATTTTAAAAAAAAACCCTAAACCGCCTAAATCCTAAACCCTAAAGCCTAAAGCCTAAACCTTAAACCCTAAACCATAAACTGTAAACCCTAAATCCTAAAAACCTAAATACTTAAAACCAAGACTAAATAAAACCTAAAAATAAAATAAACTAAAAAACTAAACATAAATAAAATAAAATATTATAAAATAAAATAAAAACCTAAACCTAAACTTAAACCTAAAAATAAATTAAAATAAATATTGAAAACTAAACTCAAATAAAATAAATAAAAACCTAAACTAAACTAAAAAAATAAAATAAACCCAAAAATAAAAAACCTAAATTAAATTAAAATTAACTTAAAATAAAAATAAAATAAAACTAAAATAAAATAAAATAAAAACTAAATAAAAACCTAAACCTAAAAAATAAATTTATATAAGTAAATAAAAATAAAATTGAAACCTTAAACTAAAAAAAATATAAACCTAAAATGAACAAAATAAAATAAACAAAAACCTAAACTAAAATAAATAAAACCTAAACCTAAATCTAAAATAAAATAAAGATAAAACCTAAATGAAATAAAATAAAATAAACTAAAAATAAAGCTATACCTAAACTAAAAAATCAAACCTAAAAATGAACCTAAAATGAAAACCTAAAACCTAAACCTAAAAAAAGAAAATAAAAACCTATACCTAATCATAAAAAATAAAACCTCAACTGAAAAAATAAAATAAAAATAAAATTAAACTAAAAAAAATATAAACCAAAACCCAAAGTAAAAAACTATACTAAAATAAAAAACCTTAAATTAATAAAATAAATTAAATAAAAATAAAATATAAACCTAAATAAAAAAATTAAATAAACTAAAATAATAAAATAATAAACTAAATAAACCTAAACCTTATTATTTACTTAATTAAAAAAAACCCAAAACTCAAAACCCTAAACCATAACACTAACCTAAAATAACCAAACTAAACCTAAACTATCCCTAAACTAAAACCTAATCCCTAAAAAACTAAAACCCTATAAACCCTAAAAAAAAAACCTAAACTAACCCTAAACGCTAATCCTTAAACCCTAAAAACCTTAAACCTTAAAGACTAAACCCTAAACCTTAAGCCCTAAACCTTAAACTAACCCAAAACCCAAAGCTAACCCTAAACACTAAAATCCCTAAACACTAAAGCCTAAACACTAAGCCATACACCCTAAACCTTAAACCCTAACCCTAAACCCTAAACCTTAAAACCCTAAGCCCTAAACCATTAACCCTAAATCATAGAAGCTAAACCCTAAACCCTAGACCCTAAACTTTAAACCCTAAAAACCTAAAAACCTAAACCTAATCTAAATAAAACCTAAAAATAAAATAAATAAAAAATCTAGACCTAAATAAAATATAGAAATAAAATAAAATTAAAATCTAAATTAAAATCTAAACCTAAACCTAAAACTAAAATAAAATAAAATAGTAAAAATATGCTAAAATAATATAAATAAAAACTTAAACTGTACTAAAAATAAAGTAAACCTAAGAATAAAAAACATAAATAAGATAAAAACTAGAAGATAAAAATAATATAAACTTAAAATATAATAAAATATAATCTAAATAAAAAATTAAACCTAAAAAATGAACCTAAATTAAAAAAAGGCTAAACCTAAAATAAAAAATAAATAAAATAAAATAAACTTAAACTTAAACTAAAATAAACTAATCTAAAATAAATAAAACCTAAACCTAAACCTAAAATAAATTAAACCTAAACCTAAACATAAACTAAGAATACCTATTTTAGGGTTGGATTAGGGTTAGGCTTGTGGTTTAGTTGTGGCTTATAGGGTATAGGGTTTAGGGTTTAGTATTTATATTTTAGGGTTTAGGGTTTTTAGGTTTAGGGTTTAGGGTTTACAATTTAGGGTTTTCTATTTAGGGTTGTAGGTTTTGGGTTTAAGTTTAGGTTTTTTTAATTTTTTTATTTTTTATTTTGAATTTAGGGTTTAGGGTTTAGGTTAGTCTGAGGGTTTATGATTACCAGGGTTATTTTATTTAGTATAAAGGTTTAAGGTTTATTTAGAGTTTAAGGTTTTAGGGTTAAGGGTTGTAGGTCCAAAATCCTAAAACCTCGCCAACCTCGCAGATTCCAAAATATGTGGATCCAACATTAATTTCATCATCCATTAAGATGGCTCTTCATCTAGATAATTAAGGGCACATTCACCTTTGGGCTAAACAAAACCTAAATTGGTGGAACAAGCATCATTTTAAAAATCTTTTTGATAATATCAAAAATATGGAACAATTAGTTTGTTCTCTTGAAGATGTCATTTTGACTGATTCAACTAAACTTGAGGAGTTGAATGAAGCTAAAGATAACTTGGTTAACTTTCAGAATATGAAGAAAATTTACTCAAGAAAGGCTAGCAAACATATTATGATGAATATAAATAAATTTTTTTTTCAAAAAAAAGAAAACCTAAACCTAAAATAAAACTAAACTAAACTAAATAAATAAAGAAATAAACTTAAACCTAAACTAAAATAAAATAAAATAAAATAAACTAAAAATAAATAAACTAAACTAAATAAATAAACCTAAAATAAACTAAATGAAAATAAAATAAAATAAATAGACCTAAATAAACTAAACTAAATTGAAAACCTAAACTAAATAAAAATAAACTAATAATAGATAAGCTTAAACAAATAAATAAACTAAAATAAAATAAATATACATAAATAAAAAAAACCAAATAAATAAATAAATAAAATAAAATAAACTAAACTGAACTAAATTAAATAAATAAATAAAATAAAAATAAAAAACTAAATAAATAAACTAAATAAAATAAATAAATAAACATATCTAAACTTAATAAAATAATAAAAAATAAACCTAAACCTAAATAAACAAAACAAATAAAATAAACTAAACAAAACCTTAAAAAAACCTAAATAAACCTAAACCTAAACCTAAAGCTAAAACCTAAACAAAATTAAATAAACCTAAACCTAAACTAAATAAAATAAACTAAAATGAAATAAAAAAATAAACTAAAAAATAAACCTAAAAATAAAGTAAAATAAACATAAAAAATATTAAATAATCTAAACTAAAATAAATAAATAAAAAGTAAAAATAATTTAACCTAAAATAAAAACAAGAAAAAAAGCCTAAACCAAATAAACAAATAAACTTAAACCTAAACCTAAAATAAATTAAATAAATAAAATAAAAATAAACCTAAAAACTTAAATAAAAATAAAAATGAAAATAAACTAAACTAAACTAAATTAACCTAAACTAAACAAAAATAAACCTAAAATAAAAAGAAATAAAATAAAATAAATTTAAAAAATAAAACCTAGAACCTAAATAAACTAAAATAAAAATAAAATAAAAAATAATCAAAAATAAAAATAAACTAAAATAAATAATAAACCTAAACCTAAACTAAATAAATAAAATAAACCTAAATAAACTAAATTAAAAATAAAATAAATAAGAATAATAAACCTAAACCTAAACCTAAACTAAACTAAACTAAATAAAAAAAATTAAAATAAAAATAAATTAAGTAAATAAAAATAGACTAAATAAACATAAACTAAACTAAATAAATAAATAAAATAAAATAAACTAAAATAAAAAATAAATAAATAAACCCAAAATCTAAAAATTAAATAAGATAAGATACAATAAAATAAAATAAAAATAAATAAAATTAAATTAAATTAAAATTAATTAATTAAAATTAACTAAATAAAAAAATAAACCTAAACTAAATGAGACTTAAAAAAAATAAAATAAAACTCAATAAACTAAACTAAATAAATAAACCTAAACCTAAATAAACTAAAATAAAAATATAATAATAAAATAAAAAAGATAAAAAAATAAATAAAAATAAAATATACAAAAAATTAATAAACTAAAAACCAAACTAAATGAACCCTAAAATAAATAATATAAACTTAAATAAAAAAATAAACCTAAAAATAAAATAAACTTAAATAATAATAAATAAACTAAATAATCTAAACTAAAATAAATAAGCTAAACTAAAACCTAAACCTAAATAAAAATAAACTAAATAATCCAAAATAAATAAAGTGAAAATAAAATAAGCTAAACTAAAATAAAATAAACCAAAAATAAACTAAAATAAATAAATTAAATAAATCTAAAGCTAAACCTAAAAATAAAAATATAATAAAAATAAACCTAAATTTAAAGATAAAATAATATAAAAATAAACCTAAACCTAAAAAAAAATAAGCCCTATAATAAAAAATAATAAAATAAAAATATTACCCTAAATCCTAAGCTAATCGTAATCCCCAAACCCTACACCCTAAACCTTAAACACTAACCCTAACCCTAAATCCTAAACCCTAAATCCTAAAACCCTAAACCCTAAACCCTAAACTAACCCTAAACCATAAACCATAAAAGCTAAAAACCCTAAATTCTAAAGCTTAAACCCTAAACCCTAAACTAACCTTTAATCTTAAGCTAAACCTATAACCTAAACCTTGAAAACCCAAAACCCTAAATACCCAAAACCATAAACCCTATCCCTAAACCCTAAACCCTAAAACCCTAAACCCTAAACCTAAAATAATAAAATAAAATAAAACAAAAACATAAACCTTAACCTAAAAAAATATAATAAAAAATAAAAACTAAACTTATATAAAATAAATGAAAGCCTAAACTAAACTATAAATATGAAAAAGGCTAAATAATAGAAGAACTAAACGTAAAATAAAAATAAAATAAACCTAAAATAAAATAAAATAAAAATTAAATAAAAACCTAAACTAAAAAAATAAACCAAAAAATAAATAAAAAATAAAACCTATACCCTAAACTAAAAAAAATATGAACTTAAAATAAAAATAAAATAAACCAAAACTAAGATAAACTAAACTAAAATAAATAAAACCTAAACCTGAACCTAAAGTAAACTAAATCTAAACATAAACCTCAACGAAATAAAATAAAATAAACTAAAAATAAACCTAAACCTGAACCTAAATAATAAAATAATACCTAAAAATAAACCTAAAATAAAAACCTAAAATCTAAACCTAAAAAAAATATAATAAAACATAAACGTAAACCTAAAAATAAAAAATAAAACTTAGTCCTAAAAAATAAAATAAAAATATAACTAAACTAATAAATAAACCTAAACCTAAACCTCAACCTACTAAATAAACTAAAATAATAAAACCTATAATGAATAAACTAAACTAAATAAAAATAAAAATAATCCTAAATAAAAATAAAAAATAAAATAAACTAAAATAAATAAATAAAAAACTAAATAAACTAAATAAACATAAACCTACGGGTTTACTTAATTAAAAAAATAAAAATAAAAACAAATAAAAATAAAAAACACTAAACCCTAAACCATAAACCCTACACCTATAACCCTAAACCCCAAACCCTAAACCCCAAACCCTAAACCCTAAACCCGAAGCAATAAACCCTAAAAACCTAAACCTAAACTAAATAAAACCTAAAAATAAATTAAAGTAAAAAAATATAAACCTAAATAAAATAAATAAAATAACAGAAAAACCTAAATAAAACCTAAACCTAAACCTAAAAATATAATAAAATAAAAAATAAAAACTAAACTAAAATAAGATTAATAAAAACCTAAACTAAACTAAAAAAATAAAATAACTTAGAAATAAAAAACCTAAATAAAATAAAAACTAAACATCAAAAATAAAGCTAAAATAAAAACTAAATAAAAATGTAAACCTAAAAAATAAACCTAAAAATAAAGAAAAAATAAAACCTAAACTTTAAACTAAAAAAAACCTAAACCTAAAATAAAAAAAATCCAAAACCTAAACTAAAATAAATAAAACCTAAACTTAAACCTAAAATAAACTAAACCTAAACCCTAAACTAAATAAATAGAATAAACTAAAAAGAAACCTAAACCTAAACTAATAAATAAACCTAAAAATAAACCTCAAATAAAAATTTAAACCTAAACCTAGAAAAAGAAAATAAAAACCTAAACCTAAACCTAAAAATAAAAAATAAAACCTAAACCTAAAAAAGTAAATAAAAATAAAACTAATCTAAAAAAATAAATGTAAGCCTAAACCTAAACCTAAAAATAAAAAAAAAAAAAAACCTAAACTAAAATAAATAAATTTAAAATAAATAAACCAAACTAAATAAGAATAAATAATTGGCCTAAATAAAAATAAAAAATTGACCTAAATAAAAATAAAAAACAAAAAAAACTAAAATAAGTAATAAATAAACTAAATAAACCTAAACCTACCACTTAGTTTTTTTTTTAATTAGTAAACCCTAAACCCTAAACCCTAAACCCTAAATCCTAAGCCCTAAACCCTAAACGCTAAAGTAACCCTAAACCCTAAAGCCTATACCTACAACCCTAAGCTAACCTAAAACCTAAACCCTAAAATTGTAACCTTGATCAAAACATCATTCAATTAATGGCTCAAGTGACAAGAATGCAAATGTAGTGGTGGTGGTGGGGGTCTAGAGGTGCTTGTGGATGTGGAGGGGAGGTCAGTAGGTATGGAGGGAGAATAGATGGAGGTTACAGCTATGCTGGTGGTAAAGAGAGAGATCAGGGATATGATGGAAAATTCCCCTACTCAAGAGGCGGGGGTGGTTTTGATGGGAACTGTAAAAACTAAATAATGGTCGATCTGATCTACTGCTTATGGGACTGTGTCTTTATAGTAGAGATGATTCTACTTATCTAGTGTTTTTGATTTAATCTATTTATCCTCATTTTTTATCTATGTCATCTTGAAAAAACTTGGGATGCTACTTGGTTTATGAAATTGAATAAAAGAAATGTTGAATTTGAATTTATTCTCTATTAAAAGAAACCTTAAACCCTAAATCTAAAACTCTAAACCCTAAACACTAAACTAAAACTTAAACCATAAACCATAAACCATAAACCTAAACCCTAAACCCTAAACCCTAAACTCTAAAACCAAAAAACCCTAAACCATAAACATTAAACCCTAAACCCTAAACCATGAACCCTAAACTCTAAACCATAAAATTTGAATCTTAAACCCTAAACCCTAAAACCCTAAACCCTAAACCCTAAACCCTAAAACCATAAACCCTAATCCCTAGAACCTACAACCCTAAACCCTAAATCATAAACTAGCCCTAAACCTTAAACCTTAAACTAACTCTAAACCTTGTACTAACCATAAACCCTAAATTTTAAACTTTGAATAAAGATGTCATTAGGGGTAAATAAAGAATGACTTAATCCTAACATAGCTATAGTAGCTAAAGAAAATGTCTTCAATAGACTTTCCCTTGACTATTAGATATTTGAATACCCTAAACTATAACCCTAAAACATATTATAATACTATATATTATACTATAATGTTTCATCCTATATTTGAGCATGTAGTGATGTTTTTTGGATGTTATAAGATGTTTTGAAATGTTTTAGTATATTACGGTATTATACCCTATAGTCTATATTAATATAAATCATAAAAATAATGATTTAATAAATTAAATGAAGAAATTTGTTAAATTTGAAGTGGGAATTAGTTGTAGTACCAAAGGTGTATGCCACCATTGTAGTCTAAAAGTAAGATTTTATGTTGAAAATAAATATTATATGTTGTAGCAGTATAGCATCATATATCATAATATATTATTCTATGCATTTTAAACTTTTAGTATAATTGAACCTACACTAGCATTATTTATAAAAATATTGATTTAGACTTTAAAATTGTGGAATTTGGCCAAATTCATATTAAGTAAAGCATGGCATCATAATATATTGTTTCAATTTAAAATATGTAAGTGATATGACTAAAATATATAGTTTTTTTATTATTTAGACTAATTTTATGATTTTTTATCTTAAGCAATCCCTTGTGATGTGATATGCAATATAATATAATATAATATGTTATAGTGTATTATAATATAGGATGTCATAACATAGTGTAGCATCATGCATTATAGCATACCATTGTGTATTACTACTTAGCATATATATTTATTATTATAGTATGATGTAGTAGAGTTTGTACTGGTATAATTCATAAAAATATTGATATATAGGCTAAGATGATGGGATTTGGCCAAATTTAAGGTAAGCTTTAGGGAACATCATTGGGGGTGTTCTATGTTGTGTCATTTAATCAATAGAATGGAATTTTGCATCCAAAATAAATGTTCATTTTTCAACCAAATTTTTTAATTTTTTTGCTTAAAGTGATTAATTTTATGGTGTAATGTAAGATAATATATTATATGAAAGATTATTAAAATATAATGTACATAACAATATAACTTCACGAATATATCAATGTGGTGGTGTGTTACTAACTGCTATTCTACATTTTAGTATGTTTTACTTTTGTTATTATACATTGGGTCAAAACTCACATAAATGTTAATTTCAAGGTTGAGATTGAAGGATTTGGCAAAATTCACGGCACAAACCAAGAAGCAACACCAAAATTATGCTATTTTGTACCATTTCTAATAGAAAAATAACAATTTTACATCCAAAATGAACATTATTCATATCTTGTGAAAATTTTGTTATTTGTTCTTTTTTAAGTGATTTTAATGAGGTATAATGTTAGACAATATATTATTATAACAAATTATAATACAACACCATATATTATAATATAATATAGTGTGTTAATTCCTAAACCCTAATATGTTTAGCATGATATTGTATAGTTAGTTTGAGCTTGCACCATCACAAATCATACAATGTTGATTACAATGTTAAGATGATGTAATTTGAATGAATACATTGTTAGGATTTTGGTTGAAGTATTAAAGGTGAGCATAAGTGAAGAAATAAGATTTTATGTGAATTCCATGTCAAGGACATGGAGGAGATCGGCTAGTGGATCACACGTGCATTAGACATGACATGTGAGGGGTCTATGTCGAGGGCATAGAAGAAGAAAATCTGTTGAGGATAAGGTTTGAATTTAATTTGATTATAAGATTTATGGAAAAAAGATCCATTGGGGATAAGAATCTATAATCCACCAGGGATTAAGATCAAATTGAATTTAATTTGTTTTGTTTTAATTGATGTGGAGGCACATCTACTAGATATGGGCTCAGTCACGGGATCGTATATGAACCTTCCAGGGAAGTGGGCTATCCACTAGAGATTTGGATTTGAGTTTGATTTCATAGATATTTGGGGATGTATCCCGGGAATAAGAGTTTGGTTGGATTTTGATTTATTTCTACGGGGAGTTGGTTTAATTTGGCTCCACTGGAGAGGTTGGTTTTGAATTTGATTTGTTTACTTGACATGTTTATATATGATTTGAGGTTCCACTAAGGAGCAGGATGTGATTTAACTCTATTGGGAAAAACCAGATTGGGTTTAATTTAATCTGAGTTAATGTATGGACCCAATCGATGTGCGATGAACCCACTAGAGCTATATACCTTGACCAGTTTATAAATCCAAAGGGATAGTCTACGGGCTACGGGGTAGAGCTAGCAAACCTAAGGGGTTGCCTTTCGGAGTGTAACAACTGTGCTAGGAAAAAGGCATAGTAGACTTATATCTTCCAAAGCGAAGAACAACAATTAGGGTAACCTATTAGATGCAGAACAAATCAAACCTAGCCTAGGGTGACTACTAAGTGAATGCCGCTTGGGACTTATATCAACTCAAAAGTAGTCAGGATTAATTTTATCTTAATTTCATGTTATTTGATATGGTTTGTTTGGTTTAGTTTGATTTCAAATTGAGGCATATCCATTGGAGATGTGAGCTCACCAAATTTCATATTTAATTTATGGACTATGGACCCAGAGAAGGGGCTATCGAATATCTCGATTTATAAATCCAAAGGGATAGTCTACTAGTCACTGGGGTAGAGCTAACCTAAGGGGTTGCCTTTTGGTGCAATGCTAGGAAGAAAGTGTAGCACACTTACATCTTCTAAAGCAGGGAATAGCTGCTAGGGTAACCAATTGGTAGCACAACAAATAGAACCCGACTTAGGGGAGACTACTGAGTGAATGCCACAGGGGACTTATATCAACTCAAGAGTAGTCAGGCAATTCCTGTAAGGAGTTTTGCTGACACTACCTTAAAGATAAGATGCCTGCTTAGGAAAAGGTACCGCTAGGGGTGTCCTCCTAATCCATAATTGAATATATATTTTTTGTTTATATATTTGTGTGGACCCTGTTGGTGTGCGAGCGACCACACTAATAAGGGGCTATGTCGGCCTTGACCTATCTCAGATTTATTGGACCAAGTGAGAATCATACATGATAGACATATTCTCCAACCAAAGGGGTTACTAGAAAGGGGAACTATCTAATCCGATAGTAACAGTAGTGTCTAAATGGGGTTGCAAAGGAGTGATCCAAATATAAAAGGGAGGTGCTAGGGGCATTATCCTGAGCCCTAGAAAAGAAAGCCTATAGGTGTACGGTGACCAACTCAAGGAGAAAGTGGTGTATCCTAAGGTGTGAGAACCAACCAACTTAAAGTGTATCCATCAGCATGAGTGGTGTATCTGTCAGCATAGTCAGAACCAACCAACCTTAGTGCAATGATCAATATGGAAAGAAAGCATGTAGCTTACAACTTTCCAAGCAAATTGATCATCGGATACTATCACAAGATGATATCGACCTAGAGCAACTACCGAAAGTGGGAACCCCGAGGATGGACTCCAAACTTGAAGCAAGTAAGGAGGAAGGAGTCGCTAGGGGACTTATCCTAAACCTCAAATACACTCAACCCAGATAGTGCACAAAGGCTAATCCAAGAATAAAGTGTAGCTGACTCACATCCTCTTAAATGAAACCAACATGAGGTAGCTTACCGACCACACAGTAAGACCTACCAAACTAACAAGACACTCATCAATGTATAGTGGCTAAGGAAGGAAAGTGTAGCATACTTACATCCTCTAAAGCAAGAAGACCACTAGGGTGACATAATAGTAGCGCATCACATCAGCCCGACCTAGAGTAGTTACAGAGTGAGTGCCGCTTGGGGCATTATCTCAACTTAGAGTAGCCTGAGACAAAAGATATGTATTTATTTTATATGTTTGTGTTTAATTTGTGTTCGTGTTGTGTCGATGAAGGATAGAACACCATTTGGGTTCCTTACACCTACCTTAAACACATCGTGGGGGATTTATAAATAAAAATACTTTCAACATGGAACAGATTTAAATCAAAATAGAATTTTCATTGATGATAATTATTTTCAAACATGATTTATAATATTTTGTTAAGTAGAGCACATTGATTGGAAGCATTGGGAGCTCTCCCTTATGATTAATAAGCTAATAAGATCCTCCTTAGTAGGCCTTCTCTATGCAAAAAGGGTCTTTCTAAGTGGGTTCAAACTTGCCTCCCATCTTGCGACGGGCAATAATTGGTGTCCTTAGAGCTAAAATAAGCTCTCCTACTTGAAAAGCTCTAGGATGGACCAACTTGTTATAAGATTGAATCATTTTATCTTTGTACAACTCGAGTTTTAGCATACCTACAGGTGTCTCTCCTCCAAACCTTCAATCTCTTCTAACCATAACTTAGCATTCTACTATGTTGGGATCTTGCTACCTTCAACTATCCTTAGTGATGGAAGTTGGAATTCTAATGGTACAACAACTTTGAACCCATACACTAAAGAAGAAGGAGTAGATTGAGTTGGAGTTCTATATGTGGTGTGGTAGGCCCACAAGGCTTCAACTAACTGCTAATGCCATTATCACTTATTGTGTTAAGTGTCTTCTTTAGTATTTAGATGATAGTTTTGTTGATGGGTTCTGCTAAGCCATTTTCCCTTGGGTAGTTTATGGTATAATATCTCCAATCTATGTTGTTTCTTTGAGCAAAATTGTTAATCTCAGTTCTCTTGAATGTAGTACTATTATCAGATATAATTCATCAAGGCACTCTGAAGCTATATATGATATGGTTCCTAAAAAATTATAGCACACAAAAAACTATGACCTCTCTGAGTGAAATCACCTTCGCCCATTTACAAAAGTACTAAGTAGTATCTAAGATGAATCGATGACCCTTGGATAAAAGAGGATTAATCAAACGCACTATGTGGTACCCCAACACTCAATTGGACATGAGGCTAATGTAGAATGTAGAATGTTGGGTGGTTAGTGTAGGACCACACTGTGTATTTGACATTGGTGGCATCACCAAGCCGTATTCATACAATCCTTGATCATTGAGGGCCAGTAGTATCCTAGTCTCTTGATCTTAGCTTCCATCTTTGGACCGGATTGGTTGGCTCCACATAATCATGTGTGTACCTCAGCCACAATCTTATGGGCTTCATACTTGTCTAAATAATGTAAACATTTGATTGAAAGATCGCTAGTACAAGACATCATCCACAAGAGCAAAGTGCTCTATTTCATCGATGGGCTTGGGACTTCTCTTGAGATAGTTTGACTTTATTTAGGTAATCTATGAATGGTTTCCTCCAATCAAACTCCTCTTCCTTCTTGGAAATGGTAACCTCCCATTTTAGATAGTACTTTTTGATGAGTTCAATATCAATAAGGGATAAGGCTTATCTATTTTGGACCTTTATTAATATGGACTCATCCTCCGGACTTGCCAACTCCTTGGCAAGCTTGGCTAATGCATATGTTATGGTGTTCTCTCATCGAGGAATCTTATAAATGGTAATCTCTAGGATTTGGGCCAACAACTCCATGGTGTACCTGTGATAGTGATGGAGCTTGAGCTTTATAACCTAATAGGACCCAACGATTTGGTTGATAACTAGTTGGGAATCCCTAAAGATGTTAATGTTATGGATGCTTAGAGTAATAGCTAACTCTAGATTGGCAATCAGAGCCTCATATTTGGCTTCATTATTATTGCAAGGATTAGATAGATCATATGAGAATCTCATCACATCATGGTCCGGAGTTAAGAGAACTATTTCTACCCCTACCTTTTTTGGAATAGTAGATTGTGGTTCTTCTCCTCTTTGAGAGGAAGCTGCACCATCAATGTACATCTCCTAGCGGTGAATGCTAGTATCCCCTAAATTCATAATTTGTTCATCAAGGAGATCATCACTAAGTAGAGAGTTAGCAAGAAGTTGGTGTCCTGCTAAGAAATCCCCTAGCACTTGTCCTTTCACTGCATGGAGGGGTATGAAGGTAATGTCAAACTGTGAGAGGATCATGGACCATCATGCCAACCATCCGGATAACATCGGTTGTGTCATCAGATATTATAGTGGATTGATCCTAGAGATTAAGTTCACTTTATGAGGAAGCATGTAGTGCTGTAGCTTTTGGGATGCAATGATTAAAGCTAAGAAATTCTCAATGGGTGGATAATTAGCCTCAATAGGGATTAGATGATAGCTGAGGTAGTAGAGTACATTTTCCTTCCCTTCGTCATTTGCTTGGGCCAACAAAGCACCAAGGGAGTCATCTAATGTAGTAGTGTAAAGTATGAGCGGCTTGCACGGGATTGGGGTTAAAAATTGATATCATCGTAATTCTTGATGTAGAAGGCATGCTCATACTTATCTTCCCACTTGAACTTGGCATTCTTTTGACAAGTGTTGAGAATGGACATCTTCGATAGGTTGGATAAAAGCATCTTAGATACTCTAACCGCCCTTAGAATGATCTGCGTTGAGTTAAACTTTTAGGGGTGGCATTTCTAATTGACCTTGATCTTCTCCGGATCAATTTTGATTCCCTAGTATCAATAACAAACTCAAAGAATTTCTGCTACCCAAATGCACAGGGGTTCATTTTGAGGTTAAATTTTCTTAACTATTTAAAAACTATTCTCAAGTCAAAGAGATGTCTTCTTTTTCTCTACTTTTGACCATGAGATCATTTACATAGAACTCAACTTGATGATGAATAATCATCAAAGATTCAAGTCATAGCCTGCTGGTATGTAGCACGAGCATTTTTAAGGTTTAAAGGCATGATCTTATAGCAATAGATTCTAATCAAGGGTTTTAAAAGTAGTGTTTCTTTTATCTTTAGGGACCATCTTTATTTGGTTATTTCCAGATGAGCCATCCATGAATAAGAAGACTGAGATGACAATGTCCACCATCACTCTAGATTGGTAAAATTCATCTTTTGGTCATGTCTTATTTAAAACTCTAAATCGAAGTATATATGAATTTGGCCATTTATTTTCTTAACTAGGATGACGCTCGCTAACTAGGCTCCTAGATGAAGCTATCATCGATCAGTTTCTTGACTTCATAAATGACCTGTTGTTCTATGTCTAATCACATGTATCTAGGAGCTTATTTGATAGCAGGTTTCTATTATTAGTTTATGGACCGCTATATTAGAGCCAATCTAGGCATCTCTTCATAACTCCATGCAAAGTCCTTAAACTCAATAATAGCCTAAGTCATTGGTTTTAATTTCATTCAATAAAGAATAGATGTATATGCATGGATCTTCTTCGCCTAAGTTGATTTCCTTGAGCTCATCAATGGTTGACTTGATCTCTTCTTCAAATTTTGGAGGTGCATCATTGACTTTAAAATCATCTAGATTATTTGAAGTTTCTAAGCACAGCTCCTCATATGAGTTAAAGTGACTTGAAAAGAACCTATCGATTCCAAATGATGATGACTAAACAATAGTCCATCATCATGGACCCATTAAATCATAGTATTAGTCTTGATTGAGAGCTTTTGCATTTGTTCTTCCATATTTTTTCTAAGTAGTATGGCCTGTGCTTTGACCAAGTATGTGGGATTAACCTTTTCTTTGCTAAATTATGAACACAAGCAAAGTACTAATCAAAAGATAATTTTATTAAACCTTTATATGAATAATCCTTAAGTTCTACATCAACTTCTTGACTTGAGGATGATGCTCCCAGAAAGAACCTTTGAGTCTTCATACCTATGGATGACTTAGGGGCTTCCTTAACTACCACTCATTTTTTTGAGAGAAAGTGGGTTAGAGCTAAGGTTCTCAACTGATGCCTTACTATTTCACATATAGACTTTGATACACTTATGCTTTACTTTGGAGCCCAGTCTTCATCGTTATCTAGCTCAAGTGTCACCTCCAAGGGAATCTACTACTGAGAAAAGCTTCTTGGTATGCTAACCATATAAGACTCATCCTATGAACTAGATTTTATATCTATATGGATAGTAGGTGTACTCCTGGTAGTTAGGACATATCTTCTAGTTGGTGGCCAATAAAAAGGTTTTCCACCCCTAAGATTGCCTTTGAACTAGCCTCTTCCTTTGCTTGGTGGAGGTCAGGTCATCCTACCCATATGTTTGAATGGTGTAACGAACTATGGGTGGAATTTAATGCTAAGATCCCTTCCTCCTCCAAGTTTATTTTTGCTCCCTTTTATTTTCTTTTCCATTTCTTTTTTGTTTTCTTTTTATTTTTCGTTTATTTTTTTTAAACTTGGCCTAAGTTTGCGAAAATAGACTTGTTGATTTTGAGGGAGATAGTAAGCTGCATCCTCATATATGCCGACCTCGTGAACTATAAATGTCTTGAGATCTCCTTTGGCACAGTAGATGATCCCACATCTCACAAACTTTGTACACTGATGTAGAGAGGATGGAACTATGTTAGTCTCATGTATCCATGGTCTCACAAGCAAAGTGTTGAAAGATGTATTCGAGTATATAATGTTAAACATGGCTCTTTCCAATCATCTATCTCTAAGGGCAACACTGGAGCCCAATGCCTTGACCTCACTTTGGAGTGATTCAATCTTCTTATCTACTTAGGATTCTCCTAGACACAAGACTTCCCCATAAGACACTTCTAACAAATATGTAATCACTTAACCTAAGCCTAAAGACTTAGAAGGGGTAACCATAGGATTAGGTTATGCCTTAGGGATTAGGATAATCCACCTACCCTACAACCCAAATCCAATCCATGTTAACCTTCTCAAACCAAACCACAAGTTCAATTCAGGCATCAAATTCATATCCAAATCTAAGCCTAAATTAGAAAACCAAATTGAAGCTCATGATCAAATCCAAACATGAAACCCTTCCTAAGCCATATGACCTATCCCATGGACTTAGCTAAATCTTAATCCAAATCAATCCAAAAACAATTGATTTTCTATAATCAATTTATATCTTCAATCATCTTCCTAAATATAAATCAAATCTGCATTCAAATGATCAAAACTAAATCAAATAAAATTAAATCAAAACCCTTCCTAAGCAATATGACCTATCCCATGGACTTAGCCAAATCATAATCCAAATCAATTCAGACTCAATTGATTTTCTCAAAAATAAATCATATTATCAATTCTCTTCACAAATTTAAATGAAATATACATTTAAATCATCAAAACTAAATCAAACCAACAAAATCCAAACCTAAGCCACATGGCCCAACTCCATGGACTTAGCCAAATTCTTCATTCCAAAACCCAAATTCAATTGATTTTCTAATAAATCAATCATACCTTCAATCATATTCACAAATATAAATGAATTCTATAATCATCAAGCCAAACCAAAATCAACTCAAGTAAAACCTACCTTAACCCTCTTGACATGAAATGTTCAAATGAACCAAAACTCATTTGAACCCAAGCCAACTTCAATTGAATTTATATATCAATCCCAAATATATATATAAACTCAACTAAATCAAACACAACCCAAAATCAAGCCAACTAAACCCAATTGTTCCACTTGACCCATAGTGGCTAATTTTATCTATTTGAGCCAAGTTCTAATCCTACCCAAATTGGATTGAAATAAGCCGATCAAAACCTCCCATCATGATTGTTGATCACCCTAGGTTGATCAATTATCATAAATTGGTCAAACCAAGTCAACTTGGTCATTTGACCAAGTCAACCTTAACCCATATGAACCCAAACTAGCAAATTACAACCAAGCCAAATCCCTTGAAATTAATGATTCATACCAAATCAATATTTGAATATGACTTGACCTTCATTTGAGTCCAAACCCAATTGGCCCTTCTTGACCCAAGTTGACCCAAATTGACCTAAAAGACCAAATTGGGTCAAATAAAAATATAAACCAAATTGATTGCAACTAATGGCTCAAGTTCATTCTAAATTGATTGTTGAACTTGACCAAAGTCATGATTGGACCCAATTGAACTTAATTGACCTACTTAATGTAAATTGACCTAAAGGTTCAAGTTGGCATAAATCAAAAACAAATCCAAATTAATTGAAACCAAATCCTACAATCATCATCATAGTCAACCAAAAAAACCAAACCAAACCAAGTCAATTTGGTCAAATTAATCAACTTAATCCATTTGACCCAAATGAATTCAAATGATCCAAAATCAAATTTAAGCCAAACTAAACCAAACCAATTAAACCAAAACATCCTAAATGATCATATGAACTTGACCCAATCCTTGGTTTGACCTAATTTGACCAATTGGTCAACTTGACCATACCTAACCCAATTTGACCTAAATCAGTCAAATTAAGCCAAACCTAACCAAATCAACTCCAACTGACTTGAAGCTAACCCACTATTTTTCAAATCCCCAAATCAAATCCAATGCCAAATGATAATTCTACCCTTGGGTCAAGGGCATCACATGAGACAAATCACCTGTAAGTGGTCATTTCCATTCCTTGGCCACTACTCTCCCAATGGTCCACCACCTAAGACACTACCCAACTCGACACAGGGGTGGTTGTTAGTTATGACCCATGGGAGGTGAAAGCACCTCACCCTCCATTGGAGCATTTGAAACCCTTAGACACCCATGATTCCTCCTTGGCAACCACCTCCACACCTTCAACCAACCACAAGCCAACTCACCTCCTCCCCGCCATGACCCTAAGATGGTTGGTTGGCCACTAGAAGCCAAAACCCCATCCCCCATCCCATCAAGATGAAGGGGGTATACACCCTCATTTCCAATCAAACACACAAAATCCTAAGAGCCCTACCAATGAGCTGCTAGAGCCATTCCCTAAGCTCCAAAAATCATTCCTCAATAAATGCCATTCGCCAATCTAAATAAGACACTCCCATTTTTGACCTAGCTTCCATTTCTCCATCAAACTCAAATTAACATTGCATGCACCTTCCTAGCCTCATCGAAAGAACAAATCATCTCCCAAGCTTCAAGCATCAAAGTAAGACTTGATGTTTGAGCTCCAAATTGTTAGTTCATGGCCTTTTGAGTGAACATCAAGGAATTGATCAAATTTCTAGTCAAAAGGGCTTCATCTCCACTAGATGAAGCTTCCTCAATCATTTGAGCCACCGATCTTGAGCTTCGGTGAGGTATTCTTCCAAAATTGATCCTTAAGAAAAAATGAGTTTGAGTTTTTTGAAGAAAACTTGCATCTCATGTGATCTTAGCTATTGGATCCCCTCCAATCAATGTCATGAAGGTGTGAGATTTTTTTGGAGTTGATCCGAGCTTGGGTAAGCTCAGATCAAGTGAGCAATGGTAGACAAGCTCCATTCTCCCACACTTATGTGACATTGGATCACACACCATCTGTTCTGTGTGATCGAAATGAACAGTCGTGATAAAATCTGCTAGATCAACTTGATTTAATCTTATTAAGTTGTGGGATTAATTATAGCCATTCAATCTTAGATCAGATGGTGGATGAGAAAGCGCATCCATCGCCGCCATGTAGGCATAGAGTCAGATAAGTTTTAAGTAGCCAATCCCACATCAACATGTGGAAAAGTGCACCGTATCAGCACGCCACGTGGCACCAACATGATTAGGCTTTAATCAGGCTTAATTAATCATATTTAATGGCTAAAACTTCCAAAAATCCTAAGAAATCATAGAAAAGTAAAAAAATGCAAATAAATTCTCATTTTAAAGGTATTTCAAAGGAGAATCAATTAAAAATGATATTACCTAATTTTGAATAGTAATTAAAGTTTAAATGCAAAATTAATTAGCTTAATTAAATTAGAGAAATTAATCCCAAATTTTGTGGGTTAATTTAATGGGATGACCTCGCCTCCCATGATTTTCTTTGGATTTATTGCTCACTTAGTTAGAAAATTGACTAATTAAACCTTACTTTAATTTAATTAATGATTAATCTCATGAATAGTAATAATAAATTAATTTATTAATCATTGTTCAATAGTAAGTGAACTAAGGAATAGGATGACCCTTTCCTAAGTTCATTTCATCCTTTTTAAAATGAAATTAATTAAGATTTAACCAATTAATTAAATCACTTAATCAAATTGAAATCATAATCACAGACCTTAATTAATTAAATCATGGGGTAGATCTTAGGTGTTTAATAACCAAAGGCATTTAAAAATTATGGTTAGTCCACATGTGTGGAAAACCATAATAATTAATTAAGTCCCTTAATCTAATTAACTAATAATACCAATTTTGGCCCATTTTATTTTCTAAGATCATTGCAAGTTTATTTTCCATGCATATCATGTTGGCTCATAATTATTTAGTTAATTACTTTTAGGTGACATAGTAAGGGTAATTAATTCATCTAATTAAGGTTCAACTTAATTAACCCATAAAATCTAAAAATTTACTTAAATTAAATCAAATCACTAATGTGGGGATGGGTTTAAAATAGCAAGTGATGATTTGTTTTCCTCTTTAAATCAAATCAAATCTAAAACTTAATTAATAAAGAAGTTTTGGTTTGCATTAAATAATCTTATTTGATTTGATTGTCCTTAAGAACTTTGGTTGAATGAATCATGCTTATATTTCATTATCCTTTTTTCCAATCATGTTAGAATTGGTATGTCATTTCAATTCATGCATCCATATTTTCAAAATCAAGTAAAATAAAATGTATTTCATTTATGTAAGCTTGCATGTGTTGATTTAATTTAATATATGTGTGGCTATTATCACTATTAAATCCAAATGTATTTTAAAGCTTATAAATGAATAATTATATTTGTTCTAATGCTGTTATAAATACATAAGAAATGCATGTGCTTAAAGCTTAAGTGTATGAATGTTGAGTTATCTTTCCTCTATTCAAGTGTTGATTTATATAAGATTGAATGGTAATGGGTATATCCGGACATCCCGGGAATATGAGGTTTTAGCTAGTGCCATGGAGGCCATTTGATTACCTCACTTCCGGTTTATCAATGGCATGTACCATTTGATTTCATTCTTATGTATTTCAACATTAGAGCTTTAATTCATATATATATGATTCAATAAAAAAATATACAATCTTTGCATGGTTTTCTTTCTCTCATTTATGTATACATCCATGTGTGTCCAAGAAAAGCAAGTATACTATCTGACATCGGAATATGAGTTTTAGTTAGCCCCAAGGAGGTCATTTGATTACCTCACTTCGTGGTTTAACAAAATACTTTATCTTTGTACATGTATATGTATATGTCATTAGTAAATCAAAATCCCATTTGACATTAAAATTGTATGCATTCATAATTGACTAAGTGGTTAAATTAATTAGCCATATGATTTGGAGCTTACTTTTTTATGTTCATGTATACTTTACATATGTTTGAATGCAAATGGGTATATAAGTTGGACATCCCGAGAATATGAGGTTTTACAAGGAGGTCATTTGATTAGCTCACTGGTTTAATAATGGCACATGCCTATTTAATTTCATTCTTATGTCATTTTTGAATAAGAATTTGGATAAAGTTTTAAATTAATATGTTTAATTAATTTAATCAAATATAATATAAATTCAAAACATACTCATACATTCATGATTTAATTGTGCTAAAATATGTTGCATGTATAGATACATAGATTAATTAAATCATTTAATAAGACACATTCACAAAGAGAACTAAATCAAATTAATATACTTTATAAAAGTGACTTAAGGTAGGGATGAAATAGGGCAATCCTTTTCCTCTTTATAACACTTAGTTGCTAAGTGTAATCAAATGAAATAAAAGAAAACACAAATTAAAATTCTCAAATCAATTAAACTACTTCAAATGAAATCAACCTTTCATGTCAAATTGAATCTTTATACACTTAGAAAATACAATAGTAATGCCTAAGAAGACTTACCACACAAGCCTTAATACACACATTAGAATTAAGTCACCACTTATAGTTCTAAGTTAGGATGGTGTATGATGTGATATATGTTTTGTTTTAGGATGCATTGTTTTAGATTAAATGTTAGGGTGTATGCTTCAGAGATGATGATAGGCCAATTTTAGCCTAATCATATTTTTTTGCAAGGATAATGCTTAAGAGTTGCTTAAAAATAAATGTGAGTGCTCTTTGTAGGTTGCTTAAATCCTTAAAATAATCCAAGTTAGATTGGGCTTAATTACTAGGTGCTAAGTCCAAATTATAAATACAACTGCTTGGGATTATATTTATATTTAGCTAACCTCTATTTTACAGGTGTAGTTAGATTTTCTTTCCCACATAAATGTATTTTGCAATAGGATTAGGAATAGTGATGTGGGGATTAGGATGAGCATGGATAGAAGGCTTTGTCTGGTGCCCTGATGCCTTTAAAGTAAGCACCATCCAAAAAAGAAGGAACCAAATTAAAATGGAGATATGAAGAAAGAAGACCCCATAATTTAATACAATTATAATTATTCTTTCATATTCCAGGTTGTATAAGGGTAGAGGGCTACCCATCTTTTCTCTCTGTATGTAGGTAGAACCACCAACCTTTATTCTTTTATGATAGTTTATATAATTGTTTGATGTTATGTTTACATTATGCATTAGATGGCATGTTTTTGATAGTTATTAAATGATTGATGCTTTAACGCTGGTTGATAATTAGGATCTTAGGTAAAATAATGTTTCTACCCAACTAATCACTCATAACTAAATTATAAACAACTCATAACCTCATCATAAAGAATAAATAAGATAATTAAAAGATTTTGCAACCCCTTAGTGTGTATGGTTGTATATTTCACATCATGCATTCTTATTCTTTCTCTTGAACATGAATGATCTCACGATAAAGGAATGCTTGACTTGTGAGGGCATCCCTTGTGGAGAACACCTTCTTCTAGTTTATTTGACCCATAACCTATTTCATCATGCATTAGGCTAATAAATCCTAAAGCCTGTCAAAATGATGTGTCTATAATGAAATAAAATTTGAAAAGATTTTGCATCTATAGATTAAGTCATATGCCATACCACTCATGCTCTAGTCTCTTAGAAGTGTGTTTAGGACTTTAGTCTCTTTCTAAAATAACTACCCTAGCTATCTTGCAATTCATAAGATTGGATTATATGGTTTTAAAATTGTAGGAGAGTTAGTCATACCTGGTTATAAGTCTAAAACAATTTATATCTCTTATGGAAGTTACTTATGTCCTATTGCTTAGATTTAGGTCATTTTTAGTTTACTAAAGCTCCCTAGATTTAGGATCCATGCTAGCTATTTATTTTGGGCTACGAGTGTAAATCCTCATCTCTTAAGCATTCCCACAACCTTGTGTTGGTGGATTACAAGGCCTAGTAATCTAATTAAATTTCAACTCAAACCATATAAATCTCCTCAACTTCAAAATTATAAAGCCTAAATCATAGATAATGCTTGCTAGGCTTTCTAATATCATGAGAATTTCCTACTTATTTTAATTGGATTCCAAAAATAAGTCTTCTCCTTGAACTTTCCCAATTGATTTTCCAAATATATCCAACTTTTGATAGTCTAACCTTGAAATATTTTAGATGATAATTGTGTACTTTGATTTAGAGTATTCTTAAGAAATTTATTTCCTAAGATATAAAACAATGGAGGCTTGCCTCCATAGAGAACTTAAGAACCTGGTTTAATATAAACCTTTATTAATTCATGTAAAGTAAGAAAATCTATAGTACATTCATAGACCCATCATGCCAGGAGTCCTTATTACATGATTAGGTCTATTATAGATGATGCTTTTATCTTTGAGATAGTACATCATACCTCAATGTTATACCCAATCACCAAAAGTACCCACCTGATCTGTGGTGTCCCAAATACAAAAATAAACACCACAAGGCCCTATCATTATTCATTGAATCCTCTCAACATCATCCTTTCTTTTGGAGTTTGGTGATGTCGATCTTCAAGTAGGCAAGGGTTCTTAGACTCATATGAATATTAGTCAACCAACTCGATTGCTCAGCCAACATCCACTATAATATAAAGAGGCGATTGTGGTCGATCGTCCCTAGGAGTAAGTCTTCATCATTGAATATAATTCCTATGATGTCCTCTGAGTGGCAGGACTCCTCCTTAGTAGAGATCAGTTGAGCAAAGCATATCTCTAGATCAAGTAAGGCCTTGATTGGAGATTCCCGCATCTCAATGGATAAGATAAGGATGTTGCATATGCTTAACTTAGCAGAAAACTTTCTAAGGTGAGCTAGGACATTGTAATCAACTAGCTTGGTCCTCCACAAGCATATCCATGGGTGGAGCATTTTATGGAGGGGCTATTCACGGAACCAATGACTTGCTTACCCTTATCCGAGGTGTTACCATAAGAGGTAGAACATTGCCACATAGTTGACTGACTTCTTGGAATGATGAGCTTGTGGAAAACTTCTACCTTCTCATGCATACCTACAGCTTTTCTTCTTATGGGATCCTCAGAGTCAGTTAACTCCAAGTCAATCTCAAGAGGTGAACTCGATTGATTTAGAGAAGGATAGTTTAACTCTGAATCAAAAATAAAGGATTGGAACTACTAGATCTATTATTTTTATTTATACTCAGAGAGCTTTCAATAAGAATAAAATCATAACAGACAATATATAAGTAGAATTAGCTTTTTTCATTAATTTCTTTTGGGTGGAGGTACATGATAGAAATCAAATAAAGTAAGAGTAAGGGATTTAGTGCCTTTATCAAGATACTATGCTCTACCAAGAGAAGAGGAGCTAAAAGAGGTGGTAGTTGTAACTGAGGGGAGTAGACTTGGATGGTGGCTACGGAAATCAGTATGCTATTGTTGTTGGGATGTCACCTTCCCATTGTCCTTGCAACTAGCAAACCTTCCTTGGTGTTGGAGGTTTGAGCTACTGTGCACAAGGAAAGCTTCTTGATCTTAAAAATGATCTTCTTAGAGGTTGAAGATAGGAAGATATCCTAAACTTCTTTGGTCTTAAGAGGATCGCAAGTATCCTCAAGGATTACTATAACATAACTGGATGGTTGCTCTAATAAGTATTCCTTAGGGATAACTATGGCCCTTAACTTGTAGCTACACTCAAGCTAGTCCGTAAAAGTGATACAATTTCAAGACATGGCCTAACATGGTAGGGCAATATCTAAGATCATCGCCTTCCTCCACTTCTTAGTTCGGTAACAAAGTCAAGTATCTTTAAGAGATTTTTAATGATTTTTCTAACTACCTCCCTCTTGAATGAATATGGCTTATTCAATCTATCGGCATGAGTAGGTGGAAAATAGCTATCTAGTGATCAAAATGAATACCACTGTTGGGTAGGCTATTGAGGTGGTGGAAATGGTCATTGTGGCGGCTGCGATGGCTGGTATGATGTCCAAGGTGGTGGAAGAGGTGGTGTCAAAGGAGGCTGCTAAGCTCGTAGTCTCTCCTATTGAACTCTGGTTGGTTGCTTCCCTCTGTCCACTGAAACAACTGCTCCTGATTCTTCTCAAACATCTTCTACAGCTTGGACCTAGATGATTGGTCGGGAAAGGAAAACTATTCGACTTTCTCTTGTAGGCTAGCCACCTTGTTGATTAAGTTCTCAAATGTTATGATGGTAAAGCCCTAAAGAATGAAGGTGACGGGGCCATGGATATTCTTGAGAAGAATCTCAATGGCATGATGTTCGGATAGCTATAGTTTGCATTTCATGCTCAGGTTGCACCACCTGAGAATATAATCAACAAGGGACTCATTGAGTTTCAATTTCTATTACACACTCTCACCAGCTCTAGCAACCTCTTGATGAAGAGGTGCTCCAAAGAAAGTCTTCACCAAATGTTGGGCGTTTGTACCAATTAAATGATACAACAGATTGCTAATGAAAAGGAAGAGAGTGTGCCACACCTGTTGCAATAGCTCTAAAGTGTGCAATGTGTTATCATGCTTCAATCAAAGATCTTGAAGGATGGTGGCAAAAATCTAAATAAAATAAAACTAAATAAAACCTAAACCTAAAAATAAACCTAAAAAAAAAATAAATAATCAAACCTAAGCCCTAAACTACAAAAAAAAAGCCTAAACCTAAAATAAATAAATAAAATAAACATAAACCTAAACTAAAATAAATAAAATAAATAAATAAAACCTAAACCTAAACCTAAACCCTAAACTAAATAAAATAAAATAAACTAAAAATAAATCAAACCTAAACTAAAAAAAATAAAACCTAAAATAAAACCTAAAACCTAAAACTAAAAAAATAATGTAAAAACCTAAACAAAACCTAAAAATAAAAAAACCTAAACCTAAAAATAAATAAAATAAAATTAAACTAAAAAATAAATATAAACCTAAACCTAAAACCTAAAAAATAAACTAAAATAAAAAAACCTAAACTTAAATAAATAAACCTAAAATAAATAAACTAAACTAAATAAAAATTAAAAATAAACCTAAATAAAAATAAAAAAATAAATTAAACTAAAATAAATAAAAAAGTAAACTAAATAAACCTAAACATATCGGTTTACTTAATTTAAAAAAAACCTTAAACCCTAAACCCAAAACCCTAAACCTACAACTCTAACCCTTAAACACTAAAAAACCCTAAACCATAAACCCTAAAAAACCCAAAACCCTAAAACCTAAGCCTTAAACCTTAAACACTAAACCCTTAAACCCTAAACATTAAACGCTAAACCCTAAACCCTAAACCCTAAAACCCTAAACCCTAAACCCTAAACTTTAAACCCTAAAACCTTAAACCCTAAACCCTAAATCCTAAACAAACCATAAATCCTAAACCCTAAACACTAAACCCTAAGCTATCCCTAAACCCTAAACCCTAAAAACTTAAAAACTAAAAGCTAAACAAAATAAAACCTAAAATTAAAATAAATAAAACCTAAATCTAAATAAATTAAAATAATAAAATAAAATAAAAACTTAAACTGAAAGCTAAACCTAAACCTAAACCTAAACCTAAAAATAAAATAAAATAAATTAATAAAAATAAACTAAAATAAAATAAATAAAAATCTAAATAAACTAAAAAAAATAAACCTAAGATTCAAAAACCTAAATAAAATAAAAACTAAACCTAAAGTAAAAATAAAATAAACCTAAAATAAAATAAAATAAAAACTAAATAAAACCATAAACCTAAAAAATAAACCTTAAAATAAAACCTAAAAATAAATAAAAATAAAACCTAAACCCTAAAGTAAAAAAAACATAAACCTAAAAATAATATATAAAATAAACATAATAAAATAAAGCTAAACCTAAAATAAAATAAATAAAACCTAAACATAATCCAAAGAAAACTAAACCTAAACTTAAAACTAAACTTAATGAAATAAAATAAACTATAAATAAACCTAAACCTAAACTAAACAAAAACAAAAAAGTAAAAAAAAAAATAAAACCAAAAACCTAAACTTAATAAAATAAAATAAAAACCTAAACTTATCCAAAAAATAAAAAATAAAACCTAAACCAAAAAAATAAAATAAAAATAAAACTCAACTAAAAATAATCTTAATCCTAAACCTAAACCTAAAAAATAAACTAAAATAAAAAACCTAAACTAAAATAAATAAGCCTAAAATAAATAAACTAAACTAAATAAAAATAAAAAATAAATAAACTAAAATAAATTAAACATACACTAAATAAAATAAATAAACCTAAACCTACATGTTCACTAAATTTGTTTAAAAAAAACCATAAACCCTAAATCCTTAATCACTAACCCAAATGCTAAACCCTAAACCCTTAACCTACAACCCGAAACCCTAAACGATAAACCCTAAGACTTAACCCTAATCCCTAAACCCTAAAAGCAAGAACCCTAAAACCCTAAACCCTAAACCCTAAACCCTAAACCCTAACCCTAAACACTAAACTCTAAACCCCAAACCCTAAACTTAAAGTAACTAAATAAATTAAATAATAAACATAAACCCTAAAACCTAATAATCATAAACATAAACCTGAAACTTAAGAATGTGAAAACCATGATAGTGAACATCACTCAACTAGGCTAGATCTAGATGGAGGAGAAGCGAGGGCAGCTATTATGGTGGTGGTGGTGACCTGAGCTAGTGATATGGAGGTGGTCTGAAAAGGTTGTTATGTGAGGAGCAATGAACCTTGGTGGTGAGTGGGAGATCGGGGATATGATGGTGGATCCTACTGAAGTCGGGTGGTTCATGGGAACGGAGAAACTAAAGAACGATCAATCCGATCTATTACTCATGAAACTATGTCTTTACAATAGAGTTCAGCAAAGAGCATTTGATTTTTTAGCTTTATTTTGTCTATGTCATCATGTGTCTTAAAAAGTTGGTGTACTTGGATGAAATGAAAAGAATAAATGTTGAATATGAATTTGTTCTCTGTTAAAAAAATAAACCAAAACATTAAACCCTAAACTAAAACCTGAACCCTAAACCCTGAACCCTAAACCCTAAACCCTAAACTCTAAACCCTAAACCCTAAACTAACCTAAACCCTAAACCCTAAACTAACCCTAAACCCTAAACATTAAATACCCTAAACCCTTAATCCTAAACACTAAACCTTAAACCCAAAAATCTAAACTTACCCTAAACCCAAAGCTATCCCTAAACTGTAAACAGTAAAAACCATACACCCTAAAGCCTAAAAACTAAACCCTAAACCCTAACCCTAAACCCTAAACTCTAAAACCCTAAACCCTAAACCCTAAACCCAAAAAACCTTAAAAATTAAACTTAAATAATGTAAAACCAAAATATGAAATAAATAAAAAAACCTAAACCTAAATAAAATAAAATAAATAATAAAATAAAAACCTAAACTAAAAAATAAAACCTAAACCTAAAAATAAAATAAAGTAAACTAATAAAAATAAACTAAAAATAAATAAATAAAAACCAAAACTAAACTAAAAAATAAATAAACCTAAGAATAAAAAACCTAAATAAAATAAAACTAAATAAAAAAAAAACAAAATAAAATAAAATAAAAATATAAACCTAAAATAAACCTAAAAAAACCAAAAATAAATAAAATATAAAACCAAAACCCTAAACTAAAATAAAACTAAACCTAAAATAAAAAATAAAATAAACAAAATAAAACAAACCTAAACCAAAATTAAAATATACTTAACTAAAATAAATAAAACCTAAACCTAAACCTAAAATAGATTAAACCTAAACCCGAAACTATATAAAATAGAATAAATTAAAAATAAACTTAAACCTAAACTTTAAAATAAAACTTAAAAATAAACCTAAATTAAAAACTTAAAACCTAAACCCTAAACCTTAAAAAGCTAAAAACCTAAACCTAAACTAAATAAAACTAAAAATAAAATTAATAAAAAAACCTAAATAAAAATAAAATGAAAAATAAAATAAAATAAAAACATAAAATAAAACCTAAACCTACACCTAAACCTAAAAAAATGAAACAAAAAATAAAAACTAAATTAAAATAAAATAAATAAAAATCTAAACTAAACTATAAAAATTAAAAACCTAAATAAAATAATAACAAAACCTATAACAAAAATAAAATAAATCTAAAATATAATTAAAGAAAAATTAAATAAAAACCTAAACCTAAAAAATAAACCTAAAAATAAATAAAAAATAAAACATAAACCCTAATCTAAAAAAAAAGACTAAAACTAAAATAAAAATAAAATAAACCTAAACCTAAGATAAACTAAAATAAATAAAACTAAAACCTAAACCTAAAATAAACTAAACTTAAACCTAAACATAAACTAAATAAAATAAAATAAACTAAAATAAACCTAAACAAAACTAAAAAATACCTAAAAAATAAACCTAAAATAAAACTAAACCAACCTAAAAAAAATAAAATAAAACCTAAACATAAACCTAAAATAAAAAATAAAACTTAAACCTAGAAAATAAAATACAAATGAAACTAAATTAAAAAATAAACCTAAACGTAAACCTAAACCAAAAAATAAACTAAAATAAATAAACCCAAAATAAATTAACTAAACTAAATAAAAATAAAAATAAACCTAAATAAAAATAAAAAAAGAAAATAAACTAAAATAAATATACTAAGTAAACTAAATAAACCTGAATCTACCTATTTTCTTAATTTAAAAAAAATAAAAAAATAAAAAACAAATAAAAAATTCCCTAAACTTGCAACCCTAAACCCTAAACCCTAAACCTTAAACCCTAAAACCCTAAACCCTAAACCCTAATCCCTAAAATCTACAACCCTAAACCCATAGCCCTAAACCCCAAACGCTAAACCCTAAACTTTAAACCCTAAAAACCTAAAAACCTAAACTTATAAAAAATAAAACCTGAAAATAAAATAAATAAAATTCCTAAGACAAAATGAGATAAAAAAAAAAATAGGCAAAACTAAAACTAAAACTAAACCCTAAAACCTAAACTTAAACCTAGAAATAAAATTAAATAAGAAATAAAAATTAATCTAAAATAAAATAAATAAAAATCTAAACTAAACTAAAAAAATAAAATAAACCTAAAAATAATAAACCTAAATAAAATAAAAACTAAACATAAAAAATAAATAAAGTTAACCATAAAAATAATATAATAAAAACTAAATAAAAACTTCAACCTAAAAAATAAACCTAAAAAGTAAATAAAAAATAAGACCTAAACCCTTAAGTAAAAAAACCTAAACCTAAAATAAATAAAATAAAATAAAGCTAAACTTAAAGTAAACTAAATAAAACCTAAACCAAAACCTAAAATAAACTAAACCTAAACCCTAGGCTAAAAATAATAAAATAAACTAAAAATAAACCTAAACCTAAACTAAAAAATAAAATCTAAAAATAAACCTAAAATGAAAACCAAAAACCTAAATCTAAAAAAATAAAATAAAAACCTAAACCTAAACCAAAAAATAAAAAATAAAACTTAAGCCTTAAAATTAAACATAAACCTAAACCTAAACCTAAAAAATAACTAAAAAAAAATAAAATAAATAAAATAAATAAACGTAAAATAAATAATAAATAAAATAAAAAGGCCTAAACATACTAGTTTACTTAATTTCTTTTAAAAAAAGCCCATAGCCATAAACCCTAATTTCTAAATCCTAAACATACAACCCTAAACCCTAAAACTAACCCTAAACCTATAACCCTAAAAAAACCTTTGTCCCTAAACCCTAAACTAACCCCTAAACCCTAAACCCTAAACCTAAAATCCTAACCCTAACCATAAAACCCTATACCCTAAACCATAAACTAACCTTAAACCCTAAACCATCTAAACCCACCTAAACTCCATAAACCCTCTAAACTAAACCCTATAACCCACTAAGTAAACCTTAAAATCTTAAACCCTAAACACAAAATCAGAACCCTAAATCTTAAAAACCCTAAACCTAAAATCACTAAACCTAAACCTTCAACCTAAAAAAACCTAAACCCAAACTATAATACATAAAAATAAAGAAAAAACTAAACTAAACTAAAAAGTAAAATAAATTTAAGAATAAAATAAAATAAAAACTAAATATAAACCAAAACCTAAAAAATAAAACCTAAACCCTAAATTAATAAAAATCTAAACCAATAATATAAATAAAATAAATAAGATAAAATAAACTTAAATATAAAATAAAATAAACTAAACTAAAATAAATAAAACCTAAACTTAAACCTAAAATAAACTAAGCCTAAACTAAATAAATTAAAATAAACTAAAAAAGTAGGAATAATAAGAGTCTGTGCCCCATTGCCAAAAATAAACCAAAATTGAAAATAAAAAATAAAATATAAACCTAAAACATAAACCTAAAACCAAAACTTGAAAAAATAAAATAAAAACCTAAACGTAAACTTAAAAATAAAAAATAAAATCTAAACCTACAAAAAAAAGCTCAACTGAAAAATAAACCTAAACCTAAACTTAAACATAAAAAAATAAACTAAAATAAAAAGCCTAAACTAAAATAAATCAATAAAATAAAATAAAAATAAAAAATTAAAATAAACTAAAATAAATAAAATAAACTAAATAAAATAAATAAACCTAAACATATGAGTTTACTTAATTTTAAAACCCTAAACCCTAAATCCTAAACCCTAAACCCTAAAACTAACACTAAACCCTAAACCCTAAGCCTATAACCCTAAACCTACAACCCCAAACCCTAAATCCTAAAAAACCTTAAACCCTAAACCCTAAATCCTAAACCCTAAACACTAAATTCTAATCCAAAACCCTAAACCTTAAACCCTAAACCCTACACCCTTAACCCTAACCCTTAATCCCTTACCCTAAACCTTAAAATTGATATCCCAAACCCTAAAACTAAACCTAAAGTAACTAAATAAATTAAAAAATAAACCTAAATCCTCAAACATAATAAACCTAAACTTAAACCTAAACCCTAAGAATGGGCTAACCTTGACTAACATCACCATCAACCGTGCTGGATAGATCCGGTGGGCAAGGTGGCTGAGGGTTATCGTAATGGTGGTGGCAGATCTGGAGGTGTTGGCGGATATGGAGGTGGTGGTTGGAGTAGTGGTAGTTATGGAGGTAGGAGGAGTGATGGGGATTATAGCCGTGGTGGTGGCGGATGGAGAAATTGAGGATATGATAGTGGATCCTGCTACTTGAGAGGTTGGGGTGGTTCTGATGGTAAATGGAGAAATCAAAGAATGTTTGATTCGATTTGCTTCTTATGGAACTGTGTTTTTATAGTAGAGATAGTTCTAGTTATATAGGGTCTTTAATTTGTTCTATGTGTGCTCATTTTTTATCTATGTCGTCGCTTGTGTCTTTAGGTCAACATCACATGAGATAAATCATCCATGTAAGTGGACATTTTAATTCCTTGGCCACTAAGTACTCTCCCAATGGTCCACCTAGGCACCTAGGACATTGCCCAACCAGACTCAAGGGGTGGTTGGGTCAGCCATGAAACATGGAAGGTGAAACCACCTTACCCTCCGCATTGGAGCATTTGAAACCCATAGGACACCCATGATTCATCCTTGGCAGCCACCTCCACACCTTCAACCAAATAAGCCGAGCCAACACACCTCCTCCCTGCCACCCATGACTCCCTAAGATGGTCAGATTGCCACTATAAGCCAAACCCATTCCCCGATCAAGATGAAGGGGGTATACACCCCCTCATTTCCACTCAAAAACACACAAAAATCATTCCTTGGAGCCCTAGCTACCCAAGAAACAAGCTAGAGCCATTCCCTAAGGTCCCAAGCTTGTTCCTCTATCAAAAAATGCCATTCACATCCGTCCCCAAATAGGACACTCCCAATTTTAACCTAACATTCCCATTTCTCCATCAAACTCAAACTAACTTTGCACGCACCTTCCGTAGGCCTCATCGAGCAAGAACAAATCATCTCCTAAGCTTCTCGAGCACTGGAGGTGGAACTTCAATCAAAGCCAAGCTCTAAATAATCAATTCATGGCCTTCTGAGTGAACATTGAGGAATTGATCCAATTATTGCTCAACAGGCTTCATCTCCACTAGATGAAGCCTCCTCAATCATTCGAGCCACCAGTCTTGAGCTCTGGCAAGCTATGCTTCCAAAACTAATCCTTAGGCAAAAAGTGTTGGAGCTTTATTAAGAAAACTTTCATCTCGTGTGATCTTGACCGTTGGATCCCCTTCGATCGATGTCATGAAGGTGTGGGATACTTTTGGAGTTGATCTGATCCCGGGAAAGCTTGGATCAAGTTAACAATAGTGGATGGACTCCATTTTCCCTCACTCGCATGATGTTAGATCACTCATCATCCCTTATGCATGATCGAAATGGACGGTCTTGATTAGATCTGCTAGATCGATTTGATTTAATCATATTAAGCTATGGGCTTAATCATAGTAGTCCAATCTTAAATCGGATGGTGGACAAGAAAGCACGTTCGCCTTCATCACGTAGGTGCTGAGTCGATAAGTTTTAAGTTGCCAATCCTGTGACAGATTAAGTTTGAATACTTCAAACAATATAAGCACAAAGGATATATGGAACTAAATCAAACTGAGAAAAATTGAACAAAAACATTTAAAAATCTTTTACAAAGTAGGTATAAAACTTTTAAGTTATACTGAAAGCACTAGTAATATTAATGAACTAAGAAAAAGACTTTTAGAAAATAAATAGATCCTTAATAATAATATAGCCACTGCAGCCATAATTGTAGAATGTGTCTGCACTAAATTTGATTTACAAAATATAAGTAATACACTTTCAAAAAAAAAAAAATTAAAGTAATATTCAAGGAGAAAAATTAACAAATCATTGACATAAAAGAACCCTCACAACTTGAGATAGTAAATTGGCTAAGGCTTGATGGCAGGAACATCATCGCCAACTAGGCTTAGTCTAGATCTGGAGGTGGAGGCGGGCGGTTATCTCGGTGGGGATCTGAGGTGCCGGGAGGATATGGAGGTGGTGGTCAGTAGTGGTGGCTAAGGCGGGAGGAGTGAGGTTCGGCCGTGGTGGTGGCGGAGGAGAAAGTGGGATATGATGGTGGATCACGCTAATGAGATGGTTCTAATTGGGAACTAGAGAAACTAAAGAACAGCTGATCCGATCTACTGCTTATGGAACTGTGTCTTTATAGTAGAGATGGTTATATTTATCAAGGGATTTTGATTTGCTCTATGGCTGCTCATTTTTGATCTATGTCATTGCTTGTGTCTTAAAAACGTTGGGGTGCTGCTTGGTTGATGAAATCAAAAAGAAGAAATATTGAATATGAATTTGTTCTCTGTTAAAAAAAAAACCTTAAACCCTCACTACAACTAAAACCCAAAACCTAAACCCTAAACAATGAACCCTAAACCACAAACCCTAAACCATAAAATAACCCTAAACCCTAAACCCTAAAAAGCTAAAAAGCTAAACCTAAACTAAATAAAATGTAAAAATAAAATAAATAAAAAAACCTAAACCAAAATTAAATAACAAAATAAAATAAATACAAACATAAACTAAAACCTAAACCTAAACCAAAAAATTAAAAATTAAAAATTAAAAACTAAACTAAAATAAAATAAATAAAAATCTAAACTAAACTAAAAAATTAAAAAACTTAAATAAATTATAAACTAAACATAAAATAAAAATAAAATAAACCTAAAATAAAATAAAATAAAACTAAACTAAACTAAAAAAAAAACCTCAAAATAAATAAAAACTAAACCCTAAACTAAAAATAAATAAATAAACTAAACCAAAAGTAAATATGAAATAAACAAAATTAATTAAAGCTAAACCTAAATTAAAAAAAAACCTAAACCTAAAATAAACTAAAACTAAACCTAAACCTAAACCTAAAAGAAATATAATAAAATAAACTAAAAATAAACCTAAACCTAAACTAAAAAATAAAACATAAAAATAAACATAAAATAAACCTAAAACCTAAAAAAATTAAAATAAAACCTAAACCAAAATAAAAAATAAAAAATAAACCTAAAAAAAAATAAAATAAAACTCAACTAAAAATAAACCTAAACCTAAAAAATAATTAAAATAAAATTTAAACTAAAATAAAATAAACTAAATAAAAAAAAATAAAAATAAATTAAATATAAATATAAAATAAATAAAATAAATATTAACTAAATAAACTAAATAAATCTAAACTACTTGGTTTGCTTAATTTTAAAAAAAATAACCCTAAACCCTAAATCCTAACCCCAAATCCCTAAAATACACTAAGCCACCCTAATCCACTAAAAAATCATAACCACTCAGGCATAAACACTAAACCACTAACCCTAAAACCCTACCTAAACCTCCAAAACCTAAATCCTACTAAACTAAATAAATCTTAATAATGAGACAAATGAAATACTAACAATAATAAAATATAAAATAAAATAAAAACTAAACCTAAAATAAAATAAAATAAAATAAAATAAACTAAACTAAAATAAATAATAACCTAAACTAAATTAAATTAAGTAAAATAAGAATAAAAACTTAAATAAAATAAAACTAAACATAAATAAAATAAAATAAATAAAATAAAATAAAAATTAAATAAAAACCTAAAACTAAAAAATAAACCTAAAAATAAATTAAAAAAAACTTAAACCCTAAACTAAAAAAAACTTAAACCTAAAATAAATAAAATAAAATAAAATTAAACCTAAACTTAAATAAACTAAACTAAAATAAATAAAACCTAAACCTAAAATAAAATAAAATAAGCAAAATAAAATAAACCTAAACCTAAACTAAATAAATAAACTAAACCCTAAACCTTCCCCAAACCCTAACCAACTAAACCCTAACCCTAATCACTACTAAACTAAAACTAAACCCAAACTAAAATAAATAAATAAATAAATAAATCTAAAATAAAATAAAATAAAATAAACCTAAACCTAAACCTAAACCAAAAATAAATTAAAATAAAATAAAAATAAAACTAAACTAAAATAAAATAAACAAACTAAACTTAAATAAAAAACCTAAATAAAATAAAATTAAACCTAAAATAAAAATAAAATAAAGCTAAAATAAAATAAAACTAAATAAAACCTAAACCTAAAAAATAAACTTAAAACTTAAAATAAATAAAATAAAACCTAAACCTAAACTAAAAAAACACTAAATGTAATAAAATAAAATAAAATAAATTAAATTGGTAAACTAAAATAAATAAACAGAACCTAAACATAAATTAAACTAACCTAATCATAAACTAAATAAAATAAAATAAAATAAAATAAACATAAACTAAAAATAAACCTAAAAAAACTAAACTAAAAAATACCTAAAATCTAAATAAACCTAACACTAAAAATAAAGAAAAACTTAAACCTAAACAAAAAAATCTTATTTATTTATAAATAAAATAAAAATTAAAATTAAATAAAATAAAACTCAATTAAAATAAAAGCTAATCTAAATAAATAAACCTAAATAAAATATAAACTAAATGAAATAAAAATAACCTTAAATAAAAATAAAATTAAAATAAACTAAAATAACTAAAATAAACTAAACTCTTGGTTTTAATTTAAAAACCTAAAACTAAACCCTAAACTAAACCACAAAATAAACCAAAAAAAAATAACAAAAATAAACCTAAATCTAAACCACTACAAATAAATCTACCATATAAACACTAAACTAAATCCAAACCTAAATAAAACCTTATAATAAGATATATAAAAATACCTAAACCTAAATATAATAAAAAAAATAAAATAAAAAATTAAACCTACAAATAAAATAAAATAAAAAATAAAATAAAATTAAAATTAAATAAATACAAAGCTAAACTAAATTAAAAAAATAAAGTAAACTTAAAAATAAAAATTCTAAATAAAATAAACACTAATCAAAAAAACAAAATAAAATAAAATAAAAATTAAATAAAAACCTAAAATTAAAATAAACTTAAAAACTAAATTTAAACTAAAATAAATAAAAACTAAACCTAAACCTAAACAAAATAATATAAAATAAACAAAAAATAAACCTAAAACCTAATCCCAAAAAAAATAAAATAAAAACCTATATCTTAAATTAAAAATAAAACCTAACCCTAAAAAAATAAAAATAAAACTCATCTAAAAATAAACCTAAACATAAAAAATAAACTAAAATAAAAAAAAACTAAACTAAAATAAATAAACATAAATAAAATAAACTAAATAAAATAAAAAATAAACCTAAATAAAAAAAAAAATAAAATAAACTCATAAATAAATAAATAAACTAAAATAAACTAAACATCTTGGTTTACTTAATTTAAAAAAAACCTAAACCCTAAATCCTAAACCCCACCCTAACCCTAAACCCTAAACCTACCCTATACCCTAAATCCTAAACCCCTAAACCACAAACTCACCCTAAAAACCACATAAACCCTCCTAAACCCTAAAATCCTATCATAACCCTAAACCCTAAACCCCAAACCCTAAACCCTAAAACCTATAAAACCCTAAATCTTAAACCCTAAACCCAAAACTAACCCTAAACCCTAAATTAACCCTAAATCCTAAACCCTAAACTAACCCTAAACCCTAAGAATGTGTGAGCCTTAATGGCAAAAACATCACCTTCAGCTAGGCTCAGAGTAGATATGGCAATGGAGGGCAAGGCGAAGGCAGTGGTTATCTTTATGGAGGTGGGGGATCTGGTGGTGCTGGAGGATATAGAGGTGGTGGTCAGAGCAGTGGTGGTTATGGAGGTGGGAGGAGTGATAGAGGTTACAATTGTGGAGGTGGCAAAGGGAGAGATCGGGGATATGATGGTAGATCTACTACTCGAGGAGGGGGGTGGTTACGATGGGGCAGAAAGCGAAGAACGATCGATCTGATCTACTACTTAATGAACTATGTCTTTAAAGTAGAGACAATTCTACATCTAGGGATTTTGATTTGCTCTATGGCTGCTCATTTTTTTTCTATGTCCTTGCTTGTGTCTTAGAAAACTTGGGGTGCTACTTGATTGTTGAAATCAAAAAGAAGAAATGTTGAATATGAATTTGTTCTCTGTTAAAAAAATACATAAATCCTAAACTAAAAATTAAATCTTAAACCTAAAACCTAAACCCTAAACTCTAAGCACTAAATAAACCCTACACCCTAAACCCTAAATCCTAAACTAGCCCTAAACCTTAAACCTAAACTATAAACTAAAAAAAAGCTAAAAACCTAAACTAAATAAAACCTCGAAATAAAATAAATAAATAAATCCACACCAAAATAAAATAAAACAAAATAAATATAAAAACATAAACTAAAACTTAAACCTAAACCTAAACCAAAAAAGAAAATAAAATAAAAAAATAAAAATTAAACTAAAATAAAATAAATAAAAACCTAAACTAAACTATAAAATAAAAAATAAACCTAAAATAAAATTGAAATAAAATAAAAACTAAATAAAGTACTAAACCTTAAAATAAAACTTAAAATAAATAAAAAATAAAACTAAACCCTAAACTAAAAAAAAAACTAAATCAAAAATAAAAATAAAATAAATAAAAAAATTAAGCCTCAACCTAAACTAAAATAAACCAAACTAAAATAAACAAAACCTAAACCTAAACCTAAAATATACTAAACTTAAACCTAAACCTAAACTAAATAAAAATAATAATCTAAAAATAAACCTGCTCTAAACTAAATAATAAAACTTAAAATAAAAACCTAAAACCTAAACCTAAAATAATAAAATAAAACCTAAACTGAAAATAAAATAAAACCTAATCCTAAAAAAAAAAACTCAACTAAAATAAACCTAAACCTAAAATAAACTAAAACCTGAATAAATAAACCTAAATTAAATTAAACTAAATAAAATAAATAAAAAATAAATTGATTAAAAGACTATAAACATAAACCTGGGTTTGCTTAATTAAAAAAACCTAAACCTTAAATCCTACCCTAAACCCTAAAATCTTAAACCCTAAATCTGACCCTACACTAAACCCTAAATCTTGACTCCCAAACCCCAATCCACTACCATACCACCCTAAAACCCTACCACACCATAAACCTTAAACCCTAAACCAAAACCTAAATCCTAAATCACAAACCCTAAACCATAAACCCTAAACGGACCAAAATAAAAAAATTAAAAAATAAAAAAACAAAAAAATAAAATAAACCCACAAAAAAACAAACCTACAACCCAAAACATTAAACCCTAAATAGTATACCCTAAACCCTAAACTCTAAAGTAACTCTAAACCCTAAACTAACGCTAAACCCTAAACCCTAAAATAACCATCAACGAGAAGAATGGGCGAAACCTTGATAGTAGGAGCATCACCGTCAACTAGGTTATAGTACCTTATAATATGCTTTAAAATGTTTTAGTATATTAGGGTATTATGCCTTAAAGTATATATTAATATAAATCATAAAAATATTGATATAATAAATTAGATGATGAAATTTGTTAAATTTGAAGTGGGAATTAGGATGTAGTACCAAAGGTGTGCTACACCACTTGTAGTCTACAAAGTATGATTTTATCTTCAAAATAAATATTATTTGTTGTAGCATAGTATAACATCATATATCATAATATATGATTCTACAGATTTTAAATTATTTTAGTTTTTTATAATCATGCAATCGAGCCTACACTAGCATTATTTACAAAAATATTGATTTAGACTATAAAATGGTGGATTTTGGACAAATTGATAATAGTTAGAGCATGGCATCATAATATATTATTTCAATTTAAAATATGTAAGTGATATGACTCAAATATATAGATTTTTATTATTTAGACTAATTTTATGATTTTTTATCTTAAGCAATCCCTTGTGATGTGATATGCAATATAATATAATAAAATATGTTATATTGTATTATAATATAGGATGCCATAACATAGTGTAGCATAATGCATTATAACATACTATTGTGTATTACTACTTATTGTTTAGCATATTTTAGTTTATTATAGTATGATGTAGTAGAGTTTGTACATGTATAATTCATAAAAATATAGATTTATACACTGAGATGATGAGATTTGGCCAAACTTAAGGTAAGCTTCAGGGAACATCATTAGGTTGACATAGTGTAGCATCATGCATTATAACAAACTATTGTGTATTACTACTTATTATTGAGCATGTTTTAGTTTATTATAGTATGATGTAGTAGAGTTTGTACAAGTATAATTCATAAAAATATTGATTTATACACTGAGATGATGGGATTTGGCCAAACTTAAGGTAAGCTTCAGGGAACATCATTAGGCTGTGCTATGGTGTGTCATTTAATCAAAAGAATGGAATTTTGCATCCAAAATAAATGTTCATTTTTCAACCAAATTTTATAAATTTTTTGCTTAAAGTGATTCATTCTAAAGTGTAATGTAAGATAATATATTATATGAAAGCATATTAAATTATAATGTACATGAAAATATAACTTCACATATATATGAATGCGGTGGCGTGTTACTAAATGTTATTGTACATTTTAGTATGTTTTACATTTTCATAATATATTGGGATAGTCTATCGTCGGTGTGCAACAATCAATTTGGAAACAAAGCATGTAGGCTTACAACTTTCCAAGCTAAACTGATCATCGAGATAGTCTATCATTGGAGGGATAGATACTATCTGACCTAGAGCGACTACTAAGGTGGTAGCCCCGAGGAAGGACTTGACCCAGACTTGAAGAAATCAGGAGGGAAGGAGCCACTAGGGTACTTGTCCTAAACCTTAAATATACTCAACCCAATCAGTGCATGAAGGCTAATCTAAGAAGAAAGCATAGCAGACTCACATCCTCTTAAACGAAGCTAACATGAGGTAGCTTACCAGCTACACAGTAAGGCCAACCAAACTAACAAGGCGCTCGTTGGTGTCCAGTGGCCAAGTAAGGAAGGGAAGTGTAGTAGAGTTACATCCTCTAAAGCAAGAAGACAACTGGGGGACACACTAGTAGGGTAGCATGTCAGCCTGACCTAGAGCAGCTACTAAGGGAGTGCCACTGGGGGCGTTATCTCAACTCAGAGCAGCCCGAGATATAAGATATGTGTTTATTTTATTTGTTTGTGAGTAGTTTGTCTTTTTTTTCTGTTGATGATGGATATGATGCTGCCCGAGTTCGTTACACCTACCCTAAATACATCATGGTGGATTCGCAAACAATAATACTTTCAACATGGAAGAGATCAAATTCAAAATGGAATTTTCATTATTGATAATTATTTTGAAACATGATTTATAACATCTCTTTAAGTAGAGCCCATTGATTAGAAGAATTGGGCACTCTCCCATATAATTAATATGATAAGATCCTCCTTGGTAGGCTTTCTCTATGGCAAAAGGACCTTCTCAAGTGGGTTCAAACTTGCCTCTCATCTTACGATAGGAAACAATTGGTCTACTTAGAACTAAAATAAGCTCTCCTACTTGAGTAGCCCTAGGATGTACCAACTTATTGTGAGTTTGAATCATTTTAACTTTGCACAACTTGAGGTTTTCGTTTGCCCGTGGGCATCTCTCCAAATTTTTGAGCTCTTCAAACTGTAACATGGCGTGTTGCTCTATTGTGATCTTGCTACACACAACTATCCTTAGTAATAGGAGTTGGACTTCTAATGGCAGAACGGCTTCAGACCCATACACTAAGGAGAAAGGATATATTGAGTTTGAGTTCTATATGCGATGCGGTAGGACAACAAGACTTCAACTAACTTCTCATGTCATTATCGCTTGTTATTATCGAGTGTCTTCTTTAGTATTTAGATGAGAGTTTTGTTAAAGGCTTCTACTAAGCTATTTGCCCTTGGGTAGTTGATAGTAGAATATCTCCAACCTATGGGGTGTCTTTGGGCAAAGTTGTTGATCTCAGTGCTCTTGGATGCAGTACCATTATTAGATATAATTCATTGTGGCACTCCAAACATATATACGATATGGTTCTTAAAAAACTAGAGCACATGCTAAGCTATGACTTTTCTGAGTGAAATCACCTTCACCCATTTGGAAAAGTAGTCAGTAGTAGCTAAGATGAGCCGATGACCCTTGGAAGAAGGAGGATCAATTGGACCCACTATGTTGGTACCCAAACACTTGAATGGTCATGAGACTAATGTAAGATGTAGAATGTTGGGTGGTTGGTGTAGGACTACACCGTGTATTTGACATTGGTGGCTTTGCCTAATCATATCCATGCAATCTTTGATCATCGACTGCTAGTAGTATCCTAATCTCTTGATCTTGGCTTTCATCTTTGGACCAGATTGGTTGGCTCCACATAATCTTGAGTGTACCTCGGTCATGATCTTACGAGCTTTGTGCTTGTCTAAACAACATAACCACATATGATCGAAAGACCCCGGTATAAGATACCATCCACAAGAGTGTAGGAAAGTGCTTTCTACTTCATCTGATGGGCTTGAGACTTCTCTTGAGGTAGTTTGCCTTTATTTACATAATCCATGAATGGTTTCCTCCAACCTAACTTTTCATCTTTCTTGGCAATGGCAACCTCAAGTACATTTTGATGAGTTCAATATTAATAAAGGATAAGACTTGTCTATTTTGGACCTTTATTGATATGGACTCATACTCAAGACATGCCAACTTCTTAGCAAGCTTGGGTAAAGCATATGCTATGATGTTCTCTCCTCGAGGAATATTATAAATGGTAACCTCTGGGATTTGGGCTAATAACTCCATGGCATACTTATGGTAGTGATGGACCTTCGACTTTATAACCTTAAAGGATCCAACGATTTGGTCGATAACTAGCTGAGAATCCCTGAAGATGTTGATGTTCTGGTTTCTTAGCGTAACAACTAACTCCAGATCGGCAATTAGAGTCTCATATTTGGCTTTATTATTGGCACAAGGATTGGACAGATGATTTGAGAATCTCATCACATCATGGAATGGAGTTAAGAGAACTGTTCCTACCCCTTCCTTTCCTGGAATAGTAGATTATGGTTCTTCTCCTCTTTGAGAGGAAGTTTCACCATCAAAGTACATCTCCCAACAGTGAATGCTAGTATCCCCTAAGTTCATGATTTATTCATTGGGGAGATCATTAATAAGTGGATCGTTAGCAGAAAGTGGGTGTACTACTAGGAAATATACTAGAGCTTGTCCTTTCACCGCACAGAGGGGTACGAAGATAATGTCAAACAGCGAGAGGATAATGAACCTCCATGCCAATGGTTTGAATAACATCAGTCGTGTCATGAGATACTAAAGTGGATTGATCTTAGAGATTAAGTTCACTTTATGAGAAAGCATGTAGTGTTATAGCTTTTGGGATTCAAAGATTAAAGCTAGGCAATACTTTTTAATGGGTGGATAATTAGCTTGAGTAGAGATTAGATGATGGCTGAGGTAGTAGAGTGTGTTTTCCTTTCCATCGTCATTGACTTAGGCCAATAAAACACCAAGGGAGTCATCTAACACAACAGTGTAAAGTATGAGCTACTTTCTCGGGATAGGGGCTGCTAGAATTGGTGGCGTCATGAAGTAATGCTTGATTTCTTTGAAGGCATGCTCACACTTGTCATTCTAGTTGAACTTGGCATCCTTTTTGATAAGTTCTAAGAATGGCTAAAATCTTCTTGATAGGTAGGATATAAAGCATCTTAGATATGCCAACTGCCCTTGGAATGATTTGAGTTGAGTTAATCTTTTAGGAGGTGGCATTTCTAATATCGCCTGGATCTTCTCCGGATGATTTCAATTCCCTAATGTCAGATAGTAAACCCAAGGAATTTCTTTGAAGCCTCTCTGAATGCACACTTCAGGGGGTTTAATTTAAGGTTAAATTATCTTAACTATTCAAAAACTACTCTCAAGTCAAAAAGATGGTTTTCCTTTTCTCTACTTTTGACCATGAGATCATCGACATAGCACTTGACTTGATGATGAATAAGTTCATTGAAGATTCAAGTCATAGCCCATTGGTATCTAGCATTGACATTTTTAAGGTTAAAAGGCATGACCTTATAGCAAAAGATTCTAATCGGGGTTCTAAAAGCAATGTTTCTTTCATCTTCAAGGGTCATCTCTATTTGGTTATATCTAGATGAGCCATCCATGAAAGAGACGATTGTATGAGATGAGGCAATGTACACCATCAACTCTGAGATTGGTAGTAGAAATTCATCTTTTGGACATGCCTTATTTAAATTCCTAAAATCAATGCATATGTGAATTTGGCCATTCCTTTTCTTAACTGGGATGATGTTGGCTAACCAGGTAGGGTATTTTTCTTCCTAAATGAAGCCAACATAGATTAGTTTATTTACTTTAGAAATGAACTATTATTTTAGATCTAATTGCATGTGTCTTGGAGTTTTCTTGATAGGGTTAGTAGGCTCTATTGCTAGTTTATGGACCACTGCATCAGGAGCCAATGTTGGCATCTCTTCATAACTCCATGCAAAGTAGCTCTTAAACTTAGTCAACAGCCTAACTAAGTCATTGGTTTCAATTCATTCAACAAAGAACTAATGTATATCAGTCATGGATCTTCTTCAGTTATTAAGTTGATTCCCTTGAGCTCGTTGATGGTTAACTTGATCACTTCTTTGAATTCTGATGGTGCATCTTGACTTCGAAATCATCTAGATTATCTGAAGTTTCTAAGCACAGCTCCTCATATGAGTTAATGTGATTTGAAAAGAACCTATCAAATTCCAAATGATTGGTGATGATTAAGCAGTAATCATCATCATTGATTCGACCCACAGTACTGAAACCTAGTCCTAATCTTGATTCAGAGCTTTTGCATTTGTTCTTCTATATTCTTTCGAAGTAGTCAGACTTGTGCTTTGACCAAGTATGTGGGATAAACCCATTCTTTGCTAAATTATGAACACAAGGCAAGTACCAATCGAAAGATAATTCTATGAAATCTTTATATGAATCATCCTCAAATTTTACATCAACTTCTTAACTCTACCATGATGCCCCCAGAAAGAACCTCTAAGTCTTCACACCCGTGGATAACTTAGGGGCTTTCCTAACAACCAAACCCTCAATTTTTTCAGAGGAAAGTGGGGTTAGAGCTAAGGTTCCCAACTGATGCCTAACTATTTCACATATAGACTTGGATACACTTATGCTTTGCTTTGGAGCTCAATTTTCATCGCTCCAAGTATCACCTCTAAGGGAATCTATTGAGAAGAGGCTGGTTGGTGTGCTATAAGACTCATCCTATAAACTAGATTTTAAGTCTATATGGATAGCAAGTGTACTCTTTTATTGTTGGGACATATCTTCTATTGGGTGGCCAATAATGAGGTTGTCCACCCACAGTGCGCCCTCAAGCATCTTCCTCTCACGGTGGAGGTCGGTCATCTACCATATGTTGAATAGAGTAACTATGGGTGGATTCTAATGTCGCTCCACTTCTCTATTTTCTCTTTTATTTTCTTTTTCAATTTCTCTTTTCTTTTATTTTATTTTTTATTTTCTCTTTCTATTTCTTATTCTTATTATTTTTCTATTTTTTAACTTTGGCCAAGTTTGTGAGAATAGACTTGTTAATTTTGAGGGTGGTAGCAAGCCACATTCTCATATATGCTAACCCTGTGAACTGTAAATCGCTTGAGATCTCCTTTGACACAGCAGACAATCTTACCTCTCACAAACTTCATACACTGATGTAGAGAGGATTGAACTATGTTGTTCACATGCATCCATTCTCTCCCAACAAAAGCGTTGAAAGATGTATCCGAGTTTATAATGTAAAAATTGGCTTCAGTCTTCTAATCATTTATCTCTAAGGGCAACACTATGAAACATAAGGCCTTTTGACCTCACTTTTAGAGTGTGGATTCAGTCTTCTCGTCTTAGACTTAGGAGTCTTCTAGACACTAAGACTTCCCTAGTCATAAGACACTTTTAGTAATTAGGTAAACACTTAACCTAAGCCTAAAAACTTAGAAGGGTTAACTATAGAATTAGGTTATGCCTTAGGGAATAGGATAATCCACCTACCCTACAACCCAAATCCAATCCATGTTCACCTTCTCAAAGAAAACCTCAAGTTCAATTCAAGCATCAAATTCAAATCCAAATCCAAATCCAAACCCAAATTCCAAAACCAAATGATTGATTCCCATGATCAAATCTTAACTTGAAACCTTTCCTAAGCCATATGACCTATCCCATGGACTTAGCCAAATCTTAATCCAAATAAATCCAAAATCAACTAATTTTCTTATAATAAATTTATATCTTCAATCATTTTCTTAAATATAAATCAAATCTATATTCAAATGATCAAAACTAAATCAAATTAAATTAAAACCATTCCTAAGCCATATTACCTATCCGATAGACTTAGCCACATCTTAATCCAAATCAAGTCAAACTCAATTGATTTTCTCGCAAATCAATCATATTTTCAATCATCTTCACAAATTTAAATGAAATATACATTCAAATCATCAAAACTAAATCAAACCAAATCAAAATCCAAACCTAAGCCACATGACCCAACTCTATGGACTTAGCCAAATTCCATTATTCCAAAATCCAGATTCAATTAATTTTCTCATGAATCAATCATACCTTTAATATTCATATATATAAATAAAATCTAAAATCATTAAGCCAAAGTAAAATCAACCCAAGTCAAACCTAACTTAACCCTTTTTACTTCAAATATTCAAATGAACAGAGACCCATTTGACCCAAGCCAATTGCAATTGAATTTATATATCAATCCCAAATCCATATATAAAGTTAACTAAATCAAACTCAACCCAAAATAAACCCAACTAAACCCAATTGGTCTACTTGACCCAAAGTGTCAAATTTGACCTGTTTTAGCCATGTTTTAATTCTATCAAAATTGTATTGAACCAAGCCCATCAAAACCTCCCATCATGATTGTTGATCACCCTAGGTTGATTAATTATCACAAATTGGGTCAAACCAAGTCAACTTGGTCATTTGACCAAGTCGACCTCGTTAATCATATGAACCCAAACTAGGAAAATTGGAGCCTAAGCCAAATCCCTTGAAACTAATGATTCATACCAAACCAACACCCAACCCAAGTCAATTTGGCCAATTTGGTCAAATTGGTCAACTTAACCCATTTCACCCAAATGAATTCAGATGAGCAAAATCAAATCTAAGCCAAACTAAACCACACAAATTGAACCAAAACATCCTTGAACTTTTGACCCTTGGATTTGGATTTATTAGTCAACTTGAACCCAATTTGACCTAAATGACTCAAATTGAGCCAAACCTAACCAAATCAACTCCAATTAACTTATAATTTGGGCTAACTCACTTTTGGCTAATTTCAAATTTTCCCAAATCAAATTCAATGCTAAAGATCATTCTACCCTTGGGTCAAGGGCCTCACATGTGACAAATCACCCATGTAAGTGGTCATTTCCTTTCTTTGGCCACATGATACTCTCCCAATGGTCCACCTAGGCACCTAGGACATTGCCCAACCTGACCCAAGGGGTGGCTGGGTTGGCCATGACCCATGGGAGGTGAAATCACCTCACCCTCCTCATTAGAGCATTTGAAACCCATAGAACACTCATGGTTCCTCATTGGAAACCACCTCCACACCTTCACCCAACCAAGTTGAGCCAACTCACCTCCTCCTTGCCACCCATGACACCCTGAGATGTTCAAAAGGTCACTAGAAGCCAAACTTGATCCCACCGTCTGATCAAGATGAAGGGGGGTATACACCCTCTCATTTCTACTCAAATACACATAAAATTCATTTCTTAGAGCCCTAGTTACCCAAGACAACTTTCTAGAGCCATTCCCTAAGCTCCCAAGCTCATTCCTCGATCGAAAAATGCCATTACCATCCATCCTAAAATAGGAAACTTCCATTTTTGACATAACTTACCCATTTTTCCATTAAACATAAATTAACTTTGCACACTCCTTCCCTAGGCCTCGTTGAGCAAGAACAAATCATCTACCAAGATTCGCGAGCACTGGAGGTGGGATTTGGATCAAAGCTGAGTTCCAAATCATTGGTTTATGGCCTTTCGAGGGATTAATCCAATTGCTTCTCAACAGGTCTTTGTCTCCACTAGATGAAGCTTCCTCAATCATTCGAGCCACCGGTGTTGAGCTCCGATGAGGTATTCTTCCAAAACTAATCCTTAAGAAAAAATGGGTTGGAGCTTTTTGACGAAAACTTGCATCTTCTATGATCTTGATCATTGGATCCCCCCTGATCGATGTCATGAAGGTGTGGGATCCTTTTGGAGTTGATCCAAGCTCGAGTAAGGTTGGATCAAGTGAGCAATGGAGGATGGACTCCATTCTCCCTCACTTGCGTGATGTTAGATCATGCACCATTTGTTACGCATGATCGAAATGAATAGTCATGATTAGATCCACTAGAACAAGCTAATTTAATCCTATTAAGCTATGGGATTAATGATAGCCATCTGATCTTAGAACGGATGGCAGACGAGAAAGCGCGTTCGCTACTGCCACGTATGCGCTGAGTCAGATAAGTTTTATATAGCCAATCCTGCAGCACCATGTGGAAAGTGCACCACATCAGCGCGCCACATGACGATAATAGGATTAGGCTTTAATTGGACTTAATTAATCATTTTTAATGGCTAAAATTTCTAAAATCATAAAAAATCATAGAGAAATCAAAATTATGCAAATAAATACTCATTTAAAAGGTATTTCATAGGAGAATTAATTAAAAATAATCTTAGCTAATTTTGAAAAGTAATTAAGGTTTAATTACAAAATGTATTAGCTTAATTACTTCTTAATTACTTGAGCAATTAATCCCAAAATTTGTGGGTTAATTTAATGGGATGACCTTTGACTACCATGATTTTCATGGGATTTATTGCTCACTTAATTAGGAAAATTGACTAATTAAACCTTAACTACTCTTTTAAGTTAATTAATTATTATTTAATCCCATGAACACTAATAAATTGGTTAATTAAATTTATTAATCATTGTTCAACTGTAAGTGAACTAAGGAATAGGGTTGGGACCCCTTTCCCTAAGTTCATTTCACCCTTTTTTAAAAATGAAATTAATTACAATTTAACTAATTAATTAAATCACTTAATCAAATTGAAATGATGATCACATCACACCTTAATTAATTAAATCATGGGGTAAATCCTTAGGTGTTTAATAACATAAAAAAGTTTAATGAAATTATGGTTAGTCCACATGTGTGGGAAAACAGTAAGAATAATTAATTAAGTCCTTTAATATAATTAACTATTAATCATGAGCCAATTTCATTAGGCCCCTTTTATTTCTTAGGATCATTGCAAGTTTATTTTCCAAGCATATCATGTTGGCTCTTAATTATTTAGATAATTACTTTAAGGTGACATAGGTAAGGGTAATTAATTCATCTAATTAAGGGTTCAACTTAATTAACCCATAAACTCAACTTAATTACATTTCCTTAAATTAAATCAAATCACTAATGTTGGAATGGGTTTAAAAAAATAAGTGATGATTTCTATTCTCCTGTTTAAATCAAATCAAATCCAAAATTTAATTAATAAAATAGCTTTGGTTTACTTTAAATAATCTTATTTAATTTGATTGTCCTTAAGAACTAGTTTGGTTGAATGAATCACATGCTTATATTTGGTTGTCCCCTTTCCAATCATGTTAAATTTGGTATGTCATTTAAATACATGCATCAATCTTTTCAAAATAAAGTAAAATAAAATGGATTTCCTTTATGTAAACTTGCATGTGTTGATTTAATTTAATATATGCATGGCTATTATCACTATTAAATCCAAATTAATTTTTCTTATAAATGAATAATAATATGTGTTATGATCCTAGTTATAAATACATAAGAAATGCATGTGCTTATAGCTTAAGTGTATTAATTTTGAATTCTCATTCCCCTATTCATGTGTTGATTTATATAAGACTGAATGGTAAGGGGTATATAGTCTAGAAATCCTAGGAACATGTGGAATTAGCTAGCCTCAAGGAGATCATTTGATTACCTCACTTCCCTAGTTTGTTACCTGGTTGACAAAATCAAAAAGAAGAAATGTTGAATCTAAATTTGTTCTCGGTAAAAAAAATACCATAAACCCTAAACCATTAATTAAAATATAAACCCTAAACCAAAAACCAAAATAAACCCTAAAACTAAACCCTAAAACCATAAACCCTAATCCAAAAAAGCTAAACCCTAAACCCTAAACCTAAACTACAAACCACAAACCCACTCTAAACCCAAACCCTAAACCCTATGCCAAAAAAATAAAAAAACAAACCCTAAACCTAAACCCCAAAACCTCAAACCCTAAACCATAAATCAAAATCTAAAATAAATAAAACCTAAAATAAAATATATGAAAACTTAAATAAAATTAAATAAAATAAATAAAATAAAATAAAAACTAAAACTAAAAAAAAGAAAATAAAATAATTAATAAAACTAAACTAAAATAAAATAAATAAAAACTAAACTAAACTAAAATATAAAAATCTAAATACAATAAAAACCAAACCTAAAATAAAAATAAAATAAACCTAAAATAAAATAAAATAAAGATTAAATTAAAACCTAAACATAAAAAATAAACCTAAAAATTAAACTTTAAACTAAATACAAAATAAAACCTAAACCCTAAACTTAAAAAAAACTTAAACCTAAGATAAAAAAAAAATAAACCTAACCCTAACCTAAAATAAACTAAACTAAAATAAATAAAACCTAAACCTAAACCTAAAATAAACTAAACCTCAACCTAAACCTAAACAAAATAAAATAAATAAAATTAAAAGCAAACCTAAACCTGAAGTAAAAAATAAAATCTAAAAATAAACCTAAAAAAAATGAACAACCTAAACATAATATAATTAAATAAAAATTTAAACCTATACCTAAAAATAAAAAATAAAACCTAACCCTAAAAAATAAGTTAAAAAATTAAACTAACCTAAATAAATGAACTTAAACCAAAACCTAAACATATAAAATAAACTAAAATAAAAAACCTAAACTAAAATAAATAAACCTAAAATAAATAAACTAAACTAAATAAAAATAAAAATATACCTAAATATAAAAAAAATAAAATAAACTAAATAAAAAATAAACTTAATAAACCTAAACCCTATGAGTTTACTTAATTAAAAAAATTTAAAAAATAAAAAAAATTAAAAAACTTTAACCCTAAACCCTAAACCACCACACCCTAAACCTAAACTACTAATACCCTATAAATATAACCCTAAACCCTAAATCTAAAGTCTACCAGACCTACCACAACCATAAATCATAAACCTAAACCCCCCTAAACTACTAAGCCACACCCCTGGACCTTTGCCCTTAACCCTCCACCCTAAACCCAATCCTGAGCTAAAACTCCCCTAAACCCCAAACCTTAAACTTAAACACCCTTACACTACTAACCTCCAAACAAAACCAAAATTGCCTGCCTTCACTAAACCATAAACCCTAAACCAAAGACCTAAAACCTAAACCTAATCTAAATAACATATAAAGTAAATAAAACTTTCTAAATAAAATAAAATATAAAATAAGATAAAATATAAGTTAAAACCTAAACTAAACTTATAAATAAAATAAATAAAAGATAAATAAAACCTAAACTTTAAAAACTAAAATAAACCTAAGAATAAAACCTAAATAAAATAAAACTTTGTAAAATAAAAATAAATAAACCTAAAATAAACCTAAAATAAATAAAATAAAACTAAATAAAACCAAACCATAAATTAAAAAACTTAAACCCAAACTAAAAAAAACTTAAACCTAAATATATAAAATAATAATAAATCAAACCTAAATAAATAACATAAACATAAACTCTAAACTAAACTACCCTAAACCTAAACCTAAACACCCCAAACTAAGCCATACACTAAACACACTAAATCATCTCTTAAACCCTAAACCTAAAACTACCCTACACCCTAAACCCTAAACCCTAAAAAGTTTAAAACATAAAAATAAAATAAATAAATAAATCTAAACCATAGTAAAAACATAAAAATAAAACTGAAAACATAAACTAAAACCTAAACCTAAACCTAAATCTAAAAATAAATTAAAATAAAAAACAAAACTAAACCAAAATAAAATAAATAAAAACCTAAAATAAATTAAAACAAAAAAACCTAAATAAAATAAAAACTAAATCTAAAATAAAAATAAAATAAACTTAAAATAAAATAAAATAAAAACTAACTAAAACATAAACCAAAATAATAAACCTAAAAATAAATAAAAAATAAAACCTAAACCCTAAACTAAATAAACCTAATCCTAAAATAAAATTAAAATAAGCCAAAACCTAAACTAAAATAAAATAAACTAAAATGAATAAAACATAAACATAAAATAAACTAAACCTAAACCTAAACTAAAATAAAATAATATAAACAAAACAAAATAAACATAAAATAATAAATAAAACCTAAAATAAACCTAAAATAAATACCTAAAACTTAAACTAACATAAAATAAAACATAAACTAAACTTGAAATAATAAACTAAACCTTAAATAAAATAAAACCAAAACTAAAATAAAAATTTAAAAACCCTAAGCCCAAACTCTAAATCCAATAGACGTAAACCCTAAACTTACAACCCTAAACCCTAAACCCCAAACCCTAAACCCTAAACCCTAAAACCCAAAAAAAAAACCTTAAACCCTAAGACCCTAAACCCTAAACCCTAAACCCTAAACCCTAAACCTTAAACCCTAAACCCTAAAGCCCAAACAATAAACCCTAAACCCTAAAAACCTAAAAACCTAAACCTAAACTAAATAAAGCCTAAAAATAAAATACTAAAAAAACCTAAAACTAAATAAAATAGGAAAATAAAATAAAAACCTAAATTATAACCTAAACCTAAACCTAAACATAAAAATAAAATAAAATAGAAAATAAAAACTAAACTCAAATAAAATAAACAAAAACCTAAACTAAACTAACAAAATAAAATAAACCTAAAAATAAAAATCCTAAATAAAATAAAAATTAAATATAAAATAAAAATAAAATAAACCTAAAATAAAAAAATAAAAACTAAATAAAAAACCTAAACCTAAAAATAAAAAGCTAAAAATAAATTAAAAAATAAAACCTAAACCCTAAATTAGAAGAAAAATTCTAAACCTAAAATAAGAAAAATAAAATAAACCTAAACCTAAACTAAACTAAACTAAGCTAAAATAAATTAAACCTAAACCTAAACCTAAATTAAACTAAACCTAAACCCAGAACTATGTAAAAACAATAAACTAAAAATTAACCTATACTTAAAATAAAAAATAAAACATAAAAATAAACCTAAAATGAAAACATAAAACTTAATACTAAAAGAATAAAATAAAAACCTAAACCTAAACCATAAACCCTAAAATCCTAAGTCATAAAACCTAAACCTAAACCCTAAAAACCTAAAAACTTAAAAATAAATTATATATAAAACCTAAACTTAAATAAATTTAAAAAAAATAAAATGAAATATAAACTAAACTAAAACATAATTCTAAACTTAAAAATAAAATAAAATAAACTAATAAAAATAAACTAAAATAAAATAAATAAAAACCTAAAATAAACTAAAAAATAAAATAAGCATAAAAATAAAAAACTAAATAAAATAAAACTTGAAGAACGACCGATCCGATCTACTGCTTATGGAACTGCGTCTTTACATTAGAGACAGTCCTAGTTATCTAGGTTTTTGATGTGCTCTATGCGTGCTCATTTGTTATCTATGTTGTCACTTGTGTCTTAGAAAACTCGGTGTGTTACTTGGTTGACGAAACCAAAATGAAGAAATGTTAAATCTAAATTTGTTCTCTTTTAAAAAGAATAAAACCTAAAATTCTAAACCCTAAACTAAAACCTAAACCCTAAACCTAAAAGCTAAACTTTAATCCCAAAACCCTAAACCCTAAACTAATGCTAAAAACCTAAACCTAAACAAACTAAAACATAAACCTAAACGTAAACCAAAACCTAAAAAGAAAAAAAAAACTAAACTAAAATAAAATTAATAAAAATCTAAACTAAACTAAAAGATAAAAAACCTAAATAAAACAAAAACTAAACTTAAAATTAAAATAAAATAAACCTAAGGTAAAATAAAAAAACTAAATAAAAACCTAAACATACAAAATAAACCTAAAACTTAACCCTAAAAATAAATAATAAATAAAACTTAAACCATAAACTAAAAAAAACCTAAACCTAAATAAACATCAAATAAACAAAATAAATAAACCTAAACCTAAGCTAAAATAAATAAAACATGTACCTAAAAATTAACCAAAACCTAAACCTAAACCTAAAAAAATATACTAATATACAAACCCTAAACTAAAAATAAATAAACTTAAAATAAGTAAACTCAATTAAATAAAAATAAAAAATAAACCTAAATAAAATAAAATAAAATAAATAAAAAATAAACTAAATGAACTAAATAAACCTAAATCAATTAATTTTCTTAATTAAAAAAAACTTTAAACCCTAAATTCTATACTATAAACCCTAAACCTACAACCCTAAACCCTAAACCATAAACCCAAAAAACCCTAAACCCTAAAAGCATAAACCCGAAAACCCTAAACCCTAAAGCTTAAACCCTAAACCACAAACCTTAAACCCTAAACATAAACCTAAAGTAATTAAATAAATTAAAAAATAAGACTAAACCACATAAGAAACCTAAATCCTAAGAATGGGCAGGATCTTGATGGTAGGAATATCATCATAAACTAGGCTCAATCTAGATATAGCAGTGGAGGCAAGGTGGAGGATACAATTATCATGATGGTGGTTGGGGATCTAGAGGTGGTGATGGATATGGAGGTGGTGGTCGAAGCAATGGTGATTATGGAGGCAGGAGGAGCGACGAAGGTTACAACTGTGGTGGCGGCGGTGGGAGACATCAGGGATATGATGGTGGATCCTGCTACTAGAGATGCCAGGGTGGTTCTGATGGGAACTGGACAAACTAAAGAATGGCCGATTCGATCTACTGATTATGGAATTATGTCATAACAATAGAGACAATTATAGTCATCTAGGATTTTTGATTTGCTCTATGTGTGCTCATTTTTTATCTATGTTGTTCCTTGTCTCTTAGAAAACTTGATGTGTTACTTGGTTGATAAAATCAAAAAGAAGAAATGTTGAATCTGAATTTATTCTCTATTTAAAAAAACTAAAAAACCAAAACCCTAAATTAAAACTTGAACCCTTCCCTAAACCCTAAACCCTAAAACCCCTAAACCCTAAATCGTAAAAACCCTAAGCCATAAACCCTAAAGCCTAAAAATCCTAAACCCTAAACCCTAAACATTAAACCCTAAAACCCTAAACCCTAAACCCTAAACCCTAAACCCTAAACCCTAAAACCTAAACCCTAAACCTTAAACCCTAAACATTAAACTTTAAATAAAAAAAACTTAATATAATAAATAAACATAAGCTTACCAATTTATTTAATTTAAAAAAAACCTTAAACCATAAATTTTAAACTCTAAACCTACAACACTGAACCTACAACCTGGCTTAATTACATTTGGATTGAAAACAAACTTGAGAACTAAATTTTGATTTCTATTTTTGTCAAGCTTTGCAACATCATTATCTTTTCTAATAAACTGGATCAAATCCTTTTCAAGATCTCTTATAATGGTGATTTCATTCTTAAAGGGGTTTGGGATTTAATTAGAAATAAATAGAACACCTCAAATGTTTCATTAAACTTTGGAATAATATCATTCCCATTTCTTATTCCATTTTAACTTGGAGAATTTTTAATAACTTCATCCTTGCCGATCTTGTAGCTTAAAGGGTTTTACTTACCTTTAACCGCTATTGTTGCTTTCATATTGAAAATGTTAATCATGTTTTTTGTTAATGTTGCTATTACTTCCAAACTTTGGATATGGTATGATGATTTATTTAACACTAACTATTTTCATGGCTCTAAAAACCCTAAACCCTAAACCCTAAACCCTAAAAACCCTAAACCTTAATCCATAACCCTAAACCCTAAACCTTAAAAGCATAAACCCTAAAACCATAAACCTTAAACCCCATACCCTAAACTTAAACCTAAAGTAACCAAATAAATTAAAAAAAACCTAAACCCTAAAACCTAATAAACCTTAACTTAAACTTAAACCCTAAACCCTAAACCCTAAACCCTAAACCTTAAAACCCTAAACCCTAAATCCTAAAACTTAAAAGCTAAATCATAAACCCCTAAACCCCAAACCCTAAACCCTAAACCCAAAACCCTAAACTAACCATAAGCCCTAAACCCTAAACCCTAAACCCTAAAAACATTAAAACCTTAAAACCAAAACCTATACTAAATAAAACTTAAAAATAAAATAAATAAATTAACCAAAACCAAAATAAAATAAAATAGAAACATAAAATAAAACCTAAACTTAAACCTAAACCTAAACCTAAACCTAAAAAGAAAATAAAATAAAATATTAAAACTAAACTAAAATAAAATAAATAAAAACTTAAACTAAATTAAAAAAATAAAAACCTAAATAAAATAAAAAAACTAAACTTAAAATAAAAATAAAATAAACCTAAAATAAAATAAAATAAAAACTAAAGAACAACCTAAACCTAAAAAAATAAACCAAAAATAAAACATAAAAATAAATAAAAAATAAAACCTAAACCCTAAACTAAAATATAAAAAAACATAAACCTAAAATAAAAATAAAATAAACCTAAACCTAAACTAAAATAAATAAAACCTAAACCTAAACCTAAACCTAAAATAACCTTAAACTAAATAAAATAAAATAAACTAAAAATAAACCATAATCTAAATGAAAAAATAAAACTTAAAAAAGTAAAATAGAAACCTAAACCTAAACTTGAAAAGAAAAAATCAAACCTAAACCTATAAAAAGAAAAAATAAAACTCAACTAAAAAATAAACCTAAACATAAAAAAACATAAAAAAAAAAAACCTATGCTAAAATAAATAAAATTAAAATAAATAAACTAAACTAAATAAAAATTTAAAATAAAGTAAACTAAAATAAATAAAAATTAAGCTAAATATACTAAATAAACATAAACCTATAAATTTACTTAATTAAACAAAAAGAAATTTTAAACTCTAAATCCTAAACCCTAAACCCTAAACCTACAACCCTAAACCCTAAACTCTAAACCATAAACACTAACCCTAAACCCTAAGCCCTAAACCTTGAAAGCATAAACCCTAAAACCCTAAAAACTAAACCTTAAACCCAAACCCTAAACCCTAAACCCTAAACCCTAAACACAAACCCTAAACCTCAAACCCTAAACCCCAAACCCAAAATGTAAACCTAAATTAACTAAATAAATTTAAAAATAAACCTAAACCCAAAGACTTATAAACTTAAACATAAACCAAAACCCTAAGAATGGGCAGAACCTTGACGGAAGGAACATCACCTTCAACCAGGCTCAATCTAGATCTGGCTGTAAAGGTGAAGGAGGAGGCAACAGTTATCCTAGGGGTGGTGAGGGAACTGGAGGTGTTGATCGACATGGAGGTGGTGGTTGGAGCAGGGTGGTGTGAGGAGAGCGATGGAGGTGCCCATGGTAGTGGCAGAGAGAGAGAACCGAGATATGATGGTGGATCCCCCTACTCGAGAGGCTGGGGTGATTTATATGGGAACTAGAGAAACCAAGAACAGATCCAATGCGCTTATGGAACTATGTCTTTACAACAAAGGCAGTTCTAGTTATCTAAGGTTTTTGATTTGCTCTATATGTGCTCACTTGTTATCTATTTCATCACTTGTGTCTTAGAAAATATTGTGAGTTACTTGGTTGATGAAATTGAAAAGAAGAAATGTTGAATCTGAATTTATTCTATGTTAAACAAAAACCCTAAACCTAAATTAAAACTTGAACCATAAACCTAAAATATAAACTATAAATCATAAATCTTAAAAAACCTAAACCCTAAGTCCTAAACCTTAAACCCTAAACACCTAAAAACCTAAACCTAAACTAAATAAAACCTAAAATTAAAATAAATAAATAAAACCTAATCCTAAATAAATAAAATAATAAAATAAAATAAAAACCTATAGTAAAACCTAAACCTAAACTTAAACCTAATAATAAAATAAAATAAAAAATTAAAATTAAAATAAAATAAATAAAAGCCTAAACTAAAATAAAAAATAAAATAAACCTAAAAATAATAAATCTAAATAAAATAAATACTAAACATAAAATAAAAATAAAATAAAATAAACCTAAAGTAAACTAAAATAAAAACTGAATAAAAACCTAAAATAAAGCTAAAAATAAAACTTAAAATTAAATAAAAAATAAAACCTAAATCTTAAACTAAAAGAAATGTAAACCTAAATTATATAAAATAAAATAAACCTAAACCTAAACTAAAATAAATAAAACCTAAAATAAACTAAACATAAACTCTAAACTAAATAAAATAAAATAAACTAAAAATAAACCTAAACATAAACTAAAACAAAAAAAATTAAAATAAAACCTATAACCTAAACAAAAAAAAAATAAAATAAAACCTAAACCTAAACCTAAAATTAAAATAAAACCATAACCTAAAACTAAAAAAAAAGAAAACTAAAAATATAAACCTAAACCAAACCTAAAATTAAACTAAAATACATAAACCAAAAAATAAATAAACTAAAAAAAATAAATAAAATAAAAAAATATATAAAACTAAAATAAATAAAAAATATACTAAATAAACCTAAACCTATTGCTTTACTTAATTTAAAAAAAATACTCTCTAAACCCTAAGCCCTAAACCCTAAACCCTAAATCTTAAACCCTAAACTCTAAATCCTAAAATTAACCCTAAACCCTAAAAAACCCTAAACCCTAAACTAACCTTAAACCTTAAACACTAAACTCTAAACCCTAAACCCTAAATCCTAAAACCTAAACCCTAAACCTAAACCCTAAACTCAAACCCTAACCTTAAACCCTAAACCCTAAACCCAAAACCCTAAACCATAAAATCCTAAAACCCTAAACCCTATATCATAAACTAACCTAAACACTAAACCCTAAACCCTAAGAACCTTAAGGTCTAAACCCTATACCTTAAACCCTAAACCCAAAACCTTAAGCTAACCCTAAACACCAAACCCTAAACCCTAAACTCTAAACCTAAACCATAAACTTAACTCTAAACCCTAAACTTGAAAACCTTAAAACCTAAAACCCTAAACCCTAAACCCTTAACCATAAAGCCTGAACCCTAAAAACCTAAAAACCTAAACCTAAACTAAATAAAACTAAAAAATAAAATAAATAAAAAAACCTAAAGCTAAATAAAATAAAAAAATAAAATATAATAAAAACTTAAACCTAAAAAGTAATTAAATTAAAAAATTAAAATAAAATAAATAAAATATATAAAAATATAAATTAACTAAAAAAATAAAATAAACTTATGAATAAAAAACTAATTAAAATAAAAACTAAACAAAAAATAAAAATAAAATAGAGTTAAAATAAAATAACATAAAAGCTAAAAAAAACCAAACTTAAAAAATAAACCTAAAAATAAACAAAAAATAAAACCTAAACCATAAACTAAAGAAAAAACCTAAACCTAATACAAAAATAAAACAAACAAAATAAAATAAACCTAAACTAAAATAATCTAAACTAAAATAAATAAAACTAAAACTAAACCTAAAAAAATTAAGCGTCAACCTAAACCTAAACTAAACAAAATAAAATAAACTAAAAATAAAGCAAAACCTAAACTAAAAAAATTAAACCTCAAAATAAACCAAAAATAAAAACTTAAAACCTAAACATAAAAAATTAAAATAAAAACTTAAACCTAAACCCAAAATAAAAATTGAACCTAAACATAAAAAATAAAATAAAAAAAATTCAACTAGGAAATAAACCTAAACTTTAAAAAAAAAGTAAAATAAAAAACTTAAACTAAAATAAAAAAATCTAAAATAAAAAAAACCAAACTAAATAAAAAAAATAAAAGAAATTCAAATAAATAAACTAAATAAACTAAATAAATCTAGACCTATCAGTTTACTTAATTTTTTTTTCTTTATAAAAAACCATAATCCCTAAATTTTTAACCCTAAACCCTTAAAACCAACCCTAAACCTTAAAACTACAACACTAAACATACAACCTAAAACCCTAAACCTTAAACCCTAAACATTAACCCTGACCCTAAACCCTAAACCTTATCCCTAACACTAAACCTAAACCCTAATAAAGAACTAACATAATAATAACTAATAAACATAAACCCTAAACATAACTAATAAAACTAAACCCAATAACTAAACTAATAATAATAAAACTAGCTAATGCTAAAACTAATAACTAAAATAAACTAAACTAACTAAATAAATAAATAAATAACTAATAATATCTAACTAGCTAATAACTAAAACTAATAACTAAACTAAACTAATAAACTAACTATACCTAATAATAAACTAACAAAATAATAATAACTAAAACTAATAATAAAACTAAAAAAACTAATAAAATAAAACTAAATAATTAATAACAAATAACACTAAACTAATAATAAACTAAACTAAATAAAACTAATAAATAAACTAATAATAAAAAAAACTAACCTAAAAATAAACTAAATAATAAATAAAACCTAAATAAATAAACTAATCAAAATAATAATAAACAAACTTAATAAACTAACTAATAATAATAAGCTAATAAAACTAACTAAACTAATAAACTAACAATTAATAATAATAAAAAATAAACTAAACTAAAAACTAATAATAACTAAAAAACATTGTATAATAATAAAACCTAATAACCTAAAAACTACCTAAACAAAACTAAAATTAATAATAAACTAAATAATAAATAAATAAAACTAAACAAACTAAACAAGAAACTAACTAAATTAATAAATAATAATAAACTAAATAAAACTAACCAATAATAACTAATTAATAATAATATACTAATAATAAACTAACTAAATAAATAACTAATAACTAAACTAACTAAAACTAGTAAACTAATAATAATAATAACTAAAAATAATAATAAAACTAAATAAACTAAACATCAAACCCTTAACCTAAAATAATAAAATTAATAATAATAAAACTAGAAATAACAAACTAGACTAAACTAAAATAATTAATAACTAAACTAATAAAATTAATAATAATAACTAAACCATAACTAAAAACTAATTAACTAATAATAAAACTAAACTAAAACTAACTAATAATTAACTAATAAAACCTAATAAACATAAAACCAAATAAAACTAAAAAAACATAATAAACAAGAAAAATTAAAACTAATAATAAACTCAATAAAACTAATAAAACTAGAACTAATAACCTAAAATGAATAACTTATAAACTAACTAACTTAAAAAACTAACTAATAAAACTAAACTAATTAATAAATTAACCTAAACCCTAATAAATAATAAACACTAAAACTAACTAATAAACTAATTATAATAACTAATAATAAATAACTAAATATCTAACTAAAACTAAACCTTAAACCTAAACTAATAAACCATAAAACTAACTAATAAATAAACATAAGAATAACTAAACCTTATAAATTAACTAATAACTAATAAAAAACTAATAATAAAACACCTAACTAGAAAATTAATAATAACGAACTAATTATAAACTAATAAATTAATAACTAAATAAAACAAAACTAACTAAATAACTAAATGAATAAACCTAATAAATAAACTAATAATAATAATAAAATTAACTAACAAGAACTAAATAAATAAAAACTAATAATAATAATTAATAACTAACTAACTAAAGTAATAAACTAATAATAATAAAACTAATAATTAACTAATTAATAAATAACTAAATAACTATACCGTAAACCCTAACTAAATAAATAAACTAAATAATAATAATAAAATTCATAATAATAAACAATAGTTAATAATAATAATAATAATAATCATAATAAATTATGAAAAAAACTAATCCAAAATAAAAGTAATAAAAAGCCAACTAACTAAACTAATAATAATAATAAATAATAAATAACAAGAAATAACTAATAAAAAACTAAACCTTAAACTAAACTAAAAAAATTAATAGTAATAAACTTATAAACCTAAACCAATAACTAAACTAATAAACTAATAAATAAACTAACAAAACTAAACTAATAAAACTAAACCATTAACTAAAACTAACTAAAACTTAAAAAATATTAAAACCATAAACTAATAATAATAACTAACTACACTAAATAACTAACTAACTAACTAATAAAGTAATAAACTAACTAAATAAACTAAACTAATTAATAAATAAACCTAAACTCTAATAAATAATAAACATTAAAACTAAACTAATAAATTAATAATAATAACAAATAATAAATAACTACATAACTAACTAAAACTAAACCCTAAAACTAAACTAATAATTAATAAAAAACTAACTAATAAATAAACATAAAAATAACTAAACCAAATAAACTAATTGATAACTAATTATTAACTAATAATAAAACACCTAACTAAAAAAATTAATTATAACTAAATAATAATAAGCTAATAAAATAATAACTAAGTAAAATAAAACTAAATAAATAAATAAGCTAAATAACTAAACTAATAAACATAATAAATAAACTAATAATAATAATAAAACTAACTAACATTAACTAAACTAATAACAACAAGTAATAGTAATAATAATAACTAATAACTAACTAACTAAAGTAATAAACTAATAATAATAAAACTAATAATAAACTAACTAATAAATAATTAAATAACTAAACCCTAAACCCTAACTAAATAAATAAACAAATAATAAAAATAAAACTTATGATACTAAACATAAACTAATAATAATAATAAACTTAAAAAAACTAATCTAAAACAAAACTAATAATAAACGAACTAACTAAACAAATAATAATAATAATAAACAATAAATAACTAATAATCCCTAATAAAAAACTAAACCATAAACTAATCTAAAAAACTAATAATAATAAACTAATAAACCTAAACCCATAACAAAACTAATAAAATGAATAAACTAAACTAATAAACTAATAAATAAATTAACAAAACTAAATTAATAAAACTAAACCATTAACTAAAATTAACTAAAACCTAAATAATAATAAAACCATAAACTAATAATAATAACTAACTAAACTAAATAAATAATTAATTAACTAATAATAACTAAACTAACTAATAATAATTAATAAATAAACTAAAATAAACTAAACCCCAATAAACAAACTAACTAAATAAACTAATAAAATAAACCTAAACTTCGCACCCCCCCACCTAAACTAACCTAAAATAATAATAACTAAAACTAAAACTAATAAAACTAAACTAATAACCTAACTAAAACTAAACTAACTAAACTAAACATAATACTAATAATAAATTAATAATAACCTAAAACTAATAAAATCTAATAATAACTAATAAAAACTAAACCTAAAACCTAAACCCTAAAACTAAACTAAACCCTCTTATTGAGAGATTTTGAGATCGCTCACATTCTTGGTGAGTTTTTGAGTGCTTTCTCTCTTGGTTTCCATATAAATTGTCAGCTTTGGGCTGAGCTCAACATGTTCTTGTCATGACGATGTGACTCATGATGCTAACACCATTTCTTCCAATCAATTGGATATTATTTTTCTTTCTCTTATGTCTACTTTAGATAATGGGAAAGAGATAATTTCTTTGCCTTCTTTGATTGAGAATGGTGGTGAAAAGAATCTTCTTATTTATGATATTTTAACTTATGGTCATAACAATCTTGTTAATATTGATCCTTCTTTAAGAAATAAGATTTAGAGACCTGTGACAAATCTCTCATTGTGAATAGTTCTATTTTAGTTCAAAATGTTAGTTTTTCTATGGCTGGTAATTCTATTCAGAATTTTGGTAATATGCTATATGTTTCTAAGGGATTTGAATCTTATTTTAATCCTTTACATGAAGATTGTACTGAAAATCTAGATTATGCTTCTCTTGCTTCTTTTATGAATGAAGATAGGGAGGACATTCTTCAGATTTTGTTGGAAAGTGAAAATATAGATAATTGTCTTCTTAATAAAGATGTTTTTGCTTCTTCTTTCACTTCTGATTCTGAAATGCATACTATTTCTGATTTTCCTTTGTCTAATGTTGTGGATGATTCTGAATGGTCTTCTTTGAAATTAATAGCTTATGTTAATCCCATGCCTTTTAGAACAATACTGATTCATTTTTGGATGGAGATTTTTTAGAGGAAGGGCATGGTTATAAAACTATTTATGAAGAAAAAAAGTGTTCACATTTATGCCCCTCCTCACTTGTTGAGGGTTACTCATTCCAAAGCTTCTTGGAAATAATCTCTCCTATCCTTGGGAGGTTTTTGCTTTTGGCTAGTTTTTTCTTTGTTGGTTGAGCTTTTGTTGTGTGTTTTCTTGCTAGCTGGAGTATTTGCTTCTTGGCTAATTTTCCTCCTTCTAGGTTGGTGTTTAGCTTCTTTGTTGGTTTTTTTTTGGTGCCCCTGAAACTAAACTAAATAAAACCTTAAAATAAAATAAATATAAATACCTAAACCTAAATAAAATAAAATAAAACCTAAACCTAAACCAAAAAATAAAATAAAATAAAATAAAAACTAAACTAAAATAAAATAAATAAAAACCTAAAATAAATTAAAAAATAAAATAAACCTAAAAATTTAAAACATAAATAAGATAAAAACTAAATGTAAGATAAAAATAAAATAAACCTAAGATAAAATAAAATAAAACTAAATAAAACCTAAACCTAAAAAAAAATAAACCTAAAAATAAACCTAAAAAAATAAACCTAAACCTAAAATAAAAAAATAAAAAAATCTAAACCTAAACTAAAATAAATAAAACCTAAATCAAAGCCTAAAATAAATTAAATCTAATAAACTAAATAAAATAAAATAAAATAAAATAAACTAAACCTAAACTAAAAAAATAAAACCAAAAATAAATCTAAAATAAAAACCTAAAACCTTAACCTAAACATAAAAATAAAAAATAAAACCTAAAAAATAAAATAAAAATAAAACTAAACTAAAAAATAAACATAAACTAAAACCTAAAAAAATACCAAAAATAAAAACTTAAACTAAAATAAATAAACCTAAAATAAATATTCTAAACTAAATATAAATAAAAAATAAAACTAAATAAAAATAAAAAATAAACTAAATAAACCTAAACCTATTGGTTTACTTAATTTTAAAAAAAACCCTAAACCCTAAACCTATAACCCTAAATCCTAAACCACCATAAACCATAAAACCCTAAACCCTTCACCTTAAAACCTTAAACACTAAACCCTAAACCCTAAACCCTAAACTAAATAAAACCTAAAGGTAAAATAAATAAATAAACCTAAATCTAAAAAAATAAAAAAATAAAATCAAATAAAAACCTTCAATTAAACCTAAACCAAAACATAAAAATAAAATAAATAAATAATAAAAACTAAAATAAAATAAATCTAAAAAAATAAATCTAAAAAAAAACTTAAATAAAATAAAAAATAAAAGAAACCTAAAATAAAATAATATAAAAATAAAATAAAACCTAAACCTACGGTTACGTGTTGCTAAATAAAATAAATAAAAAATAAAACCTAAACCCTATGCTAAAAATACCCTAAACCTAAAATAAATAAAATAAAATAAACCTAAATCAAAACTAAAATAAATAAAACCTAAACTAAAATAAAATAAAATAAACTAAAAATAAACCTAAGACAAAACTAAAAAATAAAACCTAAAAATAAATCTAAAATAAAAACCTAACATCGAAACCTAAAAAATTAAAATAAAAAATAGAATCTAAACCTAAAAAATAAGCATAAACCTAAGCCGAATCCTAAAAAAAAACTAAAATAAAAGCATAAACTAAAATAAATAAACCCAAAATAAATAAACAAAACTAAATAAAAAAAATAAACTTAAGTAAAAATAAAAAATAAAAAAAACTAAAATGAATAAAAAATAAACTATATAAACTAATTAAACCTAAACCTACTGGTTTACTTAGTTTAAAAAAATCTTTAAACCCTAAATCCTAAACCATAAACCCTAAACCTACAACTCCAAACCTACTACCCTAAACCCTAAACCCTAAACTAACCCTAAACCCTAACCCTAATCCTAAACACCCTAAACCCTAAACCCTAAACCCTAAACCCTAAAACCCTAAACTAACCCTAAACCCTAAAGCCTAAACTAGCACTAAGCCCTGAACTAACCTTAAACCCTAAATCATAAACAATAAGACATAAACCCTCAAAACCCTAAACCCTATAGCCTAAACACTAAATCCTAAATAGTAAAACCCTAAACCCTAAACCCTAAACCCTAAAAACCTAATAACCTAAACTAAATAATACCTAATAATAAAATTAATAAATAAACTTAAACCAAATAAAATAAAATAAATAAAATAAAATAAAAACCTAAACTAAAACCTAAACCAAAAAATAAAATAAAATAAAAATAAAATAAAATAAAATAAATAAAAACCTAACCTAAGAATAAAAAACCTAAATATAATAAAAAGTGGATGTAAAATAAGAAAAAAATAAACCTAAAATAAAATAAAATAAAAACTAAATAAAATTTACTAAAATAAATCTAAAAAAAACCTAAAATAGATAAAAAAATAAACCCAATGCCCTAACTAAAAAAAACCTAAACCTAAAATGAAAATAAAATAAACAAATTTAAATAAACTTAAACCTAAACTAAAATAAACTAAACTAAAATAAATGAAACATAAACCAGAACCTTAAATAAACTAAGCCTAAACCTAATCCAAAATAATATAAATTAAAAATAAACCCAAACCTAATTAAAAAATAAAACCTAAAAAAACTAAAATAAAAACCTAAAACCTAAACCTAAAAAAATAAAATGAAAACTTAAACCTAAACCTAAAAAAAATAAACCTAAACTTAAAAATTAAAATAAAAATAAAACTCAACTAAATATAAACTTGAACTTAAAAAATAAACTAAAATAAAAATCCTAAACTAAAATAAATAAACCTAAAATAAATAAACTAAACTAAATAAAAACAAAAAATAAAGCTAAATAAAAATAAAAAATAAAATAAACTCAAATAAAAAAAAAATAAATAAACTAAACTAAATAAAGCTAAACCTGCTAGTTTACTTCATTTTTTTTATAAATATTCTAAACCCCAAATCCTGAACCCAAAACCCTTAACCTTCAATCCTAAACCCTAAAACTAACCCTAAACCCTAAACCTAAAACCTACCTATAAAACCCTAAACCCTAAACCCTAAACATTAAACACTAAACTCTAAACCCTAAACTCTAAACTCTAAACCCTAAACCTTAAACCCTAAAATCATAAACCGTAAACCCTAAACCCTAAACCATGAACCCTAAACCCTAAACCCTCAATTGGTAAACCCTAAATGATAAACCATAAACCCTAAACCTTAAACATTAAAACCTAAACCCTAAACCCTAAACCCTAAACCCTAAACTCTAAACCATAATCCTTAAACCCTAAAACCATAAACCAAAAACCCTAAACCATAAACCCTAAAATGTTTAACCATAAGCCCTAAACCCAAAAACCGTAAACCCTAAATGATAAATCCTAAACCCTAAACCCTAAACTAAAACTAAACCTAAAACCTTAAGTAATCCTTAAACCCTAAGAACAGGCAGAACCTTGATGGCAAGATCATCACCATCAACTAGGTTCAGTCTATATTTAGAGGTGGAGGCGAAGGCGGATGTTGTGATTATCATAGTGGTGGTGGGGGATTTGGGGGTGCTGGTAGATATGGAGGTGGTGGTCAGAGAAGTGGTGGTTATGGAGGTGGGAGGAGCGACAGAGGTTACACCCATGGTGGTGGCGGAGGGAGAGACCTGGGATATGATGGCGGATCCTACTACTCAGAGGCGAGGGTAATTTTGATGGGAAATGGAGAAACTAAAGAACCATCAATCTGATCTGTTGCTTATGGAACTATGTCTTTAGGGTAGAGATAGTTCTACTTATCTAGGGTTCTTAATTTTCTCTATGGGTGGTCATTTTTGATCTATGTCATTTCTTGGGTCTTAGAAAACTTGGGGTTCTACTTGGTTCATGAAATTGAAAAGAAGAAATGTTGAGTCTGAATTTGCTCTCTATTAAAAAAAACCATAAACCCTTAACCCTAAACTAAAACTTAAACCTTAAACCTAAATCTTAAACCCTAAACCCTAAACCTTAAACTCTAAACCCCAAACCTCAAACCCTAAACCCTAAAAAGCTAAAAACCTAAACCTAAACTAAATAAAACCTAAAATAAAATAAATAAATAAAATCTAAACCAAAATAAAATAAAATAAAAACATAAACTAAAACTTAAACCTAAACGTAAACCTAAAAAAAAATATAAAAAATAATAACTAAAATAAAATAAAATAAATGAAAATCTAAACTAAACTAAATAATAATAAACCTAAATAAAATAAAAATTAAACCTAAAATAAAAATAACATAAAATAAAACTAAATAAAAACCTAAACCTAAAAAATAAACCAAAAAATAAAACTGATAAATAATAAAATAAAACCTAAACCCTAAACTAAAAAAACTTAAACCTAAAATCAAAATAAAATAAACAAACTAAAATAAACCTAACCCAAAATAAAAATAGATAAATCCTAAACCTAAACCTAAACCTAACATAAGAAAATAAAATAAAATAAAAATAAACCTAAACCTAAACTAAAAAATAAAACCTAAAAACTATCCTAAAATAAAAACCTAAAACCTAAACCTAAAAAAATAAAATAAAAAGCTAAATCTAAACAAAAAATAAAAAATAAAACCTAAACCTAAAAAAATAAAATAAAAATAAAACTCAACTAAAAAATAAATCTAAACCTAAAAAATAAACTAAAATGAAAGACCTTAACTAAAATAAGTAATCATAAAATTAATAAACTAAATAAAAGTAAAATAATAAAATAAATTAAATAAACTAAATAAACTTAAACTTACCAGTTTACATGACTTTTAACAAAACCCTAAACCTAAATCATAAACCCTAAACCCTGAACCCTAAAACTAACCCTAAAACCTATAACCCTAAACCTACAACCCTAAATCTATAACCCTAAAACCCTAAACAATAAAACTCTAAACCTTAAACCCTAAAACCCTAAATCCTAAATCATAAACCCTAAACCCTAAGTTAACCCTGAACCCTAAACTAACACTAAACCCTAAGAGTGGGCAGAACCTTGACGGCAAGAAAATCACCATAAACCAGGCTTAGTCTACATCTAGCAGAAGAGGTGAAGGCGGAGGCGGTGGTTATTGTAGTGGTGGTTATGGATGTAGGAGGAGCGACAGAGGTTATAGCCGTGGTGGTGGCAGAGGGAGAGATCAGGGATATGATGGTAGATCTCGTTACTCAAGAGGCGGGGGTGGTTCTAATGGGAACTAGAGAAACTAGAGAATGATTGATTTGATCTGCTGCTTATGGAATTGTGTCATTATAAAAGAGATGATTCTACATATCTAGGGTTTTTGATTTGCTCTATGGGTGCTCATTTTTTATCTATATCATCACTTGTGTCTTGCAAAAGTTGGGTGCTACTTGGTTGATGAAATCAAAAAGTAGAAATGCTTAATCTGAATTTATCCTCTATTAAAAAATTAAACTTTAAACCTTAAACCCTAAAGCCTAAGAATGGGAAGAACCATAATGATAAGAACATCACCGTCAGCTAAGGGCAATCTAGAGCTGACAGTGGAGGTGAAGGTGGAGGCAACTGTTATCACAACAGTGGTGGGGGATTTGGAGGTGCTAGTGGATATGGATGTGGTCGTTGGAACAGTTATGGTTATAGATGCGGGAGGAGCGACGGAGGTTACAACTGTGATGGTGGCAGAGGGAGAGATCGGGGATATGATGGCAGATCCTACTTCTCGAGAGGCGGGGGTGGTTTTGATAGAAACTAGAGAAACTGAAGAATGACTGATTTGATCTGCTTCTTATTAAACTGTGTCTTTATAGTAGAGATGGTTTTACTTATTTAGGGTTTTATGGGTGCTCATTTTTTATCTATGTCTTCTCTTATGTCTTAGAAAACTTGGGGTTATACTTAGTTCATGAACGTGAAAAGAAGAAATGTTGAATCTGAATTTGTTCTCTATTAAAAAAAACCTAAACTCTAAACCTTAAAATAAAACTTAAACCCTAAACCAAAACCCAAACCCTAAACCCTAAACCCCAAAACCTAAACCCCAAACCCTAAACTCTAAACCCTAAACCTTAAAAAGCTTAAAACCTAAACCTAAACTAAATAAAACTTAATAATAAAATAAATAAAAAACCTAAACTAACATAAAATAAAAAATAAAATAAATAAAACATAAACTAAAACCTAAACCTAATCCTAAACCTAAAAAAATAAAAAATAAAAAATAAAAACTCAACTAAAATAAAATAAATAGAAACCTAAACTAAATTAAAAAAATAAAAAGCATAAATAAAATAAAAACTAAACATAATATAAAAATAAAATATACCTAAAATAAAATAAAATAAAAACTAAATAAAAACCTAAACTTAAAAATGTACCTAAAAATAAAACTAAAAAAAACTAAACTTTAAATGAAAAAAAAGCTAACCCTAAAATAAAAATAAGATAACCAAACTAAAATAAACCTCAACCTAAACTAAAATAAACAAAACTAAAATAAATAAATCATAAACATAAACCTAAACCTAAAGTAAATAAAATAATAAACTAAAATAAACCTAAACTAAAAAAATAAAACCTAAAATAAACCTAAAATAAAAAAACCTAAAACCTAAACCTAAAAAATAAAATAAAACTTAAACCTAAACTTAAAATAAAAATAAAACCTAAACCTAAACCAAATCTAAAATAAATAAAATAAAATAAATAAACTAATTAAAAATAAATAATAAAATAAAATAAAATAAACTTAAATAAATAAATAAAATAAACTAAATAAACTAAACCTACCATTTACTTAATTTAAAAAAAACCCTAAACCCTAAAACTAAAACCCAAACCCTAAACCTACTACCAAACTAAAGCCTAAAACCCTAAACCCTAAACCTTAAACCCTAAACATTATACCCTAAACCATAAAACCCTAAACATTAAACCCTAAACCCTTAACCCTAAACCCTAAACTCTAAACCCTAAACCCTAAAACCTACAACCCAAATCTTAAACCCCAAACCCTAAACCATAAACTAACCCTAAACCCTAAACTAACCCTAAACCTTAAGGATTATCAGAACCTTGATGGTAGGAACATCACCTTCAAATAGGCTCAATTTAAATATGGTGGTGGGCTAAGGTGAGGTGAAGGCGAGGTAAGGTGGAGGTGATGGTTATCGCAATGGTGGTGGGGTATTTTCAGGTACTGGTGGATATGGAGGTGGTGATTGGAGTAGTGGTGGTTATGGAGGTAGGAGGAGCGACAAAGGTTATAGCCGTGGTGGTGGTGGAGGTAGAGATTGGGGATATGATGGTGGATCCCGCTACTTGAGAGGCACGGGTGCTTCTGATGGGAGCCAGAGAAATTGAAGAATGACCAATCTGATCTACTACTTGTGGGACTATGTCTATATAGTAGAGATAGTTCTACTTTTCTATTATTTTTTATTTGCTCTATGGGTGCTCATTTTTTATCTATGTCATCCCTTATGTCTTAGAAAACTTGGGGTGCTACTTGGCTGATAAAATCGAAAAGAAAAAAAAATGTTGAATCTGAATTTGTTCTCTATTAAAAAAATTAAACCCTAAACCCTAAACCTTAAACTAAAACTGAAACCTTAAACTTAAAATCTAAACCCTAAACCCTAAACCCTAAAAACCCTAAAACCTAAACACTAAATCCTAAACCCTAAACCCTAAATCTTAAACCTTAAACCCTAAACCCTAAACCCTAAAGCCTAAAACCCTAAACAATAAAACCTAAAACCATAAACCCTAAACCATAAAACCTATAACCCTAAACCCTAAACCCTTAACCCTTATCCCTAAACTAACCCTAAACCCTAAACTAACCCCCAAACCCTAAACTCCATACTAAGCTTAAACCCTAACCCTAAACCCTAAACCTTGAATAAAGATGTTCTTGGGGTTGATCTAAAGAATGACCTAATCCTAACATGGTTATGGTAAAAAATCTTCAAGAGACATTCCCTTGACTATTAGAGATTTGAATACCCTAAACCCTAACTCTAAATATTATAATACCATATATTATAGTATAATGTAGCATCATATATTTGAGCATGTAGTGATGTGTTGTTGGATGTTATAAGATGTTTTGAAATGTTTTAGTATATTATGGTATTGTGCCTATAGTCTATATTAATATAAAACATAAAATATTGATTTAATAAATTAGATGAAGAAATTTGTTAAATTTGAAGTGGGAATTAGGTTGTAGTACCAAAGTTGTGCTATGCCACTTGTAGTCTAAAAAGTAAGATTATATGTTCAAAATAAATATTATATGTTGTAGCATAGTATAGCATCATATATCATAATATATTATTCTATGCATTTTAAATTCTTTTTAGTATTTTACAATCATGTAGTCAAGCCTACACTAGCATTATTTATAAAAGTGTTGATTTAGACTTTAAAATGGTAGAATTTGGCCAAATTCATAATAGGTAGAGCATGGCATCATAATATATTGTTCCAATTTAAAATATGTAAGTGATACGACTAAAATATATAGTTTTTTTATTGTTTAGTCTAATTTTATGATTTTTTATCTTAAGTAATCCCTTGTGATGTGATATGCAATATAATATAATATAATATGTTATAGTGTATTATAATATAGGATGCCATAACATAGTGTAGCTTCATGCATTATAACATATGATTGTGTATTACTATTTATTGTTTAGCATATTTTAGTTTGTTATAGTATGATGTAGTAGAGTTTATACTAGTATAATTCATAAAAATATTGATTTATAGGCTGAGATGATGGGATTTTTAAGGTAAGCTTTAGGAACATCATTGGGGTGTGCTATGGTGTGTCATTTAATCAAAAGAATGGAATTTTGCATCCAAAATAAATGTTCATTTTTCAACCAAATTTAATAAATTTTTTGCTTAAAGTGATTCATTTTAAGGTGTAATGTAAGATAATATATTATATGAAAGCATATTAAAATATAATGTACATAACAATATAACTTCACATTTATATGAATGTGGTGGTGTGTTACTAAATGTTATTGTACATTTTAGTATGTTTTATTTTTGTTATAATACATTGGGACAAAACTCACAACAAAACTCATAAAAATGTTAATTTGAAGGTTGACATGGAAGAATTTAGCCAAATTCATGGCACACACCAAAGAAGCAACACCAAAATTCTACTATTTTTACCATTTCTAATAGAAAATAACCATTTTACATCCAAAATGAACATTATTCATATTTTGAGAAAATTTTGTTATTTGTTCCTTTTAAGTGATTCTAATGAGGTGTAATGTTAGACAATATATTATATTATAGCAAATTATATTATAATATAATATAGTGCGTTAATTCACATTATAATATGTTTTGCATGATATTGTATAATTAGTTTGAGCTTGAACCATCACAAATCATAAAATGTTGATTATGATGTTAAGATGATGCAATTTGATTGAATACATTATTAGGCTTTTAGTTGAAGTATTAAAGGTGTGCATAAGAGAATAAATAAGATTTGATGAGAATTCCATGTCAAGGACATGGAGGGAGATCCACTAGGGGATCACAAATGCATTGGACTTGACATGTGAGGGGTCTATGTTAATGGCATAGAAAAAAAAATCTATTGGGTATAAGGTTTGAATTTGATTTGATTTTATGATTTATGGAAAGAAGCTCCACTGAGGATAAGAATCTACAATCCATCGAGGATTAAGTTCTAATCGACTTTAATTTATTTTGTTTTAATTTATGTGGAGGCATATCTACCAGAGATATGGGCTTGAGTCTGCTGGGGATCGGGTATATGATCCTTCCACTAGGAAAGCAAGTTCGGGTTATCCCCTGGGAATTAGGATTTGAGTTTGATTTCATAGATTTTTTTTGGGGCTGTATCTATTGGGAATAAGAGTTTGGTGGGATTTCTTTAATTTAGACTCTATTGGGAGTTTATTTAATTTGGCTCCACTAGGGAGGTTGGTTTTGAATTTGATTTGTTTGCTTGACTTATTTATACATGATTTGGGGCTCCACTAAGGAGAAGGGTGTGATTTAACTCCAGGGGGGAAAATTAGATTGTGTTTAATTTAATGCTGGTTAGTGTGTGGACCTTGTTGGTGTGTGATGGACCCACTGAGAATGAGCTATCTCAGCCTTGACCTACCTCAGGTTTACAAATCCAAATGGATAGTCTACTAGTTGTGGGGCAAAGCTAGCCAACCTAATGGGTTTCCTTTCAATCTGCAACATCTATGCTAGGAAGAAGGTGTAGAAGAGATACATCTTTTGAAGCAAGGAACAACCCATGGGTGACCTCTTACATGCACATCAAATTGAACCTGACCTAGGGTGACTACTGAGTGAATGCTATTGGGGACTTATATCAACTCAAAAGTAGTCAAGATTAATTTTTTCTTAATTTCATGTGATTTGATATGGTTTATTTGGTTTAGTTTGAGTTTGAATTGAGGGCATATCCACTAGGGATGTGAGATCGATCAAATTTGATAGATTTAATTTATGGACCATGTCGGTGTGCGATGGACCCACTGAGAAGGTGATATATTGGACTTGTCCTATCTCAGATTTACAAATCTAAATGGAAAGTCTACTGGCCATGAGGTAGAGCTTGCCAACCTAAGGGGTTTCCTTTTGATGTGCAATGACTATGCTAGGAAGAGGGTAGACTTACATCTTCTAAAGTGAAGAACAACCTAGGGTGACCTATTGGTAGCACAATAAATCAAACCAAACTTAGGGGTGACTATTGAGTGAATCTTTAGGGACTTATATTAACCCAACAAATCTTAAATATAGGATGCTTGTTTGGTAAAAGGTACCACTAGGGATGTCCCCTTAATCCACAAGTGAATATATATTTTGTTTATATGTTTGTGTGGACCCAGTTAGTGTGCGAAGGACCACACCAAGAAGGGGCTATGTCGGCTTTGACATATCTCAGATTTACTGGACCAAGAGAGAATCTGCACATCCACAGGACAGATTCTCTAACCACAGGGGTGGTTACTAGGAAAGGGGAACTGTCCAATCCGATAGTAACCCAGATAATGTCTAAATGGGGTCACAAAGGACGTGATCCAAATATAGTGTCCTTAGGGGAGGTGCTACTAGGGGCATTATCTTGAGCCTTGGAAAAAAAGCCTTTAGGTTTATGGTGGCCAACTCAAGGAGAAAGTGTAGCATACTTACACCTGCCATGAGTGGTGTATCTTAAGGTGTGAAAACCAACCAACCTAAGGTGTATCTATCAGCATAGCGAGAACCAACCAACCTAAGTTGCCCATTGGTGCTGAATAATAAATATGGAAAAAAATCATGTAGGCTTACAACTTTCCAAGTAGAACTGATCATTGAGATAGTCTGTCATCGACAAGACATATATTATTTGACTTAGAGTGACTACTAAGCGAGGAGCCCCAAGGAAGATTGGACCTAGACTTGATGCAGTCAAGAGGGAAGAAGCCACTTAGGTACTTATCCTAAACCTCAAATATACTCCCGGTGACTAATCAGAAGAAAGCATAGCAGACTCACATCCTCATAAACAAAGCCAACATGAGGTAGCTTACCAGCCATGTAGAAAGGACTACCAAACTAACAAGGTGCTCATTAGTGTGCAGTGGCCAAGTAAGGAAGGAAAACATAACAGACTTACATCCTTGAAAGTAGTGACACATTAGCAAGGTAGCATGTCAGCCCAACCTAGAGTAGCTATTGAGTGAGTGCCATTGGTCATGTTATCTCAACTCAGAGCAGCCTGAGATATAAGATATATGATTATTTTATATGTTTATGTGTAGTTCATGTTTTCGTTATATCAATGAAATATAGGACACCACTCAGGTTCCTTACACCTACCCTAAACACATCGTGGCGAATTCACAAACAAGAATACTTACAACATGGAAGAGACTGGATTCAAAATGGAATTTTCATTGATGATAATTATTTTTCTAACATGATTTATAATATTTCTTTAAGTAGAGACCACTGATTGGAAGCATTGGTCACTCTCCCTTTTGATTAATAAGCTGATAAGATCCTCCTTGGTAGGCCTTCTTTATGGAAAAAGGGCCTTCTCAAGTGGGTTCAAACTTACCTCCCATCTTATAATGGGCAATAACCAGTCTCCTTAGAAATAAAATAAGCTCTCCAACTTGAAAAAGCTCTAGGATGGACCAAATTATTTTGAGCTTGAATCATTTTAACTTTGTACAATGCGAGGTTTTGGCATGCTCGCAGGCGTCTCTCCTCCAAACCTTCGAGCCCTTCTATCCGCAACTTGGTGTTCTGCTTTGTTGTGATCTTGCTACCCATAACTATTTTTAGTGATAGGAGTTGGACTTCTAATGATGGAATAGCTTTAGACCCACACTAAGGAGAAAGGAGTAGACTGAGTTGGAGTTCTATATGTGGTGCAGTAGGCCCACAAGGCTTCAACTAATTGTCCATGCCACTATCGCTTATTGTTGTTGAGTGTCTTCTTTAGTGTTTGGATGAGTGTTTTATTGAAGGCTTCTGCTAAGCCATTTACTCTCACGTAGTTGATGATAGAATATCTCCAATCTATACTATGTCTCTAGGTAAATTTGTTTATCTCAGTACTTTTGAATGCAGTACCATTATAAGATATAATTCATCAAGACACTCCATACTTATATACGATATAATTTCTAAAAGCTAGAGCACATGCTGAGCTGTAACCTCTCTGATCAGAATTGCCTTCACCCACTTGGAAAAGTAGTCAGTAGGAGCTAAGATGAACCGATGACCCTTGAAAGAAAGAGGGTCAATTGAACCCACTATGTTAATACCGCAACATTCAAATTGCCTTGAGGCTAATGTAAGATGTAATGTTTGGTAGGACCACACTGTGTAATTGACATTGGTGGTATCGCCTAGCCATATCTATGCAATCTTTGATTATGAATAGCCTGTAGTACCCTAGTCTCTTGATCTTGGCTTTCATCTTCAGACCGAATTGGTTGGCTCCACGTAATCCTGAGTGTACGTCGGACACGATCTTATGTGCTTCATGCTGGTCTAAACAACGTAACTAGATCTGATCAAAAGATCGTCAGTATAACACACCATTTGTAAGAGCATAGGAAAGTGCTCCCTTCTTCATTTGATGGGCTTGGGACTTCTCTTGAGGTAGTTTGCCTTTATTTAGGTAATCCATGAATGGTTTCCTCCAATCTAACTCATATTTATTGGCAATAGAAACCTCCCCTTCAAGAGAGTACTTTTTGAAGAGTTTAATATAAATAAGGCATCAAACTTATTTATTTTGGCTAAAGCATGCACTACGATGTTCTCTCCTCTGGGAATCTTATAAATGTAACCTGTGGGATTTGGGTCAACTACTCCATGGTGTACTTATGGTAGTGATGAAACTTGGGATTTATAAACTTATAGGACCCAGCAATTTGGTTGATAACTAGCTAAGAATCCCCAAAGATGTTGATGTTCTAGATGCTCAGAGTAATGGCTAACTCCAAACTAGCAATCGGAGCCTCATATTCAGCATCGTTGTTGGTGGAAGGATTTGATATATGATATGAGAATCCATCACATCATTGTCCAGAGTTAAGATAATTATTCTTACCTCTACCTTTCCTGGAATAGTAGATTATGGTTCTTCTCCTCTTTGAGAAGCCACACCATCAAAGTACATCTCCCAATGGTGAATGCTAGTATCCCCTAAGTTCATGATTTGTTCATCAAGGAGATCATCACTAAGCGAGAGTCAAGTGGAAGTGGTTGTACCGCAAAGAAATCTAACTTATCTTTACGCCACAGGAAGGTAATGTCAAACTATGAGGATCATGGATCATCATGCCAACCATCCATACCGCTGGCCATGTCATGAGATAATGTGGATTGATCCTAGAGATTAAGTTCTTCTTATGAGGAAGCATGTAGTAGCTTTTCAATATAAAGATTAAAGCTAGCAATGCTTCTAATGGGATAATTAGGGGATTAGACAAGATAAGGTAGTAGAGTGTTTTCCTTCCTTCTCATTGGCTTGGGCCAACAAAGCACCAAGGGAGTCATCTAACATAGTAGTGTAAAGTATGAGCCGCTTGCCTGGGATAGGGGATGCTAGAATCAATGACATCATTAGATAATGCTTGATGTCTTTGAAGGCATGCTCACACTTTTCATCCCACTTGAACTTGGCATTTATTTTGACAAGTGCTGAGAATGGCTAACATCTTCTCAACAAGTTAAATATAAAGCATCTTAGATATGCCAACCACCCTTGGAATGATCTGAGTTGAGTTAAACTTTTAGAGGGTGGCATTTTTAATATAACCTTGATCTTCTCTAGATCGATTTTGATTCCCTAGTGTTAGAAAATAAATCCAAGGAATTTTTGTGAAGCTAGAATTCACACTTCAGGGAGTTTATTTTGAGGTTAAATTGTCTTAACTATTCAAAAACTACTCTCAAGTCAAAGAGATGGTATTCCTTTTCTCTACATTTGATCATGAGATTATTAGCATAGCACTTGACTTGATGATGAATGAGTTCATCAAAAATTTGAGTCATAGCCCGCTGGTACATAGCACCAGCATTTTTAAGGCTGAAATGCATGATCTTATAGCAATAGAGTCTGATCAGGGTCCTAAAAGTAATGTTTCTTTCATCTTTTGGGGCCATCTTTATTTGGTTATATCCAAATGAGCCATCCATGAAAGAGAAGACTGCATGAGATGAGGCAATGTTCACCATCGCCCGATTGGTAATGGAAATTCATCTTTGGACATGCCTTATTTAAATTAAAATTGATGTATATGTGAATTTGGTCATTCTTTTCTTAACAAGGATGATGTCGGCTAACTAGGTAGGGTATTTTTCTTCTGATGAAGCCAAAGATCGCTTGACTTCATAAATGACCGCTATTCTATATCTAATCACACATTCATCTAGGAGCTTGTTTGATAGGGAATCTCTTGCTAGTTTATGGACTTCTACATCAGGATCCAATCTAGGGATCTCATAACTCCATACAAAGCAATCCTTAAATAAAGAACTGATGTATGTCGAGCATGGATCTTCTTTAGTTCCTAAGTTGATTTCATTGATCTTATCGATGGTTGACTTGATCTCTTCTTTGAACTCTAGCACTGAATTTGTGACTTCAAAATCATGTGAATTATCTGAGGTTTGTAAGCATAGCTCCTCATATAAGTTAATGTGATTAGAAAAGAACCAATCAGATTATAAATGATTGGTGATGACCAAGAAGTAATTGTCATCATCGACTGGATCCACTACACCAAATCCTAGTCCTGATCTTGATTAAGAGCCTTTTCATGTATTCTTCCATATTCTTTTGAAGTAGTCTGACATGTGCTTTGACCAAGTATGTGGGATTACGCCTTTCTTTGCTAAATTATGAACGCAAGGAAAGTACCAATCAAAATGTAATTCTATTAAATCTTTATATGAATCATCCTCAAGTTCTGCATCAACTTCTTGACTTGAGGATGATATTCCCAAAAAAAACCTCTAAGTATTCACACATGTGGATGACTTAGGGGATTCCTTAACTACCAAACCCTCAACTTTTTGAGAGCAAAGTGGGGTTAGAGCTAAGGTTCCCAACTGATGCCTAACTATTTCACATATAGACTTGGATACACTTATGCTTTGCTTTGGAGCACGATCTTCATCGCTATTTGGCTCAAGTGTCACCTCCAAGAGAATCTACTATTGAGAAGATCTAGCTGGTGTGCTAACCATATCAGGCTCATCCTATTTGCTATTTTAAGTCTATATAAATAGTACTCCTGGTAATGAGATATATCTTCTGGTGGCCAATAAAGAGGTTTTCCACCCTGTGACCACTCAAACTAGCCTCTTCCTCTGCCTGGTGGAAGTCAGGTCATCCTACCCATATGTTTGAATGGAGTAATGAACTATGGGTGTAATCTAATGTAAAGTTCCACTTCCTCCTCCAAGTCTATTTCTGCTCCCATTTATTTTATTTTTTTTCATTTTTTCTTTTCTTATCTTTTTCTATTTCTCTTTCCTTTTCTTTTTCATTTTCTTTATCTTTTATTTTTAAACTTTGGCCAAGTTCATGAGAATAGACTTGTTGATTTTGAGAGAGGTAGTAAGCTGCATCCTCATATATGCTGAGCTCGTGAACTGTAAATGGCTTGAGATCTCCTTTGATGCAATAGACAATCCCCCCTATGATGAACTTCATACACTGATGTAGAGAGGACGGAACTATGTTTTTCTCATGTATCCATGGTCTCCCAAGCAAAGCATTCAAAGATGCATCCGAGTCTAAAATGTGAAACTTGGCTTCAATCTTCCAACCATTTATCTCCCAAGGGAAACACTATGGAGCCTAAGGCCTCGACCTCACTTTGGAGTGCAGATTCAATCTTCCCATCTTAGACTTAGGAGTCTTCTAGATACTAAGACTTCCCTAGTCATAAGACACTTCTAATAATTAGGTAAACACTTAACCTAAGCCTAAAGACTTGGGTTAACCATAGGATTAGTTATGCCTTGTGGATTAGGATAATCCACCCACCCTACAACCCAAATCCAATCCATGTTCACCTTCTCAAACCAAACCTCAAGTTCAATTCAAACATCAAAGTCCAAATAAAACTCAAATTCCAAAACCAATTGATTGAAGCCCATGATTAAATCCAAACTTGAAACCCTTCCTAAGCCATATGACCTATCCCATGGGCTTAGCCAAATCTTAATCCAAATCAATCCAAAATCATTAATTTTCTCATAATCAATTTATATCTACAATTATCTTCCTAAATATATATCAAATTTATATTCAAATGATCAAAACTAAATCAAATTAAATCAAATTACATCAAAACCCTTCAAAGCCATATGACCTATCCCATGGACTTAGCAAATCTTAATCCAAATCAATCCAAAATCAATTAATTTTCATAATCAATTTATATCTTCAATCATTTCCTAAATATAAATCAAATCTACATTCAAATGATCAAAACTAAATCAAATTAAATCAAATTACATCAAAACCCTTCTAAGCCATATTATTTTTAGCATTGTCTTTACACAAAATTGCTTTTATAATAGCTCTTTTTAAAATTAAATTAGATTGATTATACAAAATTGGCCAAATCTTTGAAGTCTATTTTAATTATTTTCTCTCATAGAAATGACTCCTAAGAATAATATATCTATAGTTAGTACAATATTAAAATTTTCTTATCTTGATTGTTCGTATTAAAACACTTCTCCTTTGAGTTAGTTGGGACAATTGCTATTGTTTATAAAATCAGATGTAAAATTGTTTTAAAAATTACTGTTATTGAAGCTATTATTATTTGTTTGAGAAATTCTTCTATTATGATGTTGTTTATAAGTCGGGTGGTGAAACTTTTTGTTTGGTAAGATTGTTATGCAGTTGTTCTCAAAATGCACTTATTCTTTCAAATTCTTATTTAAATAAAATATTACTAATCAAATTACTTTTGATTTAAATATGTGTTAAACGGATAATGTTCTTGATTATTCAAGTGCTCTAATGAATTAATAAATATTTATATTTTACTAAAATATGCCCATTTCGATGAATGACTTATTAGAATAAAACCAATACATTTGCTCAACAATAAACATAATAATAGGAACAATTAAAGTTCAAATTAATTATAAGAATGGTATTATCCTCAACATATCATAATTGATCATTCCTCAATGTTTCATGACAATGAAACTTATCATAACACAAGGTAAAAACCCACAAATGAAGATCAAATGCTCTTGCAAGGGAAAAGAACAAATGGAAAGATGCAAATATTTCTTTAACAAGTAAAGTTAAAAAAAAATTAGAAAATCAAACCAAAGTAATTAAATTACTTAAAAAAGTAGCAAAAATAGGGGAAGGATTTCTTTCTATAAAAATGGTGAGACTTTTGAGTGCTAAGATGAATCTAAGGTTGGTTTTAGAGTGGGCTATTTTTAGTATTCTACATTGCTTGAGCATCCAGCAAAATCTTAATCCAAATTGAGTCAAACTCAATTGATTTTCTCACAAATCAATTATATTTTCAATCATCATCATAAATTTAAATGAAATATACATTTAAATCATCAAAACTAAATAAAACTAAATAAAAATCCAAACCTAAGCCACATGACCCAACTCTAAGGATTTAGCTAAATTCATTCATTCCAAAACTGAAATTCAATTGATTTTCTTATTAATCAATTATACCTTCAATCATATTCATAAATATAAATGAAATCTACAATCATCAAGCCAAACCAAAGTCAACCCAAGTCAAACCCAACTTAACTCTTTTATTTGAAATGTTCAAATGAACCAAACCCATTTGAACCCAAGCAATAGAATATATATATATATATATATATATATATATATATATATATATATCAACTAATATATAAAAACTCAACTCAAAATCAAGCCAACTAAACCCAATTGGTCCACTTGACCCAAATCGCCAATTTGACCTATTTGAGCCAAGTTCTAATCCTACCAAAATTGAATTGAACCAAATCCATCAAAACCTCCCATCATGATGATCACCCTAGGTTGATCAATTGTCATCAAATGTCAATAAGTCAACTTGGTCATACCAAGTCAACCCCTTAACGTATGAACCCAATCTAGCCAAACCCCAAAACCACCAAATCAAAATCAATATTTGAATATGACTTGACCTTCAATTGAGTCAAACCACACCTAATAGGCCATCTTGACTCAAGTTAACCAAATTAACTTAAAATACCAAATTGGGTCAAATCAAAATATAAACCAAATTTATTGTAACTAATGGCTCAAGTTCATTCCAAATTGATTGTTGAACTTGACCAAAGCCATGATTTGACCCAATATTGACCTAAAGGTTCAACTTGACCTAAATCAAAACCAAAGCCTACAATCATCTTCAATTGGTCAACTAAACCCAAACTAACACCCAACCCAAGCCAATTTGGCCAAATTAGTCAAATTGGTCAACTTAACCCATTTGACCTCAAATGAATTCAAATGAGCCAAAATCAAATCTTTGCCAAACTAAACCAAACCAATTAAATAAAACATCCCAAATGATCATATGAACTTGAACCTTAGTTTGACCCAATTTGACCAATTGGTCAACTTGACCCAAACCTAATTTGACCTAAATGAGTCAAATTGAGCCAAACCTAACCAAATCAACTCCAATTACTTGAAATTTGGGCTAACCATTTTGCTCATTTCAAATCTTTCAAATCAAATCCAATGCCAAATGATCATTCTACCTTGTCAAGGGCATCACATGAGACAAATCGCCATGTAAGTGGTCATTTCCATTTCTTGGCCACTTGGTACTCTCCCAATGGTCCACCTAGGCAGTGGACACTACCCAACCTCACCCAAAGGGTGGTTGGGTCGACATCCCATGGGAGGTGAAATCACCTCACCCTTCCCATTGGAGCATTTAAAACCCATAGACACCCATGATTCTCTTGCAGCCCACCTCCACACCTTCAACCAACCAAGCCGAGCCAACTCACCTCCTCCCGCCACCCATGACTCGAGATGGCCGGACTGATGGAAAACTGATCCCACCATCGATCAAGATATGAAGAGGGGAGCCACTAGTTTCCACTCGAACACACAAAAATCTCAGCTGATTTACCCAAGATGGCTGCAGTATTCCTAGCTCCAAGCTCATTCCTCGATCAAAAAATTTCTCATCATCCCAAATAGGACACTCTCATTTCTGATCTGACTTACTCATTTCTCCATCAAACTCAAATTAATTTTGCACGCACCTTCCTTAAGCCTCATCGAGCAAGATCAATTCATCTCCCAATCTTCACGAGCATCAGAGGTGGGACTTTGATCAAAGCTTAGCTAGAAATCATCAATTCTTGGCATTTTGAGTGAATGTCGAGGAATTGATCCAATTACTACTCAACAAAGCTTCATCTCCACAAGATCAAGCTTCCTCAATAGTCTGAGCCATCGGTCTTGAGCTCTGGCAAGGTATGCTTCCAAAACTGATCCTTAGGAAAAATTGGGTTGGAGGTTTTTGAAGAAAACTTGCATCTCGTGTGATCTTGACCCTCGGATCCCCTTCAATCGATGTTGTGAATGTGTGGGATCCTTTTGGATTTGATCTGAGCTCAAGTAAGGTCAGATCAAGTGAGTAATGGCGGGCGAACTCCATTCTCCCTCACTCGTGTGACGTTAGATCACACACTGTCTGTTTCACGTGATCAAAATAGACGGTCAAGATTTGATCCACTAGAATGATCTGATTTAATCTTATTAAGCCGTGGGATTAATTAGAGATATCGGATGGCAGATGAGAAAGCGTGTCTACTATTTCCACGTAGGCGCTGAGTCAGATAATTTTTAAGTAGCCAATCTTACGGTTCCACATGGAAAGCATGTTGCATCAGCGTGTCACATGGTGCCAATAGGATTATGCTTTAATTAGGCTTAATTAATCATTTTTAATGGTTGAAACTTCTAAAAATCATAAAAAATCATAGAGAAATAAAAAAATGCCAATACTCATTTTAAAGGTATTTGAGAGAATTAATTAAAATTATCGTAACTTTTTAAACACTAATTAATTAAGTTTAATTACAATTAATTAGCTTAATTACTCCTTAATTGAGAAATTAATCCCAAATTTTGTGGGATAATTTAATGGATGACATCGCCACCCATGATTTTCTTGGGATTTATTGCTCACTTAATTAGAAAATTGACTACTTAAATCTTAATTACTCTTTTAAGTTAATTAATGATTAATTAATCCCATGAATAGTAATAAATTGGTTAATTAAGTTTATTAATCATTGTTCAATAGTAAGTGAACTAAGGAATAGGTTGGGACCCCTTTCCTAAGTTCATTTCACCCTTTTAAAATGAAATTAATTAAGAACTAATTAATTAAATCACTTAATAAAATTAAAATTATAATCACATCAGACCTTATTTAATTAAATCATGGGGTAGATCTTTAGGTGTTTAATAACTTAAAGGAATTTAATGAAATTATGGTTGGTCCACATGTATGGGAAAACCATAAGAGTAATTAATTAAGTCTGTTAATCTAATTAACTATTAATCATGAGCCAATTGAATTAGGCCCTTTTATTTCGTAGGATCATTTCAAGTTTATTTTCCATGCATATCATGTTGGCTCATAATTATTTAGTTAATTACTTTAAGGTGACATATGTAAGGGTAATTAATTCATCTAATTAAGGGTTTAACTTAATTAGCCCATAAAATCAACTTAATTACATTTCCTTAACTTAAATAAAATCACTAATGTGGGAATGGGTTTAAAATAGAAAGTGATGATTTCTCTTCTCCTCTTTAAATCAAATCAAATCCAGAACTTAATTAATAAAGAAGCTTTGGTTAGCTTTAAATAATCTTATTTGATTTGATTGTCCTTAAGAACTAGTTTGGCTGAATAAATCACATGCTTATATTTGATTGTCCTTTTTCCAATCATGTTAAATTTGGTATGTGATTTGAATTCATGCATCCATTTTTTCAAAATCAAGTAAAATATATTTCCATTATGTAAGCTTGCATATGTTGATTCAATTTAATATATGCATTGCTATTATCACCATTAAATCCAAATGTATTTTTCAAAATCTTATAAATGAATAATAATATGTGTTATGATGCTGGTTATAAATACATAAGAAATAGATGTGCTTATAGCTTAAGTTTATGAATGTTGTGTTCTATTTTCTCTATTCATGTGTTGATTTATATAAGATTGAATGGTAATGGGTATATAGTCTGGACTTCTAGGGAACACAAGGCTTTAGCTAGTCTCAAAAAGGTCATTTGATTTCCTTACTTCCCTAGTTTAACAACATCACATAGCCATTCTTATGTATTTCAACATTAGAATTTTGATTTAGCTTTAATTAATGTATATAAATGATTCAATAAAAAATAAATACAATATTTTCATGGTTTTCTTTCCCTCAATTATGTGTACATCCATGTGTTTCCAGAAAAAGAAAGTATAAAGTTTGGACATCCCAAGAATACGAGACTTTAGCTAGATCTAAGGAGGTCATTTGATTACCTCACTTCCCTGGCTTAACAATGGCACATGCCTATTTAATTTCATTTTTAAGTCCTTTTTATATAAGAAATTGGATAAAGTTTTAAATTAATATGTTTAATAATTCAATCAAATAAAATATAAATTCTAAACATACACATACATTCATCATTAAAGTGTGGTAAAATATGTTGCATGTATAGATACACCTAAGATTAAATCATATGCATGTTACATGTGATGGAGAGGAATGATTTAATATATGTCATCTGGTATAATTCAATTAAAGTAATCTTAACATGCCTTTCATTTTGAATAGGATTATTTAAATTGAACTTATACTTAAGATTAATTAAATCATTTAATAAGGCCTTCACTAAAGAGAACTAAATCAAATTAATATGCTTTAGAAAGTGACTTAAGGTAGGGATGAAAGAGGGTAATACTCTTTTCCTCTCTTTATTACACTTAGTTGTTAAGTGTAATCAAATGAAACAAAAGAAAATGCAAATTAAAATTCTCAAATCAATTAAACTACTTCAAGTGAAATCAACCACTCATGTTAAATTGAATCCTTCTACACTTAGAAAATACAACACTAATGCCTAACAAGACTTACCACACAAGCTTTAATAAAAACATTAGAATTAAGTAACCACTTCTAGCTCTAAGTTAGGATGGTGTATGATGTATTATTTTTGATTGGATGTTAGGGTGTATGCTTCATAGATTAGATGATAGGCCATTATTAGACTAATATATTTTCTAAAGGGGATTATGCTAAAGGGATGCTTAAAAATAAATGTGAATCCTCTTTTTACAGGTTGCTTAAATCCTTAAATATAATCCAAGTTAGGATAAGTGGGATTATTTACCCATGTGTAAGGTACTAAGTCCAAACTATAAATATAACTGCTTGGGATTATATGTATATTTAACAAACCTCTATTTTGCAGGTGTAGTTAGATTTACTTTTCTCACATAAATGTAATTTTTGTAATAGGAATTAGGATTAGTGCTATGGGGCATTAGGATGAGCAATGGCCATAAGGCTTTGTTTAGGGGTGCCCCGTGATGCCTTTGAAGCAAGCACCATCCAAATCCAAGAAGGAACCAAATCAAAAAAATGGAGAGATGAAGAAAGAAGACCACCACAACATTTAATACCATTATAATTATTTTTTCATATTCGAGGTTGTATAAGGGTAGAGCTCAGCTACCCATCTTTTCTCTCTTCAAGTTGTATGACGGTACCTGACCACACCAACCTTTTATTTTTTTACAATAGTTTATATAATTATTAGATGTTATGTTTACATTGTGCATTAGGATGACATTCTTTTCATAGTTTCTTAAATGATTGATTCTTTAATGTGTGGCTTGGATACGATTAGGCTCCTAGGATAAAAATAACTTTTCTACCCAACTAATCACTCATAATTAAATTTTAAACAACTCATAACCCCATCATAATGCCTGAGACATAAATTTGATAATTAAAAGATTTAACAACCCCTTAGTTGTATGGTTGTATGTTTCACATCATGCATACATATTCTTTCCCTTGAACTTAAGGAGCTCCATCTTTGCATGATAAAAGAATGCTTGACATGTGAGGGCATCCCTTATGGTGGGGAACACCTTCTTCTAGATGATTTGACCCATAACCTATTTCATCATGCATTTAGACATAAGAAATCTTAAAGCCTCTATCAAAATGATCTAAAATGAAATAAAATTTGAAAAGATTTTGCATCTATAGATTAAGTCATATGCTCATACCACTCATTCTCTAGTCTCTTAGGGTGTGTTTAGGACTTTAGTCTCTTTCAATTAAATAATTACCCTAGCTATCTTGCAATTCATAAGAAACTACATGGTTTTAAAATTATAGGAGTTAGGCGGCCTCAGTGTGGTTATAACTAGAAGTAGGATAATTTATTCTCTCTTATGGAGGTAAACCCTTATGTCCACCTATCACTTAAATTTAGGTAGTGCTTTAGCTCGTACTAAAGCTCCCCAGATTTAGGATCTGAGGAAGCTATTTTCTTTGGGCTATGAACATAAATTCTCACCTCTTTGGCAATCCCACAACCTTGTGTTGGTGGATTATAAGCCTTTGTAATCTAATTAAATTTCAACTCAAAACATATAAATCTCTTCAACTTCAAAATTATAAAGCCCAATCATAGGATAGATTGGAATGCTCACTAGGCTTCCTAGTATCATGAGTATTTTCTACTTATTTCATTTGGATTCCAAAAATAAGTCTTCTCTTTGAACTTTTCCAATTTATTTTCCAAATACAACCAATCCTTTGATAGTCTAACCTTGAAATCTTTTGAGATGAAAATTGTCTACTTTAATCAAGAGTATTCTTAGGAAATTTCATTTCCTAAGATGTAATTAACTATGGAGGCTTGCCTCTGTGGGGAACTTAAGAACCTTGTTTAATATAAACCTTATTTTATTCATCCATGTAAACTAGAGAAAAAATCTCTGGTACATTCAAAAACCCATCATGCCTTAGGAGTCCTTATTATGTGATTAGGTCCATTATACAGTGATGCCTCTATCTTTCAAGATAGTACTTCATACCTCAATGTTGTACTCAATCACCTCAAAAAGTCCCCCCCCCATACATCCAAAAAATAAACACCACAAGGCCCTCTTGCCTTGTTCATTGAATCCTCTCAACATCATTATTTATTTTTGGAGTTTTGAGATGTAGATCCTCAAGTAGGTAAGGGTTCTTAGACTCATAATGTTGATTGGTACTCCTGGGTCAACCAAAACTTTGGATAGCCTGTATTTTCCAACATCCACTATAATGTAAAGAGGCAGTTGTGCTTGGTCGTCCCTAAAAGTATGTCTGCATCGCTAAATGTAACTCCTAAGATGTCCTTTGAGTGGCATGCCTCCTCTTCAGTAGCGGTCAGCTGAGCTGCATATCTCTAGATCAGTAAGGCCTTGAAAAGAGATTCTCTCATCCTTTTGGATAAGATAATGGCATCGTATATGCTTATCCTAAGTGAGCTAGGGCATTATAATCAACTCTGGCTTGGTCCTCCATAAGCATATCCTTGGATGGAGCATCCGATAGGGGGTTATCTGCTCACTAGAACTAGTGACTTTCCTACCATTATCCTGAGGTGCTACCCTAGGGGGTAGAACTTTGACGCTCCATATATTGACTTTAGTGACTTCTTGGAATGATGATATTATGGAAAGTTCTAACTTCTTATCAGGCATACCTACAGCTTCTCCTATAGGATTCTCAGAGTCAGCTGATTCCAAGTCAATCTCAAGATGTGAACCTGATTGATTTAGAGAATGATAGTCCGATCCTGAATAAGAAAGGAAAGGATCGAAACTACTTGAGAAATTATTTTTATTTAGACTCCAAGAGCTTTTAATAGGAATAAAATCAAGAGCATCAGAAGTGGACAATATATAAGTAGAATCAGCTTTCTTCATTAATTCCTTTTTGGGTGGAGGTACATGATAGAAATCTAGTAAGGCCAACGAAGTATGGGATTTAGTGCCCTTATCCACAAATACAATGCTCCTACCAGTAGAAGAGGAGCTAGCAGGAGAGATGGTAGCTACAACGATGGAGGGAGTACTGGACTCAGATGGTGGGCACTTGGACTATCTGCAAGTATGGTGACTCTGCTTTGCTTTTATTACCCTCCCAGCATCCTTTGTAACTAGAAAACCTTTTGTGTTGTTGGTGGTTTGAGCTACATGCACTGCAAAAAAACTTCTTGATCTTAGAAATGAACTTCTTAGAGGTTCGGGATAGGGAGATATCCTAACCTTCTTTGGTGTTAAGAAGGTCGCAAGTATCCCCATGGATTACTCTAACAGAACTGGATAGTTGTTCTAATAAGTATTCCTTAGAGATAATTATGGCTTCCAATTTGTAGCTGCACTCAAGTTTGTCCTTAAAAGTGATACAATCCTTTAAGACATGGCCTAAAATGTAGTGGTAGGGCAATAGCTAGGATCATTGCTCTTGCCCACTTCCTCCTGCCTCTTAGGCTCTAGTAACTGAAATTCAAGTTTCTTTAAGTGATTTTTAAAGATTTTCTTAGCTACCTCCCTTTTGAATGAATATGGCTTATTCAATCTATTGGCAAGAGTAAGTGGAAAGTAGCTACCTGGTGATGGATATGAATATCGCTACTAGGTAGGATGATGAGGTGGTGGAAATGGTCATTGTGGCGGCTGCGGTGGCCGGTATGATGGCCGAGGTGGTGGAAGAGGAGGTGGTAGAGGAGGCTACTGACCTCGTACTCTCTCATACTAAACTATGGCTGGCTACTTCCCTCTGTCTACTGACATAACTGTCCTTGGATTCTTCTCAAACACCTTCTACTACTTGGGCTTAGATGATTGGTCAGGAAAGGGCAACTGTTTGGCTTCCTCTTATAAGCTAGCCACCTTATTGATTAATTTCTCGAATGTTTTGATGGTAAATCCCTTAAGCATGAAGGCAACCGAGCCATGGATATTCTTGAGAAGAATCTCAATGGCATGCTATTCGGATAGCTGTGGTTCGCATTTCATGCTCAAGTTGTGCCACCTGAGATTATAATCAACAATTGACTCATTGAGTTTTTGTTTCTCTACAATGAGGTCACCTACAGTCACCCTTTGCAGAGCTCCAGCTAACCTCTTGATAAAGAGTTGCTCCTACTCAACAAAAGTCTTCACCGAACTGTTGGGCAGTTCGGCATACCAATCAAATGCAACACTTGACTAATGAAAAGGCAGAAGAGGAGTGCGTTTATGGCACTAGCATTGCAACAGCCAGCTCTAAAGTGTGTAATGTGTTATCGTGAGTTCCCACTATTATCAAAGATCTTGAAGAATCGTGGCACAAATGCCTAAATTAAATAATAAATAAAAAAAACCTAAACCTAAAAAATGAACCTAAAAATAAATAAAAAATAAAACCTAAACCTAAAATAAATAAAATAAAATAAACATAAACCTAAACTAAAATAAATAAAACCTAAACCTAAAGAAACCAAACCTAAACCCTAAATTAAATAAAATAAAATAAACTAAAAATAAACCTAAACCTAAACTAAAAAAAAATCCTAAAAATCAAACTTAAAACCTAAACCAAAGAAAATAAAATAGAAACCTAAACCTAAACTTAAAAAAATAATAAAACATAAACTTAAAAAATAAAATAATAATAAAACTAAACTAAAAAAAAACATAAACCTAAAAAATAGACTAAAGTAAAAACACCTAAACTAAAATAAATAAACTTAAAATAAGAAAACTAAACTAAATAAAAATAAAAAATAAACCTAAATAAAAATAAAAATAAAATAAACTAAATAAATAAAATAAATTAAATAAGCTAAATAAACCTGGGTTTGCTTTTTTTTTAAAACCCTAAACCAACCCTAAACTGTGCCTAAATCCTAAACTCAACCATGACTAAACCTAAATCCTAGGCCACAGGCCTAGCCAAAGTCTGGGACCACTAAACCCCACACTGACCCAAACCCTGGGCCCCAGGCCACTAAACCCTGGGCCACAGGCACACACAGGCCATGGGCCCTAAATCCTGGCCCTAGGCCCTCAACCCTAAACCACCAAACAACCTAAACCTGAGCTAAACTAAATAAAATTTAAAATAAAATAAATAAAGCTACCTATAAAATAAAAATAAAATTAAAAAAAAACCTAAACCTGGTAATAAAGATAAAATAAATAATAAAATAATAAAATAAAATAATAACCTAAACTAAACTAAAAAAAAAGAAATAAAATAAATAAAAACCTAAAATAAAATAAAAAAATAAATGAACAAAATAAACTTAAAATAAAAAAATAAAAAATAAAATAACAAAAACCTAAAAATAAACCTAAAATGAATAAAATAAACCTAAACCCTAAACTAAAAAAAAAACCTAGGCCTAAAAATAAAAAATAAAATAAACTAAACTAAACTAAAATAAATAAACTAAAATAAAAACCTAAATAAATCTAAAATAAACTACCAAACTAAATAAAATAAATTAAACTAAAATTAACCTAAACCTAAACTAAAAAATAAAACTTAAAAATAAACCTAAAATACAAACCTAAACCTTAAACTTAAAAAAATAAAATAAAAACCTAAACCTAAACCTATAAATATAAAAATAAAACCTAAACCTAAACCTATAAATATAAAAATAAAACCTAAACCTAAATAAAAAAAAATAAAACTCAACTAAAAGAAAACCTAAACTAAATTAAATAAACCTAAAATAAATAAACTAAAATAAATAAATATAAAAATAAACCTAAAAATAAATAAATAATTAAATAAACTAAAATAAATAAAATAAAAAAAATTAATTAAAAAATATACTAAATAAACTAAATTAACAAACTGTGGTTTAAATTTTTTTAAAGAAGAAAGAAAATAAACCCTAAAAACCCTAAACCCTAAAAAAAAACCTAAAACCTGGTTTGCTTAATGAAAACCTAAACTAAACTGGACTAAAACCTGAGCACTAAATCTAAACCCTAAAATAAAATTAAAATTAAAAAACAAAATAAAACCCTAAACCCTAAAAGACTAACCATAATCCTTAAAACAAAACCAACATAAAACCTGACCCTAGGCAAACCCAGGCCTAACCACAAACATGGCCACCTTAGGCTCTAGGCCCCTAACCTGCTGACCCTACCCTGACCCTACCCTAAACCCCTGGGCCCTACAACTAAAACTAAAAAATAAAATTCAGTAAAATAAACCTAAACTAAAGATAAAATAAAATAAAACCTAAACTAAAATAAATAAATAAATAAATAAACTAAATTAAATAAAAAATAAAGTAAACTTAAATAAAATTGAAATTAAAATTAAATTAAAATAAATAAAAAATAAATAAGTAACTAAATAAACTAAACCTATTGGTATACTTAATTTAAAAATAAAAAATAAAACCTTCTAAATCCTAATCCTAACCATCAAAACTAACCCTAAACCCTCAACCTACACTAGATCTATAAACCTAAACTCTAAACCCTAAACCCCAAACACTAAAAATTCCTAAAACCAAACCCTCAAGAGCTTAGTCTAGATCTACAGTGGAGGTGAAGGCGAGCAGTCATTTGTGGTGGGGATGCGGAGTCTTGCATATGGGGGGTGGTGGTCGAAGCAGTGGTGGTTATGGAGGCAAGAGGAGCGACAGAAGTCACAGTCGTGGTGGTGGCGGAGGGAGAGATCAAGATATGATGGTGGATCCCACCACTCGAGAGGCCGGGGTGGTTCTGATGGGAACTAGAGAATCTAAAGAACAACTGATCCTATCTGCTACTTATAGAACTTTGTCTTTACAGTAAAGACTGTTCTAGTTTTATAGGGATTTTGATTTTCTCTATGTGGGCTCATTTTTTATCTATGTCACCACTTGTGTCGTAGAAAATTTGGTGTGTTAGATGGTTGATGAAATCGAAAAGAAGAAATGTTGAATCTGAATTTATTCTCTGTTAAAATAAAAGCCAAAAACATTAAACCCTAAACCTAAAACCTAAACCTTAAATCACAGAACCCTGAAAATCATAAATCCTAAAATTTAAAACCTAAACCCTAAATCCTAAACCCTAAAACTGAAAACCCTAAGCCCTAAACACTAAAAAACCCAAAACCCTAAATCATAAACCCTAAACCCTAAATTCCAAACCATAAACCCTAAAGCCTAAACCCTAAACCCTAAATCCTACCCCAAACCACAAAATAAAATAAACCAACTAAACTAAACCATAAAATAAAATAAAATAAAATAAAAAAACTAAAATAAAATAAATATAAACCTAAAATAAACTAAAAATAAAACCTAAAAGATAAAATTAAACCCAAAAAAATAAAATAAACCTAAAATAAAATAAAATAAACTAAATAGACCTAAACTTAAAAAAATAATAAGAACAAATAAAAAAATAAAACCTGGACCTTAAAAAAAACCTAAACTTAAAATATAAATAAAATAAGCCTAAACTAAGATAAACTTAGCTAAAATAAATAAAACCTAAAACTAAACCTAAACCTAAACTAAATAAATAAAATAAACTAAAAATAACCTAAATCTAAATTAAAAAAATAATACAAAAAATGATCCTAAAATAAAACCTAAACCAAACCTAAAACCTAAAAAATAAATAAAAAAAATAAACCTAAACCTAAAATAAAATAAAATAAAACTAAACTAAAATAAAAAAGTTAAACCTAAATAAAAGAAAATAAAATAAACTTATAAATAAATCAAACTAATTTAAAATAAAAACCAAAAACCTAAAAAATATAAATATACTAAATAAACTAAACTACTTGTTTCTTAATTTTAAAACCCTAAACAAAAAGATAAAAAAACTCGTTTCTTTGGTTTTAATAAAGATTAAAACTTGAGCTAAAGACTAAACCCAAATCATTAAAATCTACACCCTAGGCCTTAAATCCTGAGCCCTAGGCCCTAAGCTCTGATCTTGAGCCAAGATCCTGGGACCCTGGGCCCCAGGCCCACCACCACCACTGGGCCATAATGGGCTTTAATCACAACCACAGGCCTGAGGCTAGGCTTTGGGCCCTGAGCCCTAGGCCCTGATGGCTACCCACACCTCTAATCACTGGGCTCTGTAATGGGCCCTGATCACTACTACTGACCTGGGCAGCCCACTTAGCACTAGGCCCAGGAACTGGGCTGACCAACCTGATCTTAGATCATGCTAACCACACCTAGGCACTAAACCTGGGCTCTGGCTGGGCCCCTAACTTAAGGCCACTGGTGAGAACCATATCTCCAAACCCTGACTGAGGCTGATCCTGGGCCTTAAACCCTAAATCCTGCTGACTATAAGACCAATAACTTAAAAAAAACCTAAAAAACCTACACTATAAACATACATAATAATAAAATAAACTAAACTAGGATCTAAACTAAGATAATAAAACCTAAACTGATCATAAATAACCTCTCTAAACCTAAATAAAATAGATAAAATAAATAAAATAAAACTTAATAAAGATGGTGATAAAAATATAAACTAAAATTTAAGCTAAACATAAAAAATAATGAATAAAACCTAAACCTAAATAAATAAAATGAGCTAAAATAAAATAAACTTAAACCTAAAATAATAAATTAAATAAAAATAAAATAAACATTAAAATAAATAAAATAAGATACTAATGGATAAACTAAATCCTACTGGGTTTGATTAAAATACAAAATTCCTCCACAACCCTGGCCTGACTAAACTCACCCTAACCCCAGGCCAGCCAGGCCTCACTACCCAACCCTAGGCCCACAAGACCACACTTGTGCTCTCTGGGCCTGGGCCCTGGGCCCACTCCCAGGCCCTGGGCCCTGGGCCCTAGCCACAACCCTGGGCACTGAGCCCTAGGCCCACTAACCAAAAACCATAAACACTAAAAACTTAGAAACCTAAACCTAAACAAAATAAAACCTAAAAATAAAATTAATAAACAAACCTAAACCTAAATAAAATAAAATAAAATAAAATAAAATAAAAAAATAGAACCTATAACCTAAACCTAAACTTAAAAATAAAATAAAATAATAAAAACAAAACAAAAATAAAATAACTAAAAATCTAAACTAAATTAAAAAATAGTATAAACCTAAAATAAAAAACCTAAACAAAATAAAAACTAAACATAAAATAAAAATAAAATAAACCTAAAATAAAATAAAATAAAAACTAAATTAAAACCTAAACCTAAAAAATAAACATAAAAATAATTAAAGAATAAAACATAAACCATAAACTAAAAAAAAACCTAAACCTAAAATAAACAAAATAATTAAACCTAAATTTAAACTAAAATAAAATAAACTAAAGTAAATAAAACCTAAACCTAAACCTAAAATAACCTAAACCTACACCTAAACCTAAAGTAAATAATATAAAATAAAATAAAAATGAACCTAAAATTAACTAAAAAATAAAACCTAAAAATATACCTAAAATAAAAACCTAAAATGTAAACCTAGAAAAATAAAATAAAAACCTAAACCAAAACCTAAAATAAAAAATGAAACCTAAACCTAAAAAAATAAAATAAAAATAAAACTCTACTAAGAAATAAACCTAAACCTAAAAAAATAAACAAAAATAAAAAACCAAAACTAAAATAATTAAATCCATAATAAATAAACTATACTAAATAAACATAAAATATGAACCTACATAAAAATAAAAAAATAAATAAACTAAAATAAATAAAAAAATAAACTAATTAAATCTAAGCCCACCAGTTTACTTAAATTTTAAAAAGATAAATAATTAAAATAAACAAAATAAAATCTAAACCTAAACTAAAATAAACTAAGCAAAAATAAATAAAACTTAAATCTAAACCTAAAATAAAGTAAACCTAAACCTAAACTTAAACTAAATAAAATAAATAAACAAAATAAAATAAAACAAAACCTAAAATAAAATAAATAAAACCTAAACTTAAAACTACAATGTGCTTAACTTAAACCTAAAACTAAACTAAATAAGACAAAATAAACTAAAAATTAACCTAAACCTAAACTAAAAAATAAAACCTAAAAATAAACATAAAATAAAAAACTAAAACCTAAACCTAAAAAAAAAAGAAAATATAACCTAAAAATAAAAGATAAAACCAAAACCTAAAAAATAAAATAAAAATAAAACTAAACTAAAAAATAAACATAAACCTAAAACTAAACCTAAAAAACAAACAAAAATAAATAAACATAAAATAAATAAACCAAACTAAATAAAAATAAAAATAAAATAAACTAAAATAAATAAAAAAAAAACAAAATAAATAAAATAAGCCTAAACCTACTAGTTTACTTAATTTTTTTTTAAAACTCTGAACCTTAAGCTAGCCCTAAACCCTAAAAATAAATTAAAAAAAAAACCAAAACCTACCATTTTACTTATTTTAAAAATAAACCTAAACTAAAACCTGAAACCTAAACCAAAATACTAAACCCTAAACCCTAAACTATAAACCCTAAAATAACCCTAACCCTAAACCTAAAACCCTAAACCAACAACCCTAAACCCTAAAGCCACTAAAACCCTAAACCCTAAACTGTAAACCCTAAACCCTAAACCCTAAACCCTAAAAACTCTAAACCCTAAAGTCTAATCTATAATCCCTAAACCCTAAAACATAAACCCTAACCCTAAACCCTAAAACCCTAAACCCTTATCCTTAAACACAAAACCCTAAACCCTAAAACCCTAAAACCCCTAAACCCTAAACCCTAAACTCTAAAACTAACCCTAAACCCTGAATCCTAAACCTATAACCCTATTACTCTAAACCTTTAACCCTAAACCCTAAACCCTAAGCTAAACCCTAAACCATAAAAGTTAAAACTTAAACCTAAATTAAGTAAACTTAAAATAAAATAAAAAAACCTAAACCAAAATAAAATAAAAATAAAATAAATAAAAAAACATAAACTAAAACCTAAACCTAAACCTAAAAAGAAAAAAATAAAAATGAAACTAAAATAAAATAAATAAAAACAAAAACAAAAGAAAAAAACCTAAATAAAATAAAAGCTAAACCTAAAATAAAAATAAAATAAACCTAAAATAAAATAAAATATAAATTAAATAAAAACTTAAGTAAAAATGAAATAAAATAAACCTAAATAAAAAAAGTAAAATAAACTAAAATAAATAAAAAAATAAACTAAATAAACCTAAACCTACTAGTTTAATTAACAAAAAAATTTGAAAAAAATCAAAAAATCAAAAATAACATATCCTAACCCCAAACCTTAAACCCTAAACCCCAAACCATAAAACCTACAATCCTAAACCCTAAACCCCATACCTTAAATCTTAAACTTGAGAAAAAAACTAAAACCTAAAATAAACAAAATAAAATAAACCCAAACCTGAACTAAAATTAATAAAAGCTATACCAAAATCTAAAATAACCTAAACCTAAACCTAAACCTAAACTAAATAAAAGAAAATAAACTAAAAATAAACATAAACCTAAACTAAAAAATAAAACCTAAAAATAAACCTAATATAAAAACCTAAAATCAAAACCTAAAAAAGTAAGATAAAAACCTAAACCTAAACCTAAAATTAAAAAATAAAACCTGAACTTTAAAAAAAAACTCAACTAAAAAATAAACCTAAACCTAAACCTAATCCTAAAAAATAAACAAAAATAAAATATAAGAACTAAAATAAATAAACTAAACTAAATAAAAATAAAAAAATAAACCTAAATAAAAATAAAAAATAATATAAACTAAAATAAATAAAAAATAAACTAAATAAATCTAAGCCTACCAATTTACTAAATTTTAAAATAGATAAATAATTCAAATAAAAAAAATAAAATAAACCTAAACCTAAACTAAAATAATTAAAACTTAAACCTAAACCTAATATAAATAAAACCTAAACTACATAAAATAAAATAAACTAAAACAAAGAAAACCTTAAAACAAACTAAACTAAAATAAAGGAAACCTAAACCTAAACCCTAAATAAAATAAAATAAACTATAAATAAACCTAAACTAAAAAATAAAACATAAAAATAAACCTAAAATAAAAAACTAAAACCTAAACCTAAAAAATAAAAAATACAAATCTAAAAATAAAAAATAAAACCCAAACCTAAAAAATAAAATAAAAATAAAACTAAACTAAAAAATAAACCTAAACCTAAACCTAAACCTAAAAAATAAACTCAAATAAATAAATCTAAAATAAATAAATGAAATTAAATAAAATAAAAAATAAACCATAAATAACAATAAAAAATAAAATAAACTAAATAAACCTAAATCTACTAGTTTACTTAATTTTAAAAAGACCCTAACCCCTAAGCTAATCCTAAACCCTAAACCCTAAATTCAAAATAAAAAATAATATATTTTAAAATAAACTAAACTAAAACCTGAACCCTAACCCTAAAACTAAAACCCCAAACCCTCAACCTAAAACCCTAAAAAAACCCTAACCCAAAACTATAAAAAAATCCAACACAAACCCTAAACCCTAAACCTAAAACCCTAAACGCTAAAGTCAAAACCCTAAAACTCTAAACCCAAACCCAAAACCCAAACCCTAAACCTATAAACCCTAAATGCTAAACCTAAAAACCTTAAACCTTAAAGCTTAAACACTAAACCCTAAACCATAAACCCTAAACCCTGAGCCTAAAACCTAAACCCAAAAACCCTAAACCCTAAACACCTAAACCCTAAACCCTAAACCTTAAACACTAAATCTTAAACCCTAAAAACCTAAAGACCCTAAACAATAAACCATAAACTAACCTAAACTAACCCTAAACCTATCTAAACTAAAAACCCTAAACCCTAAATCCTAAAAACCTTAAAACCTAAACCCAAAACCCTAAACTAAACCTAAACTTAAGCTAACCCTAAACCCTTAACCCTTAATGCTAAACCTTAAACCTTAAACCCTAAACCCTAAACTAACCCTAAATCTAAACCTTAAAAAGCTAAATACTTAAACCTAAACCAAATAAAACCTAACAAAAATAAATAAATAAATCTAAACCAAAATAAAATAAAAAAATAAAATAAAATAAAAACATAAACTAAAACCAAAACCTAAACCAAAAAATAAAAATAAAATAAAAATAAAAATAAAACTAAAATAAAATAAATAAAAACCAAAACTAAAATAAAAATAAAAATCCTAAATAAAATCAAAACTAAACCTAAAATAAAAATTAAATAAAAATAAAAATAAAAATAAACCTAAATAAGGAAAGTAAAATAAATGATAATAAAACAAAAAATAAACTAAATAAACCTAAACCTACTAGTTTACTTAACATAAGAAAATAAAACATAAAAAAATCTTAACCCTAAACCTACAACACTAAACCCTAAACCCTAAACCCTAAAAGCCTAAACACTAAACTCTAAAACCCTAAACCCTAAAGCCTAAAATCTAAACCCTAAACCCCAAAAACTAAGACCTACAACCTTAAACCTTAAACCCTAAACTTAAAAAAACCCAAAATTAAAATAAACAAAATAAAATAAACTAAAACCTAAACTAAAATAAAATAAACTAAAGTAAATAAAACCTAAACCTAAAATAACCCTAACCTAAACCTAAACCAAAATTGAATAAAATAAACTAAATTAAAAATAAACATAAACATAAACTAAAAAATAAAACATAAAAATAAACTTAAAAATAAAACCAATAACCTAAACTTAAAAAAATAAAATAAAAACCTAAATCGAAACCTAAAAATTAAAAATAAAACTAAACTAAAAAATAAACCTAAAACTAAACCTAAACCTAAAAAATAAACTAAAATAAATAAACCCAAAATAAATAATTCAAACTAAATAAAAATAAAAAATAAGCCCTAAATAAGAATAAAAAGTAAAATAAACTAAATAAACCTAAATCTACTAGTTTACTTAATTTAAAAAAAAATTCAAGCCCTAAGCTAATCCTAAACCCTAAACCCTAAATTCTAAAAATAAACTAAAAAAAAAAAGAAAACCTACGAGTTTACATATTTTTAAAACATAATCCCCAAACCCTAAACCTAAAACCCTAAAAAAACCCCAAACCCTAAACCCTAAACCCTAATCCCTAAACCTACAACCCTAAACCCTAAAGACAAAACCCTAAAACCCAAAACCCAAAACCCTACACCCTAAACCCTAAACTATAAACCTTAAACCCTAAACCATAAAATCTAAAAAATGGTGATCTTTTGATCATGGAACAAAATCTGAAAGGTAATTCTAAAACTGAGCATGAAATCTATGCTATTAATGGCTTCACAACCTCTCCTTCTCCTACCCTATAGAGTGATACCCATGCTAACCCAATTTCTCAACTTAATTCTGACACTGAAGAAGGGGAAATTACCATTTGGAATGCTTTGATAGATACTGGTCCTATTCTGAATATCACAAATCACTCTCTCTCGGATGGAGATACTTTGGATGTAAATAGACCTTTTCAAACTGTTATTAAAAAGAATTCCTTAAAGCTAGAATGTTCACTAATAGCTCCACCAAAACTACTAGATCTTCTCTAACTTCCCGTAAATAATTGTTTCATGTTGTCTCTTCTTCTTGCTTTTTATTTTTTTAGTTATCTCTTTTCCTTTTCTTCTATTTTATTATGATCAATCTTCTTATTTGGAATGTTCGGGGTATTGGGACTCTCATTATCCATAACCGTATTAGAAGCCTTTGTCGTACTCATAACATAGCCTTACATGTTGTTATTGAACAATTCATACACTCTTCTAAGATCACCCATGTTGCTAGAATGCTTCTCTTTCAAAATTTTCTTTATAATATTAGCAATAAAATTTGGTGCTTTTGGAATAATTTAGTCAACATATCTATCCTTGATGATCTTTAACAATTGGTTAATGTTCAAATCTCATTGCATGAATTTTCTGCTCTTGGTTCCTTTATTTATGCATCTTGTAATAGAGCTGGTAGGAACATCCTTTGGGATAACATAAGAACCTTTGCCTCCTTCAATAAACTAGTTGGTTGCTTTCAACTATGGAAAGAAGAGCTTTTTCCATGATTCTCATATGATCCTCCTGATTGATATTGGCTTTTTGGGCTCCAACTATACATGACATAACTCTAGACTCTAGTAGCGGCTTGATAGGACCCTTTTTAATTCCTACTGGATCAATCAATGGCCCCTTACTTCTATTGTACATTTGAGCGAAACTCTGTCTAACCATGCTCCAGTTCTAATTTTTGTCAAAAATCCTTCCAGTAGACTATCCTCGCCTACTTCTTTTAGATTCTAAAATATGTGGATCCAATATAGTGATTTCATAAATGTTATTTCCATTAATTGGATGGCCTATTCATGATAATTAAAGGCATGATTCGCTTTGGCTTAAGCTTAAAAGGCTTAAACAAAACCTAAATTGGTGGAACAAGCATCATTTTAAAATCTTTTGCCAATCTCAAAATTATGGAGCAATTAGTTTGTTCTCTTGAAGATGCTATTTTGACTGATTCTACTAAGCTTGAGGAGTTGAATGCAGCTAAAGATAACTTGATTAATTATCGAACATGGAGGAAACCTCTGGCAAAAAGGCGCTAACAAATATATATTGCTGATGGTGATAGAAATACAAGGTATTTCCATGCTCTTTTTTAAAAAAACAAAACCTTAAACTCTATTAAAAAAATCAAAAATGATAACGTTAGCTGGATAACTGACAATAATGATATTAAAGATTTTGTTATACAACATTTTAGAAACTTATTAAACAACAACCCTTCCTTAGAAGCCCTCTCCAACACACACCTGATTCCCTCCATGATTACTAATGATGACAACCACTGCTTTGCATCCTTAAAAACTAAGGTTGGTATTCTCAATAGCATGAACACGATTTTGTTTTTGGCCCCAAGGCTACATGACTCAATTCTTTTCAGGTGTTGGCCTATTATTAAGTCTGACCTTGTTGATGCTGTTGTTGATTTTTTTGATGCAAACCCCTTACCTAGATATTTTTCTAGCACTTCCATTGTTCTCATTCTAAAAATTAATAATCCAAAAATTAATAATCCTAAATCTTGGGGTGATTTTAGACCTATCAGCCTTTGCACCTTCTTTCATAAACTCATTGCTAAAATTATTGCTAATAAAATTTGTCCGTTGTTGCCTAAAATTATTTCCCCCAACCAAATTGGCTTCGTTAAAGGTAGAGCTATATCTAATAACATACTTCTAGCCCAAGAGCTGATTCATGACATTGAAATTCCTATCAGAGGTGGTAACATCCTTTTTAAACTGGACATCTCTAAAGCTTTTTACAACCTCTCTTGGGATTTCCTCTTTCAAATTCTTCATTTTCTTGGGTTTTCTGATAATATTATTCGCCTCATCAAAAATTGTATTACTAATGTTTGGTTATTCATTATCATGAATGGTGAGTCCCTTGGTTGTTTCCCTTCAATGAATCACTTGAGACAAGGAGATCCCCTTTCACCCTCTCTTTTTATTATTGCTGTTGAATATCTTTCGATGGGCCTGAATGATCTTTTCTATAATAACCCTAGCATGTTTTTTAGAACTCATGGTGGTCTTCCTGTCTCTCATCTTAGTTTTGCTGATGACTTTATAATCTTTTGCAATGCCTCTATTCTTCACATTAAAACTATTAAGAATCTTATAAATAAATTTGGCAAAGATAAGGCAAAAGTTATTTTATTCCTTCCTCTAAAATCCTCAGTAATAGGATCAACCAAATCTTGAGAGTTACTAATTTCTAGCAACAATAACTTCCTATTAAATATGTTGGTGCTCCATTTTTTAAAGGTCAGAAAAGATCTCATCTTTTTGATGAGTTAATCAAAAAAATCTCTAATAAAATTTTCGCTTGGGAATTTCATTTACTCTCATTTGGTGGTAGGCTCACTTTGATTAAGAGCACTCTTTACTCCATGCCTTTATATCTCATTCAAACCATTGTGCCCACCAATTCTACCATTAACAGAATTGAACGTATCCTTAACAAATTTTTCTGGGGTTCTAACTATTCTTCTAAAAGAATGCACTAGACCTCTTGGTATAAAAGTTGTGACACTCTTGCTGAAGGTGGTCTTGGATGTAAGCCTATCAAGGAAGCTATCACTGCTTTTTCCTATAAACTTTGGTGGAATTTTAGGAGTAACAATAATTTTTTGGCTAATTTCATGACTGGTAAATATTGCTAGGGTAAGCACCCTCTCATTTGCCCCTATAAAGAGGGAGACTCCCCTGTTTGGAAAAGACTTTGTTCCATCAAATGGATCTGAATCATTAATTTCTTGGTGGATTAACTCTGGCACCTCTTTCTTTTGGAAAGATAACTGGACTGGAGGTTGGTCCATTGATGATTTACTTTCTACCCATTCCACTGCGGCTATTAAAGTGAACTCTTTCTAATAGAATAATATGTGGAACAATAGTAAGCTTACTGATTATATTTTTTCCTCTCTTTTAAACAAACTTACTACTAATCCTATCATACCTAGCAATCATGATCAGATCATTTTTAAGCTTTCTCAAAATGGTGATTTCAACTTTAAAAATGTTTGGATTCATATTAAAGAAGCTCATGATTTTTCCAATGTGTTTTTTAAACTTTGGAATAACACTATTCCTACTTCTTTTTCTATTCTTACTTGGTGTATTTTAAAAAACTTCATCCCTGTTGACTCCTTGATGTTGGGGAAAGGTTTTCACTTACCTTCAAAATGCCACGCTTTCACATTGAGAATGTAAATCATGTTTTGTTAATGAGCCATTGCTTCCAAACTTTGGATTTGGTATGATGATCTCTTTAACATTGTCAAATTCAATGACTCTTTAACTTTATACCAGCTTCTTGAAGTTTATTTTGATAACACTACTAAAGGTCACATTAAAGACATAACTGGTATCACTCTTATTTGGTTCATATGGATGGATAAAAATGATGCAAAATATCGTGGGATTCCTATGAACCACATGAGGATAATTGCTAGAATTAAAAACAAAATCCGTGACTTATTCAATGCCAATTTAATTAACTACAAACAATTCAAAGGTTGTAAATTTGTGGCCAGTAAACTAGGTTTTAACTTGCTGGATTAACCCAACTATAACGATGATAAGATTGTTTATTGGGAAAAATCTCATGTTAATACTATTAAAATTAACACTGATGGCTCTGTCGCCCAAAATGCTTCTGGTTGTGGTGGCATTTTTCGAAACCCTAATGGTAAAGTCCTATGTTCTTTTGCTTACCCCCTTAATACTTGCTCTGTTCCTTTTGCAGAGCTCATGACAATGTACAAAGCTCTTGAGATTTGCCTTCAAAAAGGTTGGCTCAATATTTGGATTGAGGTGGATGCCTAATTGATCTTTGACTTCCACCAAAGGCAATGTAATTGTACTAACTTCTCATACTAACTTCTCAAGTGAAGAGCTCTCCTTTCTCAACTCTATTTTAAAATCTCTCATGGCGTGAGGGTAATGCATGTTCAATTACGCCAATATAGGTGCTAGATTGGATGGTATAAAATTCTATGATCAACTTACTCTTCCTAAACATTTGCATGGATTGGTGAATCTGGACAATACTGGACTCCCTTATCTCAAAAATTAATCCAACCTATTGGATTGATCTGCTATATTACCTGATTAACTGCATGATAATTTTCTATTTAGTGTTGTTATTTCATGGGAATTTGTTGATGCATCATCCTAATATCCCTTACTGTTGGATTAATTACCCTAGCTTTAATTGGGGGCTTACTTCTTCTGTTGTTCCTACTGTTAATGTGTTGATGTTCATTTGAAATTTGCTGATGCATCCTAAAACCCCTTGTTGGTTATTTGCTGATCTCTATGGCATCTGCTATTGGTTTAACTCTCCTAACCTTAAATGGGGCTTTATTGCTTCTACTGCTTCCATTTTTAATGGTAAGGTGTTTTCTGTTTGCTGGAGGGAGATGTATTACTTTATGCTTTATTTTCTACTTTATTTTTTGATCAATAGGGACAGACCTCTTGCCATCAATATTTTGATTATGGATCCTACTATTTATGTTTCTCATTTTATGATTAAAGTTGTGTTCTTCCTCCTTTCCTCTTTCTGGAATTATATTCTGTGGCACTTGTCTCAATGTTTAAATACTATACTTTTGTATAACCTTATGGCTGGCCCTAATTTATCTGTTATTCTTCTCCTTATTATGGTTGTGGCCCCTCCTATGTTCCATCACCTTACCTCCACAACCTGTAAGGAGAGAAATTGCAAATATCTTTGCTATTATAACTTCTTTTCAGATTAGAATTATTTCGATTTCCCCCATTATTACTGATGTTGTGGGATTAGCTGCCGGCCTGATATTATGTGTCTTGATGGATCTTAAAGATGGCTTTCCTTTGGACCACTTTAAAATTGATGTTGTACCATTATTTTTTATTGGATTTTCTTATGGTGGGTGCAATATCTGTTTTGATGTTTTAATTGCTGGTTGTTGGATTTCTGGGCCATTTTTCCTTCAAGCTGCTCTTGGGGTTGGTTTGTTGATTGTATTTGCTAACCTCATCTCCCCAACCAGTAAGGAGAGAAACTGCAATACCCTTGTTATTATTATTGTCTCTTTGCAGGATTGGACTTACTTAATGATTTCCTTTTAGTCTATTTTTTGAGGATGGTAGTTCAGCTACTAACTTGCTCTCCTCTCCTTTGTCTTCAAGGATCTCATTGATGGTTTTCTTTTGAACCTTTTCTATGGCTATGCTACCCCACTGTTCTTTTTCGGCTTATCTTATGGTTGGTGCAATAATTGTAGTGTTGTTTTATTTGTTGGCTGTTGGATTATGGGGTCCATTAACCAGCAGGCTACCTTTGTGGCTAGTGGTTGTTTATTGCCTGTTGTTTTTCTAATTATTTATGTAGGTTTGGAATTACTTCCTATTTGTTGCCCCACTAATTTTGTTGTAACCGTCAGTGATTAAGTTTAAAGTCTACTTAATGCTATTTTTCCTATTGGTTCTAGAATTGTGCATATCAATGCGTGATTATGCTATTGCCTAAGTGGATATTAACCTATGCACGCTTATTAATGGGTGGATTTTGCCTTGTTGGTAGTTATTGTCTTAGTTGTTGGCTAAACTGGATTAATGCTCAACAAGCTGCTTCTGGGTTTTTGGGATCTTATCACTAGCAGGCCTCTTTTGAGGTTTTTGGGTGCATGGTGGCTTTTGCTTTTCTGCTTATTAGTGTTGTTTGCAATATCGATCATCACATGTTTGAGGCCTATCTACCGCTATTTTTTCCATCTTAGTTCAACTAGACTTGCACCATTTCATTCCGAATTTATCTTATGCATTGTCTATTTTGAATGGGTGGTTTTATGGCTAACTTGCTTTTTTTTTCCTATCTTGGTTGTTGGTTGAACTGGATCATTGGGTTTCATGCCCAACAAGCTACTACTGGGGCTATCTATCATGCTCAGCAGGGCTATCTATCTAAACTACAATTTTTTGGTTATTTTTATTATCTCTTTGTAGGATTAGTCTTACTTTATGGTTTCTTTCCAGTCTGCTTTTCCTGAGGATTTTGGTTTAGCTGCAAGCCTGCTCATCTTTACCTTGAAGGATTTTAATGTTGATTATCTTTTGGACCCATTTTGTATCTTTTTTGCATCTCTACTTTTCACTGGCTTATCATATGGTGGGTGCAATAATTGTATTGTTGTTTTCATTATTGGTTGTTGGGGTCCTATGTCCAGATGCCTTTGTGGTTGTTGGTTTGTTGCCGCTTTTCAATGTTTTTGTTGATTGCAAACCGAGCGACGATGTTTGAGATCTACTTTACTTGGTCCTATTTCCTTCCTCTTGGTTTTGTTAGATTTGTGCAGATCATTGAGATTATGCTTTTGCCTAATTTGATTTTATCCTATGCATTGTTTACTCTAAATGGGTGGATTTATGGCCAGCTTGCTGGCTATTACTGCCTTGGTTGTAGGCTAAATTGGATTACTAAATTTTCTGCTCAGCAAGCTGATTATTGTGATTCTCTCTCTATTTGTCTTTCCTTAGAGTTGTTTATGGTGGGGAGCAGCTTATTACCTATGCCTTATGGTTCATCTAATCTGCTGCTGCATTCCTATCTCCTCTTTGATAGACTTCTACAATTCCTGTGGTAATTTGGGCTTGGGATATGCTATCTTGCCTTACACTTGCTAGTTACTAACTTCTGTAACATAGAGGTTGTTAACTTCTGCACTGCTTTCTTTCATTACACTTCTTTTTCTGGGGTATATCCCTAGGTGGTTTACTGGGCTATTTACTGGACTTTATTTAATATTTGTCCCATATGTTTGAGATGGGGTTAATTCCATGTTATTTTATTTTCCTTGCTGGATTTCAGTAGGTCTTTTTATTAGTCTTTTATGCTTCTTACCTCTGGCTGGCCTATTTTGTTGTTTTCCTGTGGTGGGTCTTCATGCTGATCTAATTAAACCCTTGGAACTGATTTAAAATATAGTAGACCTGACAATGATGGTTCACTTTCATTTGTGTTGGGATTCTCATGACATGATGCCTAATATGATGACATTTACTCTGCATGGGATCCCCTTACCCATTATGCTCTTTGCTACTTTCTTTTTTATTTAGTATAGGGCTTTGATTTGGTTTGTAGGTACTACGACTCAAAAGACTTTCAACAAATGGTTGCCATACAAGTTTGTTGGCTATGATGGCTGTGATGATTTCACTCCTTTTTGGTTTGGTAGTAGCTCTTATGATGTAACCCTTCTGCTAAAGTATGAATGCTCATATTTGCATCTATCCCAACTTGGTATGACTGAGCCTGAGATTTCCCTATCACACTTCCTTATTATCTTTTCGCTTTATCATTTTTTTCTGTGTTGCCTTAATCGCTTCTAATTTCTTTTTTTTATACAATTTGTGCAATTCTCTTGTTCTCGTTTGCTCCATAGTGTCATGAATTCTCTCATCCCAAGAGCTTTTGAATCTTCCATTGGCTTATCTCGGTTAATCAATTTGTATCTTTTGCTTTCCTTACTCTTTTATTTTGCTTTTGGTTGTATTTAGATAGGATTTACTCTAGGTGATTGTATCTTTTTGAGTTGTGAAGTTTATCCCCTTTAAGGACCTTGTTCTATGGTACCCCTATATCCAAAAAAAAAAACACTAAACCCTAAGAACTTGAAACTTTAAAGCCTAAACACTAAGCCTAAACCCTAAACCCGAAAACCCTAAACCCTAAAACCTTAAACCCTAAACCCTAAACCCTAAACCCTAAACCCTAAACCCTAAACCTTAAACACTAAAGCCTAAACCCTAAAAACCTAAAAACTCTAAACCCTAAAGCATAAAAATAACCCTAAATCCTGAACCCTAAACCTATAAGCTTAAACCTGCAACCCTAAACCCTAAACCCTAGAAACCTTAAACCCTAAATTCTAAACCCTAAACTAAACCTAAACCCTATGCTAACCCTAAAACCTTAACCGTTAATGCTAAACCCTAAACACTAAACCCTAAACCCTGAACCCTAAACTAACCCTAAACTCGAAACCCTAAAAAGTTAAACAATTAAACCTAAACTAAGCAAAACCTAACAAAAATAAATAAATAAACCAAAAAAAAAAATACATAAACTAAAACCTAAACTTAAACTTAAGAATAAAAAATTAAAAAATGAGAACTAACAACAACAACAACAACAATAAACAAGCCTAATCTATGGGTTCCATGAATCCTTCGCTCCATTGTGTCCTATTATGTGTCAAATTCTCATTTAATTCAAGTACTAAGATCATTTTTTATACATCTTAACCAAGTCTTTTAGGTCTACCTCTACCTTTCTTAACATAAGAAAATCTAATGCATCTACTCTCATGGGTCACCGACGCTTTATGTGACAAACCATCTAAGGCACTCTCCCTAATCTTATCCACTGGAGCTACCCAACTTTTGAACATACTCATTTTGCATTCTATCTCTGGGTAAAGCCACTCATCCACCTCGAGCATCCTCATCTGTAACACTTAACTTAGTCTTATGTTTTATTGGCCAACATTCGCACTATAAGTCATGCAGGTCTTACCACCATCTTATAAAATTTTCCTTAAGTTTAAGTGGAACTTTTCTATCACATAATAGGATGCATTCCTCCACTAAACCATCCAACTTGAATTCTACTAATAATATCTCCATCTATTTCACCATCATTTTGAACAATGAGCCTAAATATCGATGCTCACTCTTAATGACTTGATCACTAAAGTAACACTAAAAATTTCTACAACTAAAATTATACTCCATAAACTAAAACCTAAACTTAAACTTAAAAATAAAAAATTAAAAAATGAGAACTAAACTAAAATAAAATAAATAAAAATAAAAACTAAAGAAAAAAATAAAACACCTAAATAAAATAAAAACTAAACCTAAAATAAAAATAAAATAAAAACTAAATAAAAACTTAAATAAAAATAAAAATAAAAATAAACCTAAATAAAAAAGTAAAATAAACTAAAATAAATAAAAAATAAGGTAAATAAACCTAAACCTACTAGTTTACTTAACATATAAAAAAAATATCCTAACCCTAAACCCTAAAACCTAAACCCTAAAACCTAAACCCTAAACCCTAAAATCTAAACCCTAAATACCAAACCCAAAACCCTAAACTTAAAAAAAAGCAAAACCTAAAATAAACAAAATAAAATAAACTTAAACCTAAACTAAAATAAAATAAATAAAACCTAAACCTAAAATAACCCAAACCTAAACTAAATAAAATAAACTAAATTAAAAATAAACATAAACATAAACTAAAAATAAAAGCTAAAAAAATAAACCTAAAAAAACTAAAACCTAAACTTAAAAAAATAAAATAAACCTAATAAACCCAAAATAAAATAAAAAACCTAAACCTAAAATAAAATAAAAATAAACTAAACTAAAAAAATAAACCTAAAATTAAACCTAAACCTAAATAATAAACTAAAATAAATAAACCTTAAATAAAAATAGAAAACCTAAATAAGAATAAAAAATAAAATAAACTAAAAATAAAAATAAACTAAATAAACCTAAAAATGGTTTACTTAATTTAAAACCCCAAGCCCTAACTAAACCCCAAAAAGCCTAAATTCTAAAAATAAACTAAAACTAAAACCATGAGTTTACATATTTTAAAAATAAACCTAAACTAAAACTTGAACCCTAAACCTAAAACCCAAACCCCAAACCCTAAACCTAAAACCATAAAAAAACCCTAAACTAAAAAAAATCTACTATAAACTAATAAACCCTAAAGACAAAACAAACCTAAACCCAAACCCAAACCCTAAACTAAAACCTAAACCCTAAACTATAAACTTAAACTAAACCTACCTAAGAACTTAAACTAAACACTAAGCTCTAAAACTTAAACTATAAACCTAAAAAATCCTAAACCTAAATCATAAACCTGCCCTAAACCTTAAACACTTAAACCTAAACCCTAAAAACCTAAAAACTCTAAACCCTACAGCCTAAAACTAAACTTAAACCCTGAACCTTAAATCTATAAACCTAAACCTGTAACCCTAAACCCTAAATCCTAAAAACCATAAACCCTAAACCCTAAACCCTAAACTAAACCTAAACCCTAAGCTAACCCTAAAACCTTGACTCTTAACATTAAACCCTAAACCTTAAACCCCAAACCCCAAACCCTAAACCCTAAACTAACCCTAAACCTGAAACCCTAAAAAGTTAAACAATTAAACCTAAACTAAGTAAAACCTAACAAAAATAAATAAATAAACCTAAACCAAAAAAAAAATTAAAAACATAAACTAAAACCTAAACCTAAACCTAAAAATAAAAAAATAAAAAATGAAAACTAAGCTAAAATAAAATAAATAAAAAACCAAATTAAAGAAAAAAAATAAAAGACCCAAATAAAATAAAAACTAATCCTAAAATAAAAATAAAATAAACTTAAAATAAAACAATAAAAAATTGAATAAAAAACTAAATAAAAATGAAAATAAAAATAAAATTAAATAAAAAAAAATAAACTAAAACTTAAATTAACATAAAAAAAGAAATCATACCCTAAACCCTAAACCCTAAATCTACAACACAAAACCCTAAACCATAAACCTAAAACCCTAAACCCTAAACCCTAAACCCTAAACCCTAATCCTTAAAATCCTAAATCGTAAAACCTAAACCCTAAACCCCAAACCTTAAAACCTACAACCCTAGACCTTAAACCCTAAACCCCATACCCTAAACTTTAAAAAAAACCAAAATATACAATAAACAAAATAAAATAAACTTAAACCTAAACTAAAATAAAATAAAACCTAAACCTAAACGTAAAATAACATAAACCTAAACCTAAACCTAACTAATAAAATAAAATAAATTAAAAATAAACATAAACATAAACTAAAAAATAAAACTTAAAAATAAACCAAAAATAAAAATGTAAAACCTAAACCTAAAAAAATAAAATAAAAACCTAAACATAAACCTAAAAAAAAACTTAAACCTATAAAATAAAATAAAAATAAAACTCAACTAGAAAATAAACCTAAACCTAAACCTAAACCTAAAAGATAAACTAAAATAAAAAAACCTCAACTAGAATAAATAAATTTATAATAAATAAACTAAATTAAATAAAAAAAACATAAATACAAAAATAAAAAATAAAATAAAATAAAAAAATAAAAAAATAAACTAAATAAATCTAAGCCTATTGGTTTACTTAATTTTAAAAAAGACAAATAATTATAATAAATAAAATAAAATAAACTTAAACCTAAACTATAGTAAACTAAACTAAAATAAATAAAACTTAAACCTAAACTTAAAATAATCTAAACCTAAACCAAAACCTAAACTAAATAAAATAAAATATAACTAAAATTGATAAAACTTTAAAACAAACTAAACTAAAATAAATAAAACCTAAACCTAAACTTAAAATAAAGTAAACCAAAACCTAAACCTAAAATAAACTAAATCTAAACCTAAACCAAAACCCTAAATAGCATAAAATAAACTAAAAATAAACTTAAATATAAACTAAAAAATAAAACTGAAAATAAACCTGAAATAAAAAACTAAAACCAAAACCTAAATAAGAAAATAGAAACCTAAAAAATTTAAAAATAAAACCTAAACCTAAAAATAAAATAAAAATAAAACTAAACTAAAAAATAAACCTAAACCTAGAAAATAAACTAAAATAAATAAACCAAACAAAATAAAAATAAAAAATAAACCCAAATAAAAATAAAAAAATAAATAAACTAAAATAAATAAAAAATAAACTAAATAAACTTAATCTATTTGTTTACTTAATTTTTAAAAAACAGTAAACCCTAAGCTAACCCTAATCCTAAACCCTAAACCTTAAATACAAAAAACCAAAACCTACCTTTATATATTTTAAAATAACCCTAAACAAAACTAACTTAACCCAAAACCTAAACTACCTAAACTCTAACCTAAAAAAATAAATTAACCATAAAAACTAAACTAAACCTAAAACCATGACCTAAACCTTAAACCTTTAAAACCCTAAACCCTAAAACCCTAAACACTAAACTATAAAAAACCTAAAATAAAACCCTAAACCCTAAAACTATAAACCTAAACCAAAACCTAAACCTAAATCAGAACCTAAATAAACAAAATAAAACCTAAATAAAACTAAATTAACACTAAACCCTAAACCAAAATATAAAACCCTAAAAATAAAAATAACTTGAACTAACCTAAACCTAATAAATAACCTAAACTAAAACCCTAAACCCTAAAGATAAACTAAAATAAACACTAATAAACCTAAACCCTAAATAATAAACCCTAAATCCTAAACTATAAATAAACCTAAACCCTAACTAAACAAAATATAAAACTTAAACCTAAACTAAATAAAACATAAAAATAAAATAAATTAAAAACTTAAACTAAAATAAAAAAATAAAATAAAATAAAAACATAAACTAAAACCTAAACCTAAACCTAAAAAGAAAAAATACTAAACTAAAATAAAATAAATTAAAACCAAAAATAAAGAAAAAAAACTAAAAAACTAAAATAAAATAGAAACTAAACCTAAAAAAATTAAATAAACCTAAAATAAAATAAAATAAAACTAAATAAATATTTAAATAAAAATGAAAATAAAAATAAACATAAATAAAAATAAAAAATAAAATAAAGTAAAATGAATAAAAATAAACTAAATAAACCTAAACTACTAGTTTACTTAACATAAAAAATAAAAAAATAAAAATAAAAAAATAAAAAAATGAAACCCTAAACCCTAAATCTAACCATAAACCCTAAACCTACAACACTAAACCTTAAACCCTAAACCCAAAAAAGAAACCCTAAACCCTAAACCCTAAACCTTAAACCCTAAAACAAAACTTAAATCTAAACCTATACCTAAACCTAAACCTAAACCTTAAACCCTAAACCCTAAACCCTAAATCCGAATCATTAAACCTCACTTGCTTCAGGTTTCCTCTAGATTTTTGCCCCTTTCCTTTTTGCTTTGGCCATTTCTGATCATTCCTTCTAGTTTTGCTCTCGGTTTGCTGCTTATGTGAGTTTCCCTTGATCTTATAATGGTGCTACTTTCTAGATCTCTCTTCAACTTGAAGGCTAAGGCTTTTTCAAGGTAATATTGACCACTCAACTTATCACCTACTATTAAGTCCTTCAAGGACGCTTTATCTGGTAAGAACACTTGCTCTAATGCTTCGGTCAATTTAATCTCAACTTCTTTCTGTGGAATGTCAACTGTAATGTGCTCGGATCTTGATGTGAAAAAGCTGGCGAAGCCCTTTGAATTTTCATTAGTTGGTAAATTTTTATTGCGTCCCCCGACTCTTGTAAGCATCCGATCCTTCTTTCATAGCCTAAAGCTCTCAGGTGTATTTACTATCAGATTGATTGATCCTAGACATATCTTTATTCAGCGATCTAATGATTTAGACCACTCAAGAGTCTTTGCTCGATGATCTTACTTTGTGTACAATTGTCAAATGAGGCTTTTGAAATGGTCTCCTTTATTTGATGTCAAAGATGAATCCCCAATTGTTCCTTTATGGCTAGCTTTTCCAAATGTGAGGATACATTACATTACTCATCAAGTCCTATTTGAAGTTGGGGCTCTCTTTGGTAGGCCCCTTCAAATAGATCAAGCCACCATCGCGAGATCATGACCATCAGTTGCTCGTATTTTGGTTGAGATTGATATTACCAAAATGTACCCTAAAGAAGTTTGGATCGGTTCAAAAAAATTTGGGTATAATCAAAAAGTGGAATTTGAAAATTTCCTATTTTTTGCACACATTGTAAGATCCATGGTCATGATCACTCTGAATGCTTTGTGTTACACCTTAATCTTAAAAAGAAAAAATTACCTGATCCTAATCCCTCTCTAACAAATGAAAAAATAATAAGTTCTCTTATGTGCCTAAAGTTAATCAAAATGGAACTAACCCTCCTACCCCCTCTCCTTTATTACCTACAGATTTACCTATTGGAGAACAATCTGAGCTTGATAAGAATAATGATATTGAGGTTTGTGAGGAAACTAATGATAACTTGCCTAACATTGCTTCTACTTGTAATAACTTGGCACCTCAAGACAATCCCTTGACTCATATGAATCATAATGGTGATTTGAATGGGAACCTCAAGTTGGATCAAAATCTCAAAACTAAATGGAATTCTTCTGATAAATTTTGATAATTTGGTGGTGGATCAAAATCTGAATATTACTCATGGAAATGAAAATGAATTTTGTGCTATTAATGGTGCCACAACCTCTCCTTCTATTACCCTACAGAGTGATACACATGCTAACCCTATTTCTCAACCTAACTCTAATACCGAAGAAGGGGAAATAACCATTAGGAATGCTTTGACATATACTAGTCCTATTCTGAATATCACAAATCACTTTCTTTCAGATGGAGATACTTTGGATATAGATAGCCCTTTTCAAACTGTTATTAAAAGAATCCCTTAAATCTAGAATGTTCACTAATAGCTCCACTAGAACCACTCGATCTTCTCTAACTTCCCATAAATAATTATTTCATGTTCCTCTTCTTCTTTTTTTTTTCATTTTTTAGTTATCTCTTCTCTTTTTTTTTCAACTTATTATGATCAATTTTCTTATTTGGAATGTTCAGGGTATTGGGACTCTCAGTGTTCGCAACCATGTTAGAAGCCTTTGTCGCACTCATAACATAGCCTTACTTGTTGTTATTGAACCATTCATTCACTCTTCTAAGATCACTCAAGTTGATAGAATGCTTGGCTTTCAAAACTCCGTTTATAATATTAGCAATAAAATTTGGTATTTTTGGAATAATCTAGTCAACATCTCTATCCTTGATGACCTTCATCAATTGGTTAATGTTCAAATCTCATTGGGTGAATTTTTTGCTCTTGGTTCCTTTATTTATGCTTCTTGTAATAGAACTGGTAGAAGCATCCTTTGAGATAACTTAAGAACCTTTGCCTCCTCTGTCAACAAACCTTGGTTGGTTGGTGGTGATTTCAACACTATTCTCGCTTCCTTGGAAAGAAGGGGAGGTTGCTCTCCTAACATTCATTCCATGGAAGACTATTCTAATATGATTCTTGATTGTAATCTGATTGACATTGATTTTTCTGGTTCAGACTACACATGGCATAATTCTAGACTTTGGCAGTGGCTTGATAGGACCCTCTTTAATTCCCTTTGGATCAAGCAATGGCCTCTTACTTCGGTTGAACATTTAAGTAGAACTTTATCTAACTATGCTCTGCTTTTGATTTTTGTCAAAAATTCCTCCACTAGACTATCCTCCCCTACTCCTTTTAGATTCCAAAATATGTGGATCTAACATAGTGATTTCATTAATGTTGTTTCCATTAATTGGCAGCCCCTATTCATCCTGATAATTTTGTTAAAGGCATGATTCACCTTTGGCTTAAGCTAAAAAGACTTAAACAAAATCTAAATTGGTGGAACAAGCATCATTTTAAAAATCTTTTTACAAATCTCAAAAATATGGAACAACTTGTTTGCTCTCTTGAAGATGTTATTTTGACTGACTCTAATAAGCTTGATGAATTGAATGCAGCTAAAGATAACTTGATTAATTATCAGAATATAGAGGAAACCTACTGGCACCAAAAGGCTGCTAGCAAACATATTGTTCATGGTGACAGAAACATAAGCTATTTCCATGCTAATGGAACCTGGATTACTGACAATAATGATATTAAAGATTTTGTCAAACATCATTTTCAAAATTTATTAAACAATAACCCCTCCTTAGAAGCCATCTCCAACACACATTTGATCTCCTCTACGATCTCTAATGATGAAAACCACTTTACTCGCTGCCCTGTCGAGATTGGTAGTATTCTCAATAGCATGAACACCGATCATTTCCAAGGCTACATGACTCAATTCTTTCAACATTATTAGCCTATTTTAAGACCTGACCTTGTTGATGGTTTTTTTTTGAGGGTAACCCTTTACCTAGATATTTTTCTAGCACTTCCATTATTCTCATTCCCAAAATTAATAATCTTGAATCTTTGGGTGATTTTAGACCTATCAGCCTTTGCACCTTTTTACATAAACTCATTGCTAAATTAATTGCTAATAGAATTAGTCCACTGCTGCTTAAAATTATTTTACCCAACCGAACTAGCTTCGTTAAAGGTAGAGCAATGTCTGCTTACATACTTCTAACATAAGAGCTGATTCATGACATTGACGTCCCTATCAAAGGTGGTATCATCCTTTTTAAACTGGACATCACTAAAGCTTTTGACAACCTCTTTTCAGATTTTCTCTTTCAAATTCTTCATTTGCTTGGGTTTTCTGGTTATTTTATCTGCCTCATCAAAAATTGCATTACAAATGCTTGGTTCTCTGTTATCATGAATGGTGAATCCCTAGGTTTATTCCCTTCAATGGTTTGAGACAAGGGATCCCTATCCCCTCTTTTATTATTCTTGAATATTTAGAGTAATGATCTTCTTACAATAATCTTAGGATGTTTTATAGAACTTAAGATGGTCTTCCTGTCACTCATCTTAGTTTTGCTGATGACTTTATAATCTTTTGCAATGCCTCAATTCCTCACATTAAACTATTAAGAATCTTTTAAATAAATTTGGCAATGAAAGTGATCTTTTTCTCAACAAAGGCAAAAGTTATTTCATTCCTTCTTCTAAAATCCCTAGCAATAGGACCAATCAAATCTTGAGAATTACTAATTTTCAACAACAACAACTTTCTATTAAATATCTTGGTACTCCTCTTTTTAAAGGTAAAAAAAGATCTCACCTTTTTGATGAGCTAATCCAAAAAATCTCTAATAAAATTTTTGGTTGGGAATTTCACTTAATTTCATTTGGTGGTAGGCTCACTTTGATTAAGAGCTAATCCAAATAATCTTGATTAAGAGTGACTCATTAACTAATTTTTCTGGGGATCTAACAATTCCTCTAAAAAAATACACTGGACCTCTTGGTATAAAACCTGTGGCACTTTTACTGAAGGTGGTCTGGGATTAAACCAATCAAGGAAACTATCACTGCTTTTTCTTATAAACTTTGGTGGAATTTTAGGAAAAATAATAGTTTATGGGCTAATTTCATGACTGCTAAATACTGCCAGGGAAAGCACCCTCTCATTTGCCCCTATAAAGCAAGAGACTCTCCTATTTGGAAAAGACTTTGTTCCATCAAATGGGAGGCTGAATCCTTAATTTCCTAGGGGATTAACTCTGGCTCCTCTTTCTTTTGGCAAGACAACTAGACTGAAGGTGGGTCCATTGATGAATTACTTTCTACCCATTCCACTGCTGCTATTAAAATGAACTCTTTCTGGCAGAATAATATGTGGATCAATAGTAAGCTTATTGATCATATTCCTCCCTCTCTTTTAAATAAGCTTACTACTATTCCTATCATTCCTACCAATCAAGATTAGATCCTTTTTAAGCTTTCACATAATGGTGATTTCAACTTTAAAAATGTTTAGATTCACATTAAAGAAACTCATGATTTTTCCTATGTGTTTTCTAAACTTTGGAACAACAATATCTCTACTTCTTATTCTGTTCTTACTTGGCATATTTGGAAAAAATTCATCCCAGTGGACTCCTTGTTGTGGGGGTAAAGGTTTTCAATTACCTTCAAAATGCCAATGTTGTTTTCACATTGAGAATGTGAATCATATTTTTGTTAATGAGACCATTGCTTCTAAACTTTGGATTTGGTATGATGACCTCTTTAACATTATCATTTTCAATGGCTCCTTAAATTTATACCAACTTCTTGAAGTTTATTTTGACAACACTATTAAAGGACACATTAAAGTCATAACTACTATCACTCTTATTTGGTTCATATGGATGGACGAAATGATGCAAAACATCGTGAGATCCCTATGAATCACATAAGGATAATTGCTAGAACTAAAAACAAAATCTGTGACTTATTTAATGCCAATTTAATTAAATACAAACAATTCAAATGTTGCAAATTTGTGGCCAATAAATTAGGTTTTAACTTGCTGGATCACCACATCTATAAAGATGACAAGATTGTTTATTGGGTAAAACCTCATGCTAACACTATTAAAGTTAACACTGATGGCTCTGTCTCTCATAAAGGTTCAAGCTGTGGTGAAATTTTTAGAAATCTTAATGGTAAAGTCCTATGTGCCTTTGCTTACCCCCTTAATCTCTGCTCTGTTCCTTTTGTTGAGCTCATGGCAGTGTACAAAGCTCTTGAAATTTTCCTTCAAAAAGGTTGGCTCAATATTTGGATTGAGGTGGATGCCCTTCTGCTAATTGATCTCTTGACTTCCACCAAAATGAAAAATACTGAATTGTACTATCTTCTTAAGCAAACTAGAACTCTCCTTGCCCAACTCTACTTTAAAATCACTCATGTATGGTGTGAGGGTAATGCATGTGCGATTATCCCAATCTAGGGGGATTGGATGGAATAAAATTCTTTGATCAACTAACCCTTCCTAAACATTTGCATGGCTTGGTTAATCTGGACAATACTGGGTTTCCTTATCTCATAAATTAATCTAACCTATTGGATTCACCTATTTCAATACCTCTTTTATTTCATGATCATTTTCTATTTACTATTGTTTTTTCTTTGGTCTTTGCTGATGCATGAACCTGATATCCCTTTCTATTTACTTGTTGATCTCTGTGGCACATGCTGTTGGTTTAATTATCTTAGCTTTAATTGGGAGCTTACTACCTCTACTATTTTTACTGTTAATATGCTGCTGCTTCTTTGGAATTTGCTGATGCATCATCATATTACTCCTTGCTGGCCCTTTGTTGAGCTAAGTGGCATTTGTTGTTGGTTTAATTATTCCAACCTTGTTTGGGGTCTTGCTATTTTTGGATGCAACATCTATGTTAAAGGTTTAATTATTGGCTATTGGGCCTTTGGGCCCATTGTCCAGCAGGCTGATCTTGGATTTGGTTTAATGTATTTGCTGAATGTATATGCTAACCCTAGCTTACATACCTGTAAGGAAAGAAAATGCAATACATTTATTATTATTAATGGTTCTTTGCAGGTTTGGTATTGTTTAATGAATTTCTTTCAATCTGATTTCTCTGAGGAGGGTAGTTTTGCTGCTAGCTTGATTTCTCTAAAGGATTTCATTAATAATACCCTTTTGAACCCTTATGGTAGATCTGTTGCCCCACTACTTTTTATTGGCTTATCCTATGGTTGCAATAATTTTAGTGTTGTTTTAGCTTGTTGGTAATTACTATCCTGGATGTTATGAGATTATTGCTCCTCATCGCTTCGGGTTTTGTTTTATTTTGTTGTTGGCCTCTATTGAGGTTATAGACTAAGATGGCTTTTATTTTTCTTGCTTGACTATTTCTATCTCTCATTTTTTGAATGTTTGTGTTAAAACTGGATGCTTGTTTTCACCTATTTTTATATCCTGTTCAGCTAGTCTTGGCCAGACCTCTTCCTTAACTATCTGGGATTTAACTTATGCATTGTATAATTTGAATGGTTGGTTTTATGGCCAACTTGCTATTATTTTCTTGGTTGTTGGATGGTCTGGATCATTGAGTCTTTTATCCAGTAAGCTGTTACTGGGGTTGTTTATCTGGTTCAGCAGGGTGCTATTGGTGTTGTCTTGCTGATTGTTTTGTCCAACCTCATATTCCCAATATGGCAAGAGAAATTTTGCAATTTCCTGTTCAATTTTATTAATTCCTTGCAGGTTTGGACTTCCTTTTCTCGCTTTCGATGTGGTTGTATTTAGCTAGCTTGATCTATATCTGGAAGGTTTTTTCTATTGATTATCTTTTGAACCCTTTTTGTTGCTACTTTACATCTCTATTTTTTATTGGAATTTTATATGGTGGGTGTAATTTTTGTTTTATTGCTACCCTTGTCTCTGTGGTTATTATATGTTTCTTGCCTTTTATTTCTCTGACTATTTTTCCTGTTAACAACTAGGCAACTACTGATTTCTCCTACTGCTATTTTATCCCCCTTGGCTCTATTCAAATGGTGCAGAACACTGTGATTATCCATCTGATTATTTGGATCTTCACATATGCTCTATTTACTCTGAATGGGTGGACTTTTGGCCGCTTGTTGGTAATTATGCGGTTGTTGGTCAACTGATTAATAATCTACATGTTTTGAGTTTTGGTTTATTTTGTTCAGTAAGCCTCTATTGAAGTTGTTGACTTCTTGGTGGCTTTTGATTTGAATCTCCTTATTGGTTTATTATATGCTTATCATCAATTCTATGGACTACTTTATCGCCGCTCTTTTCTCCATCTTCTTTCAGTTAAACTTGTATCTATTGCATTGTTTATTCTGAATGGGTGGTTCTCTAGCCAGCTAGCTGATTTTCATTATCTTGGCTATTTATTGTCTTGGATATTGCTATCCTTATTTCTCAGGATTCCAATGTTGGCTCTATCTTTGCTGGTTGTAAGACTGTAGGGTCCTATGTTCAACAAGCTATTTCTGACTTTGCTATTCTGATTATTTTTGGTCATTGGTGTTTGGGCTGCTGCTTTTTTGATCCATGTTTTTATGCTCTATCTACTTGGTTACTAACTATTGCAATGTCCTCTCTGATTGAGAGGCTCTATGGCCATCTTGTTGTCCCTTACTGTCTTGGCTGTGGCTATCTTGGCTGCTGCTTTCTTGGCTATCTGCTATCTTATTTGTTCTAGATTCTAATGAGGACCTTAATTTGAATCCCATTTTGATTTATCCTCTGGTGGGTTCCAATATTGCACTAACTGTTTTGTTGTTGGGGTTGGCTTTCTGATTGCCCTTGCTGTTTGTGTCTGGGTTATTATTCATTTCCTGATAGCTGTGATCTACATTAACTGCTGTTGTTTCTTTTCCCATTTGAGTTCAGTTAGGCTTGTGCTGCTATCTCCTTGGAATGCAATGTCTATTCTGAATGGGTGGTACTATGGACAGCTGCTACCATTTGCTATCTTGGTTGTTTGTTGATCTGGATTATCTGATTTTTTTGTCCAGCATGCTACTACTGGAGCTATAGTTCTGACTATCTTTATTTGGTGTTGTTTTTGGTATTGGGTTATGCTGCCTTCCTTTACAAATGCTTTTTTCCAACTACTGATATGGATATTAATATGGGGTTTGTTCACATTTGCATTCATTATTATGATTGGGCTCATTTTTTGGACTTTACTTCTAGGATGTACTCCTGGTCTTAAAGATTCATATATATATATATATATATATATATATATATATATATATATATATATATATCATATATTTGGGATGGTGTTACTTATAGGCTCATCGACTTGCTTAGTAGGATTTCAGCAGGCTACCTCTTATGCTGTTTTCTTGTGGATTGTTTTTATGCTAGCCTATTTCATATTTATAAGTATCCTCATGTTAGGGTGACTATATTGATGATAATTTTCTTGCATAAGACCCCTTATCTTTCCGCCCTTTGCAATTTCCTCTCTATATTATATATAGTTTTATTTAGGTTTGCAGGTAATAAAGCCTATAAGACTTTCAACAACCTGGTCATATCTTCTCACTGTTTGTTGGCTATGATGGTTGTGATGATTTCACCCCTTTTGGTTTGGTAGTAGCTCTTGTGATGTAACCCTTCTGAAGTTTGATGCGATATTTGCATCCGCCCCAACTTGGTGTGACGAGCCCGAGCCTTCTATCACAATTCTTTACTATCATTCTCGATTATGCTATTTTCGTTATCATTATGTCTATATTACCTTAACTTTCTTTCTGTTACATTTTTGCAAGTGCTTCTCTCTTGTCCTCTCAGTTGCTCCATAGTGTCATGCATTCTCAGTCTAGAGCATTGGCCCTAATCTTCCTTTGGCTTGTTATGTTAATCTAATTGTATCTTTTGATTGCTTTAATGCCTTCTTTTGCTTTTGGATGTACTTAGATAGGGGATTTACTCCTTAGACTGATTATAGCTCTTTGAACAGTAGTTCTGGAGTTTATCCCCTTTAAGGACCTTGTAATCTTCTTTTTGTGGCAATAAAATACCCTCCTACATGGGGTTTCCCAAAAAAAAAACTTAAAAAAAAAACTTAAACCTTAAATAAAAAAAATAAAATAAACCTAAACTTAAACTAAAATAAACAAACTAAAATAAATAAAACCTAAACCTAAACTAAATAAAATAAAATAAACTAAAATTAAACCTAAGCCTAAACTAAAAAATAAAACCTAAAAATAAACCTAAAATAAAAACCTAAAACCTAAACCTAAAAAATATAATAGAAACATAAACCTAAACCAAAAAATAAAAAATAAAACCTATACAAATAAAATAAATTAAAAATATAGCTTAACTAAAAATAAACTAAAACCAAAACCTAATTCTAAAAAAGAAACTACAATAAAACACCAAAACTAAAATAAATAAATCTAAATTAAACAAACTAAACTAAATCAAAATAAAAAGTAAACCTAAATAAAAAAAGTAAAATAAACTAAAATAAATAAAATTCAACTAAATAAACATAAGCTTACTAGTTTACTTAACATAAAAATAAAAAAAAATTAAAAAATTAAAAAAAACCACAACCCTAAACCCTAAAACTAGCCCTAAACCCTAAACATACAACACTAAATCCTAAACCTTAAATCCTAAAACCTTAAACCCTAAACCCTAAACCTAAACCTAAAACCCAAACCTAAATAAATAAACCCTAAACCCTAAACACAAAACCATAAAACCTACAACCCTAAACCCTAAACCCTGAACCCTAAACTTAAAATAATACCTTAAGCTAAAATAAACAAAATAAAATAAACCTAAATTAATATAAACTAAACTTAAACAAATAAAACCTAAACCTAAACCTAAAATAAACTAACCCTAAACCTAAACCTAAACTAAATAAAATAAAATAAAATAAAAATAAACCTAAACCTAAACTAAAAAATAAAACCCTAAATACTAAACCATACTGGTTTACTTAATTTTTTTTAAAAAGAAACCATAAACCTTAAATACTAAACCCTAAACCCTAAACCCTAAACCCTAAACCCTAATCCTAAACCCTAAACCCTAAATCCCTAAACCATAAACAATAAAGCCTAAACCTTAAACACTAACCCCCAAACAATAAAACCCTAAAAACCCTAAACCCTAAAACTAACCCTAAACCCTGAACCCTAAACATATAACCTTAAACCTGCAACCTTAAATAATAAACCCTAAACTAACCATAAACCCTAAGCTAACCCTAAACCTTAAGCCCTAAACCCTAAACCCTAAACCCTAAACCCTAAACCTTAAACCCTAAATGCTACATAACTAAAAACTTAAACCTAAATTAAATAAAACCTAAAATAAAAAATAAAAAAACCTAAACCAAAATAAAATAAAAGATAAAATAAAATAAAAACATAAAGCTAACCTAAATCTAAACCTAAACTTAAAAAGAAAATAAAATAAAAAAATAAAAACTAAACTAAAATAAAATAAATAAAAACCAAAACTAAACTAACAAATAAAAAACCTAAATAAAATGAAAACTAAAAACAAAATAAAAGTAAAATAAAAATAAAATAAAATAAAAACTAAATAAAAACTTAATTTAAAATAAAAATAAAAATAAACATAAATAAAAATAAGAAATAAAATATACTAAAATTAATAAAGGATAACTTAAATAAACTTAAATCTACTAGTTTACTTAACATAAAAAAACCCTAACCATAAACCCTAAAACTAACTCTAAACCCTAAGCCCTAAACCCTAAAGCTACAACACTAAACCCTAAACCCTAAACCCTAAAACCCTAAACCCTAAACCCAAAATCGAAAACCCTAAACCCTAAACCCTAAACCCTAAACCCCAAACCCAAAAACCTATAACCCTAAACCTAAACCATAAACCCCAAAGCCTAAACCCTAAACCCTAAACTTTAAACCTGAAAAACTTAAAAAAAATAAACTTAAACTAAACAAAACCTAAAAATAAAATAAAAAAATAAACCTAAACCTAAATAAATAATAGAATATATTAAAATAAATTAAAATAAAAACTTAAACTAAATCTTAAACCTAAACCTAAACCTAAACCTAAACCTAAAATCAAAATAATGTAAAAAATCAAATAAATAAAAACCTAAACTAAGCTAAGAATTAAAATAAACCTAAAAAAAGCCTAAATAAAATAATAAGTAAATGTAAAATAAAAATAAAATAAACCTGAAATAAAGCCAAATATAAAATAACTAAAAACTTAAACGTGAAATAAACAAAATAAAATAAACCAAAATCTAAACTAAAATAAACTAAACTAAAAAAAATAAAACCTAAGCCTAAACCTAAAATAAACTATACCTAATCCCTAAACTAAGTAAAATAAAATAAACTAAAAATAAACTTAAACCTAAACTAATAAATAAAACCTAAAAATAAACCAAAAATGAAAACCTAAAACCTAATCCTAAACAATAAAATGAAAACCTAAACCTAAACCTAAAAATAAAAAAAGAAACCTAAACTTGAAAAATAAAATAAAAGTAAAACTACACTAAAAAATAATAAACCTAAACCTAAACCTAAAAAAAAAATAAAATTAAAAAGCTAAACTAAAATAAATAAACCTAAAATAAATAAACTGAACTAAGTAAAAATAGAAAAAATACATAAATAAAAATAAAAAAATAAATAAATAAGAAATTAAATAAACTAAATAAACCTAAACCTATTAATTTTTTTAATTAAAAAAAACCCCTAAACCCTAAACCCTAAACCCTAAATCCAGAATCGTAAACCTTAAAACTAATCATATATCTTAAATCTTAAACTTATAATGGTAAACTTACAACTGTAAACCCTAAACCCTAAACTAACCCTAAACCCTAAATAAAAAATAAATTAAAAATAAAAAAACCCTAACCCTAAACCCTAAACTCTTAACTTACAACCCAAAACTCAAAAATCCTAAACCCTAAACCCTAAAACCCTAAAACCCTAAACCCTAAACCCAAATCATAAAACCTACAACTCCTAAACCCTAAACCCTAAACCCCAAACTCAAAACCCTAAACCCTAAATTGTAAACCCTAAAAACCCTAAACCCTAAAGCCTAAACACTAAACCCTAAACCCTAACCCTAAACCCTAAACCTTAAAACCCTAAACCCTAAACCCTAAAAACCTAAAAACATACACCTAAATTAATTAAAACTTAAAAATAAAATAAATAAATAAACCAAAACATAAAAAATAAAATAAAATAAACTAAACTTTAACCTAAACCTAAACTAAATAAAATAAAATAAACCAAAAATAAACCTAAACCTAAACTAAAAAATAAAACCTAAAAATAAACCTAAAATAATAACCTAAAACTTAAACCAAAAAATAAAATATAGAACTTAAACCTAAATAATAAAATAAAAATAAAACTAACATAAAAAATAAACATAAATCTAAACCTAAACCTAAAAAATAAACTAGAATAAAAAACCTAAACTAAAATAAATAAACCTAGATTAAATGAACTTAAGAAAATAAAAAATAAAAATAAACCAAAATCAAAATAAAAAATAAAATTAACTAAAATAAATAAAAGTAAACTAAATAAAATAAACCTACTTGGTTAATTTAATTTAAAGAAAATAAAAATATGAAAAAAAACCTTAACCTAAAACTATCCCTAAACTACAAAACCCAAAACCCTAAAACCCTACAACCCTAAACCCAAAATCGTAAACCTACAACCCTAAACCTACAACACTAAACCCTAAACCCTAAGCCCTAAACTAACCCTAAACCCTAAATAAAAAAAATAATAAATAAAACAAACACTAACCTTAAATCTTAAATCCTAAACCCAAAACCCTTAACCTACAACCCTAAACCCTAAAATCTTAAACCTTAAACCCTAAACCCTAAATCCTAAACCATAAACCCATAACCCTAAACCCTAAACCCTAAACCCAAAACCCTAAACCCTAAACCCTAAACTCTAAAATCCTTAAAACCTAAACCTAAACTAAATAAAACATAAAAATAAATTTAAAAACAAAACCTAAACCTAAATAAAATAAAATAAAAACCTCAACTAAAACCTAAACTTAAACTTGAACATAAACCCAATTTTAAAGCTAAAATTAAAATAAATTAAAAATAAATACTAAAATAAATAAAAAACTAAACTAAACTAAAAAATAAAATAAACCTAAAAATAAAAATCTTAATTAAAATTAAAAGTAAACATAAGATAAAAATAAAATAAACCTAAAAATAAATAAAAAATAAAACCTAAACCATAAACTAAAAAGAAAACCTAAACCTAAAATAAACAAAATAAAATAAACCTAAACTTAAACTAAGATAAAATAAAATAAAAAAATAAAACCTTAACATAAACATAAATTAAAATAAACTAAACTAAAATAAAATAAAAGCTAAAATAAACCTAAACCTAAAATTAAGCCTAAAACCTAAAACCTAAACCTAAAAAAAAAATAAAATAAAACCTAAACCTAAAAAAAAAATAAAACCTGAACTTAAAATAATATAAATATAAAACTAAACTAAAAAAATAAAAATAAACCTAAATCAAAAATATAAACTAAAATAAAAAATGTAAACTATAAAAAATAAAACTAAAATAATAAAATAAATTTAATAAAAATAAAAAAACAAACTTATAGAAAAATAAAAAATAAAATAAACTAAAATAAATAAAAAATAACCTAAATAAACCTAAACCTATTAGTTTTCTTAATCTAAAAAAACCTTAAACCCTAAACCCTAAACCCTAAACCCTAAACCCTAAATCCTAAACCCTAAACTCTAAACCTACAACCCCAAACACTAAACTAACCGAAAATCCTAAACCCTAAATAGAAAAATATAAAATAAAATGAAATAAAAACCCTAACCCTAAACCTTAAATCCTAAAACCCTAAACCCTAAACCCCAAACCCTAAACCCTAAACCCTAAATCATAAACTGTAAACCCTAAACCCTAAAACCTACAATCCTAAACCCTAAACCTAAAACCCTAGACCCTAAATGCTAAACTAACCCTAAACCCTAAACCTGAAACCCTAAACCCTAAAAATTAAACCTAAACTAAGTAAAACCTAATAATAAAATAAATAAATAAACCTAAACCAAAATAAAAAAAAAGAATAAAAACATAAACTAAAACCTAAATCTAAACTTAAATCTAAACCTAAAAAGAAAAAAAATAAACTAAAATAATATAAATAAAAATTTAAACCAAATTAAAAAAATTAAAAACCTAAATAAAATAAAAACTAAACCTAAAATAAAAATAAAATAAACATAAAATAAAAGATAAAACTAAACTAAAACTAAAACCTAAAATAAATAAAAGATAAAACCTAAACCCTAATTTAAAAAAAAACCTAAACCTAAAATAAAAATAAAGTAAACCTAAACCTAAACTAAATAAATAAAACTTAATCCTAAACCTAAAATAAACTAAGCGTAAACCTAAACTAAATAAAATAAAATATACTAAAAATAAACATAAACCTAAATTTAAAAATAAAACCTAAAAATAAAACTAATATAAAAACATAAAACCTAAACTTGAAAAAATAAAATAAAAACCTAAACCTAAACCTAAACATAAAAAATAAAACCCAAAACTAAAAAATAAAACAAAAATAAAACTAAATTAAAAGATAAACCTAAACCTAAACCTAAACTTAAAAAAAAGAAAATAAATTAAAAATCCTAAACTAAAATAAATAAACCTAAAATAAATATACTATACTAATAAAAATAAAAAATTAACCTAAATTAAAATAAATAAAATAAATTAAACTAAATAAAATAAATAAACCTAAGCCTACCAATTTATTTAATTTAAAAAAATAAACCTAAATTCCAAACCCTAAACACCTACCCTAAACCCAAACCTAAAAAAACCCAAACCACACTAAATCCTATCCATAAACACTAAAACCCTAAGCCCAAACCTAAACCCTAAACCCTAAACCATAACCCAAACTAAACCTAAACCCTAAACCCCAAGCCTAAACCTCTAAGCTAACTAATTAAAAGTAAACCTAAACCCTAAGCATGGAGGCGAACGTGGATGCAGCCATTATCGCAGTGGTGGTGGGGGATCTGTAGGTGCTGGTGGATTTGGAGGCGGTGCATAGAGTAGTGGTGGTTATGGAGGCCGGAGGAGTGGCGAAGGTTACTGCTGTGGTGGTGGCAAAGGGAGAGATCGACGATATGATGATGGATCCCACTACTCGATAGGTTAGGCTGGTTCTGGTGGGAACTGGAGAAACTAAAGAATGACCAATTCGATCAACTACTTATGGAATTATGACTTTATAGTAGAGATGATTCTAGTTATCTAGGGTTTTTTATTTACTCTATGCGTGCTCATTTTTGATCTAAATAAAAAAATAAACCTAAACCTACCAGTTTACTTAGTTTTTTTAAAAAAACCTAAACACTAAACCTTAAATCATAAACACTAAATCCTAAACCCTAAACCCTAAAACTAACCCTAAACCCTAAAAAAATCTTAAAGCCTAAACCTTAAACCCTAAACCCAAAACATTAAAAACCTATTAATCTAAACATAAACTAAATAAAACCTAAAAAAATAAATAAATAAACTTAAACATAAACAAAGAAATAAAATAAAATAAAAACATAAACTAAAACCTAAACTTATGCCTAAACCTAAACATAAAAATAAAAATTAAAATTAAACTAAAATAAAATAAATAAAAACCTAAACTAAACTAAAAAATAAAATAAACCTAAAAATAAAAAACCTAAATAAAATAAAACCTAAACATTAAATAAAAATAAAATAAATCTAAAATAAAATAAAAACTAAAATATAATAAAATAAATAAAGAGTAAAACATGTACCCTAAACTAGAAAATAAAAACCTAAACCTAAAGTAACCAAAATAAAATAAACCTAAACTAAACTAAAATAAATAAAACCTAAAATAAACCAAAAATAACATAAAATGAAAATTAAATAAAATCCTAAAACTAAAAAATTATAACTAAAAATAAAAAAAATAAAACCTAAACCCTAAATTAAAAAAAAAAACCTAAACCTAAAATAAAAATGAAATAAACCTAAACCTAAACTAAAATAAATAAAACCTAAACCTAAATCTAAACCTAAAATAAATAAACTAAAATAAACTAAAAATAAGCCTAAAATAAAAATATAAAACTTAAACCTAACAATATAAAATAAAATCCTAAAGCTAAACATAAACCTAAAGCAAAAATAAAAAATAAAACCTAAACCTAAAAAAAATACTCAACAAAAAATTAAACTTAAACCTAAACCTAAAATATAAACTAAAATAAATTAACTAAAATAAATAAACTAAACTAAATAAAAATTAAAAATAAACATAAATATAAATAAAAATAAAATAAACTAAATAGACTTGAACCTACCAGTTTACTTAATTTTAAAAAAACACTAACCCTAAACCCTAAAAATCCTAATGCCTAAACACTAAATCCTAATCCCTAAACCTAAACCATAAACCCTAAAAACATAAAAACCTAAACCTAAATTAAATAAAAGATAAAAAATAAAATATATGAAAACCCTAAACCTAAATAAAATATAAAATAAAAAATAAAAACCTAAACTATAACTAAACCTAAACCTAAAAATAAAAAAATTAATTAATAAAATAAACTAAAATAAAAGAAATAAAAATCTTAACAAAACTTAGAAATAAAATTAATCTAAGAATAAAAAGACTAAATAAAATAAAAACTAAGCATAGAATAAAAACCAAATAAACCAAAAAATAAAATAAAATAAAAACTAAATAAAAACCTAAACCAAAAAAATAAACATAAAATTAAATGAAAAATAAAACTTAAACCCTATATTTAAAAACTAAACTTAAACCTAATATAAAAATAAAATAAACAAAATAAAATAAACTTAAACCTAAACTAAATTAAACTAAACTAAAATAAATAAAACCTAAACCCAACCTAAAATAAATTAAACCTAAACCCTAAACTAAATAAAATAAAATAATTAAAAAATAAACCTAAACCTAAACTAAAAAAAAAAAACCTAAAAATAAACCTAAAATAAAAACCTAAAACCTAAATGTAAAAAAATAAAATAAAAACCAAAACTTAAACCTAAAAATAAAAATTAAACCTAAACCTAAAAACTAAAATAAAAATAAAACTAAACTAAAAAATAAACATAAATCTAAACCTAAACCTAATAAATAAACTAAAATAAAAAACCTAAAATAAAATAAATAAACTTAACTATAAAAAATAAAAAATAAACCTAAATAAAAATATAAACAAAGCTAAAAAAACTAAATAAACCTAAACCTACCAATTTACTTAATTTAAGGAAAAAAATCCTTAAATGCTAAAACCTAAGCCCTAAACACTACATCCTAAACACTAAACCCTAAAATTAACCCTAAACCCTAATCCTCAAAAAACCCTAAACCCTAAATCTTAAATGTTAAACCCTAAATTGACTCTAAACCCTAAACCTAAATCCCAAACCCTAAACCCTAATTCCAAAAACCCTAAACCTTAAACCCTAAACTAACCTTAAACCCTAAACCTTAAAAATCCTAAACCTTAATCTAAACCTAACCCCTAAGCTAACCTTAAACCCTAAACCTTAAACCCTAAGAACCCTAAACCCTGAAGCCTAAACACTAAACCCTAAACCCTAATCGTAAACCTTGAACCTAGAACCTGAAACCCTAAAACCCTAAATTGTAAACACTAAACCCTAAGCCATATGCCCTAAACCCTAAACCCTAAAAACTTAAAAACCTGAACCTAAATTAAATAAAACCTAAAAAAAAAATAAATAAAAAAAACTAAACCTAAATATAATAAAATAAAATAAATACCTAAACTAACACATAAACTTAAACCTAAAAAAATAAATTAAACTAAAATAAAGAAAAATTTAAACTAAATAAATAAAATTAAAATAAACCTCAGAATAAAAAAATTAAATAAAATAAAAACTAAAAGTAAAATAAAAATAAAATAAACTTAAAATAAAAAAAAGAAAACTAAATAAAAACCTATACCTAAAAAATAAACCTAGAAATAAAACATGAAAATAAATAAAAAAGAAAACCTAAACCCTAAACTAAAACAAAATCAAAACCTAAAATAAAAAAGAAATAATCAAAGTAAAATAAACCTAAACCTAAACTAAAATTAACTAAACTTTAATAATTAAAACCTAAACCTAAAATAAACTAAACCTAAACCTAAACCTAAACTAAATAAAATAAAATAAACTAAAATTAAAACTAAACCTAAACTAAAAAATAAAACAAAAGAATAAACCTAAAATAAAATAGTAAAACCTAAACCTAAAAAAATTAAATAAAATCCTAAACCTAAACCTAAAAATAAAAAAGAAAACTTAGACCTAAAAGATAAAATAAAATAAAACTTAACTAAAAAGTAAACCTAAACCTAAACTTAAAAAATAAACTAAAATAAAAAACCTAAAATTATATAAAAAAATATACTAAAAAAATAAAAATTAAACCTAAATAAAATAAAAAATAAAGTAAACTAAATATACTAAATAAACATAAACCTACCAGTTTACTTAATTTTTTTTAACCTTAAACCCTAAATCATAAACACTAAACCCTAAACCCTAAACCCTAAACCTACAACCCTAAACCCTAAGAAACCCTAAACCCTAAATTTATAACCCTAACCCTAAACCCTAAACCTTAAACCCTAAAAGCTTAAACACTAAAACCCTAAACCCTAAACCCTACACCCTAACCCTAAATTTAAACCTAAAGTAACTAAATAAATTAAAAAAATAAACCTAAACCTTAAAACCTAATAAACCTAAACCTAATCCTAAACCATAAGAATGGGCAGAACCTTGATCATAGGAACATCACCGACAACTAAGCTCTGTCTAGATCTGGTGGTGGTAGTGAAGGTGGAGGTGGTAGTTATCATAGTGGTGGTGGGGGTTCTAGATGTGCTGGTGGATATGGAGATGGTGGTCAGAGTAGTGGTGGTTATGGAAGAGGGAGGAGTGATAGAGGTTATAGCCATGGTGGTGGCGGAGGGAAACATTGGGGATTTCATGGTGGATCCTGCTAGTCAAGAGGTCAGGGTGGTTCTGATGGGAACTGGAGAAATTGAAGAATGACCAATATGACCTGCTGCTTATGAAAATGTGTCCTTATAGTAGAGATGACTCTAGTTATCTAGGGTTTTGGATTTGTGCTATGCGTTCTCCTTTTTTATCTATGTCATCGCTTGTGTCTTAGAAAACTTGGTGTGTTACTTTGTTGATGAAATTAAAAAAATGAAATGCTAAATCTATATTTATTTTCTATTAAAAAAACCAAAACCTAAACCCTAAAATAAAACTTGAATCCTCAACCTAAAATATAAACCTGACAATTTGGTAGAGCATTTTGCTATGTTGGCTGAAACTATATTGATCCTTTTGGATTAGACTTTTTGGTTTCTAGTGGTTGGTGGCTACCTTTGGCCACCTTTTTTGTGGCTAGTTTATCTTCTGGTGATTTTCACTAGTTGCAGCTTATGTTTCCTTCAGTTGATAGTTTCATTTCTGAGCTATTTAGTCATTTATGGTTTCCCACCCTAGTTTGGCTTGGTGGCTGCTTATTGTTGGGACTTTGGCTTGAGGGTTCCTATCTTAGTTTTGTTGGTTGTTTCTTTATTATTTGGCATTGGCCTGGTGTTTGCTGATGGCTAGTTCTAATTTTCCCTAGTTTGGATCATGGATGGGTATTTGGTTAATGGCTATTGTTGGTGTTCTGACTTTATTCAAGCCTCTCTTTGGGTTATTGTGACTAGTTTATTGTGGATTTTATTTGCTGGTTTCACATCAAGCTAGTTGCTAGCTGGTTGATCTTTATTTAATGTGCTGGATTTAGAACTCTATGGGTATGCTGACTATGATGGCATTGATGTTACTCACCTCTTCTCTTTGGTTGGTAGCATTACATATGATTGTAACCCTTTTTATGAAGTTTGGATGCTCATATGTATTGTTTCCCCTTGAGATGATCCTAACTAAGCCCGAGCCTTCACTTTCTTAGCACTCTCCTTTTCCTCTCTTTATCCTTATCTTTTTTAACTATGAATTTTGCCTTTGTAGTGTTCTATCAATTTCTTTTACAAGTTGGAACTTTACAGAGGGAATAGTCATTGCTCAGTCAACCCAAGTGTTATTATTGTGGACCTTGCTTATCTTTCTTTCCTAAAGAAATCATGAATTGCTGCTGACTCATCTTTTTACTATTTTCAGGATTTGTTTTAGTCTTACTCCTTTTTCTCTTATGCTTTTTAAGGGTTATATTTGCTCTTTTGTTTGCTCTTCTTTTTCTAATGTACTTAGATGGGGGTTTACATCTCTAGGTTTCTTATAGCTCTCACAGTAGTAGAATTTTAGAGCTTTACCTCTTTTAAGGACATTATATCTTTTTCTTTTTATTGTAATAAAAATATAACTTTCCCAATAAAAAACCCTAAACCTTAAACCCTTAATAACCCTAGACTCCCTAAACCCTAAACCCTAAACCCAAATCCTAAACCTAAACCCTAAATCTTAAAACCTTAAACCCTAAATCCTAAACACTAAACCCTTAACCCTAAACCCTAAACCCTAACCCTAAACCCTAAATACTAAAAGTGTAAAACCTAAAATCCTAAACATTAAACCGTAAACCTTAAACCCTAGACCCTAACCCCAAACCCTAAACCCTAAACCTTAAATCCCAAACCCTAAACCTAAACCTAAAGTAACTGAATAAATTAAAAAATAAGCATAAATTCAAAACCTAATAAACCTAAACCTAAACATAAACCCCAAGAATGGGCAGAGCCTTGACTGTAGGAACATCACTGCCAACCAGGCTTAGTGTAGATCTAGTGGTGTAGGCGAAGGCGGAGGTAGCGGTTATCATAGTTGTGGTGGGAGATTTCAAGGTGCTAGTGAATATGGAGGTGGTGGTCAGAGCAATGGTGTTTATGGAGGAAGAAGGAGCAATGAAAGTTACAGCCATGGTGGTGGTCGAGGGAGAGATCAGGGATATAATGGTGGATCCCGCTACTCGAGAGGCGGGGGTGGTTCTGATGGGAACTGGAGAAATGAAGAACGGCCAATCCGATCTACTACTTATGGAACTACGTGTTTATAGTAGAGATGATTCTAGTTATATAGGGTTTTTGATTTGCTCTATGAGTGCTCATTTTTTATCTATGTCGCCGCTTGTGTCTTAGAAAACTTGGTGTGTTACTCTGTTGGTGAAATTGAAAAAAAAAGAAATGTTTAATCTAAATTTATTCTCTATTAAAAAAAGCCATAAACCCTAAACTTGAACCTGAACCGTGAACCTTGAACCCTGAACCCTAAACCCTAAACCTACAACCGTAAACCCTAAACCCAAACTAAACCCCTAAACCTTAAACCTTAAACCCTAAACCCTAAACCCTAAACCCTAAAACCCTAAACCCTACACCCTAAACCCTAAACCCTAAACCCTAATCCTAAACCCTACAAACCTGAACCTTAAACCCTAAACCCTAAACCCTGAACCCTAAACCCTAAAAACCTGAAAACATAAACATAAACTAAATAAAACCTAAAAATATAATAAATTAAAAAACCTAAATAAAATAAAAAAATAAAATAAAATTAAAATCTAAACTAAAACCTAAACTTAAACCTAAAATAAAATAATATAAACTAATAAAAATAAATTAAAATAAAATAAATAAAAACCTAAACTAAACTAAAAAAATAAAATAAACCTAAGGATAAAAACTTAAATAAAATAAAAACTAAATGTAAAATAAAAATAAAATCAACCTAAATAAAAAAAATAAAAAATTAAACCTAAAAAATAAACCTTAAAATAAAACTTAAACCCTAAACAAAAAAACTAAACCAAAAAAATAATAATAAAATAAATAAAATAAAATAAACCTAAACCTAAACTAAAAAAAACTAAACTAAAATAACTAAACCTAAACCTAAAGTAAAACTAAATAAAATAAAATAAACTATAAATAAACCTAAACCTAAACTAAAAAATAAAATAAAAACCTAAAACCTAAACCTAAAAAAAAAAATCCTAAACCTAAACCAAAAAAAAAAATAAAACCTAAACCTAAAAAATAAAATAAAGTAAAACTCAACTAAAATATAAACCTAAACCTAAACCTAAACCTAAAAAATATACTTAAATAAAAAAACCTAAACTAAACTAAATAAAAATAAAAATAAACCTAAATAAAAAGTTAAAACTAAAATTAAACTAAAATAAATAAAAAGTGAATTAAATAAACCTAAACCAAACTTTTTACTTAATTTTTTTTTTAAAAAATTGTTTATAGTAAACCCTAAACCCTAAACACAAAACCTACAAACCTAAACCCTAAACCAGAAACCCTAAAACCCTAAACACTAAACCGTAAACTCTAAGCTCTAAAATGTAAACCCTAAAACCCTAAACCCTAAAACCCTAAACCCTAAACCCTAAACCCTAAATCCTAAATTCTGCTAAAAAAAACCTTAAACCCTAAAGCCTAAACTTTAAATTAAAACCTAAACCCTAAACCTAAAACTTAAATAATAAATCCTAAACCCTAAATACCCTAAACCCTAAACATTAAACCCAAACCTAAACACTAAACCTTAAAACACTAAACCATAAACCCTAAACCCTAATCCTTAAAACCTAAACCTAAATAAGAAAATATAATAAAATAAAATAAAAACCTAAATTGAAACCTAAACCTAAACCTAAAAATAAATGAAAATAGAAAATAAAGATTAAAATAAAATATAATAAATAAAAACCTAAACTAAATAAAAAATATAATAAACCTAAAAATAAAAAACTTAAGTAAAATAAAAACTAAACCTAAAATAAAAATAAAGTAAACCTATGATATAATAAAATAAAAAATAAATTAAAACCTAAACGTAAAAAATAAACTTAAAAATAAAACCTAAAAATAAATAAAAATAACACCTAAACCATAAACTAAGAAAAACATAAACTTAAAATAAAAATGAAATAAATAAAATAAAATAAACCTAAACATAAATTAAAATAAACTAAACTAAAATAAGTAAAATGTAAACCTAAACCTAAACATAAACTAAATAAAATAAAATAAATTAAACTAAAAATAAACCTAACCCTAAACTAAAAAATAAAACATAAAAAAAACCTAAAATATCAACGTAAAACCTAAACCTAAAAAAATATAATAAAAACCTAAACGTAAACCTAATAATAAAAAATAAAACCTAAACCTAAAGAATAAAGTAAAAAATAAATCTAAATAAAAAATAAACCTAAACCTAAACCTAATCCTAAAAGATAATCTAAAATAAAAAAAAAACTTAAACTAAAATAAATACCTAATATAAATAAATCAAACTAAAAAAAATAAACCTAAATAAAAAATTAAACATAAACTAAATAAACCCAAAATTATAGATTTACTTATTTAAAAAGAAACCCTAAACCATAAACTAAAAAATAAATCCAAAAATAAACATAAAATAAAAACATTAAACCTAAACAAAAATAAAATAAAATAAAAACCTAAACCTAAACCTAAAAATAAAAAATAAAAAATAAAACCAAAACCTAAAAAATAAAATAAAATTAATCTAAATTAAAAAATAAATCTAAACCTAAAGCTAGACCTAAAAATAAATTAAAATAAAAACATAAACTTAATTAAATAAAATAAACAAAGTAAAAATAATAATAAATCTAAATAAAAATAAAAAATAAAATAAACTAAATTAAATAATAAATAAATTTTGTAAACCAAAACCTACCAATTTACTTAATTTAAAAATATAAAAAAAACCCTAACCCTAAACCCTAAAACCTAAAACCCTAAACGCTAACCTTAAACTTTGTTAAAAAACTTTAGACCCTAAAACTTAAACCCTAAACACTAAACCCTAAATTAAAATCAAAATCTTAAACCTAAAACCTAAATCCTTAAGCCTAAAGCCTAGAAACCCTAAACCGTAAACATTAAACCCTAAACCATAAACCCTAAACCCTAAAACCCTAAACCATAAACCATAAACCCAAAAACCTAAACTTAAACCTAAAACTAAACCTAACCCAAAACCTAAAAAAAAATAAAGCAGAAAATAAAAACTAAACTAAAATAAAATAAATAAAAACCTAAACTAAACTAAACAAAATAAAATAAACCCAAGAATAAAAAACTTAAATAAAATAAAATCTAAATGTAAAATAAAAATAAAATCAACCTAAAATAAAAAAATATAAGAACCTAAACCAAAAAATATACCTTAAAATAAAACCTAAACCCTAAAGAAAAAAATACTAAACTAAAAATAATAATAAAATAATTAAAATAAAATAAACCAAAACCTAAACTAAAAAAACTAAACTAAAATAAATAAAACCTAAACCTAAACATAAACTAAATAAAATAAAATAAACTAAAAATAAACCTAAACCTAACTAAAAAATAAAATAAACACCTAAAACCTAAACCTAAAAAAATAAAATAAAAACCTAAACCTAAACAAAAAAAGAAAAAATAAAACTTAAACCTAAAAAAATAAAATAAATGTTAAACTCAACTAAAAAATAAACCTAAACCTAAACCTAAACCTAAAAAATAAACTTAAATAAAAAACCTAAACTAAACTAAATAAAAAATAAAAATAAACCTAAATAAAAAGTAAAATTAAATTTAAACTAAAATGAATAAAAAGTGAACTAAATAAACCTAAACCAACCATTTTACTTAATTTAAAAAAAATTTAAAAAAATATGAAAAAAAGGTTAACCCTAAACTCTAAACAGTAAACATTAAACCTACAACCTAAACCCTAAAACCCTAAACTAAAAACCCTAAACCCTAAACCCTAAACCCCAACCATTAATCCTAAACTCTAAAACTAAACCCTAAAGCTCTATCTAAATTAAACCTAAATTAAATAAAATAAACCAAAAACCAAACTAAAACTTAAACCCGAATCACTAAACCTTAAAACACAATACCATAAACCCTAAACCCTAAACCCTAAAACCTAAACCTAAATATGAAAATATAACATAATAAAATAAAAACCTAAACTTAAACCTAAACCTAAACCTAAAAATAAAAGAAAATAGAAAATAAAGATTAAACAAAAATAGAATAAATAAAACCTAAACTAAATAAAAAAGAAAATAAACCTAAAAATAGAAAAAAACTAAGTAAAATAAAAACTTAAACTAAAATAAAAATAAAGTAAACCTAAGATATAATAAAATAAAAAATAAATAAAAACCTAAACTTAAAAAATAAACCTAAAAATAAAACCTAAAGATAAATAAAAAATAATACCTAAACCATAAACTGAAAAAAACCTAAACCTAAAATAAAAATAAAATAAAATACACCTAAACCTAAATTAAAATAAGCATAACTAAAATAAGTAAAACCTAAACCTAAACCTAAACCTAAACTAAATAAAATAAAATAAACTAAAAATAAACCTAAGCCTAAACTAAAAAATAAAACCTAAAAAAAACCAAAAATATCAACTTAAAACCTAAACCTAAAAAAAATTAAATAAAAACCTAAACCTAAACCTAATAATAAAAAATAAAACCTAAACCTAAAAAGTAAAATAAAAATAAATCAAATTTAAAAATAAACCTAAACATAAACCTAATCCTAAAAGATAATCTAAAATAAAAAAAACCTAAACTAAAATAAATAAACCTAATATAAATAAACCAAACTAAAAAAAATAAACCAAAATAAAAAATAAAAAATAAATTAAATAAACAGAAACTTACAGATTTACTTATTTAAAAGAAACCCTAAACCATAAACAAAAAAATAAACCCAAAAATAAACCTAAAATAAAAACCATAAACCTAAAGAAAAATATAATAAAATAAAAACCTAAACCTAAACCTAAAAATAAAAAAATAAAACCAAAACCTAAAAAAAAAATCTAAATTAAAAAATAAATCTAAACCTAAACCTAGACTTAAAAAATAAACTAAAATAAAAACATAAACTAAAATAAACTAAATAAAAATAATAATAAATCTAAATAAAAATAAAAATAAAATAAACTAAAATAAATAATAAATAAATTATATAAAATAAAACCTACCAATTTAATTAATCTAAAAAAATAAAAAGATCAAAAATATAAAAGAACACTAACCCTAAACCCTAAACCCTAAGCCTTAAACCTGCAACCCTAAACCCTAAACTCTAAACCCTAAAGCCCTAAACATTTACCCTAAACCATAAACCCTAAACCCTAAACCCTAAACCCTAAACGCTAAACCCTAAACTTTGTTAAAAAAAACTTTAGACCTTAAACTTTCAACCCTAAACCCTAAACCTTAAACCTAAAACCTAAACCCTTAACCCTAAATTCTAAAAACCATAAACCCTAAACATTAAACCCTAAATCAAAAACCTTAAACCGTAAAACCCTAAACCATAAATCTTAAACACTAAAACCTAAACCAAAACCTAAAACTAAACCTAACCCTAAACCTGAAAATAAAACTAAATAGAAAATAAAAATTAAACTAAAATAAAATAAATAAAAACCTAAACTAAACTAAAAAATAAAATAAACCTAAGAATAAAAAACTTAAAAAAATAAAAACTAAATGTAAAATAAAAATAAAATCAACCTAAGATAAAAAAAAACCTAAACCTAAAAAATATACCTTAAAATAAAACCTAAACCCTAAATAAAAAAAACTAAACCAAAAATAATAATAAAATAAATAAAATAAAATAAGCCTAAACCTAGACTAAAAATAAAACCTAAACAAAAATAAATAAAACCTAACCCTAAACCTAATCTAAATAAAATAAAATAAACTAAAAATAATGCTAAACCTAAACTAAAAAATAAAATAAAAACTAAAACCTAAACCTAAAAAAAATAAAATAAAAACCTAAACCTAAACCAAAAAACAAATTAAAAGTTAAACTCAACTAAAAAATAAACCTAAACCTAAACCTAAACGTAAAAAATAAACTTAAATAAAAAACCTAAAATAAACTAAATAAAAATAAAAATAAACCTAAATAAAAAGTTAAAATTAAAATTAAACTAAAATAAATAAAAAGTCAAATAAATAAACTTAATACAACCATTTTACTTAATTTTAAAAACAATTTAAAAAAAATAAGAAAAAAATGTTAACCCAAACCCTAAACACTAAACACTAAACCTACAACTCTAAACCATAAACCCTAAACCCTAAAACCTTAAACCCTAAATCGTAAACCCTAAACTCTAAAGCCTAAAACCTAAAACCCTAAACCCTAAATCCCAAACCCCAAATCCTAAACTCTATTAAAAAAAACCTTAAACCTTGAAGCCTAAATTTAAATTACAACCTAAACCCTAAACCTAAAACCTAAATAATAAGCCCTAAACCCTAAATACCCTAAACCCTAAACAGTAAACACTAAAAATTAAACCCTTAACACTAAACCTTAAAACACTTAACCATAAACCCTAAACCTAAACTTAAATAAGAAAATAAAATAAAATAAATAAAAACCTAAACTGAAACCTAAACCTAAACCTAAAAATAAAAGAAAATAGAAAATGAAGATTAAATAAAAATAGACTAAATAAAAACCTAAACTAAATAAAAATAAAATAAACCTAAAAATAAAAAACTTAAGTAAAATAAAAACTAAACCTAAAATAAAAATAAAGTAAACCAAAGATATAATAAAATAAAAAATAAATAAAAACATAAACCTAAAAAATAAACCTAAAAATAAAATCTAAAAATAATTAAAAAATAACACCAAAAAAAAACTAAAAAAAACCTAATCCTAAAATAAAAATAAAATAAATAAAATAAAATAAACCAAAACCTAAATTAAAATAAACTAAACTAAAATAAGTAAAACCTAAACTAAATAAAATAAAATAAAATAAAAATAAACCTAAGCCTAAACTAAAAAATAAAACCTAAAAAAACCTAAAATATCAATGTAAAATATAAACATAAAAAAATAAAATAAAAACTTAACCCTAAACCTAATAATAAAAAAATAAAACCTAAACCTAAAGAATAAAATAAAAATAAATCTAAATTAAAATTAAACTTAAATCTAAACCTAATCTTAAAAGATAATCTAAAATAAAAAACATAAACTAAAATAAATAAACCTAATATAAATAACCAAACTAAAAAAATAAAAAAAAACCTAAATAAAAAATACAAAATAAACTAAATAAACTCAAACCTACAGATCTACTTATTTAAAAAGAAACCCTAAACCATAAACTAAACAGTAAACCCAAAAATAAATCTAAAATAAAAACCTAAAACCTAAATAAAAATAAAATAAAATAAAATAAAAACCAAAACCTAAACCTAAAAATAAAAAATAAAACCTAAACCTAAATAATAAATAAAAAATCTAAATTAAAAAATAAATCTAAACCTAAACCTAGACCTAAAAAATAAACTAAAATAAAAACATAAGCTAAACTAAATAAAATAAATTAAATAAAAATAATAATAAATCTAAATAAAAATAAAAAATAAAATAAGCTAAAATAAATAATAAATAAATTATATAAACCAAAACCTACCAATTTACTTAATTTAAAAAAATAAAAAAGATAAAAAATATAGAAAAAAACCTAACTTTGAACCTTAAACCCTAAGCCTTAAACATGCAACCCTAAACCCTACACTCTAAACCCTACATCCCTAAGAATTTACCCTAAACCCTAAACCCTAAAACTCTAAATGTTAAACCCTATACTTTGTTAAAAAAATCTTTAGACCCTAAACCCTAAACCCTAAACCCTAATTTAAAATCTAAACCTTAAACCTAAAACCTAAACCCACAACCTTAAACCCTAAAAGCCCTAAACCCTAAAAAGTAAACCCTAAATCATAAACCCTAAACCCTAAAACCCTAAATCATAAACCTTAAAACACTAAAACCTAAACCTAAAACTAAACCTAAACCTAACCCTAAACCTAAAAATAAAATAAAATAGAAAATACCAACTAAACTAAAATAAAATAAATAAAAACCTAAACTAAATAAAAAAATCAATTAAACTTAAAAATAAAACAACTAAATAAAATAAAAACTAAACCTATAATAAAAATTAAATAAGCCTGATATAAATAAAATAAATACTAAATAAAAACTAAAACTAAAAAATAAGCCTAAAAATAAATAAAAAATAACACATAAACCGTAAACTTAAAAAAACTAAACCTAAAATAAAAATAAAATAAACATAATAAAATAATCCTAAACCTAAACTAAAATAAAATAAATAAAACCCAAATGTAAATCTAAAATAAACTAAACTTAAACTTAAAATAAACCAAAGCTAAACATGAACCAAAACTAAATCAGAAGAAATAAAATAAAAAATAAACCTAAGCTAAAACTAAAAAATAAAACCTAAAAATAAGCCTAAACTAACCACCTAAAACCTAAAAAAAAAATTACAAACTTTAACCTAAATCTAATAATAAAAAATAAAACTTAAATTTAAAAAATAAAATAAAAATAAAACTAAACTAAAAAATAAACATAAACCTAAAAAAAAAAGCTAAAATGAAAAAAACCAAATCTAAAATAAATAAACCTAATATAAATAAATTAAACTAAATAAAAATAAAAATAAACCTAAATAATAATAATAAAATAAAATAAATCTAAATAAACCTAGACTAATTAGTTTACTTCATTTTTTTTAAAAAAAAACCCTAAACCCTAAACTAAAAAATAAAACTTAAACCTAACAAAATAAAATAAAAACCTAAACCTAAAAATAAAACATCAAACCTAAACCTATAAAATAAAATAAAAATAAAACTAAACTAAAAAATAAACCTTAACCTAAAATTAAACTTAAAAGATATACTAAAATAAAAAACCTAAACTAAACTAAATAAAAATAAAAATAATAAAATAAACCTAAATCTATCAGATTACTTAATTTAAAAAAAATAAATAAAAATAAAAAATAAAAAAATCCTAACCCTAAAACTAACCTTAAACCCTTAACCCTAAAACCCTTAACCCTAAGTCATAAGTCATAAACCTGAAACCCTAAAACTCTAAACCATAAACCATAAACTCTATTAAATAAGAACTTTAAACACTAAAACCTAAACCCTAAACTAAAACCTAAACCCTAAACCTAAAACCTAAACCTTAAGCCCTAAACACTACACCCTAAACCCTAAATCCTAAACCCTAAACCCTAAAGCCTAAAAACCTAAACCAAAAATCCTAAACCTAAATTAAAAAAAATAAAATAAAATAAACTAAAAACCTAAACTAAAATCTAAAGCTAAACCTAAACCTAAAAATATAATAAAATAGAAAATAAAAAGTAAGCTAAAATAAAATAAATAAAAATCTAAACAAAAAAAAATAAATAAACCTTAAAAAACATAAATAAAATAAAAACTAAACCTATAATAAAAATAAAATAAACTTAAGATAAAAAAACTAAATAAAACCATAAACCTAAAAAATAAACTTAGAAATAAATAAAGAATAACACCTAAACCATAAACTAAAAAAAACCTAAACCTCAAATAAAAATAAAAAAACCAAAATAAAATAAACATAAACCTATACTAAAATAAAATAAACTAAAGTAAATAAAACCTAAACCTAAACCTAAACTAAATAAAATAAAATAAACTAAAAATAATACCAAAGCCTAAACTAAAAAATAAAACCTAAAAATAAACAAAAATAACAACATAAAACCTAAACATAAAAAATAAAATAAAAATGTAAACCTAAACTAATAATAAAAAATAAAACCTAAACCTCAAAAATAAAATAAAAATAAAACTAAACTAAAAAAATAAACCTAAATAAAAAAATAAAGTAAAATAAATAAACCTAATATAAATAAACTAAATTAAAAAAAATGCATAGACCTAAATAAAAATAAAAAATAACCTAAATAAACCTAAACCTACCCTAAACCCTAAACTCTAAACCATAAACCCTAAAGTCTAAACCTAACCTAAACTAAACCCTAAAACCCTAATCCTAAACTTAAATGTTAAACCCTAAACCTAAACCTACAAAAACCCTAAACTAAACTATAAACATAAACTCTAAACCTAAAACCTAAACTCAAAACCCTAAACATTAAACCTAAACCCTAAACCTAAAACCCTAAACCTAAACCTAAAACTATAACCTTAAACCCTAAACCTTAAACTAACCTAAACTCCTAAACCTAAACCTAAAACCTAAACCCTAAACCCTAAACCCTAAATATACAACCTAAGCCATAAACTCTAAACCTTAAACACTAAACAACCCTATACTCTAAAATGCTAAACCTTAAACCCTAAAGCCAAACCCTAAACCCTAAACTTTAAACCCTAAACCCTAAATCCTAAACCCTAAATCCTAAAACCCTAAACCCTAAACCCTAAAAACCCATGGTAATTATGGAGGTAGGAGGAGTGAAGAAAGTTACACCCATGGTGGTGGTGGAGGGAAAGATCGGGGATATTATAGTGGATCTCGCTACTGAGAGACTGTGGTGATGGAATCGGAGAAACTCAAGAATGGTCAACTGACTACTATCAAACTATGTCTTTATAGTAAAAATGGTTCTAGTTATCTAAGGTTTTGATTTGCTCTATGCATGCTCATTTCTTATCTATATTATCGCTTGTGTCTTCAAAAACTTGGTGTGTTACCTGGTTGATGAAAATAAAAAGAAGAAAAGTTGAATCTAAATTTATTATCTTAAAAAAACAAAAACCCATAAACCTTAAATAAAAACTTGAACCCTAAATCAAAAACCTAAACTCTAAACCATAAACCCTGAACCCTAAACCCAAAAAACCCTAAAGGTTAAACCTTAAATCGTAAAACCTTAAACCCTAAACCCTATACCCTATACCCTAAACCCAAAACCCTAAACCCAAAACTAACGCTAAACCCTAAACCCTGAACCCTGAAAAGCTAAAAACCTAAACCTAAACTAAATAAAACCTAAGAATAAAATAAATAAATAAACCTAAAACAAAATAAAATAAAATAATAAACTAAACCTAAACCTCAAAAGAAAATAAAATAGAAAATAAAAATAAAACTAAAATAAAATAAATAAAAACCTAAACTAAACTAAAAAAATAAAAAACCTAAATAAAAATAAAATAAACGTAAAATAAAATAAAATAAAAACAAAATAAAAACCTAAAAATAAAACCTAAAAATTAATAAAAAATAAAACCTAAACCCTAAACTAAAAAAATAAACCTAAATTATAAATAAAATAAACCTAAACCTAAACTAAAATAAATTAAAATAAAATAAATAAAACCTAAACCTAAAGCTAAACCTAAAATAAATAAAATAAACTAAACTAGAAATAAACCTAAAATTAAAACCTAAAACCTCATCTAAAAAAAACAAAATAAAAACCTAGAGCTAAACCTAAAAACAAAAAATAAAACCTAAAAAAATAGAAATAAAACTAAACTAAAAAAATAAACCTAAACCTAAACCTAAACCTAAAAAATAAAATACATTAAAAACCTAAACTAAAATAAATAAGATAAACTAAATAAAAATAAAATTGAACCTAAATAAAAATAAAAAATAAAAAATAAAATAAACTAAAAGAAATAAAAAATAAACTAAATAAACCTAATCTTACTTGTTTACTTAATTTAAAAAAAATTAAAAAAATTTTTAAAAGAAACTAAACCCTAAATCCTAAACCCTAAATTCTAAACCCTAACCCCGAAACCCAAACCCTAAACCCTAAACCATAAGCCCTAAACCTTAAACCCTAAACCCTAAAACCCCAAACCATAAACCTTAAATCGTACACTAACCCTAAACCCTATCCTAACCCTAAGCCCTAAACCCTGAACCCTAAAACCCCAAACCATAAACCCTAAATCATAAACTAACCCTAAACCCTAACCTAACCCTAATCTCTGAACCCTAAACCCAAAAAACCCTAAATCCTAAAGCCTAAACACTAAACTGTAAACCCTAAGCCCTAAACTCTATGACCTAAACTATAATGCTAAACACTAAATATTAAAACCTTACACCTTAAACCCTATACCCTATACCCTATAACCTAAACCCTAAATTTAAACCTAAAGAAACTAAATTAATAAAAAAATAAACTTAAATTGAAAAACCTAATAAAAAAACCTAAAACAAAAAACCTAATAATAATAAAACTATAGAAATATCTAATACTTCCTAAAGAAGAAATAATTATCATGGGGAAAAGTAGATAGGAGGTGGTGGTTGAAGGTGGTGGTTATGGAGGTAAGAGTGAGGAGGTTAGCCATATCATGGAGGGATAGATCAAGGATATAATGGCAGATCCTACTACTCGAGAAGCAAAGTGGAAAACCAAGAGAAAAAAAAACCTACGATCTAGCTTATGGAACTGTCTATAATAAAGATAAAGTTCTATTTATACTTTATGTGTGCTCATTTTGATCTATGTCATATGTCTTAAAACTTAGTAAACTAGTCCTAAATCAAAAAAAGAAATGTTGAATATAAATTTATTCTATGTTTAAAACCTTAAACTTAAACCTAAACTAAAACCTAAACTTAAACCAAAACCTAAACCCTAAACCCTAAAACTAAATCAAACACTAAACCAAATCTAAACCTAAAACCTAAACTATAAACCTAAACCTAAACTCTAAACCCTAAATCATAAACTTAAACCTAAATAAAAAACCTAAACCCTAAACTAAACCTAAACCTAAACCCTAAAACTTAAACCTAAATAAACACTAAAACTAAACCTAATTCTAAACATAAATTAAAACCTAAACCTAAATATACTAAACCTAAACCCTAAACCCTAAACCTAAAACTAAACCCTAAAAGATTAAACCCTAAACTAAACCCTAAACTAAATCTAAACACTAAACTTATACCTAAGTAAAACTCTAAACCTAAACCTAAAGAACCTAAACCTAAACCTTAAATATAAACTCTAAATAAACTTAAACTAAACTTAAACCAAACTAAACTCAAAATTAAACCTAAACTAAACCCCTAAATAAACTCCTAAAGCAAAACTAATTTTAACTCTAACTTAAATATAAATATAAAATTAAACCTAAACCTAAACTTAAACTCTAAATATAAACTCTAAACAAAACCTAAACCTAAATAAACTTAAATTTAAACCTAAACTAAACCTAAATTTAAACCTAAACCTAAACCTAAACTTAAACTAAACTAAATTTAAAACCTAACTAAATCTAAAACTTAAATTAAACCTAAACTTAAACCTAAACCTACCTAAACTTAAACTTAAACTTAAATCTAAACTCTAAACTAAACTTAAACTTAAATATAAACCTAAATATAAACCCTAAAAAATAAACCTAAACTTAATCCTAAACCTAAACTAAACCTAAACTTAAACTCTAAAAACCTAAACTTAAATATGAAATTTAAATTTAACTTAAACTATTTAAATTAAACCTTAAACCTAAACTAAACTAAACTTAATTTTAAACTTAATTAAACCTAAATCCAAATCTAAACCTAACTCTAAACCTAAACTTAAACTCTAAACTCTAAACCTTAAACTCCTAAACTAAACCTAAATTTAAACTCTAAATGTCCTAAACATACCTAAACCTAACTCTAAATATTAAACCTAAACTTAAATGAATAAATAAATCCCTAAACCTAAACTTAAACTAAACCTAAGTTTAAACTAAAGCTAAGCCTAAACCACAAACTAAACTACAAACCACAAGCCTAAACTGGCAAAATAAACCTAAACTAAAACAAACTAAGCCAACCTAAACCTAAACTAAACCTAAACTAAACTAAATTAAACCTAAACCAAAACCAAAACCCAAAAAAATTGTTGAGATCCATTCTCTGGCGATTTCCATTTCCCCTCACATTTTTAGCTTTCTAGACACTACTTGCTAGCTAGTTTGTGCGATTCTCTCTAGATTCCTTCTTAAATCAATGAGTGCTAGCCTATTTCGTGTCTTCATTAGAGTGACACCATGGCTTGGCATCTTCCCTGATGATTCCTTAGGGTAAACTGAAGGATCCTATGGATCTTATTAGGAAATCATTCAAAAGCGAGACATTCTAATTTAGATTTCTCTTCCTAATATGTGAATTCCTTTTGTTAACCATCAATTCCATTTTGCTATAGGTTCTTTATTAGGTCAGCCATTGTAAATTGATCGGTACAAAATCTCATCCTTGATTGGCTAGAATCCTTATTGAATTGGACATTACCAAGAAACACCCAAAAAAAATCTGGTTGGGATCTAAAATTATGGTTATATGCAAAGATTTGAATTTAAAAATCTCCCTATCTTTTGTTCTCACTGTAAAATCCATGGGCAAGATAATTCTAAATGTTTCATTCATCATCCTCACCTAAAAAACAAAATCCCTATTAACGAAACTTCTATTCCTAACCCTAGGCTGATCACTGTTAAATATCAAAAAGGTACTTCAAAAAAATGGAATTTTTGAATGTTCCTAATAAGGTTGTTTTACCTCTTACATCTTCCACACAATTGAAGGCTTCTAATGTGAATAATAATAGTTTTTCTAAACTTTTAGATGATGATTCTATTTCCTCTGATTCAATCCCTACATTCTTATCAACTTTGACTGATGAAAATGAAGCTTTGATTAAGAATACAAATGAGGATAATAATGTTATGCATCATTCAAATTCAATGGAGAATATGCCTTTAATACGGCATAATAATCAGGTTGAAAAAATTGATTCTATTTTCCAGATTTGAGATTATTTAAATTCTCATAAAGATTTGGCTTTGTCTAATAATTTGGGTCATGAAGAGGAAGGGCTTGATGTTCACACTTGCCTCTTAATAAATCTATTTTTTCTCCCTCTTATTATTCCTGATGCTCATTTGTATTTAATAAATTCTAATGTCTTGGAAGAAGGAGAACTCATTTCTAATCAAGAGATTTCTCTTAAATCTATGACTAATGATGTTGTTAAATCCTTCTCAGATGATGATTATATGGGAAAATAAAATGGTTTCCAAACTTATTATGCTAAAAAGATAAAAATTGTTAAAAATTTCTTTCCAAAATTGCCAGGAAAGATTAGATCGGCTACAGCCTCCCTCTCCTCTCTTAATTAACCTTTTCATAACTCCTTTTTATTTATGTATGTTTAATTCTATTGTTTGGAATGTTAGAGGGATTGGTACCCTCTCTATTCATAATTGTATTAAAAATCTTTATCAAATACATAATATTTCTTTACTTATTTTTTCTGGAGCCTCTTATTTATGCTAATAAAATTAACCATGTTGCTAGAATGATCAGTTTCAATAAATTTTTCTCTAATGTTAGTAATAAGAATTGGTGTTTTTGGAATAACTTTGTAGATGTTTCTATTCTTGATGATTTTCAACAAGTTGTCAAGGCTCAAATCTCTTATGGTGATTATTGTGTATTGGGCTTAGATCTGGTAGAAATCTTCTTTGGGATAATTTGAGGAATTTTTTTACCTCTATCAATAGTCCTTTGTTCAACAATATTTTATTCACTTTGAAGTGAAGTTGCTCTCTAATATTCATTCCATGGAAAAATTTTTTCAATATGATCCTTGATTGTAATTTGATTGATATTGGTTTTAAAGGTTCTAATTATACTTAGTAAAACTCTAGACTTTGACAAAGGTTGAGATTCTTTTAATACTCATTGGATTCAATGGCATATTACTTCGCCTATCATTTAACTAGAACCTTGTCTCTATGCTCCTATTTTGGTTTCTAAAGATAATTTTAATGGATTAAAAATTTTCTCTCTTTAGATTTCGAACATGTGGATTCAACATATTGATTTTTTTTAATGTTGTGGTTAACAATTGGAAAGTTCTTTACATCCGATAATTGATTATGGGGATGAATAGACTTTGGTTTAAGCTTAAAAACTTAAGCAAATCTGGGTTGGTGGAATAAGCATTATTTTAAAATCCTTTTTGCTAATATCAAAGATTTGGAAAAAAATGGTTTGTGATCTTGAGGTCTCTATTATGTCTGATCCTTCTAAGATTAAGGACTAGACTAAGGTGAAAGATAAACTTATTAATTTTCAAAATATGGAAGAGACTTATTGGCATCAAAAAGTAGCTAGTAAACATATTACGGATGGTGACAACACTACTAGGTATTTCCATGCTTTAGTTAATAAAAAGAGAGCTTTAAATAATATTCAGAAAATTAAAGATGACAATGGAGAATGGATAATGGAGAATAATGATATTAAGGTTTCAGTTATTAAATACTTTAGAAATATGCTAAATAAGAGTTGCTCTTATGAAGCTATTTCTAAATCACACTTGATTCCTTCTATTTTTACTAATGATGACTATGATTTGCTTACTATTATGCTTAATGAAGATGAAATTTCTAAAGTTCTTAATAGGATGAACATAGATTCTATTACTAGTTAGGAGGGTTTTACTACTCAATTTTTTTCAAAATTGTTGGTTTATTATTAAAAATTATTTGATTGAGTATGTGTTTTATTTTTTTAATGGTAATCCTTTTCTTAGATATTTTTCTATCACTTCTATTGTTCTCATGCTTAAGAAAGACAATCTAGACTATAAGAGTGATTTTAGACCTATTAGTCTTTGTACCTTCTTTAATAAGCTTATTTCCAAAATTCTTGTCAACAGGCTTAGTCCTTTACTTCATAAGATTATCTATCTCAACCTAACTAGTTTTCTTAAAAGTAGATCTATTTCTGATAACATTTTACTTGCCCAAGAATTAATTCATGACTTAGATGCTAAGACTAGAGGTGGAAAAATTCTTTTCAAAATAGATATTACTAAAGCTTTTGATAATATATCTTTAGATTTCCTTTTCCATGTTCTAAATTTATTTTGGTTTTATTATAAATTTACTTTTCTTATTCAAAATTATATTAAGAATGTCTGGTTTTTTATTTTTCTTAATAGGGATGCTTTGGTCATCTTTCCTTCTTCCCATGGCTTTAGATAAGGGGATCCTTTATCTCCTACTTTATTTATTATTGCTATTGAGTACTTATCTACGAGCATCAATGAGTTTTTAATCAATCCTATGTACTACAAAACTCTGGTCTTTTTTTTTCACTTAAGCTTTGTAGATGATTTCATTATTTTTTGCAATGCTTCTATTCAACATATCAAGAAGCTCAATAAACTAGGTAGAGAAAGTGTTCTTTCTATCAATGATAACAAAAGCTATTTTATTATTTCTTCAAGTATCTCTAATAATAAAATCAATCAAATCTGGCATATCACTAATTTTAAACATCAACACTTACCTCTTAAGTACTTGGGTGCTCCTTTATTTAAAGGTCCAAAATGATCCCAACTTTTTGATGAGTTAATTCAAAAAAATTTAAATAAAATTTTTGTTTGGGAATTATATTTACTTTCCTTTGGTGGTAGGCACACTATTCTTAAGAGAACTCTTAATTCTATGCCACTTTATTTGATTCAAATTATTATTCCCACAACTTCTACTCTTATTAAATTAATCTCTTGCTTAATAAAGTTTTTGGGGATCCAATAATTCTATTAAAAGAATGTATTGAGACATCTGATTGTGTTGGGTGGTCTTGGTTGCAAACATTTTGGTTGCAAACTTCCTTCTCTCATTCTCGTGGAATTTTAGAAAGAATGATAGCCTTTGGGCTAATTTTATGATACAAAAATATTGCCAAGGTAAACACCCTCTTATCTGTTTGCTATAAAGTTGGTGACTCTGATTTGGAAAAGGCTTTGTTCCATTAAATGGGTTGTTGAATCCTTAATATCTTGGGTATTCAAGCTCTTTCTTTTGGCAAGACAATTGGATTGGTAATGGCTCTATTAAATCCCTTTTATCTACACACTTACTATCAAAGTTAACTCTTTTTGTCTTAATAACAATTGGAATGAAAACAAACTTGAGAACTACAGTCATATTACTATTTTTGACAAGTTTTGCAACATCACTATCTTTTCTAATAAACCTGATCAAATTCTTTTCAAGCTCTCTTACAATGTGATTTCATTCTTAAAGAGGTTTGGAATTTAGAAAAAAACAAAACACCTCTAATGTTTTCATTAAACTTTGGAACAATATCATTCCCATTTCTTATTTTATTTTAGGTTGGAGGATTTTGAATAACTTCATTCCTGTAGATTGCTTGCTCTGGAATAAAGCATTTTATTTACCTTCTATGTGCTATTGTTGCTTCCATATTGAAAATGTCAATCATGTTTTTGTCAATGGTGCTATTACATCCAAACTTTGGATATGGTATGATGATTTATTTAACACTAACTTTTTTCATGGTTCTATTTTGTTATATCAACTTCTTGAAGTTTATTTCCATAAAATTGTGAAAGGTCATATGAAAGTTTTAATTGCTATTACCATTATTTGGTTCATTTGGATGTTTAGGAATGATGCTAAATATCTAGGCATCTCTATGAACCATAAAAGGAACCTTGCTAGAATTAAAGAAAAATTCATGCTTTGTTTAATGAAAATTTAGTAAGTAATCTTCATTTTAGAGGTTATAAATTTGTTACTAAAACTTTGGGTATCACTGATGACCCTTCCTAAGAGTGTTAGATTGTACATTGGATTAAGCCTAAAGAATATTTAATTAAGATCAATATTGATAGTTCTATTTCCCAAAACAAATATGGTTGTGGTGGAATTCTTAGATTCTAAAGGTAATTTGTGATTATGCCTACCCCCTCAAAGCTTGTTCTGTTACTTATGCTGAGCTCATGGCTTTTAATAAAGCTATTGATATTTGTTTAATCATAGGCCTCTTTAATATTTGGATTGAAGTTGATGCTCTTCTTTTACTTGATATATTCAATACTAATAAAATGGGGAATGTTTATTTTATCTTCTTAATCACACTAAAAGCTTCTTTCTCAAGTTTGCTACAAAATTTCTCTATTCTTCATGAAGGTAATACTTATGATGATTTCGCTAATTTAGAATTAAATGAGCTTGCTTTATTTGATAACCATAGCTTGCTTAAGCATCTGCATGGCCTAGTCAATCTGGATAACACTTGTTACATTTTAACTTTCAGCTATTTTGTTGATCATATTGATGGTGGTTTTATTTAGTCTATTTTTTTGTTGTTTTTTGTGCTTCCTCAAGAAAGTTAGTTTTGCTATTTTTTTGGGTCAATCTCACTTTATATGAAAGCTGCCTTGTTGGATTTAGTTTATTTCTAAACTTAAACACTTTCTTTTTTACCCCATTGTATACTTGTTTGACCCTTATTTGGGTCATAGTGGTGCTATGTTTAATTGATTTTCCTATCCTCTGAGACTACTGGTTTTCTTTTTGTGGCTCATGCTAGGCTCATTTTGTCACACAGCTTGTGATGTTTTTGGGGTCTCCTGTTGGGTTGTGGATATACTTGATTTTGGCTTACCCCTTACACTAATTGATGTTTGGTTTGCATCAGGTTTTGGCTACCTGTTACATTATTTGAATTGGATTTTGGTTGGTTGGTTTTATTTTGATTTAATTTTCTTTTTCACCTTCCTAACTATTTTGGGTGGTCATTTTTCATGGCTATTGTTGGTCTCTTCTGCTTTTTAGTTTTGGGCTTTTGATGCTTCTTTTCCTAGTTCACTTTGCTTGTTGGTTTTTCCCTTTGCCTTGTGGATTGGAGGTAGCTTTTTTCTAGTTGTTTCCCTCCTGTTTTCTCTTTTGTTGTGATTGTCTACTCTATAGGGTTTGGAAGGGGCTTTATTTCACTTTCACCTTGTTCCTTTCCACGCTGATATATTACTTGTGGTTGGGTGGTTCTATTTATCATTTTATACTTTGGTTTTTTCTGGATGAGTGACTACCAATTTTGTTTCTTGGTTTTTTTGGAGATCTCTAAGAGGGTTATGGCTATGTCTGCAGTTGTTTTTTCTCTCTATTTTAGGCTCTATATTTGGTTAACCTTTTATTTTTGTTTGCTGCTCCCTTTATTGAATTGGAACTTTTGCTGCTGTGGTTGGTTGTTGGGTGGCAGCTATTGGTCTTTTCAGGATTTGCTTTGCTTTGATTTTTTTTCAATTCTTTTTGGTTGATTTCTTGGTCTAGGTTGGTATTTTCTTTTTGTTGGTTATTTTATCAATTGATTGGTATGAGGACAGCTGCTTTGTGGTTCTTTTTTTCTTCCATACTTGGGTTTTTGTTTACTGGAGGAGATGGTTGTGGTTCTTTTTTGTCTATGCCTACTGGTTTCTTGGCAATTGCTCCAATGACTAGATTGGCCTAGTGTTGTGGTTTCTCTCTGGCTTGGTGACTTGGGATTGGATGCTATCTTGCCTTGGATGCTTGGCTGTTGGTATTGAATCCCTCTTATTTATTTTGCTATCCTTGTTTTTTGATATTTGCCTCTTGGTCGGTGGTGCTGGATTCAGTGTTTTTCCTGCTGCCTTGGTGGTGGTTTTCATGGTAATTTCTGGATGCCCTCTTGGTATCCCTATGGCTTTCCTCTCTCTGGTGCTGCTTATATTCTACTATTTTGCTATTTGGGTGGAGGTTTTGCCCTTGGATTTGGATTGCTAGTGCTCTGGAGAGAGTCATGGGTTGTTGTTATGCCTTTGGGATTGTATTATTGGGTTGTGTTGTTACCCCTATTAATGCTGACTGCTCCTTTTTTATGTTTCTCTTCCTTTTGGTGGTGGCATTGGTGGAGTTACTGCTTGGTTTTTTTAGCTTGGCCACTGACGTGCTATAAATTATGGGTTGCTGGTTTTATGTGATTGGCCTGTTGAAGGACCTAGATCAATATGGACTATTTTACCTCGGATGGTTTGCTTATATCAAAAAAACATAAACCAAAATAAACTAAAACCTAAACTAAAATAAACAAAAAAATAAAATAAATAAAAACATAAATGTCCAAGGGGTTATTCTCTTAAATTAAGACAATTATTTTCATTTCATCATTTTCAAGCATTGAAATAAGGATGTCTTATCATTAGCTTAAAATAGTTTCATGGATATCAATAATTTAAATGCATGTAAAATATTTAGCATAAGATTTATTAAATTTGTGTGTTCATTAGATTATTGATATATATGGATTGGCATCTTTTTTTTTTTTTTTTTTTGTAAATGGAAAGCCATAGGATATATCATTTATGAATAGAGTAAATCAAACAAAATATTCAAATTTATCTCTCTCCAATATTTGACCTTGAAGGTCTTATCCTATTTTTCTCTCACGGCATCCAATGCAAAAAAAACCAAGGCACAAATTTTAAGAAAAAGTTATTTATTCTCTCTCTCCTTCTCAGGTAGGTTAAAAAAACAACCCAACAACTTTCAACTTCTTCATAGAAGACAAATTATTAGTCTCAAATATTTCCTACTAGTTAAAACCAATTTTATGTAACCCAATCCTAGATCAATCATTATCATTTTTAATTTTATTAAGCTATTTGAAATTGATATTATAAATACTTGATTCATGCTCCTAAAGGTTTTCATTTTTTGAGATTTGAACCTTAGACCTCCACTTTGGAGGCTAAATACACAAACAAGCGATTGATGTCGAGTCCTTATAAAGCATTAATTATGTTATTTGCAAAATCTAGCCATAATACATGGTTTTATTCTAGCTTCTTTCTATTCTTTAACATTAATTCTATTTTTTACATCTTATAGATAAATCTTCTATAATTTTATCGATGAACCTCCTACACAATGTCTATTTTCTTCTAAATTAACAATGATAGTTGTTATTTTCATTATCTCTCTAATATAATCATTTCACACTCTAACTTTGCTACACATCAATCTTAACATTCAAAATTTTCCACTCAACCTATTTCTCAATAATTTCACTACCAAAACTCAGATGCATATAAAATACCCAAACTAAAATCTAAACCTAAACCTAAAAAAAAACTAAATTAAAATAAAATAAATAAAAACCTTAACTAAACTAAAAAATAAAAAACCTAATAAAATAAAAACTAAACCTAAAATAAAAATAAAATGAACCTAAAATAAAATAAAATAAAAACTAAATAAAAACCTAAACCTTAAAAATATACCAAAAAATAAAACCTAAAAATAAATAAAAAATAAAACCTAAACCCTAAACTATAAAAAAACCCAAAACCAAAAATAAAAATAAAATAAACCTAAACCTAAACTAAAATAAATAAAACCTAAATCTAAACCTAAAATAAACTAAACCTAAACCTAAACCTAAACTAAATAAATTAAAATAAACTAAAAATAAACCTAAACCTAAACTAAAAAATAAAACATAAAAATAAACCTAAAACCTAAATCTATAAAAATAAAACAAAAACCTAAACCTAAACCTAAAAATAAAAAATAAAACCTAAACCTAAAAAAATAAAATAAAAATAAAACTAAACTAAAAAATAAACCTAAACCTAAACCTAAATGAAATAAATAAACTAAAATAAAAAACTTAAACTAAAATAAATAAGCATAAAATAAATAAACTAAACTAAATAAAAAAAATAAACTAAACTAAATAAAAAAATAAACCTAAATTAAAATAAAACATAAAATAAAATAAATAAAAAAAAACAAAATAATTAAACTAAATAAACCTAAACCTACGAGTTTACTTAATTTAAAATAAATAATAAAAAAATAAAAAATAAAAAAAACATAAACCCTAAACCCCAAAACTAACCCTAGACCCTAAAACCTAAACCCTAAACCTACCACCCTAAGTGCAAAACCCTAAACCATAAAACACTAAACCCTAAACCCTAAACCTTAAAATCCTAAACCCTAAACCCTAAACCCTAAACCCTAAAAACCTAAAAACATAAACCTAAACAAAATAAAACCTAAAAAAAATAACCTAAACCTAAACTAAAAGTAAAGTAAAAAAAATAAAAATAAAAGTAAACTAAAATAAATAAAAGCCCATGCTAAACTAAATTAAATAAAATAAACCTAAAAATAAAAAACCTAAATAAAATAAAATCAAAATGTAAAATAAAATAAAATAAACCTAAAATAAAATAGGATAAAAACTAAATAAAAACCTAAACCTAAAAAATAAACCTTAAAGAAAACTTAAAAATAAATAAATAAATAAAATGTAAACCGTAATGTAAAAAAATACTTAAACCTAAAATAAACAAAATAAAATAAACTTAAACCTAAAATAAAACAAACGAAATTAAAATAAATACAACCTAAAACTAAACCTAAAATATACTAGACTTAAACACTAAACAAAATAAAATAAAATAAACTAAAAAGAAATCTAAACCTTAACTAAAAAAATAAAACCTAGAAATAAACCTAAAATCTAAACCTAAAAAAATAAAATAAAAATCTAAACCTAAACCTAAAAATAAAAAATAAAACTTAGACCTAAAAAATAAAATAAAATTAAAACTAAACTATAAAATAAACAGAAACCTAAACCTAAACCTAAAAAATAAACTAAAATGAAAACCTAAACTAAATAAATAAACATAAAATAAATAAACTAAACTAAATAAAAATAAAAAAATTAACCTAATCAAAAAAAAAAAATTAAAATAAACTAAAATAAATAGGAAATAAACTAAATAAGTAAACCTGCTGGTTTACTTAATTTCAAAAAAACCCTAAACCTACAACCCTAAACCCTAAACCCCAAACCCTATATAAAAATATTAAAAAAATAAAAAACCCTAAACCTATATGCTAAACCGTTAAATACTAAACCCTAAACCCTAAACCCTAAACCTAAACCTAAACATGAAACCTAAACCTAAACCCTAAACCTAAATCTAAACTAAACTAAATAAAACAAAACCTAAATAAACCTAAACCTAAACTAAAAAATAAATAAATAAATAAATAAACATAAACTAAAATAAAATAAAAATAAAAATAAAAATAAATAAACTAAATAAAATAAACAAAACTAAATAAAGCTGAACCTAAACTAAAATAAAATAAAATAAACTAAACTAAACTAAACTAAACTAATCCTAAACCTAAACCTAAACCTAAACTAGGACCTAAACATAAACTAAATAAACTAAAATAAACAAAATAAATAAACTAAAATAAATTAAACTAATTAAACCAAAATAAACCTAAACTTAAACAAAAATAAAATAAACTAAACTAAATAAACTAAACCTAAAAATAAACTAAATAAATTAAAAATAAACTAAATAAATAAACCTAACCTAAAAAAAAAACTAAATAAATAAACAAACTAAACTAAATTAATCTAAACTAAAATAAACCTAAACCTAAACCTAAAACCTAAACTAAATTAACCAAATAAAATAAATAAATAAAACCTAAAATAAAAATAAACCTAAACCTAAACTAAATAAACCTAAACCAAAAACCTAAACCTAAAACCTAAACCAATAAAATTAAATAAAATAAAAAAAAAAAAAATAAAATAAAAACTAAAAAAAAAAACTAAAAAATAAAAAAACCTAAAAAAACCTAAAATAAATAAATAAACCTAAACTAAAATATATAAACAAACTAAACTAAAACCTAAACTTAAATTAATAAAAAAATAAAATAAAACCTAAACCTTAACCTAAATCTAAACCTCAACTAAATAAACCTAAACCTAAACTAAAAAATAAACCTAAACTAAATAAAGCTAAACCAAAACCTAAACCTAAACTAAATATAAAATAAACTAAATAAGTAAATAAAATAAACCTAAACCTAAATAATCTAGACTAAACTAAACTAAATAAATAAAATAAAACCAAACAAAATAAATAAACTAAATAAAACTTAAAACTTAAACTAAAATAAATAAATAAACTACACTAAGTAAAATAAACCTAAACCTAAACCTAAACCTCAACCTAAAAATAAACTAAACTAAACTAAATTAAATTAAATAAAAACTTAAACCTTAAAAAAATAAATAAACTCATTTAATAAATTAAATTAAATAAGCTAAAAAAACTAAACTAAATAAATAAACCTAAACCTAAATATATAAACCTAAATAAAAATAAAATATAACTTAAACCTAAACTTAAATGTAAACCTAAACCTAAACTAAGCTAAAATTAAACCTAAACCTAGACCTAAACTAAACTAAATAAGCTAAACTAATAAAACCTAAATAAACCAAAACCAAAACCAAAATCTAAATTTAACTAAACTAAAAATAAATAAACTAAACAAAACAAAAAAATAAACTAAATAAATAAACCTAAACCTGAACTAAATTAAAAATAAACTAAAATAAAACTAAACTAAACTAAAATAAACTAAACTAAATAAACCTAAACCTTATCTTAAACCTAAACAAAATAAAATAAACTAATAAAATAAATAAACTAAATAAAATTTACCTAAACCTAAACTTAAAACTAAACTAAATAAATAAAATAAATTAATATGAACTAAATAAACCTAAACCTAAACTAAATAAATAAACTATAAACTAAATAAAATAAACTAAAATAAACCTAAACTAAATTATATTAAAATAAATAAAATAAACCTAAACCTAAACTAAATAAAATAAACCTAAACTAAATTGAACTAAACTAAATATAACCTAAAATAAACCTAAACTTAAATAAAACTAAACATAAACTTAAATAAACTAAAAACTAAACCTAAACTTAAACCAAAACTTAAACCTAAACTTAAATAAATAAACGGAACTAAATTAAAATAAACCTAAACCTAAACATAAAATATATAAATAAATATACCTAAACCTAAACTAAATAAACCTAAACCTAAAATAAGCCTAAACCTAAAAATAAACCTAAACCTAAACCTAAACTAAACTAAATAGACCTAAACCTAAATAAATGAAAACTGAATAAACCTAAACCTAAATAAACTAGATAAACTACACTAAATAAAAATAAACCTAAATAAACATAAAATAAAAATAAACCTAAACCTAAATAAGTAAACTAAAATAAATAGACCAAGACTAAATAAAATAAACCTAAACTAAATAAACCTGAACCTAAATAAAACCTAAACCTAAACCTAAATAAACTAAACTAAATATAACCTAAAATAGACCTAAACCTAAAACCTAAAAAAAATAAACCTAAACCTAAACTTAAATAAACCTAATAAACCTAAACTAAAATAAACTTAAACTAAAATTAATAAACCAAAACTTAAATAAAATAAACCTAAACTAAATAAACCTAAACTTAAAGAAAACCTAAACCTAAACTAATCCTAAACCTAAACTTAAATAAATAAACCTAAACTAAAATTAAACTTAAACCTAAACCTAAACCAAAACATAAACTAAAAATAAACATAAACTAAATAAAACTAAACTAAATAAACCTGGACCTAAATAAACCTAAACTAAATAAACCTAAACCTAAACCTAAACCTAAACTAAATAAAAAAAACTAAATTAATAAATAAAATAAACCTAAACCTAAATAAACTAGACTAAACTAAACTAAGTAAAATAAAAAAAACTAAACTAAATTAAAATTAAAACCTAAACTAAAATAAATAAATAAATTAAACTAAATTAACTAAACCTAAACTTAAACTTAAACCTAAAAATAAACTAAACTAAACTAAATTAAACTAAATAAACCTAAACAAAAACTAAATAAAATAAACTAAATAAACTAAACTAAATAAATAAATCTAAACCTAAATAAATATAAAATTAAACTTAAACCTAAACCTAAACCTCAACTAAATTAAAATTTAAACCTAAACCAAAACCTAAACTAATAAACCTAAACCTAAACCTAAACTTAAACTGAACAATATAAACTAAACGAAAAAATCTAAATAAACCAAAACATAAACCAAAACCTAAACAAAACTAAACTAAATAAAAGTAAAATAAACTAAACTAGAAATAAACTAAACAAAAAAACTAAATAAATAAACTAAACCTAAACTAAACTAAAAATAACTAAAATAAAAATATACTTAATAAAAAATAAAAAAATAAACCTAAACTAAAATAAAATAAAATAAATAAAAAAACCTAATCCTAAACCTAAACCTAAACCCAAACAAGATAAAATAAACTAATAAAATAAATAAACTAGATAAAATAAACTTAAACCTAAATCTAAATCTAAACTAAATAAATAAAATTAATAGAATAAAAAAATAAACTAAATAAACCTACACTTAAAATAAATAAATAAACTAAAAAAACTAAATAAAATAAATAAAAATAAACCTAATATAAATAAATTAAACTAAATAAACCTAAAATCTAAACCTAAACCTAAACTAAACTAAACTAAATTAAAAAAAAATAAATACCTAAAATAAACCTAAACTAAAAAATAAAGTAAACTAAATAAAACCTAAAATAAACCTAAATGTAAACCTAAACCTAAAACCTAAACTAGGATAAACCTAAACCTAAACCTAAATAAACTAAAACTTAAACCTAAACCTAAACTAAAACCTAAATGTAAATCTAAATAAATAAACTAAACTAAACTAAAATTAACCTAAACCTAAACAAAATAAACCTAAACCTAAATAAATAAACTTAAACCTAAACCTAAACAAAATAAACCTAAACCTAAACCTAAACAAATTAAACCTAAACCTAAAATAAACCTAAAAGTAAACCTAAACTTTAACTAAACTAAAAAGACCAAAACCTAAATAAATTGAAACTAAATAAACCTGAACCTATATAAACTAAATAAGCTAAACTAAATAAAATAATCCTAAACCTAAACCTAAACCTAAATAAAAAAACTAAAATAAATAAACTAAACTAAATAAACTAAATAAATAAACCTAAACCTAAACTTAAACCTAAACCTAAATAAACTTAAACTACATAAATAAACTGAATAAACCTAAACATAAACTAAAAAAACTTAAACCTAATAAATTAAATAAAGCTAAAGGAAACTTAAACCTAAACTTAAACTAAACTAAAAAATAAAACCTAAACCTAAACCTAAATAAACCTAAAATCATAAACTAAACTAAACTAAAATAAACCTAAAAAAACCCTAAACCTAAACCTAAAATAAACAAACTAAACTAAACTAAATAAATAAACCTAAACTAAACTAAACCTAAACTAAAATAAACCTAAACCTAAACCTAAACCTAAATAAAATAAACTAAATAAAACCTAAACCTAAATCTCAACCTAAGCCTAAACCTCAACCTAAACCTAAACTTAAATCTAAACTAAAACAAACCTAAACCTATACCTAAACTAAATAAATTAAACCAAAACCTAAACCTAAATAAAATAAACCTAAACTAAACTAAAAATAAATAAACCTAAACCTAAACCTAAACCTAAAATAAACTGTAACAAAAACTAAAATCAAAATATACCTAAAGTAAAAAAATAAACCTAAATCTAAACCTAAACCTAAACTAAGCTAAACTAAACTAAAAATAAAATAAATATACTAAAATTTAAAATAAACCTAAACTTAAACCTAAACAAACTAAACTAAATAAATAAACCTAAACTAAACTAAGCTAAACTAAACTAAATAAACCTAAACCTAAAATAAACTAAATAAATAAAATAAAAATAAATCAAAACATAAACCTAAACTAAAATAAACTAAAATAAACTAAATAAACCAAAACCTAAACCAAAACTTAAACCTAAACCTAAACCAAAAATAAATAAACATAAACTAAAAAATAATTAAACTAAACTAAATAAACCTAGATAAAACCTATACCTATACCTAAATCATAAACTAAACCTAAACCTAAACATAAACCTAAACCTAAATGTAACCTTAAACGTAAACCTAAACTAAATAAACTAAAATAAACCTAAACTTAAACCTAAACCTAAACTTAAATAAACCTAAACTAAATCTAAACCTAAACTAAATAAAATAAACCTAAACCTAAACCTACAATAAAATAAAATAAATAAATAAACAAACTTAAATCTAAACTAAAAAATAAACTTAAATAAACCTAAACCTAAAAATAAACCTAACACTAAATAAATAGACTAAACTAAATAAAAATAAAATAAATAAACCTAAACTAAACAAAATAAGCCTAAACCTAAATCTAAACCTAAATAAACCAAAACCCTAAACCAACAATAAAATAAAATAAATAAAATTAAATAAATAAAACCTAAACCTAAACCTAAACGTAAACTAAAATCTAAACCTAAACTAAATAAACTAAAATGAACCTAAACTTAAACCTAATCCTAAATAATCCTAAACTTAAACTAAATAAACAAAATAAACTAAATAAACCAAAACCTAAACCTAAACTAAATAAAATAAACCTAAACTTAAACCTAAACTAAAATTAAATAAAAAATGAAATAAACCTAAACCTAAACTAAAAAATAAACTTAAATACACCTAAACCTAATCCTAAACCTAAATAAATAAACTAAACCAAGTAAAAATAAAATAAATAAACCTAAACTAAACTAAATAAATCCAAACCTAAACCTAAACATAAACCTAAACCTAAACTTAAACTAAAATAAACTAAATAATATAAACTAAATAAATAAACCTAAACTAAACTAACTAAAACTAAACATAAATAAATAAACCTAAAACCACAAACTTAAACCTAAACCTAAATAAACCTAAACTTAAACCTAAACATAAAATAAAACTAAATAAACTAAACAAAAAATTAACTAAAGTAAACATACCTAAACCAAAAGCTAAACCTAACTTAAAATAAATAAACCTAAAAAATAAAATAAATAAACCTAATCCTTAACCTAAATAAACTAAATAAATAAATACCTAAACCTAAACTAAATAAAATAAACCTAAAAATAAACTTAAAACTTAAACCTAAATGTAAACCTAACTCTAAGCCTAAACAAAATAATCCTAAACCTAAACTAAATAAACTAAAACCTAAACTAAATAAATAAACCTAAACCTAAAGCTTAAAATACAACCTAAAAAATAAACTAAATAAAATCAATAAGTAAAACAAACCTAAACCTAAACTAAACTAAATAATAAACTAAACTAAATAAACTAAACTAAAAATAAACCTAAAATAAACCTAAACCTAAACCTAAAACCTAAACTAAACTAAACCTAAACCCTAAACCTAAGCTAAATAAACCATAACTAAATAAAATAAATCTAAACCTAAACCTAAATAAAACTAAAACCATAACCTAAACCTAAACTAACTAAATAAACTAAACTAAATAAAAATAAACCTAAACCTAAACTAAACATAAATAAAGTAACCTAAAATAAAAAATAAACTAAATAATAAAACCTAAAGTAAACCTAAACTAAAAAAATTAAACTAAACCTAAACCTAAACCTAAACCCTAAATAAATAAAAAATAAACTAAATAAATAAACTAAATAAACCTAAACTAAAATAAATAAATAAAAATAAAAATAAAAATAAACTAAATAAACCTAAACAAAACTAAATAAACTAAACTAGGAACTAAACTAAAATAAACTAAATAAAACCTAAACCTAAATAAATAAAATAAACTAAACTAAATAAATAATCCTAAACTAAATAAAATAAACAAAACTAAAATTAACCTAAACATAAACCTAAACTAAAACTAAATAAACCCTTAACCTAAACCTAAAAATAACTTAACCTAAACGTAAATAAAAATAAATAAAACCTAAACCTAAAATAAAATAAACCCTAAACTAAATAAAAAAAACTAAATAAACCTAAAAAATATAATAAAATCAACTAAATTAAATAAATAAAATAAAATAAAATAAAATAAAAACCTAAAGCTAAATCTAAACTTAAATTAAAAACTTAAACCTAAACCTAAACTAAAAATAAAAATAAAAACAAAATAAATTAAATAAAACAATAAACTAAGATAAAATAAATTAAATAAAAATAAATAAAAAATAAACTAAACAAAAAAGAAACATAAATAAATAAACTAAACAAAAAATATACTAAATAAATAAATAAAAATAAACCAAAACTAAATTTAAACCTAAACACTAAATCGAAAATAAACTAAAACTAAATAAAACCAAAACCCAAACCAAAATAAATAAATAATCCTAAACCTAAACCTAAATAAATAAACCTAAACCTAAACCTAAACTAAACTAAATAAACTATAACCTAAATAAATAAATCAAAATAAACCTAAACCTAAACCTAAACTAAATAATACTTAATAGTAAATATACTTAAAAAAACTAAACTAAATTAAAAGAAATAAACCTAAACTTAAACTAAAAATAATCCTAAAAATAAACCAAGATAAACCTCCATAAATAAACTAAATAAACTGAACTAATAAAATAAAAATAAAACTAAAATAAAAATAAATAAACCAAAACCTAAAAATAAAAAAAACCTAAACTAAATAAACCTAGATAAACCTAAACCTAAACCTAAATAAACTAAACTACAAATAAAAAAAACCTAAACCTAAACTAAACCTAAACCTAAAATAAAAAATAAATAAAATAAAGTAAATAAAACCTAAACCTAAACCTAAACTTCAACCTAAATAAAAATAAAACCTAAACTAAATAAACTAAACTAAATAAACCTAAATAAAAATAAATAAAAATGAATAAACTAAATGAAAATTAAACTTAAATAAATCCTAAACCTAAACCTAAATAAAACATAAACCCTAAACCTAAACTAAACTAAATAAACCTAAAAATAAACCTAAACCTAAACTAAATGAACTGGAAACTAAATAAAATAAACTATACTAAACTAAAAAAAAATAAAAAAAAATAAACTAAAAATTAAATAAATAAAACATAAACCTAAAATAAACCTAAACCTAAACTAAACTGAAATAAAACCTAAACTAAACAAAAATAGAAAATAAACTAAAATAAAAAATAAAACCTAAACATAAACTAAAAAAATAAACTAATTAAATAAATAATAAAATAAACCTAAATAAACCTATACTAAAACTAAACTAAAAATATAAACTTATAAAATAAATAAAACCTAAACTAAAATAAATTCAAAAATAAACTAAATAAAAAATAAATAAACTTAAACATAAACCTAAACCTAAACTAAATAAAAAAATAAAAAATAAACTTAAACTTAATTTTTTAAAAAAAAACACTAATCACTAAACCTTAAAGCCTAAAACCCTAAACCATATACCCTAAATCCTAACCATAAACCCTAAACCCTAAACTCACTAACCTAAACTTAAACTTGAAAAGACTAAGAGACCTAAACTAAACTTAAACCCTAACCTAAACACTAAACTTAAAACTATAAATCCTAAACTATAAACATTACACCTAAACTAAACCTTAAAACCCTAAACCCTAAACTTGATCCTAAATGCTAAACACTTAATCTAAAAGTATAAACCTAAACCCTAAACCCTAACCCTAAACCCTAAACCCTAAAACTAACCCTAAACCCTAAACCTACAACCCCAAATCCTAAACCCTAAACCCTAAAACCCTAAACTCTAAACCCTAAACCCCAAACCTTAAACCCTGAACCCTAAAAACCTAATAGCCTAAACCCAAACTAAATAAAACCTAAAAATAAAATAAATTGAAAAACTTAAACCTAAAAAAATTTAAAATAAAATAAAATAAAAACCTAAACTAAAATCTAAACATAAACCTAAACATAAGCTAAAACCTAAAAATAAAAACTAAATTAAAATAAAATAAATGAAAACCTAAACTAAACTAAAAATAAAAATAAACTTAAAACTAAAAAACTTAAATAAAAGAAAAACTAAAAGTAAAATAAAAACTAAATAAAAACCTAAACCTAAAAAATATACATAAAAATAAAATTGAAAAATAAATAAAAAAATAAAACCCAAACTCTAAGCTAAATAAAAAACCAAAACAATAAATAAGAAAAAAAAACCTAAACTAAATAAAATAAAACTTAAACCTAAACCTAAAATAAAGACAACCTAAATGCTAAACTAAATAATATGAAATAAATTAAAAATAATCCTAAACATAAACAAAAAAATGGAACCTAAATTTAAACCTAAAACCTAAACCTAAACCTAAAAATAAAAAATAAAACCTAAACTTAAAAAATAAAATAAAACTAAAATAAAGCTAGAAATAAACATAAACCTAAACCTAAACCTATAAAATAAACAAAAATAAACTAAGATCAATAAACCTAAAATAAATAAAATAAACTAAACAAAAATAAAAAATAAACCTAAATAAAAACTAAAATAAACTAAAATAAAAAATAAACTAAATAAACAAAATAAACCTAAACCTAATTGTTTACTTAATTTTTTTTAAAAAATTGTAAACCCTAAACCATAAACCCTAAACCCTAAATCCTAAACCCTAATCCCTAAACCCCAAACCCCAAAACTCCCGAAACCCCAACTCAAAAACCTACAACCCTAAACCCTAAACCCTAAACTCTAAACCCTAACCTTAACCCTTAACCCTAAACCCTAAACCCTAAAATCATAAAACACTTAACCTTGAACCCAAAAAGACCCTAAACCCTATATTTTAAACTACACTTAAACCCTAAGCTAACCCTAAACCCTAAACCCTAAACCCTAAACCCTAAACACTAAACTTAAAAACCCTAAACCCTACAGCCTAAACACTAAACCCTAAAACCTAAGCCTAAACCCTAACCCATAAAACCCTAAACCCTAAAATCCTAAAAACTTTAAAATAAACTAAATAAAACCTAAAAGTAAAGTAAATAAATAAACCTAAACCTCAATAAAATAAAAAATAAAATAAAATAAAAACCTAAAATAAAACTTAAACTTGAACCTAAAAAGAAAATAATATTAAAATTAAAATTAATCTAAAATAAATTAAATAAAACATAAACTAAACTAAAAAATAAAATAGACCTAAGAATTAAAAACTTAAATAAAATAAAAACTAAACATAAAATAAAAATAAAATATAATAAAACTAAATAAAACCAATACCCAAAAGTAAATAAAAAATAAAACCTAAGCTAAACCAAAATAAATATACCTAAAATAATAATAAAATAAACCTAAACCTAAACTAAAATAAAATAAATTAAGATAAATAAAACCTAAAGCTAAGCTAGATAAAATAAAATAAACTAAAAATTAACCTAAACCTAAATTAAAAAATAAAACATAAAAAAAACCTAAAAATCCCTAAAACCTAAACTTAAAAAAATAAATTAAAAGCCTAAATGTAAACCTAAAAATAAAAATAAAACCTAAACCTAAAAAATAAATTAAAAATAAACCTAAACCTAATCTAGAAAATAAAACATAAAAATAAACCTAAAAAAAAATCCTTAAACCGAAACCTAAAAACACAAAATAAAAACCTAAACGAAAACCTTAAAATGAAAAAAACCTAAACCTTAAAAGTAAAATGAAAATAATACTCAACTAAAAAATAAACCTTAATGTAAAGCTATACCTAAAAAATAAACTAAAATAAAAAATCTAAACTAAAATAAATATCCTTAAAAAAAAATAAAGTAAACTAAATAAATAAAAAATAAACTAAAAAAACAAAATAATCCTTAACCTACTGACTTAATTTTAAAAAAAATCCTAAACCCTAAACCCTAAAAAAGCATAAACCCTAAACCCTAAACCCTAAACCCTAAACCCTAAACCCTAAACCCAAACCCTAGACCATAACCATATCCCTAAATCCTAAACTCAAAAAGAATAAACTCTAAAACCCTAACCCTAAACCCTAAACCCTAAACTCTAAACACTAAACTCTAAACCCTAAAGCCTAAACCTTGAACCCTAAACCCCAAACCCTAAACCCTAAACTAAAAATCCTAAAACTAAACCTAAAGAAACTAGATAAATTAAAAAATAAACCTAAACCCTAAAACCTAATAAACTTAAACCTAAGTCTAAACCCTTAGAATGGGCAGAACCTTGATGACAGGAAAATCACTGTTAACTAGGCTCAGTCTAGATATGGTGGTGGAGGCGAAGGCAGAGGCAACGATTATCGTAGTGGTTGTGGTGGATCTGGAGGTGATGGTGGATATGGAGGTGGTGGTCGGAGCAGTGGTGGTTATGGAGGTAGGAGGAGCGACGGAGGTTATAACCATAAAAATAAACCTATAATAAAAACCTAGTACCTACACCTGAAAAAATATAATAAAAATTGAAACCTAAACCTAAAAAAAAAACTAAAATAAAAAAAACATAAAATTAATAAATGTAAAATAAATAAATCTAAAATAAATAAACTAAACTAAATAATAATAAAAATAAACCTAAATAAAAATAAATAATAAAATAAACTAAAATAAATAAAAAATAAACTAAATAACCTAAACTACTAGCTTACTTAATTTAAGAAAAAATAAATAAATAAAAACCTAACCCCTAAACCATAAACCCTAAATCCTAAAAACCCTAAGCCTTAAACCCTAAACCCTAAGCACTAAACTTAAACCCTAAACCCTAAAGCTTAAACTCTAAATCCTAAACCTATAACCTTAAACCTGAAATGCTAAACACTAAACCCTAAACCCTAAAAAACCATAATCCTTAAACCTTAAATCCTAAACCCTAGACCCTAAATCGTAACCCCTAAACCCAAACCCTAAACCTAAACTAAGCCTAATCCCTAAACCCTAAACCTTAAACCCTAAACCATAAATCCTAAACCCTAAACTAACTTAAACCCTAAATTCTAAACCCTAAACCCTAAATTAACCCTAAACCCTAAACTCTAAACCATAAACCCTAAACCCTAAAAACCTAAACCCTAAAACCTAAACCCTAAACCTAACTAAACTAAAACTTAAACCTAAACACTAAACTTAAACCTAAAACTTAAACTACAACCCTAAACCCTAACTCAACCTTAAACCCTAAACCTTAAACCCTAAACCCTAAACCCTAAAACTCTAAACCCTAAACCCTAAACATAAACACTAAATCCTAAACACAAAACCCTAAAACCATAAACCCTAAACCCTAAACTAACCCTAAACCTAATCTAACCCTAATCCCTAAACACTAAAGCTTAAACCCTAAACCACAACTCTAAATATTAAACCCTAAAACACTAAACACAAGACCCTAAAGCTTAAACCCTAATCCCAAAACCCAAACCCTAAAATCTAAACCCAAAAGTAAAACTTAAAGTAACTAAATAAATAAAAAATAAACCTAAACCCTAAAAGCTAATAAGCCTAAGCCTAAACCTAAACACTAAGAATGAGCAGAACCTTTACTGCAGGAACATCACCACCAACAAGGCTTAGTCTAGATCTGGCATTGGAGGTGAAGGCAGAGGCGATGATTATCATAGTGTTGGTGGGGGATGTGGAGGTGCTAGTGGATATGGAGGTGGGAGGAGTGATAGAGGTTATAATCATGGTGGTGGAGGAGGGCGAGATGAGGGAAATGATGGCAGATCCCGCTACTTGAGAGGTAGGGGTGGTTCTGATGGGAATTGTAGAAACTGAAGAATGACCAATCCGATCTGCTGCTTATGGAACTATATCTTTAAGGTAGAGACAGTTCTAGTAATCTAGAGTTTTTTATTCGCTCTATGTGTGCTCATCTTTTATCTGTGTCATTGCTTGTGTCTTAAAAAACTTGGTCGGCTACTTGGTTGATGAAATCAAAAAGAGAAAATGTTGAATCTAAATTTATTCTATTTAAAAAAAAACTATAAACCCTAAACTAAAACATAAACCCTTAACCTAATACCTAAACTCTAAACCCAAAACCCTAAACTAAAACATAAACCCTTAACCTAGGACCTAAACTCTAAACCATAAACCCTAAGCCCTAAAACCTAAACCCTAAACTAAAACACAAACCCTAAATCTAAAACCTAAACCTTAAACCCTAAATAAAAAATAAATTGTAAATCCTAAATTCTAAAACCTAAAACCCAAAACCCTAAACCTTAAAGCCTAAAACCTTAAACACTAAACCTTAAACCCTAAATCCCAAAACCTACAACCCTAAACCCTAAACCTAGAACACCAAACCTAAAATCTTAAATCCAAAACCCTAAACCCTAAACTAACCCTAAACCCTAAACCCAAAACCCAAAACCCTAAACCCTAAAAACCTAAACCTAAACTAAATAAAACCTAAAAGTAAAATAAATAAAAAACTTAAAACTAAATAAAATAAAATAAAAACTTAAACTAAAACCTAAACCTAAACATAAACATAAACCTAATAATTAAATAAAATAAATAAAAACCTAAACTAAACTAAAGAATAAAATAAACATAAAAATAAAAAATCGAACTAAAATTAAAACTAAACATAAAATAAATATATAATGAACATAAAAAAATAAAATAAAAACCTAAAGCTAAATCTAAAAATTTAAAATAAAATCTAAAAAATAAAATAAAAATAAAACTAAAATAAAAAATAAACCTAATTCTAAACGTAAACGTAAACCTAAACCTAAACCTAAACCTAAAAAAGAAACTCAAATAAAAAACCTAAAATAAATAAGCCAAACTAAATAAAAACAAAAATAAACCTTAAAAAAATAAACTAAAATAAATAAAATATATACTAAATACACTAATAAACAAAAACCTACAAATTTACTTAATTTAAAAAATTAAGAAAATAAAAAAAGAAAAAAACCTTAAACACTAAACTCTAAACCCTAAAAACCCTAAACCCTAAATCCTAATCTTAAACCCTAAACCCTAAACACTCAACTAAACCCTAAACTTTAAACCCTAAACCCTAAACCTACAACACTAAATGCTAAACCCTAAACCCTAAACTGAAAACCTATAACCCTAAACCCTAAAACCCTAAACTCTAAACCCTAAACCTAAAACTCTAAACCCAAACCATAAAACCTAAATCATAAACCCTAAATCCTAAACCATAAAACTTAAATAGTAAACCCTAAACTAATCGTAAACCTAAACCCTAAACTAACTATAAACCTTAAACTAACCCTAAACCATAAACCATAAAAACCTTAAACCTTAAATTTGAAACCTTAAACTCAAAACACTAAACCCTAAACCCTAACCTTTAACCCTAAACCCTAAACTGTAAAGCTTAAACCTTAATTCCCAATCATTCTGGTTTGGATATCTCACCCTAATATGTGAACTCATTTCATTAACCATCAATTTATTTTTGCTATCGGTGCTTTATTTTTATCGGTCATTGCAAATTGATCAGGCAACGGCTATGAAGTCTCATCCTTCAGTCGCTAGAATCTTTATTTAATTGGACATTACCAAGAAACACCACAAAGAAATGTAGTTAGGATCTAAAAATTATTGTTACATGCAAAGAATTAAATTTGAAAATTTCCCTATCTCTTTTTCTCACTGGAAAATCCACAGGCATGATAATTATAAATGTTTCATTATTCATCTTCACCAAAAAAAAATCTATAATATGGAAACTTATATTCCTAAACCCAGGCCAACACTATTAAATATAAAAAAACTACTTTGGAAAAAATGATTCTTTAAATGTTCCTAATAAGGCTCATTTACCTTTCACTTCTTTTGAGTAATTGATGGTTTCTAATATGAACAATGATAGATTTTCTAAACTTTTGAATCAAGATTATATTTTCTTCGATTCAATCCTTGCATCCTTGCTGGCTTTGATAGATAAAAATGAAGCTTTAATGGAGAACATAAATAAAGAATTTAATACTATGCATCATTATCATTCAATGGAGAATATGGCTTTAATACCTCTTGATAATCAAGTTTATAAAACTGATTCCATATTCCAAATTCAGGATGATTTAGCTTCTCAAAAAGATTTTCATTTATCTAATAATTTGGCTAATGTTGAGGAAGGGTTTGGTGTTCCCACTTGCTTTTTTAATAAATCACATATTCCAAATTCAGGATGATTTAGCTTCTCAAAAAGATTTTCATTTATCTAATAATTTGGCTAATGTTGAGGAAGGGTTTGGTGTTCCCACTTGCTTTTTTAATAAATCAATTTTTTCTCCCTCCCTTGCTATTCCCAAAGCTCATTTATCTTTAATAAATTCTACTATCTTGAAAGAAGAAGAATCCACTTCTCATCAGGAGATTTCTTTTAAATCTATGACTAATGTTGTTAAATCCTTTTCAGATGATGCTTCAAAGGGCAAAGAAAGTGGCCTCCAAACATTTTATTCGAAAAGAAAAAAAATGATAAAAATTCTCCTACCAAATTGCTAAGAAATGCTAGAGCTGCTATGGCCTCCTTCTCTCTCTCTTAACTTTATTTTCCCCCCTTTCTTTTCTCTATGTTTAATTTTTTAGTTTTGAATGTTAGAGGGATTTGTACCTCTCTATTTGTAACCATATTAGAAATCTTTGTTGTATCCATAATATTTCCTTACTTACTATTCTTGAGCCACTTATACATGTTCTGAAATCTGAAAGGAGAGAAATTCTTTAATATATTAGAATTATTTTTAATAGAAACCAAAAGAGGAGAATGATAAGACAAGGTTCTACTTAAATGATCTATAGAAGTAATAGGCCATTGAGTAATCCAATGAGTATTAAAAAGACTCTGAACCAACCTTTGCCAAAGTCTAGAGTTTTGGAAAGTATAATTAGAACCCTTAAAGCCAATATTATTCAAATTACAAATCAAATTACAATCAAGGATCATAATGGAAAAAATCTTCCATGGAATGAATATTAGGAGAGTAACCACCACATCATTCAAAAGAGAACAAAATATTGTTGAAATCACCACCAACAAACCAAGGTTTATTGATAGAGGTGGCAAAATTAGTCAAGTTATCCCAAAGAAGATTTCTACCAGATCTATTACAAGATGCATAAACAAAAGAGCCCAAAACACAATAATCACCACAAAATATTTGAGCATTCACAACTTGATAAAAATCATCAAGAATAGAAATGTCTACACTGTTAATCCAAAAACACCAAATCTTATTGCTAATGTTAGACAAAATTTTAGGTTAAGTGTTCATCTAATAACTAAAAGTGCCTTATGACTAAGGAAGTCTTAGTGTCTAGAAGATCCCTAGGTCTAAGAAGAGGAGTTGAGAACTCACTCCAAAGTGAGGTCAACATTAATATGCTGAATCCACAAGTTTTGAAATCTGAAAGGAGAGAAATTCTTTAATCTATTATAATTATTTTTAATAGAAACCAAAAGAGGAGCATGATCAGACAAGGTTCTACATAAATGATCTATAAAAGTAATAGGTCATTGAGTAATCCAATGATTATTAAAAAGAGTCTGATCCAACCTTTGCCAAAGTCTAGAGTTTGGCCAAGTATAATTAGAACCCTTAAATCCAATATTATTCAAATTACAATCAAGGATTATAATGGAAAAATATTCCATGGAATGAATATTAGGAGAGTAACCACCACATTATTCAGAAGAGAACAAAATATTGTTGAAATCACCACCAACAAACCAAGGTTTATTGACAAAGGTGGCAAAATTAGTCAAGTTATCCCAAAGAAGATTTCAATGAGATCTATTACAAGATGCATAAACAAAAGAGCCCAAAACACAATAATCACCATAAAATATTTGAGCATTGATAACTTGATGAAAATAATCAAGAATAGAAACGTCTACAAAGTTAATCCAAAAACACCAAATCTTATTGCTAACATTAGAGAAACCTACACCTAAACCAAAAAATAAACAATAAAACCTAAACCTAAAAAATAATATAAAAATAAAACTAAACTAAAAAATAAACATAAACCTAAACCTAAAGTTAAAAAATAAACTAAACTAAAAATCCTAAACTAAAATATATAAACTAATTTAAATAAAATTAAAAAAATAAACCTAAATAAAATAAAAAATAAAATAAACTAAAATAAATAAATAAATAAACTAAATAAACTAAATGAACCTAAACCTACCAGTTTACTTAATCTTTAAAAAAAACCCTAAACCAAAATAACCCTATCCCACAAACCTTAAACTGTAAACTCTAAACTCTAAACCCTACAAAACCCTAAACCTTAAAGCTTAAATCATAAATAACATAAACCCCAAACCCTAAACCCTAAACTAATCCTAAACCCTAAAACCACATATAACCCTAAACCAAAAAAACCCTAAACCCTAAACCTTAAACCCTAAACCCTAAACCTAAAACCAAAACCCTAAACCACAAAACCCATAAACCCTACTAACCTAAACCCTAAACCTCCCTACAACCCTCACCTCAACCCTACCTCAAACCCAAACCCAAAACCCTATAACCCTACCCAAAACCCTAAACCCTAAAACCCTCAATCATACTAAACCTTAAACTAATTTTCACTTTTAGCCTGAGATGGGTTATGTTTTTGACCTCTTGCTTTTAGGTTGGCATGGCGGTTGCAACTTTGTGGTTCCTATTATTTTAGCTTATGTTGGTTTGGTTTTTTAGCCTTGTGGATGTTGTCTTCTCTACTTGTTACTCTGGTTGCTGGTGGATGAGATGGTTTATGCTCTGCCTTTATTCTGTTATCTGCATTAGTTAGTTTATTGGCTCTCCTCTTTAACTTGAATTACTTTTTGTAGATTGATGGTTTTATTTTTATGCTTTTTAGTCATTTGTGGTTGCTCACCCCAGTTTGGCTTGGTGACTACTACTTATTGAACTTTGGCTTGAGGGCTCCTATCTTGGTTTTGTTGGTTGTTTCTTTGTTAATTGGCATTGGCCTAGTGCTTGCTGATGGTTAGTTCTGGTTTTCCCTAGGTTGGAGCTTGGATGGGTATTTGGATAATGGTTGTGGTTGGTGTTCTGACTTTATTCTAGCCTTTCTCTGGGTTATTATGATTAGTCTCTTGTAGTTTTTATTTGATGGCTTGGCTGCTAGCTAGTTGTTGGCTGATTGCTCTTTGTATAATGGTACAAGATCTAAAACTCTATGAACTGCTGGCTTTCGATGTTTGCTTGTATCAGGTATGTTGGCTATGATGGCTTTGATGTTACTTACCTCTTCTCTCTTGTTAGTACCATTACACATGATTGTAACCCTTCTTTATGAAGTTTGATGCTCATATGTATTATTGCCCCTTGAGATGATCCTAACTGGGCCTGAGCATTCTTTTTCTCAACTCTCTCCTTTTCCTCTCTTTATGTTTATCCTTTTTAGCAAGGACTTTTGCCTTTGTAGTATTTTGTAGATTTCTTTCATAGGTTGGATCTTTTATAGAGGGAATGTCCATTACTCAATCAATCGGAGTGTAAATACTATGGATCTTGCTTATCATACTTTCTCAAAGATATCATGAACTATTGCTAACTCATCTTTTCACTATTTTCATGATTTATTTTAGTCTTACTCTGTGTCTTTTTCCATTATATTTTTTAGCTATTCTATTTTATCTTTTATTTTCTTTTCTTTTTCTAATACACTTAGATGGGAGTTTAGCTCTTTAGGTTTCTTGTAGCTCGAATAGTAGAATTATAGAGCTTTACCCCTTTTAAAGACATTGTATCTTTTCCTTTTATGGCAATAAAATTCTAACTTTCCTTAAAAAACCCTAAATATCCCTAAATCTTGAAACCCTAAACCCTGAGCCCTAAACCCTAAACTTTAAACCATAAACCTTAAACCCTAAAACCCTAAACTCTAAACCCTAAACCCTAAACCCTAAACCAACCCTAAACCCTAAAAGCCCTAAATCCCAAAGCCTAAACACTAAACCCTAATCCTAAACCCTAAAAGCATAAAACCTAAAATCTTAAACCCTAAACCCTAAACACTAAGCCTTAAACCTTAACCTTAAGCCCTAAACCCTAAACCTAAACCTAAAGTAACCAAATCAACTAAAAAATAAACTTAAAAATTAAAACCTAATAAATCAAGTCCTAAACCTAAGCCCTAAGAATGGGTAGAATCTTGACTATAGGAACATCACTGTCAACAAGGCTTAGTCTAGATCTGGCGGTAGAGGTGAAGGCTGAGGTGGCAATTATCATAGTGATGGTGGGGGATCTCAAGGTGCTGGCAGATATGGAGGTGGTGGTCGGAGTAGTGGTGATTATGGAGGCAGGAGGAGCGACGAAGGTTACATCCATGGTTGTGTAGAGGGAGAGATCGGGGATATGATGGTGGATCCCGCTACTCGAGAGGCTTGGGTGGTTCTGATGGCAACTAGAGAAATTGATGAACGGTCGATCCGATCTGCTGCTTATGGAACTGTGTCTTTACGGTAGAGACAGTCCTAGTTATCTAGGGTTTTTGATTTGCTCTATGCATGCTCACTTTTTATCAATATTGTTGCTTGTGTCTTAGAAAATTTGGTGTGTTACTTGGTTGATGAAATGGAACAGAAGAAAAGTTAAATCTAAATTTGTTCTCAGTTTAAAAAAAACCCAAAATCCTAAATGAAAACCTGAACCCGAAATCTAAAACTTGAACCCTAAACACTAAACCCTAAACCCTAAACCCTAATCCCTAAAACCCCAAATAGTAAACCCTAAACCCTAAACCCTAAAACCTAAACCCTAAACCCTAAACCCTAAACCCTAAAACCTTAAAACCCTAAAACCTAAACCCTAAATCCTAAACCCTAAACCCTAAACCCTAAAAAGCTAAAAACCTAAACCTAAACTAAATAAAACCTAAAAATAAAATAAATAAATAAAATAAATTAAAATAAAAACTTAAAGTAAAACCTAACCCTAAACATAAACATAAACTTAAAAAATAAAATAAAAAAAACTAAACTAAAATAACATAAATAAAATATTAAACTAAATTAATAACCAAAGCAAAACTTAAATAAAATAAAACTAAAGCTAAAATAGAAATAAAAATAAAATAAACCTAAAATAAGATAAAATAAAAACTAAATAAAAATCTAATCCTAAAAAATAAACCTAAAAAAAATAAAGAATAAAACCTAAACCCTAAACTAAAAAAAAATATTTAAACTTAAAATAAAAATAAAATAAACATAAACCTAAACTAAAATAAACTAAACTAAAATAAACTAAACCTAAACCTAAAATAAACTAAACCTAAACCTAAACCAAAACTAAATAAAATAATATAAACTAAAAATAAACCTAAACCTAAACTAAAAAAATAAAACTTTAAAATAAACCTAAAATAAGAACCTAAAACCTAAACCTAAAAAATTAAAATAAAAACCTAAATATAAACCTAAAAATAAAATATAAAACTTAAACCTAGAAAATAAAATTAAAAAAAACTATACTAAAATAAATAACCTGAACTAAAATAAATTAAACTAAAATAAACTAAACCTAAAATAAACTTAAACTAAACCTAAAATAAATAAACTAAACTAAATAAAAATAAAAATAATCTAAAATAGATAAATAAAAACTAAATATACCAAAACCTATCAACTTACTTATTTGAAAAATAAAAAAATAGAAAAAATTAAAATTAAAATTAAAAAACCCTAACCCTAAACCCTAAATCTTAAAAGTAACCTTAAACCCTAAACCCTAAAACCTAAAACAAACAACCCACAACCCTAAACCCTAAATCCCAAACCTAAAACCCTAAACGTTAAACCCAAAACCCTAAACCTTAAAAACCTAAAAATCTAAACCTAAACTAAATAATACCTAAATAAATAAATAAATAAACTTAAACCTAAGAAAATAAAACTAAAACTAAAACCTAAACCTAAACCAAAACCTAAGAAAAGAAAATAAAAACATAAACCTAATCCTAAAAATAAAAAATAAAACCTAAACCTCAAAAATAAAATAAAATAAATCTAAACTAAAAAAATATACCTAAACTTAAACCTAAACCCTATAAAAAACTAAAATAAAAACCTAAAGTAAAATAAATAAGCAAAAAATAAATAAACAAAACTAAATAAAAATAAAAATAAACCTAAAGAGAAATAAAATATAAAATTAACTAAAATAAATAAATAAAATAAACTAATAAAATAAATAAACCTAAACCTACTAGTTTACTAAATTTAAAAAAAAATCAAAAAATCAAAAAAAAAAAAAACATGCACCCTAAACACTAAACCCTTAACCCTAAATCGTAACCCCTAAAAACCTAAACTTAAGCTAAATAAAACCAAAAATAAAATCAATAAAAAAACATAAACCTAAATAAAATAAAAACTTAAACTAAAACCTAAACCTAAACCTAAACCTAAAAATAAAATAAACTAAAAAAATTAAAACTAAACTTAAATAAAAATAAATAAAAATCTAAACTAAATTGAAAAAATAAAATAAACCTAAAAATAAAATACCTAAATAAAATAAAAACTATACATAAAATAAAAATAAAACAATCCTAAAATAAAATATAATAAAAACAAAATAAAAACCCTAAACCTAAAAAAACAAATTTAATAATAAATCCTAAAAATAAATAAAGCATAAAACATAAACCCTAAACTAAAAAAAAAACTTAAACCTAAAATAAACAAAATAAAAAATAAACCTAAATCTAAACTAGAATAAACTAAACTAAAATAAATAAAACCTAAACCTAAACCTAAAATAAACTAAACCTAAAGCCTAAACAAAATAAAATAAAATAAACCAAAATAAACATAAACCTAAACTTAAAAAAATAATACCTAAAAGTAACCCTAAAATAAAAACCTAGAACTTAAGCCTAAAAAAGTAAAATAAAAACCTAAACATAAACGTCAAAATAAAAAATTAAACCTAAACCTCAAAAATAAAATAAAAATAAAACTAAACTAAAAATAAACATAAAACTGAACATAAACCAAATAAATAAACTAAAAGAAGACCTAAACTAAATAAAAATTAAGAATATAACTATATTAAAATTAAAAATGAAATAAATAAAAAATAAACTAAATAAACCTAAACCTACCTGTTTACTTCAATTTTAAAAAAAACCATGAACCTAAAATAAACCCTAAACCGTAAATCCTAAACCCTAAACCCTAAACAATAAACACTAAGAAACCCTAAACCTTAAATCGTAAACCCTAAAACCCTAATCCCTAAACCCTAAACCATAAACCATAAAAAACCATAAACCCTAGACCCTTAAAACTAATCCCTAAAAGGCACTAAACCTTAAACCCCAAATCCTAAAATCATAAACCCTAAAAAACCATAAACCTTAAACCCTAAACCCTAAACCCCTAACCCTACAATCCTAATCCCAAAACCATAAACCCTAACCTTTAAACCCTAAACCATCAAAACTATAAACACTAAAGCCTAAAGCCTAAACCCTAATCCCTAAACCCTATCCCTAAACCCAAACCATAAACCCTGAACTTATTTTTACTTTTTGGCCCGAGCTAGGTTATGTTTTTGACCTTTTGCTTTTGTGTTGGCCTAATGGTTGCTACTTGGTGGTTCTTGTCTTTCTAGCCTGGGTTGGCTTGGTTTTGTTAGCTTGGTGGCTGCTATATTCTTTGATTTGTTACTTGGGTTGCTGATGGATGAGATAGTTTCTTCTTTGGCTTTATTCTATTTTGTGCACTGGTTTGTTTGTTGGCACTCCTCTTGATCTCGAATTACTTTTTATTGGTTTTTCATGGTTAGATGGGTGGCCTTCCTTGTGGGAACTACTATTGGTTGTAGCCTTTCTGAGCCTTCTTTTGGACAATTTCATGCCTACTTTTTTGGGGTTGCCTCCTAGTTCATTCTTATTTGTTGTTGGATACTTCTTTTAGCTTGGTTTTGTGTTTGAATATTCTCCAAGGATTAGCCTCTACTCAGTATGTTGTTTGCATCACATTTTGTGTTATTAATATGCTTCCTGTCGGGTTAGTCTTTGTTGTTAGGGAAGTTGGGTTTTTCGGTTGGTCCTAGCTAACTGTTGTTGTTGCCTTTCTATGGTGGCTATGCTTCTTTTAGACCTCTACTGTGAGGTGCTTTGTTGGTTTTATGCTTTTCATTGGCTGTTGGGGGTGCATCCTTTTTTGGCTAATTATGATGGGTTGTTCTCTAGTGGTCGATTTATGGCAGTTTTACTTAGCTGGTTTGGTTGGAGGAGTTTTAGTTGTCCTTGGAATCTTGGTTGGTTGATTTCTTTTTCCTTGTTGGTCTTTTCCTTCTTCTTGGACAATTTCCTGGAGCCTTTTGTTGTGCTTGTAAACCTTTGTTGATCCTTTTGATTGGACATTTGGGTGGTTGGTGGCTACCTTTGGCCACCTTTTATGTTGTTGTTTTGTCTTCTGGTGATTTGCAATGGCTACAGCTTATGTTTCCTTCAATTGATGGTTTCATTTCTGAGCTATTTAGTTATTTATGGTTGCTCACCTTGGTTTAGCTTGGTGAATGCTACTTGTCGGGACTTTGGCTTAGGGCTCCTATCTTGGTTTGGTTGGCTATTTCTTTGTTAATTCGCATTAGTCTGGTGCTTGCTGATGGCTAGTTCTGGTTTTCCATAGTTCAGAGCTTGGATGGGTATTTGGATAATGGTTGTTATTGGTGTTTTGACTTTATTCTAGCCTCTCTGGGTTATTGTGATTAGTCTATTATGGTTTTTGTTTGGTGGTTTGGCTGCTAGCTGGTTGCTGGCCGGTTGCTCTTTATTTAATGGTGAAGGATCTGAAACTCTACAGACTATTGGCCTTGGATGTTTGCTTGTATATGGTATGCTGGCTAAGATGGCTTTGCCCTCTAGTTGGTAGTATTACATATGATTGTAACCCTTCTTTATGATGTTTGGATGCTCATATGTATTGTTTCCATTTTAGATGACCCTAACTGAGCCTGAGCCTTATCATTCTTAGTTCTCTCCTTTTCCTCTCTTTATCTTTATCCTTTTTAGCTATGACTTTTACCTTTGTAGTGTTTTGCATATTTCTTTTACAGGTTGGAACTTTATAGAGGGAATGGTCGTTACTTACTCAAGCAAAGTGTTGTTGCTATGGATCTTGCTAATCTTGCCTTCTCAAAAGAATCATGAACTGCTGTTGATTCATCCTCTTACTATTTTCGGGATTTGTTTTAGCCTTAGTTTGTGTCTTTTCTTATGTTTTTTAGTTGTTATATTTCCTCTTTTTTCTTTTCTTTTTCTAATGTACTTAGATGGGGGTTTTTCTCTTTAGGTTTCTTGTAGCTCTAAGAGCAGTAGAATTTTAGAGCTTTAGCACTTTTAAGGACGTTGTATCTTTACCTTTTACGATAATAAAATTCTAACTTTGCTAATAAAAATGCTTAACAACACTAAACCCTAAACAATAAACATTAAAACTAAACCATAAACCCTAAACCCTAAACCCTAAACTCTATAAAAAAAAACCTTAAATCCTAAACCTTAAACCCTAAACCCTAAACTAAAACCTAAACTCTAAACCTAAAACCTAAACCCTAAACCCTAAACCCTAAAAAGCCTAAACCCTAAAAACTAAACCTTAAACCCTAAACCTTAAAACCCTAAAACGCTAATCCTTAAACCCTAAACCATAAACCTTAAAACCTAAACCTAAATAAAAAGATAAACAAAATAAATTCAAAAACCTAAACTTAAACCTAAAAATAAAATGAAATAAAAATTAAAACTAAACTAAAACAAAATAAATAAAAACATAAACCAAACTAAAAAATAAAAAAAACCTAGAAATAAATAACCTAAATAAAATAAAAACTAAACCTAAAATAAAAAGAAAATAAACTTAAGATAAAATAAAATAAAAACTAGATAAAAGCTTAAACTTAAAAAATAATCCTAAAAATAAATAAAAAATAGAACATAAACCTTAAACTAAAAAAAAACCAAAACTTAAAATAAAAATAAAATAAACCATAAAAAATAAACCTAAACCAAAACTATAATAAAATAAACTAAAATAAATTAAACCTAAACCTAAACCTAAACTAAATAAAATAAAATAAACTAAAAATAAACCTAAGCCTAACTTAAAAAATAAAACTTCAAAATTAGCCTAAAATGACAACCTAAAACCTAAACCTAAAAAAATAAAATAAAAACCTAAACCTAAACCTAATAAGAAATTATAAAACCTAAACCTAAAAAAGAAGCTAAACTAAAAAATAAACTTAAACCTAAACATAAACTTAAAAAATAAATTAAAATTAAAAAAACCTAAAATAAATAAACTAAACTATATAAAAATAAAAATAAACCTAAAAAAATAAAAAATAAAATAAACTAAAATATATAAAAAATAAACTAAATAAACTAAATAAATCTCTTTACTTTTTAAAAAACCCCAAACCTCAAACCCTTAACAATAAACCCTAAACCCTAAATCATAAACCCTAAACCCTAAACCTGAACCCCTAAACCTACAACCATAAAAACTAAACTTACAACCCTGAACCCTAAACCCTAAAATATCCTAAACCTTAAATCCTAAAACCATAAACCTTAAACCCTAAACCATAAACTCTAAATCATAAACCGTAAACCCTAAAAAACCATAAACCCTAAACCATAAACCCCCTATAACCCCAAACCTAAACCCTAAATCATAAACACAAAACTATAAACCCTAAACCCTAAATAACTCTAAACCCTAAAACCCTAAACCGTAAACCCTAAACCCTAAACCTTTACCCTAAACTTTAACCATTAAACCATAAACCTACCTAAATCCCCTAAACCTAAACCTAAACCTAATAAAATACTAAACCCTAAACCCTAAACACTAAATGCTAAATCCTAAATCATAAACCCTAATCGTAAACCCTAAACCAAAAAAGCATAAAACCTAAAACCCTAAACCCTAAACCATAAACCATATCCCTAAACCTGAAACCCTAAACCCCAAACCTTAAACCTAAACCTAAAGTAACTAAATAAATTAAAAAGTAAATCTAAACACTAAAACCTAATTGACTTAAACCTATACCTAACCCCTAAGAATGGACAGAACCTTGACGGCATGAACATCACCATCAACCAGGCTCAGTCTAGATCTGGCGGTGGAGGCGAAGGCGGAGGTTATGATTATCACAATGGTGGTGGGGGATCTGGAGGTGTTGGTGGATATGGAGGTGGTTGTCAGAGCTATGGTGGTTATGGAGGTGGGAGGAGCAATGAAGGTCACAGTCGTGGTGGTGGTAGTGTGAGAGATTGGGGATATGATGGTGCTCCCAATACTTGAGAGGTCAGGGTGGTTCTAATAGGAACTGGAGAATCTGAAGAACGGTCAATCCAATCATCTGCTTATGAAACTATGTCTTTATAATAGTGACGGTTCTAGTTACCTAGGGTTTTTAATTTGCTCTATGCCTGCACATTTTTTATCTATGTTGTTATTTTTGTCTTAGAAAACTTGGTGTGTTACTTGGTTGATGAAATTGAAAAGAAGAAATGTCGAATATAAAAATTCTTCTATGTTTAAAAAAAACCAAAATTCCTAAACCCTAAACTAAAACTTGAACCCTAAACCTAAAACATAAAACCTAAACCCTAAAAACTCTAAACCCTAAACCCTAAACCCTAAACCTTAAATCCTAAACCCTAAATCCTTAACCCTAAACCCCAAAACCCTAAACCCTAAAACCCTAAACCCTAAACCATAAACCTTCAACCCAAAACCCAAAACCCTAAACCCCAGACCCTAAACCCTAAACCTGAAACTCTGAACTAACCCTAAACCTTTAAAACCTAAGACCAAAACCTAAATCAAATAGAACCTAAAAATAAAATAAATAAAAAATCTTAAACCAAAATAAAATAATTAATTAAAAATAAAACCTAAACTAAGTCCATCTAAACCTAAAAAAAAAATAAATAAAATTAAAACTAAAATAAAATAAATTAAAACCTAAACTAACTAAAAATAAAAAAAAACATAAATAAACTAAAACTAAACCTAAAATAAAAAATAAAATTAACCTAAAATAAAAAAACTAAATAAATACCTAAAAAATAAAACTACAAAATAAAATAAAACATAAACCCTAAACTAAAAAAAACTTAAACCTAAAATAAAAATAAAATAAACCTAAACCTAAACTATAATAAACTAAACGAAAATAAATAAAACCTAGAATAAACTAAACTAAATCCTAAACCTAAACTAAATAAAATAAAATAAACTTAAAATAAACGTAAACCTAAACTAAAAAAATAAAATTAAAATGTAAAACTAAAAAAACCTAAACCCTAAACCTAAAAAAAGAAAATAAAACCAAACCTAAACCTAAAAATAAAAATAAAGCCTAAACCTAAAAAATTAAAAAAAATAAAATAAACTAAAAACAAACCTAAACTAAAAACCTAAAAAAAATAAACTAAAAGAAAAAACCTAAACTAAAATAAATAAACCTAAAATAAATAAACAGAACTAAATAAAAATTAAAATAAATCTAAATAAAAATAAAATATAAAATAAATTAAACTAAATAAACCTAAACCTACTAGTTTACTTAATTTAAAAATAAATAAATAAAATTAAAAATTTTAAAAATAGCCTGACCCTAAACCCTAAAATTAACTCAAAACTCAAAACGCTAAATCCTAAACCCCAAACCATAAAACATAAAACCTAAATCCTAAACCCTAAACCCCAAAAATTTGAAACCAGAACTTAATAAAATGTAAAAATAAAATAAATAAAAAAAGGAAACCTAAATAAAATAAATTAAAAACCTAAACCTAAAAATAAAATAAAAAAAATAAACTAAAATAAAATAAATAAAAAACATAAACTAAACTAAAAAATAAAATAAACTTAAAAATAAAAAACTTAAATTAAATAAAAAACTAAACATAAAATAAAATAAAATAAAATAAAACTAAATAAAAACTTAAACCTAAAAATAAACCTAAAAATAAATAAAAAATAAATCCTAAACCCTAAACTAAAAAAAAACTAAACCTAAAATAAATAAAATAAAATAAACCTAAACTAAAATAAACTAAACTAAAATAAATAAAACCTAAACCTAAACCTAAAATAAAATAAACCAAAACCCTACACTAAATAGAATAAAATAAACAAAAAATAAACCTCTGCCTAAACTAAAAGTAAAACCTAAAAATAAACCTAAAATAAAAACCTAAACCTAAACCTAATGAAAAAAAAACCTAAAGCAAAAAAATTAAATTAAAATAAAACTAAGCTAAAAAAGAACCTAAACTTAAACCTAAAAAATTAACTAAAATAACAAAACTAAACTAAAATAAATAAACCTAAAATAAATAAACTAAACTAAATAAAAATAAAAATAAACCTAAATAAAAATAAAAAATATAATGAACTAAAAAAACAAACTAAATAAATGAAATAAACTAAATAAATTTAAATCTACCACTTTACATAATTTTTAACAAAAAACCTAAACCTAAAATAAACCATAAACCGTAAACCCTAAAAAAACCTAAACCTTAAACCCTAAACACTAAATCCTAAAAACCTAAACCCTAAACCCTAAATCCTAAATCCTAAACCCTAAAAAACCATAAACCTTAAACCCTAAACTTACCTAAACCCTAAACCCTAAACTAACCCTAAACCCTAAACCCCCTAACAACCTTAAGCCATACACCCTAAACCTTGAAAACCCTAAAGTCTAAAGCCTAAACACTATACCATAAACCCTAAACCCTAAACCCTAAATCTTAAATGCTAAACCCTAATCCCTAACCCTAAACCCTAAACCTTAAACCCTAAACCATAACCCTATGTTTTTGACCTCTTTCTTTTGGGTTGGCTTGGTGGTTGCTACTTAGTGGTTCTTGTCTTTCAAATTGGTTGGGGTTTTTCACTGGTAAATGCTATCTTCTGCCTTGTTACTCTAGTTGCTAGTGGAGGAGATGGTTTTTGCTCTAGCTTTATTCTATTTTCAGACTTTGGTTTGTTCTACTCTGAACTCGAATTGTTTTTTTCTAGTTTTCATGGTTGGATGGGTGGCCTTCCAAGTGGAACTCTTGTTCCTTGCCTTCCTTTGAAGAATTTCCTTGCTATTTTTTGCGGGTTGCCTCCCAGTTCCTTATTTTTTATTGCCAGATCCTTCTTTTGCCTTCATTTTGTGTTTGGTTATTCTCCTAGATTAGCCTTTACTAGGTCCTTTGTTTGAAGCATGTTTTATGTTGTTATTATACATCTTGTCGGGCTAGTCTTTATTGTTGGGGAAGTTTTATTTGTCCTAATCTACTCGCTTCCTTTCTATGGTTGTGTTTTTGGAACACTATTGTGTGGTGCTTTGTTGGTTTTTTCCTTTTCCTTGGCTGTTAGGGATGCTTCCTTTGTTGGTTACTTATGATGGATTGCTCTCTAGTGGTTGCCTTATGGCTATTTTACTAAACTGGTTTGGTTGGAGGACTTTTAGTTATCTTTGAAATCTTGGTTGGTTGATTTTTTTTTCCGTTTTGTTGGTTGTTTCTCTATTAATTGGCATGGGTCTGGTGCTTATTGATGGCTGGTTCTAGTTTCCCTTAGTTTGGAGCTTGGATGGGTATTTGGATAATAGCTATTATTAGTGTTTTGACTTTGTTCTAGCCTCTCTCTAGGTTATTGTGATTAGTCTATTGTGGTTTTTGTTTGGTGGTTTGCTTGCTACCTAGTTGCTGGTCGGTTGCTCTTTGTTTAATGGTGTAGGATCTGGAACTCTATGGATTGCTGGCCTTGGATGTTTGCTTGTACCAAGTATGCTGGCTATGATGGCTATAATGCTACTCACCTCTTCTCTCTGGTTTGTAGCACTACATATGATTTTAACCATTCTTTATGAAGTTTGGATGCTCATATGTATTATTGCCCCTTGAGATGATCCTAACTGAGCCTGAGCCATCTCTTTTACAGCTCTCTTCTTTCATCTCTTTATCCTTATCCATTTTATCTATGACTTTTGCCTTTGTAGTGTTTTACAGATTTCTTTTACAGGTTGGAACTTTACAAAGGGAATGGTTGTTTCTCAGTTAACCTAAGTGTTGTTGCTGTGGATCTTGCTTATCTTGCTTTCTCAAAGGAATCATGAACTACTTCAAACTCATCCTTTTACTATTTTCAAGATTTTTTTTCATCTTACTCTGTGTCTTTTTCTCTTATTCTTTTTAGCTATTGCATTTGCTCTTTTGTTTCTTTTCTTTTTTAATGTACTTCTGGTAGTTTTCGTTTCTTATTGCTCAGAGAGAATTTAGAGCTTTACCGCTTTTAAGCACATTGTGTCTTTTCCTTTTATGATAACAAAATTCTAACTTTCCCCCAAAAAAAATCCTAAACCCTAAACCCTAAACAACCCTAAACCCTAAAACCTAAACCCTAAACCCTAAAATCTAAACCTTAAACCCTAAACCCTAAACCCTAAAAAGATAAAAACTAAACCTAAACTAAATAAAATCTAAAAATAAAATAAAAAAAATCTAAACAAAAATAAAAAAAATAAAATAAAGTAAAACTAAAACCTAAACTTAAACTTAAAAAAATAAAATAAAAAATAAAAAAATAAAATAAAATAAATAAGAACCTAAACTAAACTAAAAAAATAAAAAGCATTAATAAAATAAAAACTAAAACCAAAATAAAAAGAAAATAAATCTAAAATAAAATAAAATAAGAACTAAATAAAAGCTTGAACCTAAAAAATAAACCAAAAAATAAACCCTAAACCCTAAACCCTAAACCTAAAAATAAAAACCTAAACCTAAACCCAAAACCCTAAAAAAAAATTTAAAAAAAGTTTAAAAAAAACCATAACCCTAAACCCTAAACCCTAAAACTAAAAAACCTATACCCTAAACCCTAAACTCAGTTAAAAAACCTTAAACTCAAAACATTAAATCATAAACCCTAAACCCTAAACAAAAACCTAAACACTAAACCTGAAACCTAAACCCTAAACCTAAACCCTAAATCTTAAAAACCCTAAACCCTAAACACTAAACCCTAAATCCTAAAAACCCTAAACCTTAAACACTAAACCCTAAACCTAAAACCCAAAACTCTAAAACCCTAAACCCTAAAACCTAAACCTAAACCTAAATAAATAAAATAAAATAAAATAAAATAAATAAAATCCTAAACTAAACTTAAAAAAAAATAAAATATTCCTAAAAATAAAAAACCTAAATTAAATAAAAACTAAACCTAAAATAAAAATAAAAGAAACATAAGATAAAATAAAAAAAATAAAATAAAATAAAATAAAATAAAAAATAAAAAATGATAAAATAATAAAAATATAAATAAAAAAATAAAAAATAAAAATAACTAAAATAATATAATATAAAATAAAATAAAATAAAAATTAATAAAAAATAAAAAATAAAATACATAAAAATAAATAAAATAAAATAAAAATAAAAAATAAAAAAAATAATAAAATAATAAAAAATAAAAAATAAAAAATAAAAATAAAAATAAAAATAAAATAAAATAAAATAAAAAATCATCAATCAAAAAACAACCCAACCTCTCGGCCGCAGAGCTCTTTACCGATTATGTTTTCCCTTCCGCCGCTTTCATTTTCCTTGAGGCTTGGACAATTTCTGATCATTCATGATCGATTTTTTCGATTGTTTATCTCTTATTGGCCTCTAATGTGATTTTTCCATTATCTTTCAATGGTGGAGGAGCCGCTTTCTGCGCAGCTAAGCTTATCCATCTTGGAGGCATCGGCTAGGGCATCAGATTTACATAGAATTGTGGATCTAAAATCATCCACTACTCTGGCTGCAGTTAAGTCCTTTAAGGATGCACTATCTGGTAAGAACCTTTCACCTAATGCTTTAGTGAATTTGATCTCGACCTCCTTTCGTGGAATGCCTGCTATTATGTGCTCGAATCTAGATGTGGAAAAGTTGGCGAAGTCTTTTGAATTCTCTTTAGTTGGTAAATTTTCCTTGCGTTAGCCAACTCTCGATAACATCCGATAATTTTTTCATAGCCTTAAACTTTCAGGTGTTTTCACTATCAAATTGATTGATCCAATGCATATTTTAATTCAGCTCTCTAATGACTTAGATTATTCAAGAGTTTTTGCACGTCGCTCTTACTTTGTTTTTAATTATCAAATGCGACTTCTGGAATGGTCTCCTCTTTTTGATATAAAAGAGGAATCCCCAATTGTTCCTATATGGCTAGCTCTTCCTAATATGAGAATACATTATGTTACACATTAAGTTCTCTTTGTGGTTGGGACTCTTTGGTCGGCCTCTTCAAATTGATTTGGCCACCACTATGAGATCACGACCTTCTGTTGCTCATATTTTGGTTGAAATTGATATCACTAAAAAGCATCCTAAAGAAGTTTGGATTGGCTCTGAGAAGTTCTCTTATAATCAAAAAGTTGAATTTGAGAATTTTTCTATTTTTTGCACACATTGTAAGATTCATGGCCATTATCATTCTGAATGTTTTGTGTTGCATCCTCAACTAAAAAGAACAAATTGCCCGATCCTAATCCTACTCTATCAAATGAAAAAATTAGTAAATTTTCTTATGTGCCTAAGTCACTCAAAATGGGAATCCTACCCGTACCCCTACTCCATTTCTATCCACTGCTTTGTCTATTCGAGAGCAATCTGAGCATGTTAAAAATATTGTTTATGAGGTTTATGAGGAGGCTAATGATAGCTTAATTATCATTTCTTCTAATTGTAATAATTTGGCTCCTTAAGACAATACCTTGACTCAGTCTAATCAACCCCTTTTAGCTAATGAACCCTAAGAGACTCATATGAACCTTAGTGGTGACTTGAATGGAAATTTCAGGTTGGATCAAAATCTGAAAACAAATTCTAGAGTTTATCCTTTGATGAAGGAACAAAATCAAAAAATTGCTGATCCTTTGATGATGGAACAAGATATGAAATCTAATTCTGAAAGTGAGCATGAAATCTATGCTATTAATGGCTTCACAACCTCTCCTTCTCCTACTCTTCAGAGTGATATGCATGCTAACCCACTTTCTCTACTTAATTATGACATTAAAGAAGGGGAAATTACCATTAGAAATGCTTTGAAAGATACAAGTCCTATTTTGAATATCACAAATCAGTCTCTCTCAGATGATGATTATTTGGATAATGATAGACCTTTTCAAACTATTTTTTTTAAAAAATCACTTAAAGCTAGAATGTTCACTAATAGCTCCACTAGAACTACTATATCTTCTCTGACTTCCCATAAATAACTGTTTCTAGTTTCCTTTCCTTCTTGCTTTATTATTTCTTTAGTTATCTCTTTTCCTTTATTTTTTATTTTAATATGATCAACTTACTAATTTGGAATGTTTGGGGTATTGGGACTCCCATTATCCACAACTGTATTAAAAGTCTTTGCCATATTCATAACATAGCCTTACTTGTTGTTATTGAACCATTCATACACTCTTCTAAGATCAACCATGTTGCTAGAATGCTTGGCTTTCAAAACTTCTTTTATAATAGTAGCAATAAAATTTGGTGTTTTTGGAATAATTTAGTCAACATACATATCCTTGATGATCTTCAACAATTTGTTAATGTCCACATCTCATTGGTTGATTTTTCTATTCTAGGTTCCTTTATTTATTCTTCTTGTAATAGAGCTAGTAGGAACATCCTTTGGGACAACTTAAGAATATTTTCCTCCTTGGTCAACCAACCCTGGTTGGTTGGGGGTGATTTTAACACTATTTTATCTTCCTCAAAAAGAAGGGGAGGTTGCTCTCCTAACATTCATTCCATGGAAGATATTTCTAATATGATTCTTGATTACAATCTGATTGATATTGGCTATTTGGGTTCAGATTATACATGGCATAACTATAGACTCTAGCAGCGGCTTGATAGGACTCTTTTTAATTCTCTTTGGATTAAGTGGCCTCTTATTTATTGAACATTTGAGATTCTCCCAACCTCTTTTAGATTCCAAAATATTTGGATCCAACACATTGATTTCATCAATGTTGTGTCCATTAATTGGATGGCTCCTCTTCATCCAGATAATTAGGTTAAGGGCATGATTCGCCTCTGGCTTAAGCTTAGAAGGCTTAAACAAAAGCTAAATTGATGGAACAAACATCATTTTAAAAATCTTTTTTGCCAATATCAAAAATATGGAACAATTAGTTTGTTTTCTTGAAGATGCAATTTTGACTGATTCTAATAAACTTGAGGAGTTAAATGAAGCTAAAGATAACTTGGTTAACTTTCAGAATATGGAGGAAACCTACTGGCGGTAAAAGGCTTCTAGCAAACATATGGATGATGGTGACAAAAATATCACGTACTTCCATGCTCTTTTCAAAATAGAAAGCCTTAATCTCTATTAAAAAAAATTAAAAATGATAATGGTAGCTAGATCACAGACAATAACGATATTAAAGATTATGTCAAACATTATTTTAAAAACTGATTAAACAATAACCTTTCTTTAGAAGCTCTCTCCATTTCTCACCTGATTCCCTTAACAATTACAAATGATAACAACCACTTGCTTAATATGCGTCCTACAGAAGCTGAGATTGGTAGTATTCTTAATAGCATGAACACAAATTCACATCGGACTGACTAATCCTCAATGTTTTCAGCATTATTGGCCTATTATTATGTCTAACCTTATCGATTGTCATTGATTTCTTTGATGGCAATCCTTTGCCTAGATATTTTTCTAGCACTTCCATTGTTCTCATTCCCAAAATTAATAATCTTGAATCTTGGGGAGATTTCAAACCTATCAGCCTTTGCACCTTCTTTCATAAACTCATTGCTAAATTAATTGCTAATAAAATTAGTCCACTGCTGCCTAAAATTATTTTCCCCAACCAAACTAGTTTTGTTAAAGGTAGAGCTATATCTGACAACATTCTTTTAGCCCAAGAGCTGATTCATGACCTTGATGCTTCTACCATAGGTGGTAACATCCTTTTCAAATTGGACATCTCTAAAGCTTTTGACAACCTCTCTTAGAATTTTCTCTTCCAAATTCTACATTTGTTTAGTTTTTCTGACTCTTTTATCCATCTCATTAAAAATTGTATTACCAATGTTTGGTTCTCCGTTATCATGAATGGTGAGTCCCTAGGTTTTTTCCCTTCTATGCATGGATTGAGATAAAGAGATCCCTTATCTCCCTCTCTTTTTATTATTATTGTTGAATATCTTTCAAGGAGTCTTAATGATCTTTTCAACAATAATCCTAGCATGTTTTTTAGAACTCAAGGTGGTCTTCTTGTCTCTCATCTTAGCTTTGCTGATGACTTCATAATCTTTTGCAATGCCTCTATCCATCACATTAAAATTATTAAGAATCTTTTAAATAAATTTGGTAACAAAAGTGGTCTCTTTCTTAACGAAGGTAAAAGTTATTTCATTCCTTTCTCTAAAATCTCTAGTAATAGGATCAACCAAATCTTGAGAATTACTAATTTTCAGCGATAATAACTTCCTATTAAATTTCTTGGTGCTCCGCTTTTTAAAGGTCATAAAAGATCACATCTCTTTGATGAGTAATCCAAAAAATGTCTAATAAAATTTTTGTTTGGGAATTTCATTTACTCTCATTTGGTGGTATGCTCACTTTGATTAAGAGTACCCTTAACTCCATGCCTTAATATCTCATTCAAACCATTGTGCCGACCAATTCTACCACTAACAGAATTGAATGGCTCCTTAACAAATTCTTCTGGGGTTCTAACAATTCTACTAAAAGAATGCATTGGACCTCTTGGTATAAAAGTGGGCACTCTTGTTTGGTGGGCTTTAAGCCAATCAGGGAAGCTATCACAGCTTTTTCCTATAAACTTTGGTGGAATTTTAGGAGCGACAATAGTCTTTGGACTATTTCATGAATGCCAAATACTGCCAAGGTAAGCACCCTCTCATTTGCCCTTATAAATTGGGAGACTCTCCTGTATGGAAAAGACTTTGTTCCATCAAATGGGAGGTGGAATCATTAATCTCATTGGGGATTAACTCTGGAACCTCTTTCTTTGGCAAGATAACGATGAGGTGGGTCCATTGATGAATTACTTTCTACCCACTCCACCGCTATTAAAGTGAACTCTTTTGGGAATAACAAGTGAAATAATAGTAAGCTTACTGACTATATTCCTTTCTCTCTTTTAGATAAGCTTACTATTATTCCTATCATTCCTAGCAATCATGATCAGATCCTTTTTAAGCTTTCCCAAAATGGTGATTTCAACCTTAAAAATGTCTCGATTCATATCAAAAAAGCTCATGATTTCTCCAATGTGTTTTTTAAACTTTGGAATAACACTATTCATATTTCTTATTCTATCCTAACTTGGCATATTTTGAAAAAATTCATCCCTGTTGACTCCTTGATGTGGGGGTAAAGGTTTTTACCTACCTTCAAAATGCTACTTCTGCTTTCACATTGAGAATGTGAATCATGTATTTGTTAACGGAGCCATTGCCTCCAAACTTTGGATTTGGTATGATGAACTTTTTAATATTATCAAATTCAATGGCTCCTTAACTCTATACTAACTTGTTGAAGTTTATTTTGAAAACACTATTAAAGGCCACATTAAAGTGATAACTACTATCACACTTATTTGGTTCATATGGATGGATAGAAATGATGCAAAACATCATGGGATTCCTATGAACCATATGAGGATAATTGCTAGAATTAAAAATAAAATCCATGCCTTATTTAATGCTAATTTAATTAACTACAGTCAATTCAAAGGCTGTAAATTTGTGGCCAATAAAGTGGGTTTTAAGTTGCCAGATCAACCCAACTGTAAAGATGACAAGATTATTGGATAAAACTTCATGCTAATACAATTAAAATTAACACTAATGGCTCTATTTCTTAGAATGCTTTTAGCTGTGGTGGCATTTTTAGAAACCTTAATGGTAAAGTCTTATGTGCTTTTTCTTACCCCCTTAATACTTGCTCCTTTTGTCGAGCTAATGGCGCTTACAAAGCTATTGAGATTTGCCTTTAAAAAGGTTGGCTCAATATTTGGATTGAGGTGGATGCCCTGTTGCTAATTGATCTTTTCACTTCCACTAAAGTGGGCAATACAGAAATGTACTACCTTCTAAAGTAGACTAGAGCTCTCCTTTCACAACTCTATTTTAAAATCACTCATGTATGGCATGAAGGTAATGCAGGTGTTGATTACCTTGCTAATCTAGGTACTAGATTAGATGGCATAAAATTCTTTGATCAACTTACACTACCTAAACATTTGCATGGTTTGGTTAATTTGGACAATACTGGACTCCCTTACCTCAGAAATTAATTCATCCTATTATTCTGGCCTGTTGTATTACCTATTTAACTGCATGACCAACTTCTGTTTAGTGTTGTTGTTTCTTTGGGTTTTGCTGATGCATCTTCCTAATACCCTTTCTAGTTATTTTGTGATCTCTATGGAATCTCCTGCTGGATTAATTACCCTAACCTTATTTGGGGTCTTACTGCTTCTACTGTTTCCACTGTTAATGGTAAGGTGTTTCCTGTCTTTCTAACCTGCTGAATGGAGATATTTTCCCTTATCTACCAGATCTGCTATAGGGAGATCTTTTACTTTTTGCTTTACTTTCTAATTAATAAGGACAGACTTCTTACCATCAATATTTTGTTTATGGGTCTTACTATATCTATTTTCCATTTTATGATTAAGGCTGTGGTTTGTCTCTTTTCCTTTTTCTGGAAATCAGTGCTGGGGCTCATGACTTTGCTGTCTCATTATTTAATTGTTATATTTTTGTATAACTTCATGACAGCCCCTAATTTATCTTTCTTTTCTCTCTTTAATAGGGCGGTGGCCCCTCTTATGCTCTCTAACCTCACCTTCACAACTTGTAAGGAGAGAAACTGCAATACCCTTATTATTATTATTATTTCTTTGTAGTATTGGAATTACTTCTTGATTTCCTTCGCCTTATTTTTCGATGATGTTATTTAGGTCTACTTTTTTTATCTTGAAGCATTTCAATGATGACTCTCCTTTGAACTCCTTTCATGTATATGTTGTACCACTATTTTTTACTAGATTATCTTATCGGGGGTGCAATAATTATTTTGCTGTTTTAAATGTTGGCTGTTGGATTTTTGGGTCTTATGTCCAGCAAGCTACTTCTAGGATTGTTTTTATGATTGTTCTTGCTAACCTCACCACCCCAACCTGTATTGAGAGAAACTGCAATACCCTTGTTATTATTATTGTCTCTTTGCAGGATTGGAATTACTTTTTGTTTTCTTTCCAGTCTACTTTTACTAATGATGTTGGCTTAGCTGCTGGCCTACTTTTCTTTGTCTTGAAGGATTGCAATGATGGCTCTCCTTTGAACCCCTTTCATGTCTATGATGTACCACTATTTTTTACTGGATTATCTTATGGTGGGTGCAATAATTGTTTTGTTATTTTAATTTTTTTGTTGATTTTAGGTCTTATGTATGGGTTATTTTTTTTGATTATTTTTGTTGATTGAGACTAGGCTGCAACTTATCACCTGATGTTTGTGGTCTATTTAATCTGCTACTATTTTTTCCATCTTGGTTCAGTTAGACTTGTGCAAATCAATGTGATTATGCTATTACCTACTTGGTTATTAACTTATGCACTATCTACTCTGAATGAGTGGTTTTATGGCCAGCTAACTGTTATTTGCTATCTTGGTTGTTGGCTGAACTGGATTATCAGGTTTTATGCCCAGTCGCTATGCTCTCTGATTGTCTTTATTTGGTGTTGTTTATGATGGGGTGCAGCTTATTAGCTGTGGCTTCTGGTCCAACTAATCTGCTGCTGCATTCCCATCTTGGTTTGTTAGACTTCTGCATTTCTTGTTGTATTTTGGGTTTGGGTTATGCTGTCTCGCTTTACATTTGTTGTTTGATAACTTCTGCAATGATTATTAACAAGGGGGTTGTTAACATCTGCATTGATTATTCTGAATGGGTACCTTTTTTGGGCAATATTTCTGAGTTATACTCCTGGCGTGCATGTTTCATATATGTCTTATATGTTTAGGATGGTGTTATTTACATGCTCATTGATTTTCTTAGCAAGATTTCAATCGGCTTTTCAATCAGTTGTATATTGTTTTTATCCTCTGCCTAGCCTTTTCTGCTATTTTCTTATGGTGGATTTTCATGATGGCTTAATTATACACTTGGCTATGGTATTAAAAAGGTGGATCTGGCAAAGATGGTTCATTTTCATATGTGTAGGGATTCTCATGCTATGGTGACTATATTGATTATATTTATCCTGCATGGGATCCCCTCTCCCATTCTTCTCTTTGATGTTTCCTTTTCCTTAGTGTATATGGATTTGTTTAGGTTTGCAGGTACTAAGGCTCATAAGACTTTCAACAGATGGCTGCTATCTTCCCAAGTTTGTAGGCTATGATGGCTGTGATGATTTCACTCATTTTTGCTTTGGTAGTAGTTCTTGGGATGTAACCCTTCCATTGAAGTTTGGATGCTCATATTTGCATCTGCCCCAATTTGGTGTGACTAAGCGTGAGCCTTCTCTCACACACTTCTCTATAATTTTTCTCAGTTTATGTTACTTTAATTTTTCACTTTGTCTGTATTGCTTTAACTGTTATAATTTCAATCTTTTTACATTTTTGCAAATGTACTTCTCTTTTTCTCTTGCAGGTTTGCTCCCTAGTGCCATGCATTCTATCATCCTGAAGAGCTTTGGTCCAGATCTATCCATTGGCTTATTTTTGTTAATCATTTTTTATCTTTTGCTTTTCTTTTCTCTTTTATTTTGCTTTTGGTTGAACTTAGATAGGGGATTTACTCTCTAGGATGATTTTAGCTCTTTGAGCAGTAGTTTTGGAGTTTATCCCCTGATAAGGACCTTGTAACCCTCTTTTTGTGGCAATAAAATTCCCCTATATAAAAAAGATAAAATAAAATAAAAATTAAATAATAACCTAAACCTAAAAAAATAAATCTAAAAATAACTAAAAAATAACACCTAAACCCTAAAATAAAAAAAACCTAAACCTAAAATAAAACTAAAATAAGCTAAATAAAATAAACCTAAACCTAAACTAAAATAAACTAAAATAAAATAAATAAAATCGAAACCTAAACCTAAAATAAATTAAACCTAAAAAATAAGCCTAAACCTAAAAATAAACCTAAGCCTAAACTAAGAAATAAAACCTAAAATAACAACCTAAAACCTTAACCTAAACCTAATAATAAAAAATAAAACCTAAACCTAAAATATCCAAATAAAAATTAAACTAAACTAAAAAATTAATTTAAACCTAAACCTAAACCTAAAAAAAAAAACTAAAAAAAAAACCTACACTAAAATTAATAAACCTAAAATAAATAAACTAAACTAAATAAAAATAAACCTATAGTAAAATAGAAAATAAAATAAACTAAAATTATTAAAAAATAAACTAAATAAACATAAACCTACTGATTTACTTAATTGAAAAAACCCTAAACCCTAAAAACTTTAAACCTTAAATCCTAAACCCTAAACCCTAAACCCTAAACCTACAACCCTAAATCCTAAACCCTAAATCTTAAAAAACCATAAACCCTAAACCATACAACCCTAATCCTTAAACCCTAAACTAACCACTCCTAACATAAACCCTAAACCCCATAACCCTAATTTAAATCAATCAAAACTAAATCATAAACCCTAAACTAAACCCTAAATCAAAACTAAACTCTAAACCCTAAATAAATAAATGCTAAACTAAACCTAAACCCAAATCAGAACCCTAAACCCAAACCCTAAACCCTAAACCTAAACTTAAACCCTAAACCCTAAACCAGGCATAAATCCTAAAACCCTAAACCATAAACCTAAACTAAACCCTAACTCTAAACCCTAAACTCCCAAACACTAAACCTAAACCTAAAGTAATTAAATAAATTAAAAATAAAACTTGATCCTAAAACCTAATAAACCTAAACCTAAACCTAAAACCCCAAACCATAAACCTAGACCTAAAGTAACTAAAAAATTAAAAAAATAAACCTAAATCCTATAACCTAATAAACCTAAACATAAACCTAAACCCTAAAAATGGGTAGAACCTTGATGGCAAGAACATCACTATCAACCAGGCTCAGTCTAGATATGGTAGTGGAGGTGAAGGCAAAGGCCACGATTATCACAGTGGTGGTCGTAGCAGTGGTGGTTATGAAGGTGGGAGGAACGACAAAGTCTATAGCCATTATGGTGGTAGAGGGATAAATTGGGATATGATGGTGGATCCTACCACTCGAGAGACCAGGGTGGTTTTGATGGGAACTGGAGAAACTGAAAAATGGTTGATATGATCTGCTGCTTATAGAACTGTATCTTCATAGTAGAGACACTTCTAGTTATCTAGGATTTTTTATTTTCTCTATGTGTGCTCATTTTTTATCTATGTTGTTGCTTACATCTTAGAAAACATGGTGGGTTACTTGGTTGATGAAATTGAAAAGAAGGAATGTTTGATCTGAATTTCTTCTCTGTTAAAAAAAACAAAAACCCTAAACCCTAAACTAAAACCTGAACCTAGTCCAAAAACCTATACCTTAAATCCTAAACCCTAAAAACCATAAATCCCTAAACCCTAAAACACAAACCCTAAACCCTAAACCCAAAACTCTAAACCCTAAGCCAAAAAAACCCTAAATCCTAAACTCTAAGAACTATACCCTAAACCATAAACCCCAAACCCCCCTACAACCCTAAACCCTAAATCTTACTACCTTAAACACTAAACCTTAAACCCTAAACCATAAATCCTAAACCCAAAACCCTAAACCCTAAACCGTAAACCCTAAACCTTAAACCTTAAACACTAAACCCTAAACACTAAACCTTAACCCTAAACCCAAAAAAACTAAACCCAAAACCCAAAACCCTAAACTCTAAAAACCTAAAAACCTAAACCTAAACTAAATAAATCCTAAAATAAAAATAAATGAAAGAAACATAAACTTAATAAAATAAAATAAAAATAAATAAAAACCTAAACCTAAACCTTAAAATATTATAAAATAAACTAATAAAAATAAAGTAAAATAAAATAAAAAAACTTAAACTAAACTAAAGAAGTAAAATAAATCTCTCAATAAAAAATCTAAATAAAATAAAAACTAAAGGGAAAAATAAATAAATAATTTATCCAAAAATAAACAATAAAATAAAAATAAAAATAGAAACCATAGACTTTAAACCCTAAGCTCTAAACCCTAAACCTTAAACCTTAAATCCTAAACATTAAATCCTAAACTCTAAGCCCTAAACCCTAAACCTACAACCCTAAACCCTTAAAATCCCTAAACCTGAAACCCTAAACCCTAAACCCTAAAAAAACCATAAATCCTAAACCCTAAACTAACTCTAAACCCTAAACCCTAAACCCCCATACAACCTTAATCCTTAAACCCTCAATTGTAGACCCTAAGCCCTAAACCCTAAACCCTAAATTGTAAATTGTAAACCCTAAACCCTAAAAAACACTAAATAACCCTAAAACCTAAAACCCTAAATGCTAAACCCTAAATCCTAAATTGAAACCCTAACCTTAAACCCTAAACCTTAAACCCTAAATCCTAAACCATAAAATAATAAATCCTAAAACCCTAAACTATAAACCCCTAAACACTAAATCCTAACCCTAAACCCTAAACCACAAACCCTAAGCCTATACCTAAAGTAATTAAATAAATTAAAAATAAACCCTAAAACCTAAAACCTAAACTCCTTAAACCCCAAACCATAAACCTAAACCTTAACAAATAAAAAACCTAAACCCTATAACCTAATAAACCTAAACCTAAACCTAAACCCTAAGAATGGGCATAACCTTGATGGCAGGAACATCACCACAACCGTGCTGCCTCTAGATATGGTGGTGGAGGCATGAGTGAGGCGCTATCAGGTGGTCGGCAAGTGGTGGTTATGGAGGAGAGAACTGATTATAGCCATTGTGGTGGATGTGGGAGAAATTGAGATATGATGGTTGATCTCGCCACACGAGAGGCTAGGGTGGTTCTGATGGGAACTGGAGAAACTGAAAAATGGTCGATCTGATCTGCTACTTATAGAACTTTGTCTTCATAGTAGAGACGGTTCTAGTTATCTAAGATTTTTGTTTTGCTCTATGTGTGCTCATTTTTAATCTATCATATCGCTTGTGTCTTAGAAAACTTGGTGGGTTACTTGGTTGATGAAATTAAAAAGAAGAAATATTTAATCTGATTTTATTCTCTATTAAAAAAAATCAAAAACCCTAAACCCTAAACTAGAATGTGAACCCTAAACCAAAAACCTAAACCCTAAAAACCATAAACCCTAAACCGCCTAAACCCCTAAGCCCTAAAATCCAAACACTAAATCCTAAACCTTAAAATCTTAATCATAAACCCTAAACCTTAAAACCTAAACCGTACACCCTAAACCCTAAACCCAAAAAAATCCTAAACCTTAAACCCTAAACGATAAACCCTAAACCCCCCTACAACCTTAAACCCTAAACCCTACGACCTTAAACCCTAAACCTTAAACCCTAAACCCTAAATCCTAAATCCAAAACCCTAAACCCTAAATCATAAACCCCTAAACCTACATGTAAACACTAAACCCTCCCTAAACCCTAAACCTTAACTTTAAATCTTAAATCGCCAAACCCTAAACCCAAAACCATAAACCCTAAACCCTAAAACCTAAAACCTAAACTAAATAAACCTTAAAATAAAATAAATAAATAAACCTAAATCTAAATAAAATAAAATAAAATAAATAAAACATAAATAAAAACTTAAGCCTAAACCTAAAAATAATATAAATAAATTAATAAAAATAAATAAAAATAAAATAAATAAAAACCTAAACTAAACTTAAAAAATAAAATAAACCTAAGAATGAAAAACCTAAATAAAATAAAAGGCAAACGTAAAAAAAAAATAAACAAAAATAAAAAAATAAAAAATAAAAACTGTAAACCTTAAACCCTAAAATCCAAACCCTAAACCTTAAACCTTAAATCCTAAACACTAAATCCTAAAGTCTAAGCCCTAAACCCTAAACCTCCAACCCTAAACCCTAAATCTTAAACTCTAAACCCTAAAACCCTAAACCCTAAACCATAAACCCTAAATCCTAAAAGAACCCTAAACTAAAATAAAATAAATAAAAACCTAAACTAAATTAAAAATAGAAACCCTAAATAAAATAAAAACTAAACCTAAAATAAAAATAAAATAAACCTAAAATTAAATAAAATAAAAACTTAAACCTAAAAAATAAACCCAAAACTAAACAAAAAATAAAACCTAAACCTTAAACTAAAAAAAGCCTAAGCCTGAATAAAATAAACCTAAACCTAAATAAAAATAAACTAAAATAAAATAAATAAAACCTAAACCTAAACTAAACAAAATAAAATAAATAAAAAATAAACTTACACCTAAACTTAAAAATAAAACCTAAAAAAAAAGCCTAAGATAAAAACTTGAAACCTAAACCTAAAAAATAAAATAAAAACCTAAACCTAAACCTAAAAATAAAAAAATAAAACCTAAAGTTAAAAAATAAAACTAAATTAAAAAAATATATAAACCTAAACATAAAAAATAAACTAAAATAAAAACCTAAACTAAAATAAATAAACCTAAAATAAATAAACTATAATAAATAAGAAATAAATTAAATAAACCTAAACCATCTTGTTTACTTAATTTAAAAAATAATTAATAAATAAATAATAAAAAATAAACCAAAACCATAGCCCTAAATCGTGACCCCTAAAACTAACCCTAAACCCTAAAACCCAAACCCAAAACCCTAAACCCTAAACTTTAAACCCTAATCCCTAAACCCTAAACCCTAAATACTCCTAAACTTAAACCCTAAACCCTAAAACTCCAAACCCTAAACCCTAAAACCTAAACCTCAATTAAATAAATCATAAAAATGAAATAAATAAAAAATGTAAACCAAAATAAAATAAATAAATAAATAAACCTAAACTAAAACCTAAAGATAAACCTAAAAATAATATATAATATATTAATATAAATAAACTAAAATAAATTAAATAAAACCTAAAGTAAACTAAAAAAATAAAATAAACCTAAGAATAAAAAATCTAAATAAAATAAAAACTAAACGTAAATTAAAAATTAAATAAACCTAAAATAAAAAAATAAACCTAAACCTAAAACCTAAACCTAAACCCTAAACCTAAAAACCTTAAACCTAAATTTAAACCCTAAACCCACTACCTTAAACCCTAAACTTAAACCTTAAAACCCTAAACCCAAAACCTAAACTTAAACCCTAAATCCTAAACTAACCCAAAACCCTAAACCCTAAACTCTAAACCCCCTACAACCTCAAACCCTAAACCCTACAGCAAAACCATAAACCATAAACCCTAAACACTAAATCCTAAACCTGAAACCCTAAACCCTAAATTGTAAAGCCTAAACCCTAAATAATAAATAACCCTAAAACCTCAAACCTTTAACCCAAAACCCAAAACCCAAAACCCTAAGCCCTAAAACCCAAAAACCCTAAACCCTAAACCCTAAATCCTAAAACTATAACCCTAAAGCTTAAAGACTAAACCCTAAATCCTAAGCTTAAACCCTAAACCCTACACCCTAAGCCCTTAAAATAAAATATAAACACAAATAAAATAAAACAAAAAATAAAATAAACTAAAATAATTAAAAAATAAACTAAACAAACCTAAACTTGCAAGTTTACTAAATTTTTTTTAAAAAACCCCAAAACCTTAAACACTAAACCCTAAACTCTAAGCCCTAAACTTAATACCCTAAACCTACAACCCTAAACCAACAATCCTAAACCCAAAACCCTAAACCCTAAACTCTAAAAAACCCTAAACACTAAACCCTAAACCCTAAACCCTAAAACTCTAAATCCTAAAGCTTAAACCCTAAACCCTAAACCCTAAGCCCTAAACCCAAAACCCTAACCCTAACCCTAAACACTAAACCCTAAATTGTATACCCTAAAACCATAAATCCTAAAATGATAAGCTAAACCTAAACCTTAATCGCTAAACCCTAAAATCCATAAACCCTAAAGCTTAAACCCTAAACCTTAAACCCTAAACCCTAAACTAACCCTAAATCCTAAACCTTAAAAACCTTAAACCCTAACCATTAAACAAAAACCTTAAAACCATAAACCCTAAAACCCTAAACCCTAAACCCTAAACATAAAAACCTTAAAGCTTAATCCCAATCTAAATAAAAAAAATTAAATCAAAATAAAATAAAAAAATTAAAAAAAATAAAAATGTAAACCAAAACCTAAACCTAAACCTAATAATAAAATAAAATAATAATAATAATAAATTAAAATAAAATAAATATAAACCTAAACTAAACTAAAAAATAAAGTAAACCTAAAAATAAAAAACTAAAATAAAATAGAAACTAAACGTAAAATAAAAATAAAATAAACCTAAAATAAAATAAAATAAAAACCTTAAACCTTATACCTTAAACCCTAAACCCTAAATCCTTAACCCTAAACCCTAAACTCTAAACACTACACCCTTAACCTACAACCCTAAACCCTAAACCTTTAACACTTTACCCTAAAAAACCCAAAACCTTTAACTCTAAACCCTAAAACACTAAACTTTAAACCCTAAAGTCTTTAATAACACTAAACCCTAAACCATACAACCATAAACCCTAAACCCTAAACCCTAAACCCTAATTCTAAACCATAAAACTATAAGCATAAACCCTAAAATCCTAAATCCTAAATCTTAAACCCTAAATATTAACCTTAAACCCTCAACCCCAAATCCTAAAACTTAACCTAAAGTAACTAAATAAATTTAAAAATAAACCTAAACCCTAAAACCTAATAAACCTAAACCTAAACCCAAGCCCTAAGAATGGGCAGAAACTTGACGACAGGAACATCACCGTCAATTAGGCTCTTTCTAAATCTAACGATGGTGGCAAAGGCGGAGGTGGCAGTTATCACAGTGGTGGTGGGGGATCTAGAGGTGTTGATGGATATGGAGGTGGCAGTCAGAGCAGTGGTGGTTATGGAGGTGAGAGGAGCAACAAATGTTACAGCCGTGGTGGTGGCACAGTGAGAAATCAGGGATATGATGGTGGATCCTGCTACTCGAGAGGCCGGGGTGGTTCTAATGGGAACTGAAGAAATTAAAGAATGGCCTATCCGATCTATTATTTATGGAACCGTGTCTTTACATTAGAGATGGTTCTAGTTACATAGGGTTTTTGATTTGCTCTATGAGTGACCATTTATGATCTTTATTGTCGTTTATGTCTTAGAAAACTTGGTGTGTTACTTGGTTGATGAAATCGAAAAGAAGAAATGTTGAATCTAAATTTATTCTCCATTAAAAAAAGCAAAAAACCCTAAACCTTAACCTTAAAAGTAAACCCTAAACCCTAAACCCTAAACCCAAAAATCCTAAACCCTAAATAGTAAGCCCTAAACCCAAAAACTTAAACCCTAAATCGTAAATCCTAAACCCTAAACCCCAAACTCTAATCCCTAAACACTAAACCTAAAAAACTTAGACCAAAAAATTAATAATAAATAAACAAAGCTGAATTAAAACTTAAACCTAAACCTAAAAAGAAAATAAAATAAAAAATAAAAACTAAAATAAAATAAAAAATAAAAACTAAACTAAAATAAAATAAAATAAAACCTAAGCTAAATTAAAAAATTAAAAACCTAAATAAAATAAAAACTAAACCATAAATAAAATAAAATAAATCTAAATTAAAATGAAATAAAAACTAAATAAGAACCTAAACCTAAAAAATAATCCTAAAAATAAATTAAAAATAAAACATAACTTAAACTAAAAAAAAAGTTAAACATAAAATAAAGATAAAATAAAACTAAACTTAAACTAAAATAAACTAAACTAAAAGAAATAAAACCTAAACCTAAACTAAATAAAATAAAGTAAAGAAAAAAAATAAACTTAAACCTAAACTTAAAAATAAAACCTAAAAATAAACTTAAACTAAAAACTTGAAACCTAAACCTAAAAAGATAAATAAAACCTAAACCTAAACCTAAAAATAAACAAAGAAACCCTAAACCTAAAAAGAAAATAAAAAAACAACTAAACTAAAAAAATAAACATAAACCTAAACCTAAACCTAAAAAAAAACTAAAATAAAAACCTGAACTAAAATAAATAAACTACTAAATAAAAATAAAAATAAACCTAAATAAAAATATGAAAATAAAATAAACTAAAATAAATTGAAAAAATAAAAAAATTTAAAAATAAAATAAAACCCTAACCCCTAAAACTCACTCTAAACCCTAAAACCCAAAACCCAAAACCCTAAACCCTAAACCTTAAACCCTAAACCCTAAACCCTAAACCCTAAAAATCCCTAATCTTAAACCCTAAACCTTAAAACCCTAAACCCTAAACCCTAAACTCTAAATCCTAAACTAACTATAAACCCTAAACCTTAAAAAACCCTAAACCTTAAATCCTAAACCCTAAAACCTTAAACCCTAAACCCTAAAACTTAAATCCTAACCTAACCCTAAACCACCCTACAACCGTAAACCCAAAACCCTAAACCCAATAATAGTAAACCATAAACCCTAAATTCTAAACTCTAAATCCTAAAACCTAAACCCTAAACCCTAAATCATAAACCCTAAATTATAAACCCAAAACGTTAAACAATAAACAACCCTAAACCCTTAAACCCTAAACCCTAAAACCCTAAGCCCTAAAACCCTAAACCCTAAACCCTAAACCCTAAAAAATCTAAACCCTAAAGCTTAAACTCTAAACCCTAAATCGTAAACCCTAAACCCTAAATCTGATCCTTAAACCCTAAATCCTAAAAGCATAAACCCTAAAACCTTAAATCTACACACTAAACCCTAAAAAACCTAAAAAAAATTTATAAATAAAAATAAACTAAAATAATAAAAATAAACTAAATAAATTAAATAAATCTAAATCTACAAGTTTACTTAATTTAAAAAAACCCTAAACCTTAAACACTAAACCTAAATCCTAAACCCTAAATATGAAACCTTAAACTGTAAAACTAACAATAAATCGTAAACCCTAAACTTACAACCCTAACCCCAAAACCCTAAACTCTAAACAAACCTAAAATCCTAAACCCTAAACCCTAAACCCTAAACCCAAAACTCTAACCCTAACACTAAATTGTAAACCCTAAACCTTAAACCCTAAACTCTAAAACCCTAAACCCTAAGCCCTAAACTAACCCTAAACACTAAAAACCCTAAAGCTAAAACCTCAAACCTTAATCCCTAATCCCTAAACTAACCCTAAACCCTAAGCTAACCCTAAACCCTAAACCCTAGAAACTCTAAACTCTAAAGCCTAAACACTAAACCCTAAACTGTAAACCCTAACCCTAAACCAAAAATGCTAACACCATAAACCCAAAAACCCTAAACCCTAAACCCTAAAATGAAAGACCTAAAAACTTAATCTTAAACTAAATAAAAAAACATAAACATAAATAAAATAAAAAATGTATACTAAAATCTAAACCTAAACCTAATAAAATAAATATAAAGCTAAACTAAACTAAAAAAATAAAATAACCCTAAGAATAAAAGACCATAAGGCAGAGGTGGTGATTATCACAGTGGTGGTTGGGGATCTAGAGGTGCTGGTGGATATGGAGGTGGTGGTCGGAGCAGTGGTGGTTATGGAGGCGGGAGGAGCGATAGAGGTTACAGCCATGGCGATGGAAGAGGGAGAGATCGAGGATATGATGGTGGATCTTGCTACTAGAGAAGGTGGGGTGGTTCTAATGGGAACTGAAGAAACTAATGAAAGGTCAATCCAATCTATTATTTATGAAACCATGTCTTACAGTAAAGATGGTTCTAGTTATCTAAGGTTTTTGATTTGCTTTATGAGTGCCCATTTTTTATCAATGTTGTCGTTGGTGTCTTAGAAAACTTGGTGTGTTACTTGGTTGATGAAATCGAAAAGAAGAAATGTTGAATCTAAATTTGTTCTCTCTTAAATAAAAAGCCAAAAATTCTTAAACCTAAAACTAAAACCGGAAACCTAAACCTAAAACCTATACCCTAAACCCTAAAAATCCTAAACCTTAAACCATAAACCCTAAACCTTAAACCCTAAACCTTAAAACACTAAACCCTAAGCCCTAAGCCCTAAAATATAAACCCAAAACCCTAACCCTAAACCCTAAACCCCAAACCCTAATCCCTAATCTTGAAACCTAAACTAAACCATAAACCCAACAAAGCCAAAAAAAACCAAAAGCTAAACTAAATAAAACCTAAAAATAAAATAAATAAAAAAACCTAACCCAAAAAATAATAATAAAATAAAATAAAACCTAAACTAAAACCTAAACCTAAAAAAGAAAATAAAATAAAAATTAAAAACTAAACAAAATAAATTAAATTAAAACTAAGACTAAATTAAAAAACAAAAAACTTAACTAAAATAAACCTAAACCTAAAATAAAAATAAAATAAACCAAAAATAAAATAAAATAAAAACTAAATAAAAACCTAAACCTAAACAATAAACCAAAAAATAAATAAATAATAAAACTAAAGCCCTAAATTAAAAAAAAAAACTTAAACCCAAAATAAATAATATAAAATAAACTAAAAATAAACTTAAACCTAAACTAAAAAATAAAACCAAAACAAAACCTAAAATAAAAACATAAAAACTAAGCCTAAAAAAATAAAATAAAAACTTAAACCTAAACCTTAAAATAAAAAATAAAACCTAAACCTAAAAAATCAAATAAAAATTAAACTAAACTAAAAAATAAACTTGAACCTAAACCTAAACCTAAAAAATAAACTAAAGTAAAAAACCTATACTAAAATAAATAATCTTAAAGTAAATAAATTAAACTATATAATAATAAAAATAAACCTAAATAAAAATAAAAAATAAAATAAACTAAAATAAATAAAAATTATACTAAATAAACCTAATCCTACTATTTTACTTAATTTATAAAAAAATTAAAAATTAAAAATTAAAAAGACCGTACCCCTAAACCCTAAACCCTTAAACCAACTTTACACCCTAAACCCTAAATCCTAAAACCCAAAGCCCTAAACCCTAAACCCTAAACCCTAAAACCTAAAAGCCAAAACCATAAACCCTAAACCCTAAACCATAAACCCTAAACATTAAACCTTAAAAACCTAAAAACCTAAACCTAAACAAAATAAAACCTAAAAAGAAAATAAATTTTTAGGTTTAGGTTTTTATTTAATTTTGTTTTAAGTTTATTTCATTTTTATTTTACTTTAGTTTTTATTTTATTTAAGATTTTTATTTAATTTTTTTAGTTTAGTTTACATTTTATTTATTTTATTTTACTTTATTTTTATTAGTTTTTTATTTTGGTATAAGTTTGGGTTTTAGTTTAGGCTTTTATTTTATTTTATTATTTTATTATAGTTAAGTTTAGGTTTTTTATATATTTTATTTTTTAGGTTTTATTTAGTTTAGGTTTAGGCTTTTACATTTTTAAGGTTTTGGGTTTAGGGCTTAAGGTTTAGGCTAAAGGGTTTTAGGGTTTACGGTTTAGGGTGTAGAGTTTAGAGTTTAGTGTTTATGCTTTAAAGTTTAGGGTTTTTAGGGTTTAGGGCTTAGGGTTTATATTAGCTTATGGTTTTAGGTTTATTTTATTCTATTTATTTTATTTTCATTTTAGGTTTAGTTTTTTTTTTAGTTTAAAGTTTAGGTTTTTTTATTTAATTTTTGGTTTTATTTTTATGTTTCTTTTTTTAGGTTTAGTTTTTATTTTATTTTATTTTTAGATTATTTTATTCTGATTTTTTGTTTATTATTTATTTTAAACACTACCTTTGCCAGTCCCAAGTCCAGATGTGAAAAGTGGAGGGTTGCGATAGGTAGTCAAAAGCCAGTGTTAAACTTGTCAAAATAATCATGACATGAATCCTTTAAATCATTATGTTAATGTTAGGGCATTCCCTGGAAGTGAAGTGCTATATGGCTTGAATATAATGAAAAATGTGTAAGAGCCGCTAGATCGGTGCCTGAGTGCAGTGTTAAATAAGCAAGGGTTCCCACATTATAGATAGATGCGGGCAAAGAAGTTAGTCTATGAAACTAGAATTAGGTTAGGATCTTGGAATATAGGTACTCTTACAGATAAATTAATGGAATTAATAGATATTATGGTTCATAGAAAGATAAATATTTTATGTGTTGAAGAAACTAAATGGGTTGGGGAGAAAGCCAAGGAGATTGATAGTTTAGGTTTTAAACTTTGGTATTCAGGTAGAAGTCAAAATAGAAATGGTGTAGGTGTGATTATAGATAAAAGTTTGAAGGATAATGTTATAAATATTAATAGATGTGGAGATAGAATTATAGATTTAAAGATTATTGTTGATACTAAGATTATCAATGTTATAAGTGTTTATGCTCCTCAAGTAGGTTTGGATGTAAGCTCAAAACAAAAATTTTGGAATGAATTAGAGGGATTAATACAAAAGATACCTCTTGAAGAAAAATATTTAGAGATCTAAATGGACATGTTGGTAGAGTGGTAGAAGATTTTAAAAGTATTCATGGTGGTTATGGATATGGAGTGACTAATGAAGAAGGTAGGACTATATTAGATTTTGCCTTAGCTTATGATTTTGTAGTTACTAATACTGTATTTAAGAAAAGAGATGAACATATTATTACTTATAAAAATGGATCTAGTAAAACACAGATTGATTATTTTTTGATAAGAAAAATAGATCGTTTAGGTTGTAAAGATTGTAAGGTCATTCCAAGTGAAACATTAAGTACCCAACTTCGATTGTTAGTTTTATATTTTAAGATGAAAGATTATAAGAGGAAGAATAAATCAAATTATTGTATTAGGATTAGATAGGGACACTTAAAGAGCACAAATAAAATTTTTTTTAAGAGCAAGCTACAAAAGCTTAGAATTTGGGATGTTCATAATGAAGCTAATGTTATGTGGGAAAAAATAGCAAGTGAAATTAAGCAAATTGCTAAAAATGTGCTTGGAGAATCAAAAGGAAAAGCTTCATTTAATAAAAATAATTGGTGGTGGAGTCAGAGTGTGCAAGAAAAGATAAGAAATAAGAAGCATTGTTATAAAACTTGGTTTAGATATAAAAAATTTAGAGAATTGGGAAAGGTATAAAGTGGCCTGTAGAGATTCTAAGAAAGTAATATATGATGTAAAAAATTTAACCTTTAGTGATTTATACAATAGATTAGATACGAAAGAAGGTGAAAGATGTATATACAAGTTAGCCAACCAAAGAGATAGGAGAAGTAAAGACCTAGTTCAAGTGATGTATATTAAGGATGAAAATAATAAAGTGCTTTTCTTAGAAAAAGGATATTGAAAATAGGTGGATGAGATATTTTGATAAACTTTTCAATGAAGGATCAAAAAGTACGATTGATTTTAGCAACCTTAATACCCTAAACAAAAATAGAGAATTTATCTTTATCATTGTATTAGTAAATCTGAAGTTAGAGATGCTTTATAGAATATGAAATGTAGAAATATAGTAGGACCTGATGATATTACAATAGAAGTGTAGAAATGTTTAGGAGATCAAGGAATTTCTTGGCTTAAAAATCTTTTTAATGTTATTTTAAAGATAAAAAAGATGCTAGATGAGTGGAGAAAGAGTTTGTTGGTTCCTATATTTAAGAATAAAGGTGATGCAGAAGAGTGTGCAAATTATAGTGGAATTAAGTTAATGTGTCGTACATAAAAATTATGGGAGAGAGTAATTGAGCATAGGTTACGATGTCATACAAAAGTTTCTCACAATCAGTTTGGTTTCAAGCTAGGTAGATCTAATATGGATGCTATGCATTTGTTAAGAGGTTTGATGTAGAAGTATAGAGAAAGTAAAGATGATCTACATATGATATTTATTGATTTAGAGAAAGCTTATGATAAAGTTTCAAGAGATGTTCTTTGGAGAGTTCTAAAACAAAAAGGAGTGAATATTGGCTATATTCAAGTCATTAAGGATATGATACTAGAGCTGTTACTTGTGTCCAAATACAAGGAGGATTGATAAAATATTTTTCTATTTCAGTTGGATTACATCAAGTTAATGTGTCATACATTAAAATTATGGGAGAGAGTAATTGAGCATAGGTTACGATGTGATACAAAAGTTTCTCACAATCAGTTTGGTTTCATGCCAGGTAGATCTAGTATAGATGCTATACATTTGTTAAGAGGTTTGATGGAGAAGTATAGAGAAAGTAAGGAGGATTTACATATGATATTTATTGATTTAGAGAAAGCTTATGATGAAGTTTCAAGAGATTTTCTTTGGAGAGTTCTAAAATAGAAAGGAGTTAATATTGGTTATATTCAAGTCATTAAGGATATGTATACTAGAGCTGTTACTTGTGTCCAAACACAAGGGGGATTGACAAAATATTTTCCCATTTCAATTGGATTATATCAAGGATCAACTTTAAGCCCTTAACTTTTTTGCTTTAGTTATGGATGTTCTTACTAGGCATTTACAGGAAGATGTACCTTGGTGTATGCTTTTTACTGATGACATTCTTTTTGTTGATAACACTAAAGAGGGAGTGTAAGAGAAACCTGAATTATGGAGTTCAACATTAGTGTCTAAAGGATTTCATTTAAGTAGATCTAAAATTGAATATATGGAGTGTAATTTTTGTTGTAGAATTTCTAGTGGTAGTGTTGGGACATTAAGTGAACAAGTGATTAATATGAGTAAGCGATTCAGATATTTAGGCTCTATTATTCAAAATTATGGTGAAATAGATGAGATGTTATTAGTATAATTCAAGCTGTATGGTTGAAGTAGAGGAATGCATCTAGCCTTTTGTGTGATAGAAAAGTTCCACTTAAACTTATGGAAAAATTTTATAAGATGGTGGTAATTCTGAATGGCTTATGAATGTTGGCCAATAAAAGAGAAGCATAACAATAAGTTAAGTGTTTGAGATGAGGATGCTCTGGTGGATGAGTGGCTTTACTCTTAGAGATAAAATGTGAAATGAGTATGTTCGAGAAAAAGTTCGAGTAGCTCTTATGGCAGATAAGATTAGAGAGAGTCACCTTAGATGGTTTGGCCACATAAAGTATCGATTGTCCGATGACTGATTAGGAGAGTAGATGCATTAGATTTGCTTTATGTTAAGAAAGGCAGAGGTAGACCTGAAAATACTTGGTTAAGATGTATAAAAAATGACCTTAGCATACTTGAATTAAATGAGAATTTGACACATAAGACACAATGGAGACGAAGAAGGATTCATGTAAACCTTAGTGGGATAAAGGCTTGTTATTATTGTTGTTTGTTTAGTTTTTATTTTATATAAGTTTTTTATTCTTATGTTTATTATATTATTTAATTTAGTTTAAGTTTTTATTTATTTTATTTCATTTTAGTTTATTTTTATAATATTTTATTTTAGGTTTAGGTTATTATTTTTTAAAAATATATTTTATTTTATTTAGGTTTAGGTTTTTAATTTATTATATTTCTAGGTTTTATTTAATTAAGGTTTAGGTTTTTAGGGTTTAAGATTTTGGGTTTAAGATTTAGGGTTTAGGGCTTAGGGTTTTAAGGTTTAGAGTTTTAGGGTTTAGGGTTTAGGGTTATGGTTTAGGGTCTAGAGTTTTGGGTTTCGGGTTTAGTATTTAGGCTTCACGGTTTGGGTTTTTAGGGCTTAGTGTTTAGTGTTTAGAGTTGATGGTTAGGGTTTATTTATTTATTTTTTATTTTTTTATTTTTCTCGCACCTCAGGATACAGCACTCATGGTAGATACAAGTCTATTATGCTTTCTTCCTGAGTTGGCCATCATACACCTATAGGCTTTCTATTATATGGCTCAGGATAACACCCCTGGTAGCACCTCCCTTATGGGCACTATATTTGGATCACGTCCATTATGGCCCAATTTAGACACTACCCGAGTTACTATCGATTGGATCCTCTTCCTAGTAACCACCCCTGTGGATGTGCAGATTCTCCCATTTGTCTAGTAAATATGAGATGGGTCAATGCCGACATAGCCTTTTCTCTGTATGATCCCTTACACACCAATAGGGTCCATGCAAACATATAAATAAAATATATATTCACTTATGGATTAAGAGGACATCCCTAGCAATACCTTTTTCCAAGCAAGCATCCTATCTTTAGGGCAGTGTCAATAAAACTCCTTATAGAAATTATTGACTACTCTTGAGTTGATATAAGTCCTCAGCATCATTCACTCAATAGTCACCCCTAAGTCGGGTTTGATTTATTGGGCTACGAACAGGTCACCCCAGCAGTTTTTCCTTGCTTTAAAAGATGTAAGTCTGCTATGCCTTCTTCCTAGCATGCCATTGCACATCGAAAGGAAATCCCTTAGGTTGGCTAGCTCTAGCCCACAGCCAGTAGACTATCCCTTTGGATTTATAAATCTAAGATTGGAAAAGTCTAATATAGCCCCTTCTCAGTGGGTCCATCGCACACTAATATGATCCATAAAATAAATCTATTAAATTTGACCGAGCTCATATCCCAAAAGAATAAGCCCTCAATTTGAAATCAAACTAAACCAAATAAATCATATCAAATCACATGAAATTAAGATAAAATTAATCCTAACTACTTTTGAGTTGACATAAGTCCCTAGTGGAATTCACTCAATAGTCACCTTAGGTCAGATTTGATTTGTTGTGCATTCAATAGGTCACCCCAGTAGTTGTTCATCACTTTGAAAGATGTAAGTCTGCTATGCCTTCTTTCTAGCGCAGTCTTTGCACACTGAAAGGAAACCCCTTAGGTTGGCTAGCTCTACCCCACAGCCAGTAGACTGTCCCATTGGATTTAAAACATGAGAAAAGTCAAAGCTAATATAGCCCCTTCTCAATGGGTAAATTGCACACTGATAAAGTCTATACATTAACTCAAACTAAATTAAACCCAATTTATTTTTCCCTAGTGGAGCCACAAATCATATATAAATAAGTCAAGCAAATAAATCAAACTCAAAACCAACCAAGAGCCAAATTAAACCAACTCCCAAAAAATCCCTAAAATCAAACTCAAATCCCAAATCCTAAACTTTTCTAGTGGATAAAAGGCATCCCCACAATTAAATAATAAATTAAATCAATCAATCTTAATCCCTGGGATTATAGATTCTTATCTCCCAGCAAATCATATAATCAAATCAAACTCAAACTTTATATCCAACAGATTTATTACATTCCCTCATGTCATGTCCAATGCATGTGTGTTCCCCTAGAGATTCTCCCTCCATGTCCTTGACATAGAATTCTCTTCAAATCTTATTTCTTCTCTTATGCACACCTTTAATACTTCAACCAAAATCTTAATAATGTATTAGTTCAAATTTCATCATCTTAACATTATAATCAATGTTTTATGATTTGTGTGGTGCAAGCTCAAACTAACTATACAATATCATGCTAAACATATTATTCTGTGAATTAAGACACTATATTATATTACAATATATGATGTTATATTATAATTTTCTATAATATAATATATTATCTAACACTACACCTCATTAGAATTACTTAAAAGGAATAAATAACAAAATTTTCTCAAAATATGAATAATGTTAATTTTCATTGTAAAATTGTTATTTTTCTATTAGAAATGGTACAAAATAGCATAATTTTCATGTTGGTCCTTGGTGTGTGCTATGAATTTGGCCAAATTTTTCCATCTCAACCTTCAAATTAACATTTTTGTGAGTTTTGACCCAATGTATTATAACAAAAGTAAAACATACTAAAATGTACAATAACATTTAGTAACACACCGCCACATTCATGTATATGTGAACTAAAATTGTTATGTACATTATATTTTAGTATGCTTTCATATAATATATTATCTTACATTACACCTTAAACTGAATCACTTTAAGCAAAAAAATTTATAAAATCTTGTTGAAAAATGAACATTTATTTTGGATGCAAAATTCCATTCTTTTGATTAAATGGCACACCATAACACACCCCCAATGATGTTCCTTAAAGCTTACCTTAAATTTAGCAAAATCCCATCATTCAACCTATAAATCAAAATTTTTATGATTTATACCAGTACAAACTCTACTACTTCATACAATACCAAACTAAAATATGCTAAACAACAAGTAGTTATACACAATAGTATGCTATAATGCATGATGCTACACTATGTTATGGCATCTTATATTATAATACACTATAACATATTATATTTTATTATATTGCATATCACATCACAAGGGATTACTTAACATAAAAAATCATTAAATTAGTTTAAACAATGAAAAACTATATATTTTAGTCGTATCACTTACATATTTTAAATTGAAATAATATATTATGATGCCATGCTCTACTTATTATGAATTTGGCCAAATTCCAACATTTTAAAGTCTAAATCAACATTTTTATAAATAATTCTAGTGTATGCTCGACTGCATGATTGCAAAATAATAAAAGAATTTAAAATGCACAGAATAATATATTATGATATATGATGTGATACAATGCTACAACATATAATATTTATTTTGAACATAAAATCTTACTTATTGGAGTACATATGGCATAGCACAACTTTGGTACAACAACCTAATCCTCACTTCCAAATTTAACAAATTTCATTATCTGATTTATTAAATTAATATTTTTATGATTTATATTAATATAGACTATAGGCACAATACCATAACATACTAAAACATTTCAAAACATCTTAGAACATCCAAAAACACATCACTACATGCTCAAATATATGATGCTACATTATACTATAATATATGGTATTATAATATGATTTAGGGGTAGGGTTTAGGTATTCAAATCTCTAATAGTCAAGGAAAGTCTCTTGAAGGCATTTTCTTTAGATACCATAACTATGTTAGATTAGGTCATTCTTTAGATCTACTCCTAATGACATCTTTATTCAAAGTTTAGGGTTAGGGTTTAGGCTTTATGGTTTAGGGTTAGCTTAGGGTTTAGGGATAGTTTAGGTTTAGCTTAGGATTTAGGGTTAGTTTAGGGTTTAGGGTTTGGAGTTTATGGTTTATGGTTTAGGGTTGTTGGTTATAGAGTTTATGGATTATGGTTTTAGGGTTTGGGATTTAGGATTTAGGGTTTTGGGGTTTAGGTTTAGGTTTAGGTTTAGGGTTTAGGGTTTAGGGTTTAGCATTTAGGGATAGGGTTTAGGGTTTAGGTTTTAGCTTTAGGGTTTAAGTTTTAGTTTAGGGTTTAAGGATTTTTTTTTTGACATAGGAAACAAATTTAGATTCAATATTTCTTCTTTTCAATTTCATCAACTAAGTAGCAGCCTAAGTTTTCTAAGACACAAGTGATGACATAGATTAAAAATGTACACCCATAGAGCAAATTAGGAAACTTAAATAAGTAGGACTATTTCTACTATAAAGACACTATTTCAGCAAGATTGGAGACCATTCTTTTATATCTCTAGTTCCCATCAGAACCCCCCCCCCTAAAGTAGTGGGATCCACCATCATATACTCGATCTCACCCTCTCCCACCACCACGGCTATAACCTTTGTCACTCCGCCTACCTCCATAACCACCACTACTCCAACCACCCCCTCCATATCGACCAACACCTCCAGATCCCCCATCACCACTATGGTAATTGTCACCTCCACCTTTGCCTCCACAGCCAAATCTAGATTATGCCTAGTTTATGGTGATGTTCCTTCCATCAAGGTTCTGCCCATTCTTAGGGTTTATGGTTACTTTTAAGATTTAGTTTAGGATTTAGGGGGGTTTGTGGTTTAAGGTTTAGGTTGTGGGTTTAGGACTTAGGTTTAGGGTTGTGGGTTTAGGGTTTTAGAGTTTAGGTTTAGGTTTAGGGTTTAGTGTAGGGTCTAGGGTTTAGGGTTAGGGTTTAGGGTTTAGGGTTTAGGTTTAGGGGTTTAGGGTTTAGGTTTAGGTTTGGTTATTGGTTTAGGTTGTAGTTAGTTTTAGGGTTTAGGGTTTAGGGTTTAGTTATTTTTTTTAAATAAAGCAAACCCATAGGTTTAAGTTTATTTATTTTATTATTTATTTGAGTTTATTTTATTTTTATTTTATTTAGGATTATTTTTTATCTTTAATAATTTTAGTATATTTATTTTAGGTTTATTTACTTTAGTTTTAGTTTTTTTATTTTCTTTAGGTTTAGTTTATTTTTAGTTGAATTTTATTTGTATCTATTTTACATTTAGGTTTTATTATTGTTAGGTTTTGGTTTAATTTTATATTTTATTTCACATGTTTAGGTTTGTTTATTTTAGTTTAATTTTAGGGTTTCTTTATTAGTTTAGGTTTCCTTTAATTTAGTTTATTTTATTTAGTTTAGGTTTAGGTTTAGGTTTAGTATATTTTAGGTTTAGGTTTAGGTTTTATTTATTTTAGTTTATGTTTAGGTTTATTTTATTTTATTTTTATTTTAATTTAGGTTTAGGTTTTTTTAGTTTAGGGTTTTAGGTTTTCTTTTTTCATTTACTTTAGGTTTTATTTTAAAGTTTATTTTTTTAGGTTTTTATTTAGTTTTTATTTTAGTTTATTTCAGGTTTATTTAATTTTTATTTTATGTTTATTTTTTATTTTATTTAAGTTTTTTATTCTTAGGTTTATTTTATTTTTCAATTAAGTTTAGGTTTTTATTTATTTTATTTTAGTTTATTCTTATTTATATATTTTATTTTTATGTTTAGGTTTAAGTTTTAGTTTTAATTTTTATTTTATTTTATTTATTTAATTAATTTTTTTATTCTTTAGTTTTATTTATTTTAGGTTTACATTTTAGGTTTGTGGTTTTGGGTTGGGATTTAGGGTTAGTGAGTAAGATTTAGGCTAGGGTTTAGGGTTTAAATCATTTAGGGTCAGGGTGGTATAGGGTTTTGGGATGGCCAGAAAGGGGCCTGGGGATTTAGTGGTGTGATTTGGTTGGTAGGGTCTTTGGGCCTGTGGTTGGGTTTAGGGCCCAGTGGCCTAGGGCAGCCCAGGTTAGGGTTATTTTTAGAAGATGTTTAGGGTTTAAAATAAACCCGCATGTTTAGAACATTTATTTTATTTTAGTTTATTTTATTTATTTTAGATTATTTTATTTTTTATTTTTATTTTAGCATAGTTTATTTATTTTAGGTTTATTTGTTAGTTTTAGTTTATTTTACTTTATTTTTTAGGTTTAGGTTTAGGTTTACTTTTTAGTTTAGTTTTATTTTTATTATATTTTTTATGTTTATGTTTTATTTTTCATTTTTAGGTTTAGCTTTAGGTTTCAATTTTAATTTTTTTTAGGATTAGGTTTTAGGTTTTTATTCTAGGTTTATTTTTAGGTCTTATTTTATAGTATAGGTTTAGGTTTACTTTTAGTCTATTTTATTTTATTTAGTTTAGGTTTAGGTTTAGGTTTTATTTATTCAGTTTAGTTTATTTTAGTTTAGTTTTAAATTAATTTTTTTTGTTTATTTTATTTTAATTTTAGGTTTAATTTTATTTTAGTTCGGTTTAGGTTTATTTTTATTTTTTTAGTTTTATTTCTAGGTTTGGGTTTTATTTTATTTTATTTTAGGTTTATTTTTATTTATTTTATGTTTAACTTTTATTTTATTCAGTTTTTATTCTTAGGTTTATTTTATTTTATTTTATTTAGTTTATGTTTTTTATTTTAGTTTATTTATTTTTTATTTTATTATCATTTTATGTTTTAGGTTTTTTATTTTATTTTATTTTTTTTATGTTTATGTTTTTTATTTATTTTATTTTAGGTTTTAGGGTTTAGGGTTTAGGGTTTAGGGTTGGGTTTAGGGTAGGGTTTAGGGTTTAGGTGTCAGGAGTTTAGGTAGGTTTATGGTAGCCAGGGTTTAGGGTTTAGGGTCAGGTTTATCATTTAGGTAATTTATGGGGGAGGGTTAGGGCCTTTGAATTAAGTAAACCCATAGGTTTAGGTTTATTTAGTTTATTTCTTATTTAATTTAGGTTATTTTATTTTTTATTTTCATTTTGGTTTATTTATATTTTTATTTAGTTTAGTTTATTTATTTTAGTTTATTTTTTAAGTTTAGGTTTATTTATTTAGTTGAGTTTTAAGTTTATTTTATTTTTTAGGTTAAGGTTTTTTTTTTTTTAGGTTTAGGTTTATGTTTCCATTTTAGGTTTATTTTTAGGTTTTATTATTTAGTGTAGGTTTAGGTTTATTTTTAGTTTATTTTATTTTATTTAGGGTTTAGGTTAAGGTTTAGGTTTACTTTATTTTAGGTTTAGGTTTAGGTTTTACTTATTTTAGTTTAGGTTTAGGTTTATTTTAGTTTCATTCTTAGTTTAGATTTTTTTTAGTTTAGGGTTTAGGCATTATTTTTTATTTGTTTTTTGGTTATATTTTTAGGTTTATTTTTTTAGGTTCAGGATTTTATTTAGTTTTTATTTTATTTTATTTAGGTTTTTTTTATTTTGATTTTAAGTTTAGTTTTAATTTTATTTAGATTTTTTATTTTTTTAGTTTAGTTTAGGTTTTTAATTATTTTCTTTTAGTTTAGTTTTTATTATTTATTTTATTTACTTTTTAGGTTTAGGTTTAGTTTTATGTTTTAGTTTAAGTTTTTATTTTATTTTATTTTATTTTTTAATTTTATATTTATTTTATTTTTAGGTTTTATTTTATTTTGGTTTAAATTTTTAGCTTTTTTGTGTTTATGGTTTAGGGTTTAAGGTTTAGGGTAAGTTGAGGGTTTAGGGTTTATGGTTTAGCCTTTGGGGTTTAAGGTTGATGGTTTAGGGTTTAGGGTTTGAGTGGTTTATGGTTTATGGGGTTTAGGGTTTAGGGTTTTGGGTTTAGGGTTTAGGGTTTTGGGTTTAGGTTTTAGGTTTAGGTGCAAGTTTAAGGTTTAGGATTTTCATTTTTTTAATAGAGAATAAATTCATATTCAACATTTCTTCTTTTTGATTTCATCAACCAAGTAACACACTAAGTTTTCTAAGACATAAGTAAAGAAATAGATAAAAAAGAGCACGCATAGAGTAAATCAAAAACCTTAGATAATTAGAACCGTCTCTATTATAAAGGCACAATTCCATAGCAATAGATCAGATCGATCATTCTTTTATTTATCCAGTTCCAACCATAACCACCTCGGCCTATCGAGTAGCAGGATCGACCATCATATGCCTGATCTCTCTCTCCGTCACCACCATGGTTGTAAACTCCATCGCTCCTCCTACCTTCATGAACACCATTACTCTGAACACCACCTCCATATCCACCAGCACCTCCAGATTCTTTCAATTAAGCAAACTGGTAGGTTTCTGCTAATTTAGTTTATTTAGTTTAGTTCTTATTTATTTGACTTTATTTTATTTTTTTATTTTAATTTAGTTTAGTTTCTTTATTTTAGGTTTGTTTACTTTAGTTTAGGTTTTTTATTTTAGTTTATTTTTTAGGTTTAAGTTTATTATTTAGTTGAGTTTTATTTTTATTTTATTTTTTAGGATTAGGATTTATTTTTTACTTTTAAGTTTAGGTTTAGGTTTTTATTTTATTTTTTGAGTTTTAGGTTTTAGGTTTTATTTTAGATTTATTTTTAGGCTTTATTTTTAGTTTAGGTTTATTTGATTATTTTATTTTATTTAGTTTAAGTTTAGGTAGGTTTATTTTAATTTTAGCTTTAGGTTTTATTTATCTTAGTTTAGTTTAATTTAGTTTAGGTATTTTTTTTATTTTAGGTTTTGGTATTTTTAGTTTATGGTTTAAGTTTTATTTTTTATTTTTTTATATGTTATATTTAGGTTTAGGTTTATTTAGTTTTATTTTATTTTATTTTAAGTTTATTTTATTTCACACATTTAGTTTTATTTTGATTAGGTTTTTATGCTTAGGTTTATTTTATTTTAAGTTTAGGTTTCATTTATTTTATTTTAGCTTATTTTACTAGTTTAATTTGTCTTTTTAGGTTTAGGTTTAGGTTTAGTTTAGGTTTTATTTTATTTTATTTTATTTAGCTTAGGTTTTTTATATTTTTTATTTTGGCTATATTTAGCTGTAGGTTGAGGTTTAGGATTTAGTGGTGGGATTTAGTGAGGTCAGGTAGGCAGGGGGTCAGGCAGGGTTAAGGTTTAGGTTTAGCTTTAAGATTTAGGGATCATGGTATTTAGTTTATTTTATTTATTTTAGTTTATTTTATTTTTTTTTATTTATTTAATTTATTTATTTATTTAGTTTATTTTAGTTTTTTTGTATTTTAGTTTATTTTATTTAGGTTTATTTTATATGATTATTATTTATTAGGTATTTTATTAAGTTTAGTTTAGGTTTTATTTTATTTTTTAGGTTTAGGTTTCTCATTATTTTAAAGTTTATTTTAAATTTTATTATTTAGTTTAGGTTTTAGTTTATTTTATTTTATTTATTTTAGGTTTAGGTTTAGGTTTTATGGGCTTATTTTATTTTATTTTAAGTTTATGTTTTTTTTTAGTTTAGGGTTTAAGTTTTATATTTTATTTATTTTTAGGTTTATTTTTTAGGTTTAAGTTTTCATTTAGTTTTTATTTTATTTTATTTTAAGTTTATTTTTATTTTACATTTAGTTTTTATTTTATTAAGTTTTTTATTCTTAGATTTATTTTAAATTTTTTAATTTTGTTTACGCTTTTTTTCTTTTACTTTAGTTTATTTTTATTAGTTTAATTTAATTTATTTTTAGGATTAGGTTTAGGTTTAGGTTTAGGTTTTATTTTATTTTATTTTATTTAGGCTTAGATTTTATTTATTTATTTATTTTTTATTTATTTATTAGTTTAGCTTTAGAGTAGTGGGTTTTTAGGTTAAAGGGTAGGATTTAGGGTTTAGGGTTTAGCTTATTTTTTAGCTGATTTTTTTCATTTAAATTAAGTAAACTGGTAGGTCTAGGTTTATTTAGTTTATTTTTATTTATTTTAGTTTATTTTACTTATTATTTTATTATTTTATTTTATTTAGTTTAGTTTATTTATTTTAGGTTAGGTTTTATTTTAGTTTATTTTAGGTTTATGTTTATTTTTCTGAGTATTATTTTATTTCATTTTAAGGTTTAGGTTTTTTTTATTTTTATGTTTAGGTTTAGGTTTTATTTTATTTTTAGGTTTAGATTTTAGGTTTATTTTATTTTTTTTTAGTTTAGGTTTAGGTTTATTTTATTTTATTTAGTTTAGTTTAGGTTTTAGATTTATTTACTAAGGTTTAGGTTTTATTTATTTTAGTTTAGTTTATTTTTTTAGTTTAGGTTTATTTTATTTTGTTTATCTTATTTTATTTTAGGTTTAGTTTTTTTAGTGGGTTTATGTTTTATTTATTATTTTTTTGGGTTTATTTTTATATTTAGGTTTCTATTTAGTTTTATTTTATTTTATTTTATTTTAGGTTTATTTTAAGTTTATTTTATTTCTATTCTTAATGTTTATTTTATTTAATTTTAATTTTTAGGTTTATTTTATTATTTAGTTTAGTTTAGGTTTTTATTTATATTATTTTAGTTTATTTTTTTTAGTTTATTTTATATTATTTTAGGCTTAAGTCTAGGTTTTAGTTTATGTTTATTTATTTATTTTATTTTTTTTTTTTATAGTTTAGTTGTTTTATCTTTTAATTTATATATTATTTAGGTTTAAGTTTATTTATTTATTTTAATCAGGTTTTATTAAGCATGTTTATGTAGGTTTATATTTTAATTGGGCAACGAGTGGAAGATCAGGGCGCAGGTAGGCCAATGGTCAGGACTAGTGTTTAGCATCAGGTTTAGGGCTTAGGGCTAGGGCCCAGGGATCAGTCAGTGTCAGCCTAGGCCCAGTGGTCCCAGACAGGCCTGGTGGCCTAGGGCCCAGCCCAGGGTCCAAAGCTGGTGGGGTTTTAAGTTTAATTTAGGTCAGGGTAGGTTTTAGGGCCCAGGAACTGGCTGGAGGGAGTGGGTCTGGGAGTTGGGCTTAGGCTTAGTAAGGTTTAGGTTGGTTTAGGAAATGGTTTTAGGGTGGGTTTAGGGTTTAGGTGGGTGGAGTGGGTAGGTGGGGGTTAAGGTTTTATTTTATTTTATTTTTATTTTCTTATGTTTTAAAAAGTAAAAGTCTAGGTTTAGGTTTATTTAGTTTATATTTTATTTATTTTAGTTTATTTACTTATTTTTATTTAGGTTTAATTATATTTTTATTTAATTTAGTTTATTTATTTTAGGTTAATTTATTTTAGTTTAGGTTTTTTATTTTATTTTGTTTTTTACGTTAAGCTTTTGCTTTAGCTTTATTTTTTAGTTTCATTTTACTCTTATTTTATCTTTTAGGTTTAGGTTTAAATTTTTATTTCTATTTTTAGGTTTAGGTTTTTATTTTATTTCCAATCTATTTTTCCCTAGTGGAGCCACAAATCATATATAAATAAGTCAAGCAAATAAGTCAAACTCAAAAACCAACCTCCCCAGTGGAGCCAAATTAAACCAACTCCCCAAAAAGAGTCTAAATTGAAGAAATCCAACCAAACTCTTATTCCTAGTGGATACATCCCCAAATAAATCTATTAAATCAAACTCAAATCCCAATCTATAGTGGAAAGCCTAAACTTGCTTCCCTAGTGGAAGGTTCATATACCCGATCCCCAGCAGACTTGAGCCCATATCTCTAGCAGATATGCCTCCACATCAATTAAAACATAATAAATTAAAGTCAATTCAATCTTAATCCCTAGGGGATTATAGATTCTTATCCCTAGCAGATCTTGTTTTCCATAAATTATATAATGAAATCAAACTCAAACTTTATATCCAACAGATTTTCTTCTTCTATGCCCTTGACATAGACCCCTCTCATGTCATGTCCAATGCATGTGTGTTCCCCTAGAGATTCTCCCTCCATGTCCTTGACATAGAATTCTCTTCAAATCTTATTTCTTCTCTTATGCACACCTTTAATACTTCAACCAAAATCTTAATAATGTATTAGTTCAAATTTCATCATCTTAACATTATAATCAATGTTTTATGATTTGTGTGGTGCAAGCTCAAACTAACTATACAATATCATGCTAAACATATTATTCTGTGAATTAAGACACTATATTATATTACAATATATGATGTTATATTATAATTTTCTACAATATAATATATTATCTAACACTACACCTCATTAGAATCACTTAAAAGGAATAAATAACAAAATTTTCTCAAAATATGAATAATGTTAATTTTCATTGTAAAATTGTTATTTTTCTATTAGAAATGGTACAAAATAGCATAATTTTCGTGTTGGTCCTTGGTGTGTGCTATGAATTTGGCCAAATTTTTCCATCTCAACCTTCAAATTAACATTTTTGTGAGTTTTGCCCAATGTATTATAACAAAAGTAAAACATACTAAAATGTACAATAACATTTAGTAACACACCGCCACATTCATGTATATGTGAACTAAAATTGTTATGTACATTATATTTTAGTATGCTTTCATATAATATATTATCTTACATTACACCTTAAACTGAATCACTTTAAGCAAAAAAATTTATAAAATCTTGTTGAAAATGAACATTTATTTTGGATGCAAAATTCCATTCTTTTGATTAAATGGCACACCATAACACACCCATGATGTTCCTTAAAGCTTACCTTAAATTTAGCAAAATCCCATCATTCAACCTATAAATCAAAATTTTATGATTTATACCAGTACAAACTCTACTACTTCATACAATACCAAACTAAAATATGCTAAACAACAAGTAGTTATACACAATAGTATGCTATAATGCATGATGCTACACTATGTTATGGCATCTTATATTATAATACTATAACATATTATATTTTATTATATTGCATATCACATCACAAGGGATTACTTAACATAAAAAATCATTAAATTAGTTTAAACAATGAAAAACTATATATTTTAGTCATTATCACTTACATATTTTAAATTGAAATAATATATTATGCCATGCTCTACTTATTATGAATTTGGCCAAATTCCAACATTTTAAAGTCTAAATCAACATTTTTATAAATAATTCTAGTGTATGCTTTCATGCATGATTGCAAAATAATAAAAGAATTTAAAATGCAGAATAATATATTATGATATATGATGTGATACAATGCTACAACATATAATATTTATTTTGAACATAAAATCTTACTTATTAAGTACATATGGCATAGCACACTTTGGTACAACAACCTAATCCTCACTTCCAAATTTAACAAATTTCATTATTTGATTTATTAAATTAATATTTTTATGATTTATATTAATATAGACTATAGGGCACAATACCATAACATACTAAAACATTTCAAAACATCTTAGAACATCCAAAAACACATCACTACATGCTCAAATATATGATGCTACATTATACTATAATATATGGTATTATAATATGATTTAGGGGTAGGGTTTAGGGTATTCAAATCTCTAATAGTCAAGGGAAAGTCTCTTGAAGGCATTTTCTTTAGATACCATAACTATGTTAGGATTAGGTCATTCTTTAGATCTACTCCTAATGACATCTTTATTCAAAGTTTAGGGTTTAGGGTTAGGGTTAGTTTAAGGTTTAAGGTTTAGAGTTAGTTTAGGGTTTAGGGTTTAAGGTTAGTTTAGGGTTTAAGATTTAGGGTTAGTTTAGGGTTTAGGGTTTGGAGTTTATGGTTTATGGTTTAGGGTTGTTGGTTATAGAGTTTATGGATTATGGTTTTAGGGTTTAGGATTTAGGATTTAGGGTTTTGGGGTTTAGGGTTTAGGGTTTAGGTTTTAGGGTTTAGGGTTTAGGGTTTAGCATTTAGGGATAAGGGTTTAGGGTTTAGGGTTTAGGTTTTAGCTTTAGGGTTTAAGTTTTAGTTTAGGGTTTAAGGATTTTTTTTTGACATAGGAAACAAATTTAGATTCAATATTTCTTCTTTTCAATTTCATCAACTAAGTAGCGCCTAAGTTTTCTAAGACAAGTGATTAGATTAAAATGCACACCATAGAGCAAATTAGGAAACTTAAATAAGTAGGACTATTTCTACTATAAAGACACTATTTCATAAGAAGTAGATTGGATCGGCCATTCTTTTATATCTCTAGTTCCCATCAGAACCCCCCCCCCCTAAAGTAGTGGGATCCACCATCATATATACTCATCTCACCCTCTCACCACCACTGCTATAACCTTCAGCCGCCCACCCACTACTCCAACCACCCCTGTATACCAACACCTCCAGATCCCCCATCACCACTATGGTAACTGTCGCCTCCACCTTTGCCTCCACCGCCAAATCTAGATTGTGCCTAGTTTATGGTGATGTTCCTTCCATCAAGGTTCTGCCCATTCTTAGGGTTTATGGTTACTTTTAAGATTTAAGGTTAGTTTAGGATTTAGGGTTTGGGGTTTAGGGTTTAAGGTTTTAGGTTTTAGGGTTTAGGACTTAGGGTTTAGGGTTTAGGGTTTAGGGTTTTAGAGTTTAGGGTTTAGGGTTTAGGGTTTAGGTGTTTAGGGTTTAGGGTTTAGGGTTAGGGTTTAGGGTTTAGGGTTTAGGGTTTAGGGTTTAAGGTTTTAGGGTTTAGGGTTTAGGGTTTAGGGTTATTGGTTTAGGGTTGTAGGTTAGTTTAGGGTTTAGGGTTTAGGGTTTAGTTATTTTTTTAAATAAAGTAAACCTATAGGTTTAAGTTTATTTAGTTTATTTTTTATTTATTTGAGTTTATTTTATTTTTTATTTTTATTTGGGATTATTTTTTATCTTTAATAATTTTAGTATATTTATTTTAGGTTTATTTACTTTAGTTTTAGTTTTTTATTTCAGTTTTCTTTAAGTTTAGGTTTATTTTTTAGTTGAATTTTATTTTTATTCTATTTTTTACATTTAGGTTTTATTTTTTATTGTTAGGTTTTGGTTTAATTTTATATTTTATTTCATTATGTTTAGGTTTTAGGTTTTTATTTTAGGTTTAATTTTAGGGTTTCTTTATTAGTTTAGGTTTAGGTTTCCTTTTAATTTAGTTTATTTTATTTAGTTTAGGTTTAGGTTTAGGTTTAGTATATTTTAGGTTTAGGTTTAGGTTTTATTTATTTTAGTTTATGTTTAGGTTTATTTTATTTTATTTTTTATTTTTAATTTAGGTTTAGGTTTTTTTTTAGTTTAGGGTTTAGGTTTTCTTTTCTATTTACTTTTAGGTTTTATTTTAAAGTTTATTTTTTAGGTTTTATTTAGTTTTTATTTTAGTTTATTTCAGGTTTATTTAATTTTTATTTTATGTTTATTTTTTATTTTATTTAAGTTTTTTATTCTTAGGTTTATTTTATTTTTCAATTAGTTTAGGTTTTATTTATTTTATTTTAGTTTATTCTTATTTATGTATTTTATTTTTTTTTAGTTTAAGTTTTAGTTTTAATTTTTTATTTTATTTATTTAATTAATTTTATTCTTTAGTTTTATTTATTTTAGGTTTACATTTTTAGGTTTTTAGGGTTTTGGGTTTTGGGTTTTGGGATTTAGGGTTAGTTTAGAGTTTAAGATTTAGGCTTTAGGGTTTAGGGTTTAAAGTTCATTTAGGGTTTAGGGGTTTAAGGTATAGGGTTTACAGTTTAGGGTTTATGGTTTAGGGTTTAAGGCTAGGGGTTTAGGTTTTAGGGTTTAGTATTTATGGTTTAGGGTTAGTTTAGGGTTTAGAGTTTTGGGTTTAGGGTTTAGGGTTATAGTTTAGGGCTTAGGGTTGTAGGTTTAGGGTTTAGGGTTTAGGGTTAGTCTAAGGGATTAGGGTTTATGGTTTAGGGTTTAGGATTTAGTGTTTAAGGTTTAGGGTTTTTTTTAAAATTTAGTAAACTGGCATGTTTAGGAATATTTAGTTTATTTAGTTTATTTTTTATTTATTTTAGATTATTTTATTTTTTATTTTTATTTAGCATAGTTTATTTATTTTAGGTTTATTTATTTTAGTTTTAGTTTTTTATTTTACTTTATTTTTTAGGTTTAGGTTTAGGTTTACTTTTTAGTTTAGTTTTATTTTTATTATATTTTTTATGTTTATGTTTTATTTTTCTTTTTTAGGTTTAGCTTTAGGTTTCAATTTTAATTTTTTTTAGGATTAGGTTTTAGGTTTTATTAGGTTTATTTTAGGTCTTATAGTATAGGTTTAGGTTTACTTTTAGTCTATTTTATTTTATTTAGTTTAGGTTTAGGTTTATTTATTTCTATTTAGTTTATTTTAGTTTAGTTTTAAATTAATTTTTTATTTATTTTATTTTAATTTTAGGTTTAATTTTTATTTTAGTTAGGTTTAGGTTTATTTTTTTATTTTTTAGTTTTATTTCTAGGTTTGGGTTTTTAGTTAGTTTTTATTTTATTTTATTTTAGGTTTATTTTATATTTATTTTATGTTTAACTTTTATTTTATTCAGGTTTTTTATTCTTAGGTTTATTTTATTTTATTTTATTTAGTTTATGTTTTTTTTATTTTAGTTTATTTTTATTTTTTTATTTTATTTCATTTTTATGTTTAGGCTTAGGTTTAGGTTTTTATTTTATTTTATTTTTTTTAAGTTTTTTTTATTTATTTTATTTTTAGGTTTTTAGGGTTTAGGGTTTAGGGTTTAGGGTTTGGGGTTTAGGGTTTAGGGTTTAGGGTTTAGGGTTTAGGGTTGTAGGGTTTAGAGTTTAGGGTTTATGGTTTAGGGTTAGGGTTTAGGGTTTAGGGTTGTAGGTTTATCATTTAGGGTTTATTTTAGGGTTTAGGGTCGAGGGTTAGGGTTAGGGTTTTTTTTTAATTAAGTAAACTCATAGGTTTAGGTTTATTTAGTTTATTTCTTATTTAATTTAGGTTATTTTATTTTTTATTTTCATTTTGGTTTATTTTATTTTATTTAGTTTAGTTTATTTATTTTAGTTTATTTTTTTAAGTTTAGGTTTATTTTAGTTGAGTTTAAGTTTATTTTATTTTTTAGGTTAGGTTTTTTTTTTTTTATTTTAGGTTTAGGTTTATGTTTTATTTAGGTTTATTTTAGGTTTTATTATTTAGTGTAGGTTTAGGTTTATTTTTAGTTTATTTTATTTTATTTAGGGTTTAGGTTAAGGTTTAGGTTTACTTTATTTTAGGTTTAGGTTTAGGTTTTACTTATTTTAGTTTAGGTTTAGGTTTATTTTAGTTTCATTCTTAGTTTAGATTTTTTTTAGTTTAGGGTTTAGGCATTATTTTTTATTTGTTTTTTGGTTATATTTTTTGGTTTATTTTTTTAGGTTGGATTTTATTTAGTTTTATTTTATTTTATTTAGGTTTTTTTTGATTTTAAGTTTAGTTTAATTTTATTTAGATTTTTTATTTTTTAGTTTAGTTTAGGTTTTAATTATTTTCTTTTAGTTTAGTTTTTTTATTTATTTTATTTAGGTTTAGGTTTAGTTTTATGTTTTAGTTTAAGTTTTTATTTTATTTTATTTTATTTTTTAATTTTATATTTATTTTATTTTTAGGTTTTATTTTATTTTGGTTTAGATTTTTAGCTTTTTTGTGTTTATGGTTTAGGGTTTAAGGTTTAGGGTAAGTTGAGGGTTTAGGGTTTATGGTTTAGCCTTTGGGGTTTAAGGTTGATGGTTTAGGGTTTAGGGTTTCAGGTTTAGGTTTTATGGTTTATGGTTTAGGGTTTAGGGTTTAGGGTTTTAGGGTTTAGGGTTTAGGGTTTTGGGTTTAGGTTTTAGGTTTAGGGTGCAAGTTTTAGTTTAAGGTTTAGGATTTTCATTTTTTTTAATAGAGAATAAATTCATATTCAACATTTCTTCTTTTTGATTTCATCAACCAAGTAACACACTAAGTTTTCTAAGACATAAGTAAAGAAATAGATAAAAAAGAGCACATAGAGTAAATCAAAAACCTTAGATAATTAGGTCTATTATAAAGGCAATTAATTCCATAGGTCATTGATCATTCTTTTATTTATCCAGTTCCAACCATAACCACCTCGGCCTATCGAGTAGCGGGATCGACCATCATATGCCTGATCTCTCTCTCCGTCACCACCATGGTTGTAAAGTCCATCGCTCCTCCTACCTTCATGAACACCATTACTCGACCACCTCCATATCACCTCTAGATTCTTTCAATTAAAAACCGGTAGGTTTCTATTAATTTAGTTTATTTAGTTTAGTTCTTATTTTATTTTTATTTTATTTTTTTATTTTAATTTAGTTTAGTTTCTTTATTTTAGGTTTATTTACTTTAGTTTAGGTTTTTATTTTAGTTTATTTTTAGGTTTAAGTTTATTATTTAGTTGAGTTTTATTTTTATTTTATTTTTAGGATTAGGATTTATTTTTTACTTTTAAGTTTAGGTTTAGGTTTTTATTTTATTTTTTGAGGTTTAGGTTTTAGGTTTTTATTTTAGATTTATTTTTAGGCTTTATTTTTTAGTTTAGGTTTAGGTTTATTTTCAGGTTATTTTATTTTATTTAGTTTAAGTTTAGGTTTAGGTATAGTTTATTTTAATTTTAGCTTTAGGTTTTATTTATCTTAGTTTAGTTTAATTTAGTTTAGGTTTAGGTATATTTTTTTATTTTAGGTTTTGGTTTTTTTAGTTTATGGTTTAAGTTTTATTTTTTATTTATTTATATGTTTTATATTTAGGTTTATTTTTTTAGGTTTAGGTTTTTATTTAGTTTTTATTTTATTTTATTTTAAGTTTATTTTATTTTCACTTTACATTTAGTTTTTATTTTGATTAGGTTTTTTATGCTTAGGTTTATTTTATTTTTAAGTTTTGTTTAGGTTTTCATTTATTTTATTTTAGCTTATTTTTACTAGTTTAATTTATTTTATTTTTAGGTTTAGGTTTAGGTTTAGGTTTAGGTTTTTATTTTATTTTATTTTATTTTATTTTATTTAGGCTTAGGTTTTTTTATATTTTTTATTTTTTGGCTATATTTAGCTTAGGTTTATGTTCTTAGGTTTTTAGGGTTTAGGGTTTAGGATTTAGGGTTTAAGATTTTAGGGTTTAGGGTTTAGGGTTAGGGTATAGGGTTTAGCATTTAGGGTTAAGGGTTTAGTGTTTAGGCTTTAAGATTTAGGGATTTTATGGTGTAGGTTTATTTAGTTTATTTTTATTTATTTTAGTTTATTTTATTTTTTATTTATATTTATGTTTACTTTTTTATTTGGTTTAGTTTATTTATTTTAGTTTAGGTTTTTGTATTTTAGTTTATTTTTAGGTTTAGGTTTATTTTATAGTTGAGTATTATTTTTATTTTATTATTAAGGTTTAAGTTTTATTTTTTATTTTTTAAGTTTAGGTTTAGGTTTTTATTTTATTTTTTAGGTTTAGGTTTTCATTATTTTAAAGTTTATTTTTAAATTTTATTATTTAGTTTAGGTTTAGGTTTTTTTAGTTTATTTTATTTTATTTAGTTTAGGTTTAGGTTTAGGTTTTGTTTACTTAAGGTTTGGCTTATTTTATTTTTATTTTAAGTTTATGTTTTTTTTTAGTTTATGGTTTAAGTTTTATATTTTATTTATTTTTAGGTTTATTTTTAGGTTTAAGTTTTATTTAGTTTTATTTTATTTTATTTTAAGTTTATTTTTTATTTTACATTTAGTTTTATTTTATTAAGTTTTTATTAGATTTATTTTAAATTTTTTAATTTTATTTTATTTTTTCTTTACTTTTTTTTATTAGTTTAATTTAATTTATTTTTAGGATTAGGTTTAGGTTTAGGTTTTTATTTTATTTTATTTTATTTAGGCTTAGATTTTATTTATTTATTTTATTTTTAGGGTTTATTTAGCTTAGGTTTAGGTTTTTAGAGTCAAAGGTTTAGGGCTTAGGGTTTTTAGGGTTAAAGGGGTAGGATTTAGGGTTTAGGGTTTAGGGTTAGCTTATGGTTTAGCAGATTTTTTTCATTTAAATTAAGTAAACTGGTAGGTCTAGGTTTATTTAGTTTATTTTTATTTATTTTAGTTTATTTTACTTATTATTTAGTTTTTTTATTTTATTTAGTTTAGTTTATTTATTTTAGGTTAGGTTTTATTTTAGTTTATTTTAGGTTTATGTTTTATTGAGTATTTTTATTTCATTTTTAAGGTTTAGGTTTTATTTTTTATTTTTATGTTTAGGTTTAGGTTTTTATTTTATTTTTTTAGGTTTAGATTTTAGGTTTTTATTTTAGGTTTATTTTCATGTTTTATTTTTTAGTTTAGGTTTAGGTTTTTTTTAGTTTATTTTATTTTATTTAGTTTAGGTTTAGGTTTTAGATTTATTTACTTAAGGTTTAGGTTTATATTTTATTTATTTTAGTTTAGTTTATTTTAGTTTAGGTTTAGGTTTATTTTATTTTGTTTATCTTATTTTTATTTTAGGTTTAGTTTTTTTTAGTTTAGGGTTTATGTTTTATTTATTATTTAATTTTGGGTTTATTTTTTATATTTAGGTTTCTATTTAGTTTTTATTTTATTTTATTTTATTTTAGGTTTATTTTAAGTTTATTTTATTTCTATATTACGTTTAATGTTTATTTTATTTAATTTTTAATTTTTAGGTTTATTTTATTATTTAGTTTAGTTTAGGTTTTTATTTATATTATTTTAGTTTATTTTTTTTAGTTTATTTTATTTTATTTTAGGTTTAAGTTTAGGTTTTAGTTTATATTTATTTATTTATTTTATTTATTTTTAATTTTATTTAGGTTTAGGTTTAGTTTATTTTATTTTATTTTATATTATTTATTTAGGTTTATTTATTTATTTTAATTTTAGGTTTTTATAGGTTTATGTTTAGGTTTTATATTTTTTTAGTTTTTAGGTTTAGTTTGAGTTTGGTTTTAGGGTTTAGGGTGTAGGTTAGGGTTTAGGGTTAATGGTTTAGGATTTAGTGTTTCAGGGGTTTAGGGTTTTAGGTTTAGGGTTTAGGTTTAGGGTTAGGGTTTAGGGTTACATAGTTTGGTTTAAGGTTTAGGGTTTAGGCCAGGGTTAGTTTTAGGGTTTAGGGTTAAAGTAGGGTTTAGGTTTTAGAGTTTAGGTTTAGGGTATTTAGTTTAGGGTTAGGTTAGTTAGGGTTTAGGGCTTTAAGGTTTAGGTTTAGGGTTTAGGGTTTAGGAATTTTGGTTTTTTAAGGTTTAGGGTTTAGGGTTTTAGGGTTTAGGGTTTAGGGTTTAGGGTTTAGGGTTTAAGGTTAAGGTTTTTATTTTACTTTTTATTTTCTTATGTATTTTAAATTAAGTAAACTCTTAGGTTTAGGTTTATTTAGTTTATATTTTATTTATTTTAGTTTATTTACTTATTTTTATTTAGGTTTAATTATATTTTTATTTAATTTAGTTTATTTATTTTAGGTTAATTTATTTTAGTTTAGGTTTTATTTTATTTTGTTTTTTACATTGCTTTGCTTTAGCTTTATTTTTTAGTTTCATTTTACTATTATTTTATCTTTTAGGTTTAGGTTTAAATTTTTATTTCTATTTTTAGGTTTAGGTTTTTATTTTATTTTTTTTTAGTTTAGGTTTTAGGTTTTTTTTTAGGTTCTATTTTTTAATTTTGGTTTTAGTTTATTTTTAGTTTATTTTATCATATTTAGGGTTTAGGTTTAGGTTTAGTTTTTTTTTTATGTTTTGGTTTAGGATTTATTTATTTTAGTTTACCTTATTTTAGTTTATGTTAGGTTAATTTTATCATTATTTTAGGCTTAGGTTTTTTTTTTCAATTTAGGGTTTATATTTTATTTTTTTATTTATTTTTAGGTTTTATTTTTACATTTATATTTTAGGTTTTAATTTTTATTTATTTTTTATTTTATTATATTTTCTATTTTTTAATTTAGGTTTACTTTTTATTTTATTTAGGTTTTTACTTTTAGTTTAGTTTTTTTTTTTTTATTTTATTTTATTTATTTTTTATTTTATTTTCATTTTAAGTTTAGGTTTAGGTTTAGGTTATAGTTTATGTTTTATATTTTATTATTTTTATTTATTTAGATTTTTTTTTTTAAGTTTATTTAAGGTTTAGGTTTTTAGCTTTTTAGGGTTTAGGGTTTATGGTTTAAGGTTTTGGGTTAGTTTATGGTTTATGGTTTAGGGTTTTGGGTTTGGGGTTTTGGGTTTAGGATTTGGATTTAGGGTTTCTTTTTGGGTTTAGGTTTTAGCATTTAGGGTGTATGGTTTAGGTGTTAGGGTTTAGGGATTAGGTTTTAGGGTTTTAGGGTTTAGGATTTATGGTTTAGGGTTTAGGCTTAACGATTAGGTTTAGGGTTTGATTATTAGTTTACGATTTAGGGTTTTTGGGTTTTGTTTATTTTATAGAGAACAAATTCAGATTCAATATTTCTTCATTTTAATTTCATTAACCAAGTAACACAAGTTTTCAAAGTCACAAAAGCAATGACATAGATAAAAAATGGGCATGCATAGAGAAAATCAAAACCTTTGATAGCTATAACCATCTACTCTAAAGACATATTACATATGCATTCAGTTGACCATTCTTCAATTTTTTTAGTTCCCAGAACCACCTAGGCCTCAGTGGCGAGATCCACCATCATTTCTCCATCTCTCCCTCCACCACCACCATGTCTGTCCTCCTCACACCATTGCCCATTACTGACCACCCTCCATATCCACCAACACTGAGGTCACCCACCTAAACTATAATTCGTCACCTCCTTTACCTCCTCTAGATCTAGGAGCCGGTTGGTGATGTTCATCATGAAGGTTCGATTCTTAGGGTTTAGGTTTATTATTTTTAGGGTTTAGGTTTATATTATTAATTTATTTAGTTACTTTAGGTTAAGGTTTTGGTTTAGCATTAGGGTTTAGGGTTTAGAGTTAGTTTAGGGTTTAGGATTTAGGCTTTAGGGTTTTTAAGGTTGTGGGTTTTGGGTTAGTTTAGGGTTTATGGTTTAGCATTTTAGGGTTTAGGGTTTAAGGTTTATGGTTTATGGTTTATGGTTTATGGTTAGGGTTTAGGGTTTAAGGTTTAGGGTTTAGGATTTAAGGTTTATGGTTTAGGGTTAGTTTAGGGTTTATGGTTTAGGGTTTAAGGTTGTAGGTTTAGAGTTTTTTTTATTTAAAAAAATTAAGTAAATCAATAGGCTTATATTTATTTAGTTAATTTAGTTTATTTTTTATTTATTTTAGTTTATATTATTTTTTATTTTTATTTAAGTTTATTTTTTATTTTTATGTAGTTTAGTGTATTTACTTTAGGTTTATTTATTTTAGTTTAAGTTTTTTTTTATAGTTTTTTTTTGGTTTAGGTTTAGTTTATGTTTATTTTAGTTTAGTTTATTTTATTTTATTTTTTTTTTAGTTTAGGTTTTTTTTTAGGTTTAGGTTTTAGGTTTTATTTTAGTTTATTTTTTTGGGTATTATTTTAGTTTATGTTTAAGTTTATTTTAGATTATTTTATTTTGTTTAGTTTAGGTTTAGGCTTAGGTTTTATTTATTTTAGTTTAGTTTATTTTAGTTTAGGTTTATGTTTATTTTATTTTTATTTTAGGTTTAGGTTTTATTTTTCATTTATTTTTAGGTTTTATTTTTAGATTTAGAGTTTTAGGGTTTAAGGTTTATGGTTTAATGTTTAGCGTTTAGGGTTTAAGGTTTATGGTTTTTAGGGTTTACAATTTAGGGTTTTGGTTTTAGGTTTAGGGTTGAGGTTTTAATTTATGGTTTAGGGTTTTTGGTTATTTTTTTAATAGAGAATAAATTTAGATTATATATTTATATTTCATCAACCAAGTAACACATAAAGTTTTCTAAGAAAGAAGCGATGACATAGATAAATATTGAGACATAAGTATAAAAAAACCTAGATAACTAGAACTTTATCTATTATAAAGATACAGTTCCATAAGCAGATTGATTGGTCATTCTTCAATTTTTTCAATTCCCAAAAGAACCTCCCGACCTCTCAAGTAGTGGGATCACCATCATATCCATCTCTCCTCCACTGTAATCTATCAGTTCCATAGGTTCTTTAATTTATTTTATTTTTATGTTTTATTTAGATTAGGTTTAGGTTTTTTAGTTTTTAGGGTTTAGGGGTTAGTGTTTAGGGTTTAGGTTTTTGGGATTTATGATTTAGGGGTTAGAGGTTAAGGTTTGAGATTTAAGGTTTAGGGTTGTAGGTTTTAAGGTTAAGGGTTTAGGGTTAGGATTTAGGGATTAGGGATTAGGGTTTAGGGTTTACTGTCTAGGTTTTAATTTTTTAGGATTTTTAGGGTTTAGGGTTTAGGGTTAGCTTTGGGTTTAGGTTTTTTTTTTTAAAGAAAAATTAAGTAAAATGGCAGGTTTAGGTTTATTTAGTTTATTTAGTTTATTTTTTATTTATTTTAGTTTATTTTATTTTTAATTTTTATTTATGTTTAGTTTTTATTTTTATTGAGCTTAGTTTATTTATTTTAGGTTTATTCATTTTAGTTTAGGTTTTTTTATTTTAGTTTATTTTTTAGGTTTAGCTTTAGGTTTAGGTTTATTTTTTAGTTGAGTTTTATTTTTATTTTATTTTGTAGGTTTAGGTTTTATTTTTTATTTTCTAGGTTATGGTTTAAGTTTTATTTTATTTTTTAAGGTTTAGGTTTTAGGTTTTTATTTTAGGTTTTACTTTTTAGTATAAGTTTAGGTTTATTTTCATTTTATTTAATTTTATTTAGTTTAGGTTTAGGTTTAGGTTTAGTTTATTTTAGGCCTAGCCTTAAGTTTTATTTATTTTAGTTTAGATTTAGGTTTATTTTATTTTATTTATTTTAGTTTTACTTTAGGTTTAGGTTTTTTTTACTTATGGTTTAGGTTTATTTTATTTACTTTTAGGTTTATTTTTTATTGGTTTTATTTAGTTTTTTATTTTATTTTTATGTTTATTTTATTTTATTTTAGATTTTTTTTTTTTTATTTTATTTAGGTTTTTTATTCTTAGGTTTAATTTATTTTAACGTTTTATTTATGTTATTAATTATTTTATTTTAGTTTCTTTTATTTTATTTTTAGGTTTAAGTTTTGGTTTTAGTTTAGGTTTTTTTTATTTTTTAATTTTATTTAGGTTTATGTTTTTATATTTATTTTATTTTTAGGTTTTATTTAGTTTTGGTTTTGGTTTTTAGGTTTTTAGGTTATAGGGTTTAAGGTCAGGGTTTAGCGTTTAGGGTTTATTAGGCTTTTGTGTTAAGGTTTTTAAGATTTAGGGTTTTAAGTTAGCATAGGGTTTAGGGTTTAAGGTTGTAGATTTAAGGTTTAGGGTTCAGGGTTAGTATAGGGTTTTGGGCTTTTTTTTCAAGTTTAAGTTTTTATTATATTTTATTTTAGGTTTATTTTATTTATATTTTACATTTTATTTTTATGTTATTTAGTTTTCATTCTTAGTTTATTTATTTTATTTCTTAATTTAGGTTAAGTTATTATTTATTTTATTTTAGTTTATTTTATTATTATTATTATTATTTAGGTTTAAGTTTAGGTTTTAGTTTATGCTTTTATTTTATTTTATTTTTTATTTTATTTCAGTTTAGATTTTTTATTTATTTTATTTTTAGGTTTTGTTTAGTTTAGGTTTAGGATTTTAGCTTTTTAAAGTTTAGGGTATTTTTTTGGGTTTAGGTTTTAGGGTTTAAGTTTTAAGGTTTAGGGTTTAGGTTGAAGTTTTTAGGGTTTAGGGTTTAGCATTTAGGATTTTTAATGTTTAGGGTTTAGGGTTAAGGGTTTAGGCATTAGGTTTAGGTTTAGGTTTAGGTTTTAGTTAGGTTTTGGTTTTATTTATTTAATTTATTTTAAATAGAAACAAATTCAACATTTCTTCTTTATTTATTTAGTTTATCTTTTAGGTTTTATTTTATGATTATTTTATTTTTTTAGTTTAATTTTGGTTTTATAAATATTTTATTTTATTTTATTTTATTTTAGTTTTATGTTTAGGTTTTATTTTATTTTGTTTTTTTTTATTTTTAGGTTTAAGTTTTATTTGTTTATTTTTAGGTTTTAGTTTAGATAGTTTTAGGTTTTAGGGTTTAGGGTTTTAGGTTTAAGGTTAGGGTTAGGTTTTGTTTAGGGTTTAGGCTTTAGTGTTTAGGCTTTAGGGTTTAAGGTTTTAGGTTTAGGGTGTAGTTTTAGGTTTAGTTTAGTTTAGGTTTAGGTTTATTTTAGGCTTTGGGATTTATGATTTTGGATTTACAGTTTAGGGTATAGTTGTTTAGGGTTTAGGTTTAGCTTTAGGTTTATCATTTATTTATTAGGGTTTATGTTAGGTTTGGTTTTTGGTTTAGGTTTAGAGTTAGTTTAAGGTTTAGGTCTGTTTAGGGTTTAGGTTTAGTTGGTTTAGGATTTGGGTTTAGATTTTTTAGGTTTAGGGTTTAGAGTTTGGGTTTGTTTAGGGTTTAGGGTTTAGGTTTAGGGTTTAGAGTTTATTTTGGTTCTTTAGGGTTTAGGGTTTAGGATAGGTTTTTTTATTTATTTTTTAAATTAAGTAAATAGGTAGCTTAGTTTTATTTAGTTTATTTTTTTCATTTTATTTTGGTTTATTTTCTTTTTATTTTATTTAGTTTATTTTATTTATTTTAATTTAGGTTTTAATTTTAGTTTATTTTTAAGATTAGGTTTAGGTTTATTTTTTTTAGTTTAGTTATATTTTATTTTATTTAGGTTATATTTTATATTTTATTTTAGGTTTAGGTTTAGGGTTTTATTTTATTTTTTAGGGTTTGGTTTTAGGTTTTTTTTTGATTTATTTTTAGGTTTTATTTTTTTTTAGGTTTAGGTTTATTTTAGTTTATTTTATTTTATTTAGTTTAGGTTTAGGTTTAGGTTTAGTTTTGTTTTAGTTTTGTTTTATTTATTTTAATATAGTTTATTTTAGTTTGGGTTTATGTTTATTTTATTTTTATTTTAGTTTTAAGGTTTTTTCTTCAACTTTAAGGTTTAAGTTTTATTTTTTATTTATTTTTAAGTTTAATTTTTAGGTTTATTTTTTAGGTTTAGGTTTTTTTTAGTTTTTACTTTATTTTATTTTATGTTTATTTTATTTTTACTTTAGGTTTAGTGTATATTTTATTTAAGTTTTTAATTTTTTAGTTTAGTTTAGGTTTTAATTTATTTTATTTTAGTTTAGTTTTTATTTTATTTTATTTTCTTTTTTAGGTTTAGGTTTTTTTAGTTTTTTTTTTATTTTTTTTAATTTATTTTGTTTATTTATTTATTTATTTTAGGTTTTCTTTAATTTAGGTTTAGGTTTTAGTTTTAGGTTTAGGATTTAGGGTTTAGGTTTTAAGGTTTAGGGTTTAGTTTAGGTTTTAGGGTTTGGGTTTTGGATTTAGGGTTTAGGTTAGGGATTGTTTAGTTTAGTTTAGTGTTTAGGGCTTTAGGGTTTAGGGATTTGGGTCAAGTTTAGGGTTTAGGGTTTAGGGTTAGTTTAGGGCTTAGGGTTTAGTTTAAATTTTAGGCTTTAGAGTTTTAGGTTTGTTTAAGTTATAGGGTTTTAGGGTTTAAGGTTTTAAGTTTTAGGGTTTAGTTTAGTTTAGTTTAGGTTTAGGGTTTTAAGTTTAGGTTGAGTTTATGGTTTAGGGTTTATGATTTAGGGCTTATGGTTTAAGGTTAGTTTAGGGTTTAAGATTTAGGGTTTAGGGTTAGTTTAGGGTTTAGGGTTTTTTAGAGTTTAAGGTTTAGGATTAGGGTTTAGGGTTTAGGGTTTTAGGGTTTATGGTTTAGAGATTGGGGTTTAGGATTTAGGGTTTAGGGTTTAGGGTTTTAGGGTTTACGGTTTAGGGTTTAGGGTAAAGATTTTATTATTTTTATTATTATTATTATTATTATTATTATTATTATTATTTAAAATTAAATAAACTAGTAGGTTTAGGTTTATTTAGTTAATTTTTATTTATTTTAGTTTATTTTATTTTTTAGGTTTATTTTTGTTTTTATTTAGTTTAATTTATTTATTTTAGGTTTATTTATTTTAGTTTAGGTTTTTTATTTTAGTTTATTTTTTAGGTTTAGGTTTTGGCTTCGGTTTAGGTTTTTTTTATTTTATTTTTTTGGTTTAGGTTATATTTTTTATTTTCAGGCTTAGGTTTAGGTTTTTATTTTATTTTTTTTTTTGTGTTAGGTTTTAGGTTTTTATTTTAGGCTTATATTTAGGTTTTATTATTTAGTTTAGGTCTAGATTTATTTTTAGTTTATTTTATTTAGTGTAGGTTTAGGTTTTATTTATTTTAGTTTAGTTTATTTTGGTTTAGGTTTAGGTTTATTTTCTTTAGTTTATTTTATTTTTATTTTAGGTTTTCATTTTTTTTAGTTTAGGATTATGTTTTGATTTATTTTATTTTTACTTTTGGATTAGGTTTTACTTATTTTAGTTTAGGTTTAGTTTATTTTATTTTAGGTTTAGTGTTTTTATTAGTTTAGAGTTTAGGTTTTTTTGGTTTTTTTATTTTATTGTTTAAGTTTTATTTTATTTAGTAGTATTTTATTTTCTTTTAGGTTTATTTTATTTTTATTTTAGGTTTTGTTTTTATTTTATTTATGTTTTTAGTTTTTTGGTTATTTTAGATTTTTATTTACTTTAGGGTTTAGGGCTTAAGGTTTAAGGTTTAGGGTTTAGTGTTCAGAGTTTTAAGGTTTTAGGGTTTAGGGTTTATGGATAGGGTTTAGGGTTTAGGGTTTAGTGCTTAAGCTTTAGGGTTTAGGGCTTTTAGGGTTTAAGGTTTAGGGTTTAGGGTTTAGGATTTATGGTTTTGGCTTTTGGGTTTATGGTTTTTTTGGTTTAAGGTTTTAAGGTTTAGGTTGGCCCATTTAGCTCAGTGGCCTTAGGTCAGTGGTTGTGGCCTCAGGATCTTGGGCCTAGCTCAGGTTTAGGGCTCTAGTGCCATTAGGATTGGGTTTATAAAAAAAAATCAAGCAAACCAACAGCCTAGCTCATTTAGTTTATTTTATTCATTTTATTATTATTTTATTTTATTTTTATCTTTATTTATTAGTTTATTTATGTTAGTTTTATCTTATATTTTTAAGTTTATGTTTATTTATTAGTTTATTTTTTTTTATCTTATTTTTTTTTATATTTTTTTTAGGTTTAGTTTATTTTTTTATTTTTTTATTTTAGGTTTTTTTTTTATTTAGCTAGTTTGTTTATTTATTTATTTATTTATATTTTAGTTTAGTTTATTTTATTTAGGTTTAGGTTTTATTTATTTTAGTTTAATTTATTTAGGTTTATTTATGTTTATTTTATTTATTTTGTGGTTTTTTTATTATTTTTAGGTTTTATTTTAGGTTTAGGTTTTTTAGTTTTATTTTATTTAGGGTTTGTGCCACCATCCTTCAAGATCTTTGATGGGAACCCAAGATACATTGCATAATTAGAGTTTTTGTTGTAACATGGTTTAATGCACTCATCTTTGTTCCGTGTTGCATTTGATTGGTACGCCAAACTGCCCAACGGTTTGGTGAAGACTTTTGCTGAGTTGGAGCACCTCTTCATCAAGAGGTTTGCTGGAGCTCAATAGAGGGTGATTGTAGCACCATTATAGAAAAATAGAAACTCAACGAGTCCCTTGTTGACTACTTTCTCAGGTGGAGCAACCTGAGCATGAAATGTGAACCACAGCTGTCCGAACAGCATGCCTTTGAGATTCTTCTCAAAAATATCCAATGACCTAGTCTCCATCATGCTTCAAAGATTTACCATCAAAACATTTGAGAAATTAATTGATAAGGTGACTAGCCTACAAGAGGAAGCCAAATAGTTGACCTTTCCCGACCAATAATCTAGGCCCAAGCCGGTGTTTGAGGAAGCAAGGACCAGGGAGATATGGAATTAGCCAACCATAGTTTAGTATGAGATACTACGAGCTCAGCAACCTCCTTGGCCACCTCTTCTTCCACCACCTCAGCCATCATACTAGCCACCGTAGCCGCCATAATGACCATTTCCACCACCTCAGCAGCCTACCCACCAGTGGTATTCATATCCATCACTTAGTTTCCACTTACTATTTAAAGATTGAATAAGCCATATTCATTCAAGTGGAAGTTAGGAAAATCTTTAAGAATCTCTTAAAGAAACCTAACTTTAGTTACTAGAGCAGAGGCCTAGGAAGTGGGCAAGAGCATGATCTAGCTATTTCCCTACCACCATGTTAGCCACCTTAGGATTGTATCACTTTTAAGGACTAGCTTGAGCACAACTATAAGTTATGAACCATAGTTATCCCTAAGAAACACTTATTAGAACAACCATCTAGTTCTGTTAGAGTAATACTTAGGGATACCTACAATCCTCTTAAGACCAAAGAAAGTTAGGATATCTCCCTATCTGAAACCTCTAAGAAGATTATTTCTAAGATAAAGAAGCTTTTCTTCACCTCAAATCCAACACCAAGGAAGGTTTGCTAGTTACAAAGGACAACCTGTGGAGTGAACTCAAAGAACAACAAGAATGATGGATAGTCCAAGAGCTCCACCATCAGTTACCACCTCTTCTACTAGCTCCTCTTCCACCAAGAGTGAGATGGATAAGAGAACTAAATCCCTTACTCCATTACTTTATTTGATTTCTATCATATACCTCCACCCAAAAGAAATTAATGAAGAAAACTGATTTTACATATATATTATCTACTTCTAATGCTCTCGATTTTTTTCCTATTGAAAGCTCTTTGAGTCTAAATAAAAATAATAGCTTTAGTAGTTCTGATCCTTTTTTTCTTATTCAGAGTCGGACTATCCTTCTCTGAATCAATCATATTTACCTCTTTAGATTGACTTGGAGTCAACAGACTTTGACGATCCCATAAGAGAAGCTGTAGGCATGCCCAATGAGAAGGTAAAACTTTCCACAAGCTCATCATTCCAAGAAGTCACTAAAGTTAACCTACGTAGTAGCAAAGTTTTACCTCCCAGGGTAACTCCTCATGATAATGGTAAGCAAGCCATTGGTTCAGATAGCCTTCATAGATGCTCCACCCATGGATATACTTGTGGAGGACCAAGCTAGAGTTGATCACAATATCTTAGCTCACCTTAGAATGTTTCCAACTAAGTTAAGCATATATGACACCCTTGTCTTATCCAAAGAAATAAGGAAATCTCTAATTAAGGCCTTACTTGATCTAGAGATATGCTTAGCTCAATTGACCTCTACTAAAGAAGAGGCATGCCACTCAAACGACATCTTAAGAGTTACATCCAGCGATGAAGACTTACTCCTAGGGACTACCGAGCATAACCGCCTCTTTACATTATAAGGATGTGTAGATATAGCTATCTGAGTTTTGCTGACCTGGTGTATCATAATAATATGAGTCTAAGAACCCTTGCCTACTTGAGGATCGACATTTCCAAACTCTAAAAAGAAAGAAAGGATGATGTTAAGAGGATTTAATAAATAAGGCGAGAGGGCCTTGTGGTGTTTATTTTTAGATGTATGGGGGGGGGGTACTTTTTAAGGTACAACATTGAGGTATGATGTACTATCTCAAAAGATAGAAGAATCACCTTACAATGGACCTAATCACGTAATAAAGACTCCTAGGGCATCATGGGTCTTTGAATATACTTGAGATTTTTCCCCTACTTTACATGGACTAATAAAGTAAGGTTTATATTAAACCAAGTTTTTAAGTTCCCAATGGACCTCCATAGTTAATTACATCTTAGAAAATAAAATTTCCTAAGAATACTCTCGATTAAAGTAGACAATTATCATCTCCAAAGAATTTAAGGTTAGACTATCAAAGGATTGGTTGTATTTGGAAAATCCATTGGGAGAAGACTTATTTTTGGAATCCAAATGAAATAAGTAGGAAATGCTCATGATACTAGGATGCTTAGTGAACATTCCAATCTATCCTATGGTTGGGCTTTATAATTTTGAAGTTGAGGAGATTTATATGTTTTGAGTTGAAAATTATTTAAATTACTAGGGCTTATAATCCACCAACATAAGGTTGTGGGAATGCCTAAGAGGTGAAGATTTATGCTCATAGCCCAAAGGAAATAGCTACCTCGGATCCTAAATCTTGGGAGCTTTAGTACGAGCTAAAGTACAACCTAAATCTAAGTAATGTGTGGACATAAGAGTTTACCTCACAAGAGAGAATAAATTGTCGACTTAGACTTATAACCGCCCGAGTGGTCGCCAGCTAACTCCTCCTATGATTTTAAAAACATGTAGTTCGGTCTTATGAATTACAAGATAGCTAGGGTAGTTATTTAATTAGAAAGAGACTAAAGTCCTAAATAAACTCCCTAAGAGACTAGAGCATGAGTGGTATAAGCATATGACTTAATCTAGATAAAAAATCTTCTCAAATTTTATTTCATTTTAGACACATCATTTTGACAGAGGCTTTAGGATTTCTTATGCCTAAATGCTTGATGAAATAGGTTATGGATCAAATCAGCTAGAAGAAGGTGTTCTCCACCATAAGGGATGCCCTCACAGGTCAAGCATTTCTTTATTTTGCAAGAATAGAGATCCTTCATGTTCGAGAGAGAAAGAATATGCATGCATGATGTGAAACTTACAACCATACAACTAAGGGGTTGCAAATCTTTTAATTATTTTATTTATGTCTTAGGTTTTATGATGAGGTTATGAGTTGTTTAAAATTTAGTTATGAGTTATTAGTTGGGTAGAAAAGTTATTTTATCCTAAGACCCTAATCAATCATGTCGTCCTAATGCACAATGTAAACATAACATCAATCAATTATATAAATTATCATAAAAGAATAAAAGATTGTTGTGGTCGGGTATCTTTGTACAATCTGAAGAGAGAAAAGATGAGTAGCCGAGCTCTACCCTTATACAACCTAGAATATAAAAGAATAATTATAATTGTATTAAATGTTATGTGGGTTTTTCTTCATATCTCCATTTCTGATTTGGTTCCTTCTTTGATTTGGATGGTGCTTGCTTCAAAGGCATCACAGGTCACCCCAAGACAAAGCCTTCTGGCCACTGGTCATTCTAATCCCTCATAGCACTAACCCTAATTCCTATTGCAAAAATTACATTTATGTGGGAAAAATAAATCTAACTATACATGCAAAATAGAGGTTAGCAAAATATAAATATAATCCCAAGCAGTTTCATTTATAATTTGGACTTAGCACCCTACACATGGGTAACTAAGCCCACCTGTCCTAACTTGGATTATGGTTAAGGATTTAAGCAACCTACACAAAGAGCATTCACATTTATTTTTAAGCATCCCTTAAGCTTATTCCCCTGCAAAAAACATGATTAGGATAATATTGTCCTATCATCTAATCTATGAAACATACACCCTAACATTCAATCTAAAATAATATAATATAAAATAAACCATACAACACATCATGCACTGTCTTAACTTAGAGCTAGAAGTGGTGACTTAATTCTAATGTGTGTATTAAGGCTTGTGTGGTAAGTCTTGTTAGGCATTAGTGTTGTATTTTCTAAGTGTAGAAGGATTCAATTTAACATAAAAGGTTGATTTCACTTGAAGTAGTTTAATTGATTTAAAAATTTTAATTTGTGTTTTTTTTATTTCATTAGATTACACTTAGCAACTAAGTGTTATAAAGAGAGGAAAAGAGCATTACTCTCTTTCATCCCTACCTTAAGTCACTTTCTAAAGTATATTAATTTCATTTAGTTCTCTTTAGTGAATGGCTTATTAAATGATTTAATTAATCCTAAGTTTAGGTTCACTTTAAATAATCCTATTCAAAATGAAATGAATCTTAAGATTAATTTAATTGAATTACTATAACATGACATATATTAAATCATTCCATTCCATCACATGTAACATGCATATGATTTAATCCTAAGTGTGTCTATACATGTGATATATTTTATCACACTTAAATGATGAATGTATGTATATGTTTAGAATTTATATTTTATTTGATTGAATCATTTAAACATATTAATTTAAAACTTTATCCAAAATCTTATGCAAAAATGACATAAGAATGAAATTAAATAGGCATGTGCCGTTATTAAACCATGGAAGTGATGTAATCAAAACCTCCTTGGAGCTAGTTAAAGCCTCATATTCTCAAATTGTTTAGACTATATACCCATTTGCATTCAAACATATGTAAATTCGTATACATGAACATAAGAAGCAAGCTCTAAATCATATGGCTAATTAATTCAACTACTTAGTCAATTATGAATGCATGCAATTTTAATGTAAAATTGAATTTTTAGTTAGTAATCACATATACATATACATGTACAAAGATATAGGCAAGTACATGTAGTTGTTAAACTAAGTGAGGTAATCAAATAACCTCCTTGGGGCTAACTAAAGCCTTGTATTCTTGGGATGTCTAAACTATATACTTAGTTTTCTTGGACACACATAGATGTATACATAAATGAGGAAAAGAAAACTATGCAAAGATTGCATATTTTTTTGATTGAATCATTTATATGTATGAATTAAAGCTCTATCAAAATTCTAATGTTGAAATATATAAGAATGAAATCAAATGGGTACGTGACATTGATAAACCAAGGAAGTGAGGTAATCAAGTGACCTTCTTGGGGCTAATTAAAGTCTTGTGTTCCCGAGATGTCCATGCTATATACCCATTATCATTCAATCTTATATAAATTAACACATGAATAGATGAAAGAGAACTCAACATTCATACACTTAAGCTATAAGCACATGCATTTCTTATGTATTTATAACTAGCATCATAACACATATTATTATTATTCATTTATAAGATTTTGAAAAATACATTTGGATTTAATAGTGATAATAGCCACACATATATTAAATTAAATCAACACATGCAAGCTTACATAAAGAAATCCATTTTATTTTACTTGATTTTGGAAAGATAGATGCATGAATTCAAATGACATACCAAATTTAGCATGATTGGAAAGAGGACAGTCAAATATGAGCATGTTATTCATTTAACCAAACTAGTTCTTAAGGATAATCAAATCAAATAAGATTATTTAAAGCAAACTAAAACTTCTTTATTAATTATGTTTTGAATCTGATTTGATTTAAAGAGGAGAAGAGAAATCATCACTTGCTTTTTTAAACCCATTCTCATATTAGTGATTTGATTTAATTTAAGGAAATATAATTAAGTTGATTTTATGGGTCAATTAAGTTGAACCCTTAATTCGATGAATTAATTACCCTTACCTATGTCACCTTAAAGTAATTAACTAAAGTAGTATGAGCCAACATGATATGCATGGAAAATAAACTTGCAATGATCCTAGAAATAAAAGGGGCAATGCAATTGGCTCATGATTAATATTTAATTAGATTAAGGGAACTTAATTAATTACTCTTATAATTTTCCACACATGTGGACTAACCATAATTTCATTAAACTCCTTAAGGTTATTAAACACCTAAAGATTTACCCCATGATGTAATTAATTAAGGTCTGATGTGATTATGATTTCAATTTAATTAAGTGATTTACTTAATTAGTTAAATCTTAATTAATTTTATTTTAAAAAGGGTGAAATGAACATAGCGAAAGGGGTCCCAACTCTATTCCTTAGTTCACTTACTATTAAATAATGATTACTAAAATTAATTAACCAATTTGTTATTTTTCGTAGGATTAATTAATCATTAATTAACTTAAAAGACTAGTTAAAGTTTAATTAGTCAATTCTATAATTAAGCGAGCAATAAATCCCAAGAAAATCATGGGAGGTAGAGGTCATCCCATTAAATTATCCCATAGAATTTGGGATTAATAGCTCAAGTAATTAAGCAAATAAATTTTGTAATTAAACCTTAATTACTGTTCAAAATTAATAAAGATCATTTTTAATTAATTCTCCTTTGAAATACCTTTAGAATAAGTATTTATTTTATTTTTTTATTTCTTAATGATTTTCAAAAGTTTCAACCGTTAAAAATGATTAATTAAGCCTAATTAAAGCCTAATCATCTTAGCGCCATGTGGCGCACTAATATTGCACGCTTTCTGTGTGGCGTCATGAGAGTGGCTATTTAAAACTTATTTAACTCAATGCCTATGTGGCGGCAGTGGACTTGCTTTCTTATCCACTATCCAATCTAAGATTAGACTGCTATGATTAATCCCTACGTGGTGGTGGTGGATCTACTCATGACCGTCCATTCCAATCACGTAGTACGAACAGTGCGTGATCTAATGTCATGCGAGTGAAGGAAAATGGAGTCCATCCATCATTGCACACTTGATTTGAGCTTATCTGAGCTCAGATCAACTCCAAAAGTATCCAGCACCTTCATGACATTGATCGAAGGTGATCTAACAGTCAAGATCACATGAGATGCAAGTTTTATTCAAAAAGCTCCAACCCATATTTGCCTAAAGATTAATTTTGGAAGCATACCGTGTCAAAGCTCAAAATCGGTGGCTTGAATGATTGATGAAGCTTCATCTAGTGGAGATGAAGCATTGTTGAGTAGAAATTGGATCAATTCCTTAACCTTCACTCAGAAGGCCATGAACTAATGATTTGGAGCTCAACTTTGATCGAAGTCCCACCACTGGTGCTTGAGAAGCTTGGGAGATAGTTTGTTCTTCCTCGATGAGGCCTAGGGAAAGTGCGTGCAAAGTTAAATTGAGTTTGATGGAGAAATAGAGAAGTTAGGTCAGAAATTAGAGTGTCCTATTTTGAGATGGATGGGAATGGCATTTTATGATCGAGGAACAAACTTAAGAGCTTAGGGAATGGCTCTAATGGCTCATCTTGGGTAGCTAGGGCTCTGAGGAATGATTTTGTGTGTGTTTTTGGTGGAAATGAGGGGGTGTATACCCCTTTCATCTTGATCGGTGTGGGATCAGGTTTGGCTGTATTGGTCATCCGGCCATCTTAGAGTTGTGGGTGGCGTGGGTGGTGAGTTGGCGCTTGGCTTGTTGGTTGAAGGTGTGGAGGTGGCTACCAATGTGGAATCATGGGTGTCCTTTGGGTTTCAAATGCTCCAATAGAGAGGGTGAGGTGATTTCACCTCCCATGGGTCATGGTGAACCCAACCACTCCTTGGGTTAGGTTGGGCAGTGTCCTAGGTGCCTAGGTGGACTATTGGGAGAGTACCAAGTGGCCAAGAATAGAAATGACAACTTAGATGGGTGATTTGTCTCATGTGATTCCTTTCACCCAATGGTAGAATGATCATTTGGTATTGGATATGATTTGGGAAGATTTGAAATTATCCAAAAGTGGGTTTGCCCAAACTTCAAGTCAATTGGAGTTGATTTGGTTAGGTTTGGCTTCATTTGACTCATTTCGATTAAATTGGGTTAGGTTGGGTCAAGTGGACTAATTAGTCAAATTAGTTCAAACCAAGAATTTGGTCAAGTCCATATGATCATTTGGGATGTTTTGGCTCAATTGGTTTGGTTTAGTTTGGCTTAGATTTGATTTTGGCTCATTTGAATTCATTTGGGTCAAATGGGTTAAGTTAACCAATTTGACCAAATTGGCCAAATTAGCTTCGGTTGGGTCTTTTTTTGGGTTTAGTTGATCAATTGAAGATGATTGTAGGCTTTGGTTTCAATTAATTTGGATTTAGTTTTGATTTGGGCCAACTTGAACTTTTAGGTCAATTTGGGCTAAGTAGGCTAATTGGTTAAATTAGGTCCAATCATGGCTTTTGGTCAAGTTCAATAATCAATATGTATTGAACTTGAGCCATTGGTTGTAATCAATTTGGTTTATATTTTTATTTGACCAAATTTGGTCTTTTAGGTGAATTTGGGTCAACTTGGGTCAAGAGATCCAATTGGGTTTGGTTTGACTCAATTGAAGGTCAAGTCATATTCAAAATTTGATTTAGATTTGGTATGAATCATTGGTATCTTGGGATTTAGCTTAGGTTACAATTTGGCTAGTTTGGGATCATATGGGTTAAGGGGTTGACTTGGTCAAATGACCAAGTTGACTTGGTTTGACCCAATTTATGATAATTGATCAACCTAGGGTAATCAACATGATGGGAGGTTTTGATGTGGTTCAATCAAATTTGGGTAGAATTAGAACTTGGCTCAAATAGATCAAATTGGCCACTTTAGGTCAAGTGGACCAATTGGGTTTAGTTGGCTTGATTTTGGGTTAGGTTTGATTTAGTTGAGTTTATATATGGATTTTGGGATTGATATATAAATTCAATTGCAATTGGGTTGGGTTCAAATGGGTTTTATTTCATTTGATTATTTAACAGTCAATAGGGTTAAGTTGGGTTTGACTTGGGTTAATTTTGCTTTGACTTGATGATTGTAGATTTCATTTATATTTTTGAATATGATTGATTCATGGGAAAATCAATTGAATTTGGGTTTTGGAATTAAGGAATTTTGGTCCATGGAGTTGGGTCATGTGGCATAGGTTTGAATTTTGATTTGGTTTGATTTAGTTTTGATGATTTAAATGTATATTTCATTTAAATTTATGAAGATGATTGAAAATATGATTGATTTATGAGAAAATCAATTGAGTTTGACTTGATTTGGATTAATATTTTGCTAAGTCCATGGCATAGGTCATATGGCTTCAAAAGGGTTTTGATTTAGTTAGATTTAGTTTTAATCATTTCAATGTAGATTTGATTTATATTTAGAAAGATGACTGAAAATATAAATTTAATATGAGATAATCAATTGATTATGGATTTATTTGGATTAAGATTGGCTAAGTCCATGAGATATGTCATATGGCTTAGGAAGGGTTTCAAGTTTGGATTTGATCAGGGGCTTCAATCATTTGGTTTTGGAATTTGGGTTTAGATTTAGATTTGGATATAATGTTTGAATTGAACTTGAGGTTTGGTTTGAGAAGGTGAACATGGATTGGATTTGGGGTGTAAGGTTGGTGGATTATCATAATCCCTAAGGCATAACCTAATCCTATGTTTAACCCTTCTAAGTCTTTAAGCTTAGGTTAAGTGTTTACCTAATTGTTAGAAGTGTCTATGATTAGAAAAGTCTTAGTGTTTAGAAGACTCTTAAGTCTATGATGGGAGTTTGAATCCACACTCCAAAAGTGAGTTCAATAGGCCTTAGGCTCCATAGTATTGCCCTTGGAGATAGATTATTCGAAGACCGAAGCCAAGTTTCACATTATAGACTCGAATACATCTTTCAATGCTTTGCTTGGGAGACCATGGATACATGAGAACAACATAGTTCCATCTGCTCTACATTTGTGTATGAAGTTTGTGAAGGTGGGATTGTCTAATGTGTCAAAGGAGATCTCAAGCCATTTATAATTCACGAGGTCAACATATATGAGGATGTGGATTACTACCTCCCTCAAAAATCAACAAGTCTATTCTCATAAATTTGACCAAAGTTCAAAAATAAAAGAAAAGAAAAAGAAAAAGTAAAAGAAAGAGAAAAAGAAGATGAAAAGAAAAGAGAAAATGATAAAGAAAATAAAAGGGAGCGGAAATAGACTTAGAGGAGGAAGTGGAGCTTTACATTAAATTCCACTCATAGTTTGTTACTCCATTTGAACATATGAGTAGGGTGACCTGACCTCCACTGGGCAGAGGAAGAGGCCAGTTCAGAGGAAGTACTAGAGTGGAAAACCTCTTTATTGGCCCAATAGAAGATATGTCCTAGCTACAAGGAGTACACCTATTATCCTTATAGACTTAGAATTTAGTTCATAGGATGAGTCTTATATGGTTAGCACACTAGCCAGCTCTTCATAACAATAGATTCCCTTGGAGGTGACACTTAAGCCAGATAGCGAAGAAGGCCGGGCTCCAAAGCAAAGCATAAGTGTATCCAAGTTTATAGGTGAAACAGTTAGGCGCTTGTTGGGAACCTTAGCTCTAGCCCCACTTTCCTCTCAAAAAGCTGAGGGTTTGGTAGTTAAGGAAGCCCCTAATTCATCCATAGGTGTCAAGACTCAGAGGTTCTTTTTGGGAGCATCATCCTCAAGATATGAAGTTGATATTGAACTTGAGGATGACTCATATAAAGATTTAGTAGAATTACTTTTTGATTTGTACTTTCCTTGTGTTATTAATTTAACAAAGAAAGGGTTAACCCCACATACTTGGTCAAAGCATAGGTCAGATTACTTCGAAAGAATATGGAGGAATAAATGCAACAGCTCTCAATCAAGACCAGAACTAGGATTCGGTACAATGGTTCCATTCGATGATGACGATTACTACTTAGTCATCACCAATCATTTGGAATCTAATATGTTCTTTTCAAATCACATTAACCCATATGAGGAGTTATTCTTAGAAACTTCAGATGATCCAGATGATTTTGAAGTCAAAGATGCACCGACAGAGTTTGATGAAGAGATCTAGTCAACCATCGACCAGCTCAAGGAAATCAACCTAGGAACTGAAGAAGATCCACGCACGACATACATTAATTTTTTGTTGAATGAAATTGAAACTAATACTTAGTTAGACTATTGACTGAGTTTAAGGACTGCTTTGGATGGTTCTATTAAGAGATGTCTGGATAGGCTCCTGACGTAGTGGTCCATAAACTAGCAATAGAGCCTACTGCTAACTCTATCAAAGCAAGCTTCTAGACGCATGCGATTAGACATAGATCAATAGGTCATTTATGAGGTCAAGAAATTGATCGATGATGGCTTCATTCGAGAAGAAAAATACCCTACCTGGTTAGCCAGCGCCATCCCAGTTAAGGAAAATAATGACAAAATTCACATATGCATCGATTTTAGGGAGATAAATACGACATGTCCAAAAGATGAATTTTCACTACCAATCCCCAAGCTGATGGTAGACATTGCCTCATCTCATGTAGTCTTCTCTTTCATGAATGGCTCATCTAGATATAACCAAAAAAAGATGGCCCCTAAAGATGAAAGAAACATTGATTTTAGAACTCACGATCGAAATCTATTGCTATAATGTCATGCCTTTCAGCCTTAAAAATGCTGGTGCTACATAACAGTGGACTATGACTCAAATCTTTGATGAACTTATTCATCATCGCTCCTCCTACCTCCAAAACCACCACTGCTCTGACCACCACCTCCATATCCACCAGCAACTCTAGATCCCCCACCACCACTATGATAATAGTTGCCTCCACCTTTGCCTCCACTGTTAAATATAGATTGAGCCTAGTTGATGGTGATGTTCCTACCATTAAGGTTCTACCAATTCTTAGTGTTTATGGTTAGTTTAGGGTTAATTTAGGGTTTATGGTTTACGGTTAGTTTAGGGTTTAGGAATTAGGCTTAGTTTAGGGTTTAAGGATTAGGGTTGTAGGTTTTAGGGTTTAAGGCTTATGATTTAGTGTTTAGGGTTTAGGGTTTTCAGGTTTAGGGTTTATGGTTTAGGGTTTTAGGGTTTAGCATTTAGGGTTTGGGGATTAGGGTTTAAGGTTTAGGGTTTTAGGGATTAGGGTTTAGGGTTTAGGGTTTTTCTTAAAAAATTAAGTAAATCGGTAGGTTTAGGTTTATTTAGTTTATCTTTTTATTTATTTGAGCTTATTTTCTTTTTTTCTTTATACTTGGTTTATTTTATTTTTATTTATTTTAGTTTATTTATTTTAGGTTAATTATTTTAGTTTAGGTTTTTTATTTTAGTTTATTTTTTTAGGTTTAGGTTTATTTTTAGTTGAGTTTTATTTTATTTTGTTTTTTTTTTTGGGTTTTTAGGTTTTATTTTAGTTTATTTTTAGGTTTTATTTTTTAGTTTTGGTTTAGGTTTATTTTTAGTTTATTTTATTATATTTAGTTTAGGATTAGGTTTAAGTTTTATTTATCTTAGTTTAGTTTATTTTAGTTTAGGTTTAGGTTTATTTTATTTTATTTATCTTATTTTTATTTTAGGTTTCAGTTTTTATAGTTTAGGGTTTAGGTTTTATTTTTTCTTTATTTTTAAATTTATTTTTTAGATTTAGATTTTTTTAAATTTTTATTTTATTTTATGTTAGGATTACTTATTTTTATTTTATGATTAGTTTTTATTTTATTTGGATTTTTTATTCTTAGGTTTATTTTATTTTTTAGTTTAGATTAGGTTTTTATTTATCTTATTTTAGTTTATTTTTACTTTTTAGTTTATTTTTATTTTTTATTTTATTTTATTTTTAGGTTTAGGTTTAGGTTTCATTTTAGGTTTTTATTTTATATTATTATTTTTATTTTATTTAAGTTTAGGGTTTTTATTTATTTTATCATTAGGTTTTATTTAGTTTTTGTTTAGATTTTTAGGTTTTTAGGGTTTAGGGTTTAAGGTTTAAGATTTAGGGTGAAGGGTTTAAGGTTTTAGGGTTTAGGGTTTAGGATTAGGGTTTAGGGTTTAGTGTTTAGGGCTTAGTATTTTGGCCTTGGGCTTTAGGGTTTAGGGTTTAGGGTTTAGGCATTAGGGTTTAGGGTTTTTAGGGTTTAGGGTTGTAGGTTTAGGTTTAGGGTTTAGGATTTGGTGTTTAGGGTATAAGGTTTAGGGTTTATAGATGAGGTTTTTTTATATTAAGTAAACCAGGAGGTTTAGGTTTATTTAGTTTAATTTTAATCTATTTTATGTTATATTTTTATTTATTTTAGTTTATTTATTTGGGGTTTATTTATTTTAGGTTTATTTATTTTAGTTTGGGTTTTTAATTTTAGTTTATTGTTTAGGTTTATGCTTATTTTTTAGTTTAGTTTTATTTTTTTATTATTTTTTTGTTTAGGTTTTATTTTTTATTTTTAGGTTTTGGTTTAGGTTTTATTTTTATTATTTTAGGTTTACATTTTAAGTTTTCATTTTAGGTTTATTTTTAGGTTTAATTTATTAGTTTAGGATTAGGTTTATTTTTGGTTTATTTTATTTTATTTAGTTTAGGTTTAGTTAGCATTTAGTGTTTAGGGTTACTTTTAGGCTTTAGAGCTTTGGGTTTTAAGGTTAAGGGTTTTTTAAAAAAAAAATAAATTTAAGTAAATAGATAGGTCTAGGTTTATTTAGTTTAATTTTTATTTATTTGAGTTTATTTTATTTTTTATTTTCATTTAGGTTTATTTTTATTTTATTTAGTTTATTTATTTTAGGTTTAATTATTTTATTTTAGGTTTTTTTATTTTAGTTTATTTTAGAGTTAGGTTTATTTTCTATTTTGCAATTTATATTTATTTTATTTTTTAAGTTTAGGTTTTATTTTATATTTTTAGGTTTAGGATTTTATTTTATTTTTTTAGTTTTATTTTATAGGCTTTTATTTTAGGTTTATTTTTAGGTTTTATTTTTTATTTTAGGTTTATGTTTTTCTTTAGTTTATTTTATTTTATTTTATTTAGGTTTTAGTTTAGGTTTACTTTATTTTAGGTTTAGGTTTTCTTAAATTTAGTTTAGTTTATTCTAATTTAGGTTTAGTTTTATTTTATTTTGTTTATTTTTTTATTTTAAGTTTAGGTTTTTTTTAAGTTTATGGTTTAAGTTTTATTTTTTATTTATTTTTAGGTTTTATTTTAGTTTTAATTTTTTATGTTTAGGTTTTTTTTAGTTTTTATTTTATTTTATTTTAGGTTTATTTTATTTTTATATTTTGTTTAGTTTTATTTGATTTTTGTTTTTATTCTAAGGTTTTTATTTATTTTTAGTTTAGTTTAGGTTTTTATTTATTTTATTTTAGTTTATTTTTAATTTTTTATTTTATTTTTAGGTTTAGGTTTAGGTTTTACTTTAGTTTTTTTTATTCTATTTCTTTTAATTTATTTAGGTTTAGGTTTTTTATTTATATTATTATTAGGTTTTATTTAATTTAGCTTTAGGTTTTCATATTTTTTGGGTTTAGGGTTTAGGGTTTAAGGTTTAGGGTTTTAGGGTTTTAGGGTTTAGGGTTTGGGGTTAGGGTTTATGGTTTAGGGTTTATGGTTTAGTGTTTAAGCTTTAGGGTTTAGGGTTTAGGGTTAGTTTAGGTTTAGGGTTTATGGTTAGGGTTAGGGGTTTGAGTTTAGCATTTAGGGTTTAGGGTTTAGGGTTAGTTGAGGGCTTAGGGTTTTAGGTTTCTTAGGGTTTAAAGTTTAGGGTTGTAGGTTTAGGGTTATAGGGTTAATTTTAGGGTTTAGGATTTAGGGTTTATGGTTTAGGGTTTAGGGCTTTTTTTTATTTAAGTGAACTGGTATGTTTAGGTTTATTTAGTTTATTAAGTTTATTTTTTTATTTTAGTTTATTTTATCTTTTATTTTTATTTAGGTTTATTATTTATCTATTATAGTTTACTTTATTTATTTTAGTTTAGGTTTTTCATTTTAGTTTATTTTTTAGGATTAGGTTTAGGTTATGCTTATTTTTAGTTTAGTTTTATTTTTATTTTATTTTTTAGGTTTAGGATTTATTTTTTATTTTTAGCTTTTGGTTTAGTTTTTTATTTTATTTTTTTAGGTTTAAGATTTATGTTTTTCTTTTAGGATTATTTTTAGGTTTTATTTTTTAATTTAATTTATTTTATTTAGGTTAGGGTTTAGGTTTAGCTTATTTTAGACTTAGGTTTAAGTTTTATTTATTTTAGTTTTGTTCATTTTAGTTTAGGTTAAGTTTTATTTTATTTTATTTATTTTAGGTTTAGGTTTTATTTTTTGTTTAGGGTTTAGGTTTCATTTCTAATTTACTTTTTGGTTTTATTTTTAGGTTTATATTTTAGGTTTAAGTTTTTATTTAGTTTTTCTATTTTATCTTAGGTTTGTTTTTTGCTTTAGGTTTTTTTATTTATTTTATTTTAAGTTTTATTTAGTTTAGGTTTAGGTTTTTAGCCTTTTAGGGTTTAGGGTTTATGGTTTAGAGTTTAGGGTTTAGGGTTTGGAATTTAGGGTTTAGGGTTTAGGGTTTACAGTTTAATGTTTAGGTTTTGAGGTTTAGGGTTTTAGGATTTAGGGTTTAGGTTTTAGGGTTTAAGGTTTTGTGTTTGTAAAGTTTAAGGTTTAAAGTTTAGGTTATAGTCTAGGGTTCAGGTTTTAGTTTAAGGTTTAGGGTGTTTATTTCTTTATTAATAGAGAATAAATTCAAATTCAACATTTCTTCATTTTGATTTCATCAACCAAGTAACACACCAAGTTTTCTAAGACACAAGCGACAAGATAGATAAATAATGAGCACGCATAGAGCAAATTAAAAACATTAGATAACTAGATCAGTCTCTACTGTAAAGACACCACTCCATAGACTGCAGATCAGATCGACCATTCATTAGTTTCTCTAATTCCCATCGTAACCAGACTCTCGACGGATCGCCATCATATCCCGATCTCTCCTCACCACCACCATTTTACGTTGCTCCACAAGCCTTCATAACCACCTTGCTCGACCACAACCTTCATATCCAGACCTCATCCCCACCACCATATGATAATGCCTCGCCTTCTCTTAGATCTTTTGAGTGATATTCCTGCCAATAAGGTTCTGCCCATTCTTAGGGTTTAGGTTTATTAAGTTTTAGGGTTTAGGTTTATTTTTAATTAATTTAGTTACTTTAGGTTTAGTGTTAGGGTTTAGGGTTTAGTGTTTGGGGTTTAGTATTTAGGGTTTTAGGGTTTTACACTTTTAGGTTTAGGTTCTGATTTAGGGTTTAGGTTTTAGTGTTTAGGGTTTTAAGTTTAGGTTAGGGTTTTAGGTTAGGGTTTAGGTTTAGCATTTAGGGTTTAAGTTTAGTGTTTTACTTTAAGGATTAATGTTTGGGTTTATTTTAGGGTTTAGTTTAAGATTTTTCAGTTTAGGGTTTAGGTTTATTTAGAGTTTAGTTTTATGGTTTAACTTATTTATAGTTATTTAGTGTTTAGGGTTTAAACTTTAAATTTAGTTTTAGGTTTTAGTTTAGGGTTTATTCTGATTATTTTGGTTTAGGGTTTCTTTAGTTTAGTTTAGGGTTAGTTTAGGGTTTAGAATTTAAGGTTTAAGGGTTTAGGCTTTAGGGTTTATGGTTTAGAGTTAGGGTTAGGGTTTATGGTTAGTTTAGGTTTTAGGGTTTAGGGTTTATGGTTTAGGGTTTAGGTTTTAAGGTTAGCTTAGGGTTTAAGTTTAGTTTAGTGTTTAGGATTTAAAGTTTAGTGTTTAGGGTTTTTGAGGCTTAGGGTTTATGGTTTTAGGGATTAGGGTTTGGTGTTTAAGGTTAGGGTTAGGGTTAGGGTTTAGGGTTTATAGATTCCTCTCAGAAAGACTAATCCAACAAGCCCTTTTTTTTTCAATTTTAAGTTAAGTATTTTATTTTCTCTGAACTTTTGAAGTTTTAGGTGTTTTTAAATAATTTTTAAAAAGTAAAAAATCCCTAATTTTTTACTTAACCTACTTAGCACCTATGCAGCACTGACTGGACCACGTGGTGCTATGTGGTGTCATACAACTGCTAGCCAGGTACCGCATTAGTAGATGAGTGAGAATATGGAGAAGGATGCATGGATCATCCACCGTCGATCACATCACGCCCGATAGATACGCTGATTCATATCTAAGCCACATGATCCTTATCGAGCTACGTGATCCACATCTAAACCATCTATCGAATGGGAGATCAAATGGCTAGCAAGCAATCTGGCAGAAGAGGCAGACAAAACACTATTCTTGATGGGATTTTTGTGATTCTTGTGAAAAAATTGAATGAAAAACTTCAATTTATGCTTGATTTTTCAGCGATCTCAACAAAAATCACTCCAAATGCATGGGTATGATGTAAAGTAAATAATAAAAATGCAAGGGTTATCTAAATAAAATTTCTAAAATCGATCAAAAAACCATCACAAATAAAAGAACCTAAGACCGACTATGGTTTTTGAGAATTATCTCATCGAGGATGATTTTCTATGGAGGTGATGATCCTTGTGTTCTCCTGAGTGTAAGAAGAAGCTTTAGAATGGGTTCGGGCTCTTTCCTCACTTCAGAATAATGTATCCACCAATGGACACCACTTATTCACTAGAATCCACTTGATTTTGATGTTTTTTGCTCAAAAACCAAGTAGGAATGGTTGTTGGTTGGTTTGAGAGCTCTAAAAGAGTGAAATGAGTGTGTGAGGAAGAGTTTTTGCCTCTCTATTTTTTGTGTCCTTGCAATGGCCGAAAATAACCTCATTCATGATGATTTTTGGCTCCAAGTGGGTGTCCTTTGCTTGGGGTGGTTGGGATTCACCTTAGGTGGCTTAATTTGGTTGCACAAGGCATGGGAGGTGGCTGTTATGAAGGATAAGTGGGTGTCCTAGCAAATGAAAGTGGAGGTCTTTCATGCCAAGTTTTCTAATGGGGGAGGTGAGGTGATTTCACCTCCCCATAAGTCATGGCTGACCCAACGACCTCTTAAGTCAGGTTGGACAGTATCCTTGGAGCCTAGGAGGAGTGTTAAGTGGCCAATGAAGAGAAATGACTATTTACATGGATGTTTTGTCTTATGTGATACCCTTAGACCAAGGGTAGAGTGGTCATTTGATATTGAATTTGATTTGGGCAGATTTGAAATGAGTTAACAGCAATTTGGACCAAATTTCATGTCATTTGGAGTTCATTTGGTTAGGTTTAGCTCAATTTGACCTAGGGTCAAAATGGGTCAAAATGGGTTAGGTTGACCAATTTGTCAAATTGGGTTAAATCAAGGATTAGGTCAAGTTCATATGAATATTTGGAAAGGATTGCATGCTTTGGGTTGAATTAATTTAGATTTAATTTTAATTTAGTCTAATTTGACCCTTTACGTCAATTTGAGTTAGTTTGGGTCAAGAGAGCCATTTGGGCTAGGTTTGGCTCAATTGAAAGTAAATTCATGTTTAAATATTGATTTTGGGTTGATTTAAATCATTATTTTCAATGGATTTTATTTAGGTTGTAATTTGGCTAGTTTGGGTTCATATAGGCTAAAGGGTTGACTTGGTCAATAGTTTAGGTTGACTTGGTTTGACCCAATTTATATCAATTGATCATCCAAGGGTGATCAACAATCATGAAATAAACTTTGGATTGCTTAATTCAGTTTGATTTGAATTGAATTGGTTTTTGGTTCATGTAGAATTGAATTAGTTTTAGGTCAAGTGAACCAATTAGATTTAGTTGGCTTTACTTTGGGTTGAGTTTCATTTAGTTGAGTTTATATATAGATTTGAGATTGATATATAAATTCAATTGCAATTGGTTTGGATTCAAATGTGTTTTGGTTTATTTGAATATTTCAAGTCAAATAGGGTAGGTTGGGTTTGACTTGGGTTGATTTTGGTTTGACTGGATGATTGTAGGTTTCATTTATATTTGGATAGATGGCTGAAGGAATGATTGATTCAATAGAAAATCCATTGATTTCGACTTTATTTAGATGGGTTTTGGCCAAGTTCAAAGAAATGGCTTAAAGGGTTAAATTGGGTTTTGATTTTATTTTGGATTTGGTTTTGGCTATTTGAATTTATATTTCATTTATATTTAAGAAGATAATTGAAGGTACAATTGATTTATAAGAAAATCAATTGAGTTCAGATTGAATTGGATAGAAATTTGGCTAAGTTCATGAAGGTTGATTAAAGTGCTTGGGAAAGATTTTAAGTTTGGATTTGATCCTGGGTTTCAATCATTTGGAATTGGGTTTGGACTTGGATTTGGATTTGGATTTGAAATTGATTAAGTCCCTAAGGCATGGCTTAATCCTATGATTAACCCTTCTAAATCTCTAGGCTTAGGTTAAGTGTTCACCTACTCTCTAGTAGTGTCTTATGACTAAGGAAACCATTGTGTCTAGAATATTTCTAGGTTTAAGAAGCGGAGGTTGAGAACTCACTCCGAAAGTGAGGTCAACAAAAGACCCCCAATAGGTGTGGTGTAACTAACAAGGCATAAGGCGCCTTGCACATATTAACGTGATTGAGGCGATCGACGTCCAAAAAGAATACTTAAAAATGATCTATACCTAAACCTAAAAGATAGATAGAATCACAATCTTAGTGCAAAGTGAATCTCTTTATGCAAAGGGCATAAGAGTGTCAAATGGAATCTGCGGCGGATTGAGTATGTGAACACCTATTGCTAACAAGTGAGGTCGGGGGGGTATATCCCACATCAAAGGAGATAAAAGATGTGTATTTGTTCATGTGATTGTGTGTAGTTTGTGTTTGTGTCATTTTGATGAAGGATAGGATGCCACTTGGGTTCCTTACACCTACCCTAAACACATCGAAGAGTGGATGAAATAGTGCTAGAGGGGCAATGTGACTCCACCAAAAAAGGATGTTGCCCGGGTTTTCTTATACCTAACTTAGTTGTACTAGTCGAAATAGGATGTCTCTCAGGATCTCTTACAACTATCCTAATAGCACCGGAGAATCGTGTGTAGTTTTTGTTTGTTTTGATGAAAGATAGGATGCCACTTATGTTATCTTACACCTATCCTAAACACATCATGGCGATTGAGATAAGCAAATAATGCTTCTAATGAAGAAGGGATTTGATGAATGGAAAGATAGTATTTTTATTGATGATAATTATTTTCAAACATTATTTTAAGGATAGTATTTCTTTAAATAGTTTTTGTTGATTGGAAGCATCGGGCGCTCCCCTATCATAGTAGCTTAAACTACTTTCCATCCTTTGAAGCACTAAGGAAGTCCTTTCAATGATCGAAATTAGAATTCTGATTTAAAAAGTTTTTAGATAGACTAACTTCGAAATAGTTTAAACCATCTATATTCAACGTTAATTGAAATCTTTCACTTGTTAAGTAGAATCTTGGAGGCTGCATCTCTAATGTCACTTTAATCTCTTTTAGATCAATTCTTGTTATCCCATGATGCTTTACTACAAGCCTTAGAAACTCCCCTAAATTCATTCTAATTGTATACTTTAGGGGATTCAACTACTCAGATCGTAAAGATGGTCTTCCTTTTTCTTTAACCCTAGTGACCAAAGAAAGGCATGACCTTATAGTGGTAAATTCCAATGGAGATTATAAGTGCAAATGACCTCTCATCCTCTAGCATCATTAAACCCATCCTTGAATGAGCATGTAAAGAGGCTATGTCTATCAAATTTAAAATAGGTAATGTGGATTCATCTTCAAGACATGCCTAAGCGAAATCTTCAGAATCAATGTATGTGTGGATTTGAATGTCCTTCCTTTTGAGCATAATATTGGGTAATCATGATAGCATCTTTCTTCTTCAATAAGGTTGACCTCAAACTTTGATCTTGTTCTTGGTGCAAATGTTCGCATCAAAAGTTTCCAAAGTAGGAACAACAATAGGATCAATTTTGAATTTGTAGACTGTTACCTTTAAAGATGTATTGGGCACTTCATTATGGTCTTAGGTAAAGCAGTCTTTAAACTACAAAAGTAACCTTACTAAGTCGTTGGCATTTTCTTTCTTACTTATCATATATGGATGTTGGGGGTGTGGGTGGACTACCTTTATGTTCTAAGGTTAATCTCTTATAACTCATTGGTTGATGATCTAATATTCTTCTCAACTTCAAGGAGTGTATCCTCTACTTGAAAGTCTTCTAAATTCTTTAAGCAAAGTAGGTAGACTAGGCAAAATATAATTTTATTACTTCATTTGAAGGTTTATCTACAATTGTTGAATCCTCTTTCGAGCTTGAAAAAAGAGATCAAGTGGAAATTTGATATATATATATATATATATATATATATATATATATATATATATATAGGTTAGGCATAACTCTTAACTTACAATATATAATAATATGAGATAGTAGAATTGGAGTCAATGTGCTCACATACCCACATAGTTTCTAGTCATATCTTTCATGAATTATCCTTTTAGAACTTTTTGTTTTACTGTTATCTACTCACTTGTCAAAAGTAGACTCAAAATCTATTTCATATATATATTTTTTTCTCTCCTTTCTTTGAATTTACATTACACATGATTTATCTTTGGATTCCAAATCAATGTGTATTATTGGTGCTTTACTTTTTTCTTTTTTTTCTTTTCTCTTCTCTTTTTTTTCATTCTTTTCATTTTTTTTCTTTTCTTTTCTTTTCTCTTGTTTCATTTTTTTCTTTCTCTCCTTTTTTGAGTCTTTGTTTATATTGTGTTCTGGAGGATAGCTTGTCTTTCTTTTCCATAGGATATTCTATGTTGAGTAAGACTTAGGAGGTTGCCACTAACTAGCAAGGAAGAATTAGGTTAAGTTCCAATTAATCACTCCTCATCTCCTTAGAAGGTGAGGTGCACTCATTATTTTAGCTTAGTGGGCAACCTTCCATGATAGTTTAGGACCTTAAGATGAAATTCATAATAGTTTGATGCCCTTATTTTGGATTGTGAGGTGTATCTTAAGAAGGATTTAGAATTTGATTATTTCCAATGACTGGTTTGCTTCTTCCTATGGTGTTGATCAAAGTGGTAGGACCTGCCACTATAGTAATTGGCTTCTGTGATATCTTCTATAAGAGAGGTAGAATTGATGTCTACCTACTCTTTTATGGTGCCCAAAATTTATTCTATTAAATATGATGATTCTAAATCTTTGTCAATAGTAACACCACAAAAGTTTAAAATAGGGGTACCTCTACTTGAGTTGGAATCCTTAAAGGCATCAAGTCCATCGGTACTACTATTTTATGGATTACGATCGTTATTGTGATTGTCATTTTAAGAGTTATCTTCTTTTGGGATTTAGGATTAAAATCATTTGAGTCATACTTATCTAGAATGGATAATACATACTCAAAAATCCTTATTGATCTTATTCTTGGCTCTTGAAGGAAATTTATGGCCTTTCTCCTTTGGTTAGAAACTCAGAATCGAAGAGCGAAGAAGTGTCTTGCCACCTCCTTTCTACTGATGGTCGTGAGGGCTAGAATCTCTAGAAAGAGAACCATATCAGACCTTCACTTGAATGTTGTTGACTTGAATTATTTAGTTGATTTGATTGTTGAATTGGAACCCTCATTTAACAAATTTAGGTATGCTAAATGGGGTTCAAATATTGGAGATTTTGAAATTTTTTTTGGGAGGAGAGACTTTGAATTTGATTTAAATTTAGAACCCACATTCAACAAATTTGGGTATGTTGAATGGGGTTCAACTGTTTTAGAGAGGCTCTTAATTGATGCTTCCATTGGCTCACATTTGAATTTGATTATATATTTGGAACCCTCATTTAATAAATTTGGGTATGTTAAATGGAGGGTCAATTGACTTTGTTTTGAATTTGATTTTGGAATCTTCACTTAGCAAATTTATGTATGCTAAATGAGATTCAAGTGCAAGTTTGAAAACAATTTTTGAAAGCATTTTTTTTTGTTTGCGATGATGTGTCATTTTGATTTGTTGAATTCAATTTGAAAATGGGATCCTTACTTAGCAAATTTAGGTATGCTAAGTGAAGCACAATGTGTTTGATGTATTTTGATTTGATTTTGAAAAATGAGACCCTTACTTAACAAATTTGGTATGTTAAGTAGGGATCAAGTGTGTTTGATGAGTTTGTTTTGTTTTGTTTTGAAAGAGGAGAACTTCTATTTAACAAATGTGGTATGTTAAATAAAGTTCAATTTGTTTTCAATTTTGAAAAGGTGGGACTCTCATTTTACAAATTTGGGTATGTCAAATGGAGTTCAAGTGTGTTTGATTTATTTGTGATTTTAAAAGGGAACTCTACTTAGGAAATGTGGGTATGTTAAGTAGAGTCCAATTTTTGATTTTGAAAAGGAATTCTCATTTGACAAATTTGGGTATGTCAAATGGAATTCAAATGTGTTTAATTTTAATGATTTTGAAAAGGGGACTTTCATTTAACAAATTTAGGTATGTTAAATGGAAATCAATTATATTTTTTTTTCTTTTGATTTTCAAAGATGGGATATTTTGTGTGATGTTGCTTTTGAAAAGAGAACTTAGCACATGTAGGATGTTCTAAATGAAATTTCAATTTCATGTTATGATCTTATTTGAAAACAAAATCTTCATTCAACAAGCTTAGGCGTGTTGAATGGAGATTACTATTTTGAAATATGTGCTTTTGGAAAATGGATTTTAAAATTATTTGATTTTAAATTTTGAAAAGAACCTCCATGCAACAATCATGAATATTGTTGCATGAGGTTTGGTTACCTTTAAATGTAGATCTTTTGTCATGAGAATTTTAATTTGAGAAGTGCTTTTGAAAGTATATATCTTTTTTGCAAAGTTTTTTTTTCTTAAGTATGAGATGAACCTTGCCTCACCAAGAGAATGGTAAAGAGGTTCTAAATATTTAGTCATCTTCTTTAGTTAATTCAAATTTTTTTAACTATTGGGGGGACATAATAGGGTTTTAAGACTACATGGAGTGAGGTCTTAAAGGATGTTAGCTAGCTCAACCTAAGGATGAAATAAGCTAAGTGCCAACAGAAAGAAAGATAGTGTTGGACCCATATAAAATACAAGTCCACTATTAATGTTTGGAGACAATAATTACTACTAGAGATGGAGAGAGGAACCCTCCCGGTGGAGTCGCGCAAAATCATGGTGTTTTTTTTTGAGATGTGGGACACCATTAGATCTTAGGGGTACTTATTGAAATGATCATGACATTAAGGAAAGATGCACTATCTTGAAAGATAGAAATTATCACCATATAATGGACCTAATCACCTAATAAGGACTCCTAAGCCATGATGGGTCTTCCTTGGGGCTAGCTAAAGCCTCATATTCCCATGTCAGATTATACCATTAAATTCAAACCATATGTAAATTTACATGCATGAACATAAGAAAGAGAGCTCCAAATCACATTATCAATTAATTCAATCACTTGAACAATTGCAAATGCATGTATTTTTAATGAAAAGGATGGATTTCCATTCTCTAATTTAATACACACATGTATGCATAAAAGACCTAACCAAGTGTGTGCCTTTGTTAAATCAAGGAAGTGAGGTAATCAAATGACCTCCTTAGGGCTAGCTAAAGCCTCATATTCCCAGAATGTCCAGACTAAATACCACTTTTCTTAAATACATACACATGTATTCATAATTTGGAGAATGAGAATCATGCAAAAAAATGATATTTAATTTGATTGAATCATTTATATGAATTAAAGCCTCATCCAAATTCTAGTATTGAAATACATAAGAATGAAATCAAATGGAGTATGTGCCATTATTAAACCAAGGAAGTGAGGTGATCAAATGACCTCCTTGGTTCTAACTAAAGCCTTGTATTCAGGATGTCCGGTATATACCCATTAACATTCTCACTTACATAAATCAATACATGAATAAAAGGAAAGGAGCTTCACTTCATACATTTAAGCTATAATCACATACATCTCTTATGTATTTATAACTAGCATTCATAACATATGTAACCATTCATTTATAAGCTTAGGAAAATACATTTTGATTTAATAGTGATAATAGCCACACATATTATAAATTAAATCAACACATGCAAGCCTAGCATAAAGGAAAACCATTTGATTTAATTAATTTTGAAAAGATGAATGTATGATTTCAAATGACATACAACATTTAACATGATTGGAAAGGAATGAATAAGCAAAAACATGTGATTTCATTCGATTAAATTAATTCCTAAGTACAATAAAATAAAATAAAATAATTTAAAGAAAATCAAGGCTTTTTGATTATCACTTTCAATTTCATATTTCATTTGGTTTGAATAAATGAGGGAAAGTTTTTATCCTAACCCATTCCCATGTTTGTGATTTAATTTTGTTTAATGAAAAGTAATTAGTTTATTTATAATTAGGTTGTATTATGCATTAAATCCATTAATTAAACCTTACCTATGTTGCCATAATTTAATTTAACCAAGTAATTATGAGCCTACATGTTATGTACATACATTGGAAATTAAATCAGCAATGAACCTAAGAAATGAAAGGCTGCTGGCTCACATTAGTGATTAATTAAGTTAAGAAACTTAATTAAGTACTTTCATGTTTTCCACACATGTGGGTTAACCATAATTTCCTTAAATGTCTTTAGGTTATTGAACACCTAAAGATCTACCCATGAATTGATTAATTAAGATTCCATGTGATTATAGTTTCAAATTGATTAATTAAGCAATTTAATTAATAATTAAACCATCAATTAATTAAATTTAATTTCCATTCAAGTACAAGGACTTAGGGAAAAGATTATGAAAGAGGTCCCAATCTCATTCCCCATGCCCATTCACTATTTCACAATGATTAACAAGCTTAATTAATGATTTCCTTACTATTTAGATTATTAATTAATTGTCTAATTAATTAGGAAAGTAATTAAGGTTAAGATAACCAATTTCCCTAATTAACCAAGCAATAAATCCCAAGAAAATTATGGGAGGTTGAGGTCATCCCATTAATCAACCTCAAAAGTTTTGGATTAATTACTTAGGTAATTAAGAGTAATTAAGCTAATTAAGTTTTAATTAAAATTAAGCCTTAATTACTATTCAAAATTAATTGGGTCAATTTTAATTGAATCTCTAAAATATCTTCAAAAAAATATATACTTACATTTTAGGATTTCTATGATTTTTTTCCAAATTTTTTGATTTAAATGATTTTCCATGATTTTTTATAAATTTTCCTTATTTTGAATTGAATTTGAATGCAATATCCCCAATCAAATCCTTTTAACTTGAAATTTGTATGGTAGGTAGATTTTAAGCTCACTTTTAATCTCTAAAAATTCAAATTCTGTTTTGTCATTTTGGTTTAATTAATGAAATTTGTTTTTCCTAAAACTTAAATTAAGCTCAAAATATTTAGTAAGATTTGGGGCTTTTGCCTTCATTGGATTCCTCTCGGAAAGACAAATCCAATGAGCCCTTATTGCAATTTTTGGTTAAGTATTTTATTTTTCTATGAATTTTTGAAGTTTTAGGTATTTTAATTAATTTTTAAAAGAAGAAAATCCCTAATATTTTAACCTCAACATACCCGGACCATTGACGCTGGCATCCGTGAGTGGTGTGTGCCATCAGATGAGCGAGAATGCGGGACAAGGATCGTAAATGGATGCTTGATCGGTGGATTGATCGGTCGATACATGATCCGTGATCTGAACACGTGATCCAATGATCGGCCATGATCCATATGATCTAAGTTGTATATTTCCTTGAATAGAAGATTAGATGGATGGGCAATCGTGGAAGAGGATGGAACACTATTGGGCAAGATTTTTTACGATTCTTATGAAAAATTGAATGAAAAACTTCATTTTAGGCTTGATTCTAGCAATCTTCACTGAAATCACTCAAAATGTGTGGGGATGATGTAAAATATAAAAAAAATGCATGGGTAATCTAAAAAATTCTAAAATCAAGCAAAACTATCACAAATAAAAGAACCTCACTATGGTTCTTGAAAATTACCTCGAGAATGACTTTTAGTGGCAGTGATGATCCGAATGTGCTCTTAAGTACAAGAAGAAGCTTTGGAATGGGTTCAGGCTCTTGCTTCACTTCAAAATAATGTATCCACCAATGGTCGCTGCTTCCTCACTAGAATCCACTTGATTTTGATGGCTTTTGCCCAAAATCAAGTGGGAATGGTTGATGGTTGGTTTGGAAGCTCTAAGAGAGTGAAATGAGTGTGTGAGGAAGAGTTTTTGCCTCTCTATTTTTTTGTCTGCAATGGCGAAAATCACCACATTCATAATGATTTTGGCTCCAAGTGGGTGTCCTTGGCTTGGGGTGGTTAGATTCTCCTTGGGTGGAATTTGGTTGCCAAGGCATGGAAGATGGCTGCTATGAAGGACAAGTGGGTGTCCTAGCAAAGAGAAGTGTAGGTCCTCCATGCCAAGTGTTCCAATGGGGAAGTGGAGGTGATTTCACCTCACCATGAGTCATAGTTGACCCAACAACCTCTTGGGTTAGGTTGTACAATGTCCTTGGAGCCTAGGTGGAATAATTGATGAGTGCCAAGTGGCCAAGGAAAAAAATTACCATTTACATACGCTTTTTGTCTTATGTGATGCCCTTTACAGGGTAGAGTGGTCATTTAGCATTGAATTTGATTTTGGCATATTTGAAATGAGTCAAAAGTGAGTTGGACCAAATTTCATGTCATTTGGAGTTCATTTGGTTAGGTTTGGCACAATTTGACCCATTTGGGTCAAATTGGGTCAAATAATTAACCAATTGGTCAAATTAGGTCAAACCAAGGGTTATGTCAAGTTCATATAACTATTTGGAGAGGATGTATGGTTTGTTTGGATTTAATTTGGGTTTAGTCTAATTTGACCTCTTTATGTCAATTTGGGTCAACTAGTGTCAAGAGGGCCAATTGTAGGTTTGGCTCAATTGAAGGTCAAGTCAAGTTTAAATGTTGATTTTGGGTTAATTTGAATCATTGGTTTTCAATGGATTTGGCTTAGGTTAATTTGGCTAGTTTGGGTTCATATAGGCTAAAGGTTGACTTTGAATTGCTAGGGACTTTGTTTGACCCAATTTATATCAATTGATCATCTAGGGTGATCAACAATCATGACATGAACTTTGGATTGGCTTAATTCACTTTGATTTGGATTGAATTGGATTTTGGTTCATGTAGGTCAAATTGGCCTCTTTGGGTCAAGTGAACCAATTGATTTAATTGAGTTTATATATAGATTTGAGATTGATATATAAATTCAATTGCAATGGGATTGGATTCAACTGAGTTTTGGTTCATTTGAATATTTCAAGTCAAATGGTCTAGGTTGGGTTTGACTTGGGTTAATTTTGGTTTGATTGGATGATGGTAGGTTTCATTTATATTTGGATAGAAGATTGAAGGAATGATTGATTCAAGAGAAAATCCATTGATTTTGGCTTGATTTAGATGGGTTTTTATCCAAGTTCAAGGAAATGGCTTAAAGGGTTTAAATTGGGTTTTGATTTTGGATTTGGTTTTGGCTATTTGAATTTATATTTCATTTATATTTGAGAAGATAATTGAAGGTACAATTGATTTATAAGAAAATCAATTGAGTTTGGATTGAATTGGATGGAATATTGGCTATGTTCATGAAGGTTGATTAAAGGGCTTATGAAGGATTTCAAGTTTGGATTTGATCTTGGGTTTCAATCATTTGGAATTGAGTTTGGACTTGGATTTGGATTTGAAATTGAGTTTGAGGTTTGGTTTGAAATTTGGATTTGAATTGAATTTAAGAAGGTGTACATGGATTGGGTTTAGGCTATAGGGTGATTTTCCTAAGTCCCAGGCATGGCCTAATCCTATGATTAACCCTTCTAAGTCTTTAGCATTAGGTCAAGTGTTCACAAAATCTCTAGAAGGATCTTATGACTAAAGAAACCTTAGTGTCCAGAAGGTTCTTAGGTCTAAGAAAAAGAGGTTGAGAACTTACTCCAAAACTGAGGTCAATAGTGTTACTTGGTTGATGAAATCAAAAGAAGAAATATTGAATCAATTTGTTCTCAGTTAAAAAAACAAAAACCCTAAACCTAAACTAAAACTTGAACTAAACCTAAACCCTAAACCCTAAACCTAAATCTAAAACCGCTCTAAACCCTAAACCCTAATCCTAAAACCCCAACCCTAATCCAAACCTAAACCCTAAACCTAAAACCTAAAACCTAAAACTAAACTAAACCCAAACCCTAAACCCTAAACAAACCCCAAACCTTAAACAACCCTAAACCCTAAATTTAAAATTAAATAAACCTAAAATAAACTAAAAATAAAAAATGAACTAAACTAAAAAACAAAAAACTTAACTTAAAAAAACCTTCCGCCTGACCCCTCAACCTCATGCTCTGGTGATTCTCCTTTTCCCCTCTTATTTTCAACTTTCTAGTCACTTCTTGATGGCTATTTGGCATGATTCTCACAAGATTCCTTTTGGAATCGATGGCTACGACCGCTTTCTTATTTTACTTGGAGTGATGTCGTGGCTTGGCATCTTCTCGGATGATTTTGTGGGGGAAACCGATGGATCCAACGGATCCTACTAGGGCATCAACTACCCTAGCTTTGGCTGCTTCAAAATCATTCAAAGACATCCTCACTGGTAAGGATAGCTATTCAGGTGAGTCCCTAGAACTTGTTTTGACTTCTTTTAGAGGCATGCCTATGGTTATGTGCTCTGATCTGATTATGGAAAAGCTTGTTAAGCTATTTGAATTTACTTTGGTTGGAAAGTTTACTCTTTGTAGACTGGATAACATTCACTCTTTCTTTCATAGTCTAAAACTTTTGGGTGCTTTTACGATTGGTTTAATTGATCCCTACCATATTTTGATTCAATTAACGAACGATTTGGATTACTCACATGTTTTTACTCGTCATTCTTATTTTATTTTCAATTGCCAAATGAGGTTGCCAAAATGGATTCCACTCTTTGATATTAGGGACCCAATCATTTCAGTTTGGATTTCTCTTCCCAATATATGAATTCATTTCATTAATCATCAATTCCTTTTTTTTTGTGTTGGTGCTTTATTTTATTGCAAATTGATCAGGAAATGGCTATGAAATCTCAACCTTTTTGTAGAATCCTTGTTGAATTAGACATTACCAAAACACCCCAAAGAAATCTGGTTGATCTTAAAATTATGTTATATGTAGAAAGTTGATTTTGAAAATTTTGTTGTCTTTTATTCTCAATGTAAATTCCAGCACGATAATTGAATGTTTCATTGCATCCTCACCTAAAAAAAAAATTCTTATTAAGAAACTATTATTCCTAACCTTAGGCCAACCAATGTTAAATATCAAAAGTTAATTGAAAAAAAATTCATTGAATGTTCCTAATAAAGCTGTTTTACCACTTATTTCTTCTATGAAATTGAAGGTTTCTAATGTGGAAAATAATAATTTCTTTAAACTTTTGGATGATGATTCTTTTCCTCACGAGTTGAGCGCATCCTTACCAATTTTGATTGATGAAAATAAATCTTTACTTGAAAATATTAATGAGGATATCAATGTTATGCATCATTCAAATTCAATGGAGAATATGGCTTTGGTTTCTCATGATATTCAGTTTGAAAAACCTGACTTTACTTTAGTTCAAGATGATTTAAATTCTCAAAAAGATTTAGTTTTGTCTAAAGATTTGGGTATTGAAGAAGAAGGGATTGATGTTCACACTTTCCTTCTTAATAAATCTGTTTTGGTTCCCTCGCTTGTTACACCCGATGCTCATTTGCCTTTAATAAATTCTAATGGCTTGGAAGAAGGAGAACTCACTTCTATTTGAGACTTCCACTAAATCTATGACAAATGTTGCTAAATCCTTCTCAAATGATGATTCTATGGGAAAAGAAATGGTTTTGAAAATTCATGCAAAAAAAAAAAATGTTAAAAACTTCCCTCCCAAATTGTCCAAAAACACTAGATCTACTGCGGCCTCTCTCCTCTCCCAATTAACCTTTTTCTTAACCCATTTTTTTTACTTATGTTTAATTTTTTATTTAGAATGTTAGAGGGATCGGTACCCTCTCTACTCATAACTGTATTTAAAACCTTTGTCATATTTATAATATTTCTTTACTTATTATTTTGGAGCCTCTTATTCATGCAAACAAAATTAACCATTTTGCTATAATGATCGGTTTCAATAAATTTTCTCGATGTTAGTAATAAAACTTGGTGTTTTTGGAATAATTTTGTAGATGCTTCTATTCTTGATGATTTTAAACAAGTTGTCATTTCTCAAATATCTTATGGTGACGATTGTGTTTTCAGCTCTTTTCTGTATGCATCTTGTAATAGATCTGGTAGAAATCTTCTTTGGGAAAATTTGAGGAATTTTGCTACCTTTGTCAATAAACCTTGGTTTGTTGGTGGGCATTTCAACACTATTTTATTCTCTTCTAAATGAAGCGGTGGTTGCTCTCCTAATATTCATTCCATGGAAGAATTTTCCAATATGATCCTTGATTGCAATTTGATTGATATTGGCTTTAAGGGTTCAAATTTTACTTGGCAAAACTCTAGACTTTGGCAAAGGTTGGACCAGATTCTTTTTAATACTCATTGGATTACTCAATGGCCTATTACTTCTATTGATCATTTAAGCGAGAACCTTATAACCTCATGCTCCTCTTTTGGTTTATATTAAAGATAACTCTAATAGATTAAAAATTTCTCTCATTTTAGATTTCAGAACATGTGGATTCATCATATTGATTTCTTTAATAGTGTGGCTAACAATTGGAAAGCTCCCTTACATTCGACAATTGATTATGGGGATGAATGATTTTGGTTTAAGCTTAAAAACTTAAACAAAATGGGTTTGTGGAACAAGCATTGTTTTAAAACCTTTTACTAATATCAAGAAATAGAAAATTTGGTTTGTGATCTTGAAGTCTTTGTTATGTCTGATCCTACTAAGATTAAGGACTTGATTGAGGTGAAAGATAAACTTCTTAATTTTTAAAATATGGAAGAGACTTATTGGTGACAAAAGCTACTAGTAAACATATTGTAGATGGTGTGACGAAATACTAGATATTTCCATGCTTTAGTTAATAAAAGAGAGCTTTAAATAATATTCAAAAATTAAAGATGATAATGGAGAATGGATTGCGGAGAATAATGATATTAAAGATTCAACCATTAATTACTTTAGAAATATACTTAATAAGAGTTGCTCTTATGAAGCTATTTCTAAATCACACTTGATTCCTTCTATTATAAACAATAATGATAATGATTTGCTTACTATTGTACCTAATGAAGAGGAAATTTTTAAAGTTCTTAATAGCATGAACATAGATTATTGTTGGTTGAGGGTTTCACTACCCAATTTTTTCAAAATGCTAGTTTATTATTAAAATGATTTGGTTGAGGCGTGGTTGATTTTTTTAATGGTAATCCTTTTCCTAGATATTTTCTTGCACTTCTATTGTTCTCATAAGAAAGATAATCAAACTATTATTTTAGACCTATTAGTCTTTGCACCTTCTTCAATAAGCTGATTTCCAAAATTCTAACCAAGCTTAGTCCTTTATTCATAGATTATCTCTCTAAACCAAACTAGTTTTGTTAGAGGTAGATTCATTTCTGATAATATTCTACTTTCTTAAGAATTAATTCATGATTTCGATGCTAAGACTAGAGGTGGCAACATTATGTTCAAATTAGATATTACTAAAGCTTTTGACAATATCTCTTGGGATTTCCTTATCCATATTCTGAATTTATTTGGGTTTTCAGATAAATTTATGTTTCTTATTAAAATTGTATTAAAATGCCTAGTTTTCTATTTTGTGGGAAGCCTTGGGCTTCTTTTTTCTTCCCATGGCCTAGATAAGGGATCCTCTATCTCTTACCTTATTTATTATTATTGAGTACTTATCTAGGAGCTTCAATGATATATTCTTAAACAATCCTAGTATGCATTACAAAACTCTTGTTGTTCTTCCTATTTCTCATTTAAGCTTTGCAAAGATTTCATTATTTTCTGAAATGCTTCTATTCATCATATCAAGAATCTCAATTTTTTTTAAATAAATTTGTTTCAAAAAGTGGTATATCTATCAATGAAAACAAAAGCTATTTTATTACTTCTTCAAGCATCTCCAATAATAAAATTAATCAAATCCTGCATATCACTAACTTTAAACATCAACACCTTCCTCTTAAGTACTTGGGTGCTCCTCTTTTTAAATGTACAAAATGATCCCATCTTTTTGATGAGTTAATTCAAAAAATTTTAAATAAAATTTTTATTTAGGAATTTCATTTACTTTCCTTTGGTGGTAGGCTCACTATTCTTAAAAGCACTCTCAATTCAATGCCTTTTTATTTGATTCAAACTATTATCCCCACTAATGCTACTCTTATAATTGATCACTTGCTTAATAATTTTTTTTGGGGATCCAATAATTCTACTAAAATAATGCATTAAACTTTCTGGCATAAATGTTATGATTCTTGGGTGAAGGTGGCCTCGGTTGCAAACCGATTCATGAAGCTATTAATTCCTTCTCTCATAAGCTCTGGAATTTTAGAAATAATGATAGCCTTTGTGCTAATTTTATGATGAAAATTTATTTCCAAGGTAAAACCCTCTTATATGTGCTTATAAATTTCATGACTCTTCGGTTTGGAAAAGGCTTTGCTCCATTAAATGGGTTGCTTAACCCTTAATATGTCAGGGTATTCATGATGGTTCTTCTTTCTTTTAGCAAGACAATTGGATTGGAAATGGCTCTATTGACTCTCTTTTATCTACCCACTCTACTGCAGCTATGAAAGTTAACTCTTTCTGGCATAACAACACTTAGAACAAAAATAAACTTGAGAATTATATCCCTAACCAAATTCTCTTTAAGCTTTCTTACAATGGTGATTTTGTTCATAAAAAGGTTTTGAATTTTATTAGAGAAAAACAACTCCTCAAATGTTTTCGTTAAACTTTGGAACAATATCATTCCCATTTCTTATTTAGTTTTAGCTTGTAGGATTTTGAATAACTTTATTCTTGTGGACTTTTTTGCTCTAGAATAAAGAGTTTTATTTGCCTTCAAAGTGCTATTGTTGCTTTCATATTGAAAATGTTAATCATGTTATTATCAATGGTGCTATTGCTTCTAAATTATGGTTATGGTAAGATGATTTATTTAATACCAACTACTTTCATGGCTCTCTTTCCATATATCAACTTCTTGAAGTCTGTTTCCAAAGAAAGGTCATATCAAAGTTCTAGTTGCTATTACCTTATCTCGTTCATTTGGATGGATATAAATGATGCTAAATATCATGGTATTCGATGAGCCATAAAGGATCTATCTAGAACCAAAGAAAAAATTCAAGCTCTATTTAATGCAAATCTTATTAATAACATTCATTTTACTGTTATAAATTTGTGGCTAAAAATTGGGTATCATTCATTGCCCAATGTTGACTCTTATAAAAGAGCTAGGATTATCCATTGGATCAAACCCAAAGAAAATTTAACTAAATTGAATACAGATGGTTCTATTGCTTCCAATAAATATGGTTGTGGTGGTATTCATAGGAATTCTAAAGGTACTACCATTTTTGCTTTTGCCTATCCTCTCAAAGCATGTTCTATTATCTATGTTGAGCTTATGGCTATCAATAAAGCTATTGAGATTTATTTGAATAAAGGTTTCCTCAACATCTAGATTTAAGTTGATGTGTTCTTGCTTTTTGACATGCTAAACTCTAATATAATAGGAAATGCTGATTTATTTTATCTTCTTAATCATATTTAAAATCTTCTTTCTCAAGTTTGTTATAAAATTTTCCATATCCTTTGTGAAGGTAATGCTTGTGTTGATTTCTTGACTACTTTAGGTGTGAACTTAACTGATTTAACTTTATTTAACAATTAAAATTTTTCTAAACTTTTAAGGGGTTTTGTCAACTTGGATAACACTGGATTTCCTCATCTCAGATTATAATTTTTTTAGCTTGGTTTTTTCTATTGGTTTTTGATGAGCCATTACTTTTGAGTCCCCTTTGTTAAACCTTTTTTGGGTTGTGTCCATTTGCTTATTTTCACTCTTGGGCCTATGCTGGGTTTTGTTTTTGAGCTCTTTCTTTTGGGTTGGCCTGGTGGTTAATACGTGGTTCTTATTTTTTCTATCGGTTGTTTTGGTTTTTTTCTGGTGGATGATGTTTTGGTTGGATGATTATTGTTGCTTGGTTGTTTTGGTGACCTTCATTTGGGTGGTGGGTTTGCCTACTATTTTTGTATGGGATTTCCATATCTCTAAGTTGGTTGCTTCCTTAACTAAGTTGGATTTTTCTTTGTGGTGGTTGGTGGGTGGTTGGTAGTCTTTGTTGGTTGGGTTGGTTGGTTGGGTTGGCTAGTTTATCCACTTCTGTTGGTGGTAGATTGGAGAGGATATTGGTGGTCTAATTTTGGATTGTATTTGTCAAGGTAGAGGTTATTTGTTGACTGTTATTTCTTCTTTGTTGTGGATTGGGTTTTGGTGGTCAGTTTTTCTAGTTTGGGTTTGTTTCTTTTAGTTATGGTTTCGGCCTCTTCACGTAATGGTCTTCCTCCCTTGGCTGCAGCTGCATTTATTTTTGTTGTTATTTTGGGTTGGCTGCTTGATGGCTATTTAGTGGTTATAGTTTTGCTTTAGAATCTGGTGACTTGGTTTGGTGTATTGGTGCTTAACTTGGTTATGGTTATGATGCTTGCACTCATTGATATTTTTGCTCCTTTTTACTGTTGGCTTTGGTGGTGTTCCTATTGTACTGTTGCTACTCCGGATTGATGGCTTTTAGTCAGACTTATCGATCTTCACTCCATTTTGTTTATGGCTAGCTATTCAATTCACCTGGATCAAAATTTTTGCTACTTTAGTTGGGTTTGGTGGATGTTGTTGTTTTTGCCCTTTTCCTGGTTGTCTTGGGTGGTTTTTGCATGATGGATGCTATTGGTCTTTTCACTGATTTGGATTTTATCCTACTGTGGTGGTTGGTTGGGAGATTATGTTGGTTAGCTAGGTTGGTTGGATGGCTGGCTATTTTGGCCTTTCTGTCCTGCTCTATTGGTGACATGCTGGTTGGCCTGCTGCTACTATGGTTCTATTCTCTTACCTAATGTTGCTTCCCTTTTCTGGTTTGGGTGACAACCTTGTTGCCTTTCCTGTTTGCTTTTGGAGGACATGAGCTCTTGTGTTTTACTTTTTGGTCTTGGTTGTTTTTGGTTTGTGTTGTTAAGGTCATGATGCTTGCTCCCTCTAATGTTACTATTCCTCTTTTGTGATGGCTTTGGTGGTGTTCCTACTATACTGTTGTTGTCCTTGATGGTTGGTTGATTTTCTACCTTATTGGGCGTATTTGTTTTGGTGGCTTTATGGTTGGCTATTATGTCTACTGCTTGGAGGAGTTTGCAGCCTTACAGGATGATGGACTTGGGATGATGGGCTATAAGAGTTTTGCTGGCAATGATTTCCTTGATGGTTCTCTCTCTATCTTCTTTTGGTTGGTAGCACTATATGTAATTGTAACCCTTCTTCGAAAGTTTGGATGCTTACATATAGTAGTGCTCATTGAGATGATTATAATTGAGCCTGAGCCTTTTCTTTACTTTGCTCATTTTCTTTGCTCATACTCTTTATGCTTACTTAATTGTACTCATCCTTTCATTAGTATGTTGCAGATTTCTTTTATTGGTCATGAGAATCTTGCAGGTGGATCTTGTTGGTATCGAAAGGACCTAATGGATGTTGTTGTTGTGCACATTGATCAGTTGTTATTGGTGATTTCATTTTTCTTTCACTTTTGTTATTTTTTTCTTATATTATTGTAATAGTTAGGGGGTTTATCTCTTTAGGACTTATTGTTGCTCTTTGAGCATTAGTTTAAAGATTTACCCCCTATAAAGACTTTGTACTTTTCTTTGTGGCAATAAAATTCTCTAATTTCCCAAAACTAAACCTAAAACCCTAAAACCTAAACTAAATAAAACATAAAAATAAAATAAATAAAACCAAAACCTAAATAAAATAAAAAATTTAATAAATTAAAACAAAAACCTAAACTTAAACCTAAAAAAAAAATTAAATAAAAAATAAAAAAATAAAATATAATAAAATAAATAAAAACTTAAACTAAACTAAAAAATAAAAATCTAAATAAAATAAAAACTAAACCTAAAATAATAAAATAAACTAAACCTAAAATAAAATAAAATATAAACTAAATAAAAACTTAAACCAAAAAAATAAACCTAAAAATAAAACTAAAAAAAAAACCTAAACCTTAAACTGAAAAAAAAACCTAAACCTAAAATGAAAATAAAATAAATCTAAACCTAAACTAAAATAAACTAAACTAAAATAAATAAAACTTAAACCTAAACCTAAAATAAACTAAACCTAAACCTAAAAACTAATAAAATAAAATAAACTAAAATAAATGAAACATAAACTAAAAATAAAATCTAAAAATAAACCTAAAATAAAATCCTAAAACCTAAACCTAAAAAAAAAAATAAAAACCTAAACCTAAACTAAAATAAAATAAAACCTAAACCTAAAAAAACTAAACTAAAAATATACATAAACCTAACCTAAACTAAAAAAAATAAAATAAAAACTTAAACTAAAATAAATAAAAATAAATAAAACAAAAAAATACATAAATATAAATTAAAATAAATTAAAAAATAAAAAATAAACTAAATAAACTAAACCCTGATTTGTAATTTAAAATAAAATAAAATAAAAATAAAAATAAAACCCTAAAAACTACAGATGCTAACCATAAATCCTCTAAACTAAACCTACTGACCAACTCACAAACTACACTACCCACCTAAACCACTAAACCTCCCACCCTAAATCATCAACCCTAAACTACACCTAAACCCTCTAAACCCTCCTAAATCTAAACCCTAAACTCAACTAAACTAAACTCCTAAATCCTGACAAAGCCTACACTAAAGCCTAAATCCATCCTAAACCCTAAACCCTAAAAGTATAAAACATAAAACCTAAACCACTTGCCCCAACCCTCACTAAACCCCCTAAACCTAAAGTAACTAAATAAACTAAAAATAAGCTAAACCTAAAACCTAAAACCTAAATCTAAACCCTAAGAATGGGAACCTTGAGGGAGGAACATCACTCAGGACTGGGTCGGTGGAGGTAAGGTGATGGTTATCACATGGTGGGGATGTGGAGGTGATGATGGATATGGAGGTGGTGGTCGGATCAGTGGTGGTTATGGAAGCGGGAGGGCAGAGGTTGTGGTGGTGGTGGAGAGATTGGGGATATGATTGTGGATCCACTCAAGAGGTCGGGGTGGTTGATGGGAGAATTGAAGAAAGACAGATTAGATCTCTTATGGAACGTGTCTTTTCAATAGAGAGTTCTAGTTATCTAGGGCTTCATTTGCTCAATGTGTGCTCATTTTTTATCTATATGTAAACTTATGTCTTAGAAAACTTGTGTTACGTTGAAATGAAAGAAGAAATGTTGAATCTAAATTTGTTCTCTATTTAAAAAAAACTAAAACTCACCCTAAACTAAAACCTAAACTACCTAAACCTACTAAACCCTAAACCCTAAACCCTACCTAAAATGCTAAACCCCAACCCAAACCTAAACCCTAAACCCTAAACCCTAAACCCTAAACCCCAAACTCCTAAACTAAACCTAAACCCAAACACTATAAACCCTAAACCTAAAAAAGCTAAAACCTAAACCTAAACTAAATAAACCTAAAAAAAGGCTAAACCAAATTAAAATAAAACAAAATCCTAAAAAACCTAACCTAAACCTAAACCTAAAATGAGAATAAAATAAAATAAACTAAAATAAAATAAATAAACCTAAACTAAATAAAAAACCTAAATAAAATAAAACTAAACCTAAATAAAATAAAATAAAATAAGATAAATAAAGTAAATAAAATCTAAACCTAAAAATAAACCTAAAATAAATAAAAAAAAATAAAACCTAAACCCTAAACTAAAAAAAAAAAACTAAACCGAAAATAAATAAAAAAAAAAACCTAAACCTAAACTAAAATAAATCGAACCAAAATAAATACAACCAAAACCTAAACCTAAAATAACTAAACATAAACCTAAACTTAAACTAAATAAAATAAATAAAACTAAAAATAAAGAAACCTAAAACTAAAAAATAAACCTAAAATAAACCTAAAAAAAACCTAAATAAAAAAAAATAAAACTAAACTAAAATAAATAACTAAACTAAACCTAAAACCTAGAAATAAACTAAAATAAAAAAAAAACTAAAATAAATAAATCTAAAATAAAAAAACTAAACTAAATAAAATAAAAAATATAAATAAATAAAAATAAAATAAACTAAAATAAATTAAATAAATAACTAAATAAATAAATAATAAACTATCGGTTTTAATTTAAAAACCATAAACCCTAAATCTTAACCTTGAACCCTAAACTCTAAACCCTAAACCTACCCCACCCCACTAAAACCAAACCTAAACCCTAAACCACTCAAACCCTAAACCCCAAACCTAAACCCCAAACTAAACCCAAAACCCTAAACCTAAACCTAAAGTAGCTAAATAAATTAAAAAATAAACCAAAATCCTAAAACCTAAACCTAAACCCTAAGAATGGGCATAACTTTGATGACAAGAACATCTCCGTCAACCAAGCTCAGTCTAGATCTAGCGGTGGAGGCGAAGGCAGATGCATATGGTGGTGGTGGGGATCAGGAGGTGTTGGTGGGTATGGAGAGGTGGGTGTAGTGGGTTATGGAGGAGGAATGATGGAGTTATAGCTGGTGGTGGCGGGAGAGATGGGGATATGATGGTGGATGCTACTGGGAGGTCGTGGTGGTTTTATTGGAACCAGAGAAACTAAGAACAACGATTCAATCCACTTGTGGAATTATGTATTCTTTGATGCATTTCTAGTTATCTGGGTTTTGATTTTCTATGCATGCTCATTTTTTGTTTATGTCAGCTTGTCTTAGAAAACATGGTGTTACTTGGTTGATAAATCAAAAGAAATGTTGACTTTGAATTCTCTATTAAAAATAAAAATAAAACCACTAAATCTAAACCCTAAACCCTAAACTAAACCCTAAACTTAAACCTAAACCCTAAACCCCAAACCTAAAACAAAACTAAACCCTAAAGTAACTAAACCCTAAAACCCAAAACCTAAACCTAAAACCCTAAACCCTAAACCCTAAACCAAAAACCCAAAAAACCACCAAAACACTGCATCCAAACCCTAAAACTAACCCTAAAATAAACCCTAAAAAAATAAATAAACCCACTAAAACCCTAAACCACCACTGAAATACAAACCTCTAAACCCCAAAAACCTACCCTGAGGTTACCTAAACCACAACCTAAAACTATAAACCTAAAAATAAAATAAAGAGAAACTAAACCTAAATAAAATAAAATAAACCCTTAAACTAAACCTAAACCTAACATAAACTCCTAAGCTAAAATAAAATAAAATAAAAATAAAATCTAAACTAAATATAATAAATAAAAAACTAAACTAAAAAAAAATGAACTTAAAGAAAACCTAAAATAAAATCTACATAGATAAAAATAAAATAAACCTAAAATATATATAAATAAATAACCTAAACCTTAAACCTAAATAAAACCTAAAAATAAAACCTAAACCTAAACTAAAATAAACCTAATAAAATAAAATAAAATAAACTAAACTAAAAATAAAAACTAAAAAAAACTAAACCTAAACTAAACTTAAACAATAAAATAATAATAACTATAAACTAAAAATAAACCTAAAACCTAAATCTAAAAATAAAATAAAACCTACATAAACCTAAAAGTAAAAATAAAAATACTAAATTAAGAAATAAACATAAACCTAAACTAAACTTAAAATAAATAAACTAACTAAATAAAATAAATAATAAATAATAATAAATATAAACCTAATTAAAAATATAAATAAATAAATTAACCTAAACTTGGGTTTGCTTAATTTAAATAAAAACCTAAACCTAAACCCTCTCCACTACCACTAAACCCTAGGCCACCCAGATCTCACTAAACTCCTAAACCCTAAATCCTAATCTAAACCCTGACCCTGTCTAAACTTTCCACAGGCCCTAACCTAAACCCTCCCCCAGATCCTATCCCTCCCAGACTCCACCCTGACCTAACTCCACCTAAACCTCCTAAACCTCCTACCACTGGGCTAACCACTCCTAAACTCTGGCCCTGAGCCACAACCTAACTTTAAACCTAAACCACTGGGCCTAAAGTGAGCCCAACCTGACCCTAACCCAAACCCTAAACCTAAATCTAAAACTTAACCACTCCTAAAACCCTAAAACCTACTAAACCTCCTCCTAAATAAAACCTAATAAAATATAAATAAACCTAATAAATATAATAAATAAAATAAAAATATAAAATAAACTAAACTACCTAAAATAAAATAAAATAAAAATAAAACTAAATATATAAATAAACTAAACTAAAATAAAATAAATAAAACCAAAGTAAACTAAAAAATAAAAAAACCTAAATGTAATAAAATAAAATATACTTAAGAAAAAATAAATATAAACTAAATTAAAATAAAATAAATAAATATAAAATATAAAATAAAAAATATATAAAAAAATAAAACCTAAACCTAAACTAAAAAAAACATAAACCTAACATAAAAATAAAATAAACCTAAACATAAACTAAAATAAACTAAAATAAATAAATAAAATAAACTAAACCTAAAATAAATAAACTAAACCTAAAACCTAAACAATAAAACAAAACAAACTAAAATAAACCTAAACCTAAAATAAAATAAAACTTAGATAAAACCTAAAACCTAACCTAAAAAAAATAAAATAAAAACTAAACCTAAAAATAAAACAGACTTAAACCTAAAAAAATAAAATAAAATAAAACTAAACTAAAAATAAACATAAACCTATGTAAACCTAAAAAATAAAACTAAAAATAAACTAAAATAAATAAACTTAAAATAATAACAAATAAAATAAAAACAACCTAAATAAAATATAAAATAAACTAAAGTAAACTAAACTCTTTTGTAATTTAAAAGATCCTAAATCTTAATACCCTAAACCCTCACCCACTCTAAACTAAACCCTGGGCGTTCCCACCCTCCCTAAATCCTCTACACCACTAAACCTACCTAGGCCCTCACTAAATAAAATAAATAAAATTAAATAAACCCCACCTATACCCTAAACCCTAAAATTCTCCCATGCCCTTCTAGTAAACTCTAAACCTGATCCTCATGTCTTGCCCTCCAGCCACCCTACACCCTACCTCTCCCCAAACCATCTCACTGATACATAACCCTAAAAAAAAAAAAACTAAATAAACTTAAAATAAAATAAATAAACCTTAAACCTAAATAAAATAAAATAAAACTAAAATAAAGCTACTAAACCTAAAACATAAAACTTGTAAAACCTAAAACTTAAAATAAAATAAAATAAACTAAACTAAAAATAAAAAAATAAAACATAAACTAAAATAAAACTAAAATAAACCTAAATAAAATCTAAATAAAAACTAAACTAAAATAAAAATATAATAAACCTAAAATAAAATAAAATAAATACTAAATAAAACCAAACCTAAAAAAAAAACCTAAAATAAATAAAATAAAACCTATACTAAACCAAAACTAAAATAAAAATAAAATGCCTAAACCTAAATAAAATATAAACTAAAATAAATAAAACCTAAACTAAACCTAAAATAAACTAAACCTCAACCCTAATAAAATAAAATAAACTAAAATAAACCTAAACCTAAACTAAAAATAAATCCTAAAATCCTAATGTAAAACCTAAAACTAAACCTAAAAATAAAATGAAAACCTAAACTTAAACTTAAAATAAAAAATAAAACTAAACCTAAAATAAAATAAAATAAAACTAAAACTAAATTAAACATAAACCTAAACTTAAACCTAAAAAAATACTAATAAAATCTAAACTAAAAAATAAAATTAAAATAAATAAAATAAACTAAATAAAAATAAAGAAAAAACCCTAAATAAATAAAAAATAAACCTAAACCCTCTAGTTTTCTTATTTTTTTTAAAAAACCCTAAATCCTAAATCCTAAACCCTAAACCTATAGCCCTAAACCCTAAACCCTAAACTAACCTAAACATGAAACCCTAGAAAGCAAAAAACCTAAACCTAAAAATAGATAAAACCTAAAAATAAAATAAATAATAATACCTAATCCAAAATAATATAAATAAAATAAAATAAAATAAAAATACAAACTAAAGCCTAAACCTAACCCTAAACCTAAACCTAAACCTAAACCTAAACCTAAAATGAAAATAAAATAAAAAACAAAAACTAAAATAACATAAAATAAATAATAAACCTAAATAAAATAAAAAGTTAATTTAAAATAAAAATAAAATAAAACCTAAATAAAAACCTAAATAAGATTAAAAATTAAAATTAAAATAATGTAAACTAAAAAAAATAAACTACTGACTTAAACTAACTTTTAAAAAAAATCATAAAATAATAGAACTAACCCTAAACCACTACACTAACCCACCTAAACCTAAACCTACAAACCTAAATCCTAAACCCTAAACCCTGCATAAACCTAAATAAACCCTAAACCCAACCCAACCTCAACCCTACCACTGACCCCAGATCCCTATGACTAAACCTAAATCCACTAAACCCTACAAAACCAAAATAACTAAATAAAACCTAAATAAAATAAATAAAAACTAAACCTAAATAAAATAATAATAAAATAAAATAAAACCTAAACTAAACCTAACCTAAAAATAAAATAACATAAAAATAAAACTAAATTAAATTAAAATAAATAATCCTAAGCCATAAAAATAAAATAAACCTAAAATAAAAACCTAAATAAAATAAAATTAAAAATAAACATAAAAAAAATTAAACCTAAAATAAATAAAAATAAAACCTAAACATAAACTAAAACCTAAACCTAAATAAATAAAATAAAATAAACTAACCCTACTAAAATAAACTAAACTAAAATAAATAAACCTAAACCATTACCTATAAATAAGACCTAAACTATATAAAATAAAAAACTAAATAAACCTAAACCTAAACTAAAAATACCTAAAAAAAGCATAAAATAAACCTAAAACCTAACTCTAAAAAAAAAAAAAAAAACTAAACCTAAACCTAAAAATAAATTAAAATAAAAAACTTAAACTAAATAAAATAAAGAAAAAACCATAAATAAAAAAAATAAACCTAAACCTATAAGTTTTCTTAATTTTTTTTTAAAAAACCCTAAACCATAAACCTTAAATCTTAAATCATAAACCCTAAACCTACAACTAAAACCCTAAAACCCTACAACAGAGCCTTGAGCTAAAACCTAAACTAAAATAATAAAACCTAAAAATAAAATAAATAAAATACCTAAACCAAAATAATATAAATAAAATAAAATAAAATAAAAACACAAAGAAACTAAAACCTAACCTAAACCTAAACCTAAACTTAAATCTAAAAAAAAATAAAAAAAAAAAAACTAAAATAATATAAATAATAACCTAAACTAAACTAAAAAAAATAAAACCTAAAAAATAAAACTAAACCTAAAAATAAAATTAAAATTAACCTAAAATAAAATAAAATAAAACTAAATAAAAACATAAATAAAAAAATAAAACAAATAAAAAGTAAAATAAATGGAAATAAACTAAATAAATAAACCTACCAGGTTTGCTTAATTTAAAAAATAAATATAATAAAAATAAAGAATTTAAAACCCCTAGACCTAAAACTAACCCTAAATCCTAAACCCTACCAGCCTCTGACCCTAAATCTAAACCCAAACCCTACAAACCCTAAACCCCAGGCCCAAACCACCACCCCACCCTAACCACTAAACCCTAAACCCACCCTACCTACACCACCCTGCCTAATCCCCAGGCCTAAAGCTACCCCAAACAAAACCTAACTAAATAAAACTTAAAACAAGATAAATAAAAAACTTAAACCTAAATAAAATAATAATAAATAAAATAAAACCTAAACTAAAACCTAAACCTACCTAAAAAAATAATATAAAAATAAAATTAAACTAAATTAAAATAAATAAAAGATCCTAAACTAAAAATATTAACTAAAATAAAACCTAAATAAAATAAAATTAAAATAAAATAAACTAAAAAATAAATAAAATAAAACCTAAACCATAAATTAAAATAAAACCTAAATAAACAAAATAAAATAAACCTACACTAAAATAAACAACTAAAATAAATAAAACCTAAACATACCTAAAATACTAAACCAAACCCTAAACTAATATAAATAAACTAAAAATACCTAAACTAAACTAAATATAAATAAAACCTAAAACCTAAACCTAAAATAAAATAAAACCTAAACCTAAAAAATAAAAAATAACCTAAACCTAAATAATAAAATAAACTAAACTATAAATAACCTAAAAACTAAAATAAAGAACCTAAATAAAATAAAATCAGTTAAATAACTAAATAAATAATCTAAATAAACCTAAACCTATTTTTCTTAATTTAAAAAAAAATGACCACTACTAACCTAAACTGAGCCCTAACTAACTGAGCCATACCTAACCCTAAACTAAAAACTTAAACCCTACCATAACCCTATAAAAAAAATAAAAAATGTGACCCTGACCCTAAAGATCTTAAACCTACAACCTCGTGTAACCCTAAACCCAAAGCCTAAACCCTAAACCCAGACCCTAAACCTAAACCCTAAACCCTAAAACCCTAAAACCTAAACCCTAAACCCCCAAATCCACAACCCCACTACTAAGCCTCAGACCCTAAATCCTAAAATAAACCATAAAACCTAAACATAAACCTAAAATAAAACCTAAAATAAAATATAAAATCTAAACCTAAATAAAATAAAATAAAATAAAACCTAAACTAAACCTAAACCCTACATAAACATAAACATAAACATAAAAAAAAAAAAAATAAAATAAAATAAATAAAATAAAACTAAAATAATAAAATAAATAAATACCTAAATAAACTAAAAATAAAATAAACCAAAAAATAAAAAACCTAAACATAAAATAAAAATAAAACTAAATTAAAACTAAATAAAAACCTAAACAAAAAAATAAATATAAAAATAAATAAAAAATAAATCCTAAACCCTAAACTAAAAAGAAACCAAAATAAAATAAACTAAACTAAATAAATAAAACCTAAAATAAATAAACCTAACCTAAGAAGATGACGATCCTATTATGGAACTATGTCTTATAGTAGAGATGGTTGTAGTTATCTAAGGTTTTTGATTTGGCCTATGCATGCTCAATTTTACTATGTTTGTAAACTTGTGTTATAGAAAACTTGGTGTGTTACTTGGTTGATGAAATCAAAAGAAGAAATGTTGAATCTAAATTTATTCTATTAAAAAAACAAAACCATAAACCCTAAACTAAAATAAACCTAAACCTCTTCTAAACCCTAAAACCTACTAAACCTACTAAACCCAAAAACTAAACCCTAAAGCCTAAAACCCAAACCCTAAATCCTCTAAATCTACCCTCCCTAAAACCCTAAACCTCCCCACCCTAAACCTAAACCCCCCCAAAACCCTCCCTACCACAACCTAAACTAAACCCTAAACCCTAAACCTTCCTAAACCCTAAACTCTCTACCCTCAAACCCTAATCTAAACTAAATAAACCTAAATAAAATAAATAAAACCTAAAATAAATAAAATAAATAAAATAATAAATAAACTTTAACTAAACTAAATCATAAATAGATCTAAACCTAAATAAAATAAATAAAAATATAAAATAAAACTAAATAAAACTTAAAAAATAAACTTAATAATTAATAATACCTACCAAAATAAAACCTACCTAAATAAAATAAAATAAAAATAAAAAATAAACTAAACTAAAATAAATAAAACCTAAACCTAAAAAAAATAAAATACTAAACATAAACTAAACCTAAACTAAAATAAAATAAAATAAACCTAAACCTAAGCTAAAAAAAATAAAAGCTAAAATAAACCTAAAATAAAAAAAACTTAAACCTAAGAAAAATAAAATAAAAAAAATTAAACCTAAACCTAAAAAATAAAATTAAATCCTAAACCTAAAATAAAATAAAATAAAACTAAACTAAAAAATAAACTTAAAAAAATAAACTAAAAAAAAAATAAAATAAAATAAAACTAAACTAAAAAATAAACACGAAACTAAACTAAACCTAAAAAATAAACTAAAATAAAAACCTAAACTAAAATAAATAAACCTAAAATAAATAAACTAAATTAAATAAAAAAATAAACCTAAATAAAAATAGGAAAAAAAATAAAGTAAATAAATCAAAATGTACCAGTTTACTTAATTTTAAAAAATAATAATAATAATATAATAATAAAAACCTTTATCCTAATCCCTAAACCCTGGACCCTAAACCCTAAACCTACAACCATAAACCCTAAACCCTAAACCCTAAAACCCTAAACCTTAAACCTAAACCCTTAATCTCAAAACCCTAAATCCTAAACCCTAAACCATAAAACCTACAACCCTAAACCCTAAACCCTAAATCCCAAAGCCTAAACCCTAAACTTAAAACCCTAAACCTAAACCCTTAAAACCTAAAACCTAAACCTAAGCAAAATAAAAAAGATTTCAACTACAAATGATTAGCCTGAATTTCTCTAATATAGATAAAAATTGTATGAGCTTTATATGCCATAGTACTGCCTGTCTTAAATTTCATAGAGATGCTAAAGGGTAGCTTTCTGTTCGTGGACAAATGAAGAATGAATCTACTTAAGTTTAGACACCTAAGTGTCCATTTGTGAGCAATCCTCTTCTATAGCTGAGATAGCCTATTTAATAATAGAACTTATCTCTAATCAATATTATCTTCTCAACTGCAGCTCTTTCAATTTAGCAAATATGTCAAAAAAGCTAAATCTGTGCTTTAAAAAGCTCTCTTTAGTAGGATTTCAATGCTTTGAGATTGTGCTCAAGATGTTGGTGAATTAGGCATACTTGATGCGAAGTATTGTTGAATGAGATTTTTACAATAGTGATTGTATCTGCAAAATCTCTTGATAAGTAGTGCATAACTAGAAAAATTCAAACACAATATCTCTACACAAGGATTTCCAAAACTATAGCTCTCCTACTTTGAGACTCAACGTGGCAACATAATGTAATAAATAATTTTCTTAAAAATAAAAGCAAGAATGCTCAAGTAAAACTACTATGTCAATTCTTAGAAAGAGGAGGCATAGTGTTGTGATAGATTTAGAACACTCACTTTTTTTCATCTAAAATATGATTTAAGAGAGATTTTGGATACCAACATAGTATCTATCATCTTTTATATTTTTCTTTTATTGGTAGTAGTGTTACTTCATTTAGATGTACTCATTTGAATTTAATTTAATGGTGGAAAGAATAATTCCTACATTTGATGACATTGTTTTAGATACAAGAATTTTTGATGTTATTTAAAATCTAAAATTTGTTAAAAAGCCACATGCAAATTAATTTTATGTAGTGTCTCTTTTAAATTTAAGGTTCAAGTCATTCTAAACCTAAAGAACATTAGCATAATTATTCCCTAATTTTAAAAGACAAAAAGAATACTTCAAATTTGTTCATGTACTAATTTATAATTTTTGGTTTTTTTCTTTTGCAAGTAAAACTCTAAATAATTGATCTTTGTAGGATAAAGACAAGTATTTTTTTTTAACAACAATTTCATTTCAACCATGTAATAACTTGTTCTAATCTTTCGGATATTTCTACCTAGTAGATTTTTATTTAGAAGCATGTTTTACTTTTTATAAATCCTAATCTTCAAGGATCACCAAACCCTAAACCCTAAACTAACCTAAAACCATAAAACTAGCCCTAAATCCTAAACTCTAAACCATAAACCTACAACCCTAAACCCTAAACCATAAACCCTAAAACCCTAAACCATAAACCTTAAATCCACACCCTCCTACCCACTCCCAAACCTCTACTGACCTAAACCTAAACTAAACTTCCCTAAATCACCCTAAACCTGACTTCCCTCACTCTATGCTAAACCCTGGGCCCCACCCTAAACTGGGCACCTAAACTTAAACTGACCTGACCACTGACCTGAACTTGTTTCTCACCCTAAACCCTTTAAAATACTATCCATCCTAAACCAAAATAACTCCTGAGCTGTCCTAAACCCTGGGCCCTAAACCCTGAGCCCAAACTAAATCTTACTGATACACCTGGGCCACTTACCCCTAACCCTACCCACCCTAAATCCTGGGCCCTATGATTCTAGGCACAACCCTAAACCCTAAATACTAAAACCTAAATACCTAAACCTAAACTAAATAAAACCAAAAATAAAATAAATAAAAAAACCTAAATCGAAAAAAAAATAAAATAAAATAAAATAAAATGAAAACTTAAACTTAAACCTAAACATAAACCTAAAAAAATAAACTAAAAAATAAAACTAAAATAAATAAATAAAAACCTAAACTAAACTAAATAAAATAAACTAAACTTAAGAATAAAAAACCTAAATAAAATAAAAACTAAACGTAAAATAAAAATTAAATAAAATAAAATAAAACCTAAACAAAAACTTACAGCTAAAAAATATAACTAAAAATAAAACCTAAAAATAAATAAAAAATAAAACCTAAAACCTAAACTAAAAATACATAAACCTAAAATAAAAATAAAATAATTATACACCTAAACAAAATAAACTAAAATAAAAATAAAACCTAAAAAAACTAAAATAAAAAATAAAACTAAATAAAATAAAATAAACTAAAATAAACCTAAACCTAAACTAAAATAATACTTCAAAATAAACACGAATAAAACTTAAAACCTAAACCTAAAAAAGTAAAATAAAAACCTAAAATTAAACCTAAAAATAAAAAGTAAAACCTAATCCTAAAAAATAAAATAAAAATAAAACTCAACTAAAAAATAAACCTAAACCTAAACATAAACGTAAAAATAAACTAAAATAAAAAAACCTAAACTAAAATAAATATACTTTAAATAAATAAACCTAAAATAAATATACTAAACAAAATAAAATTAAATAAAAAAAATAAAGTAAATTAAAATAATAAAAAATAAACAAATATACTAAAAAAGAAAAACTAGTCAGTTTATTTAATTTTAAAAAAAAATTAGACCCTAACCCTAAACCTTAAACCTTAAACCCTAAAAAGATAAACCCTAAAACTCTAAACCATAAATTGTAAACCATAAACCCTAACCTTAAACCCCAAACCCTAAACCTAAATGTAAAGTAACTATAAAATAAACCTAAACCCTAAAACCTAATAAAGCAAAACCTAATCTTAAACCTTAAGAATGGGTAGAACTTTAACGGTAGGAACATCACCATCAATCAGGCTCAGTCTAGATTTGGCAGTGGAGACGACGGCGGAGGCGGTGGTTGTCATAGTGGTGGTGGAAGATATGTGGTGTTGGTGGATATGGAGGTGGTGGTTAGAGCAGTGGTGGTTATGGGGGAGGAGCAATGGAGGTTATAGCTGTGGTGGTAGCAGTGAGAGAAATAGGGGATATGATGATAGATCCCACTATTTGAGAGGCCAGGGTGGTTCTTATGGGAACTAGAGAAACTGAAGAACAGCTGATCCGATCTGCTTCTTATGGAACTATGTCTTTATAATAGCGACAATTCTACCTATCTAGGGTTTTTGATTTCCTCTATGTGTGCATATTTTTTATCTTTGTCATCACTTGTGTCTTAAAAAACTTGGTGTGTTACTTGGTTGATGAAATCGAAAAGAGGAAATATTAAATCTGAATTTGTTCTCTGCTAAAAATAAAAAACCCTAAACCCTAAACTAAAACTTGAACATTAAATTGAAAACCTCAACCCTAAACTCTAAATCCTAAACCCTAAAAACCCTAAACCCTAAACCCTAAAACCTAAAATCAAAACCCTAAAACCTAAACCTTAAACCCCAAACCACACACTCAAAACCCTAAACCCTAAACCCTAAACTAACCCTAAACCCTAAACCCTAAAAAGTTAAAAATCTAAGCCTAAACTAAATAAAACCTAGAAATAAAATAAATAAATAAACCTAAATGAAAATAACATAACAAAATAAAATAAAAGAAAAACATAAACTAAAACCTAAACCTAAACCCAAAAAGAAAAATAAACTAAACTAAAATAAAATAAATAAAAACCTAAACTAAACTAAAAAATAAAAACCCTAAATAAAATTAAAACTAAACCTAAAATAAAAATAAAATAAAATAAAAACTAAATAAAAACCTAAACTTACAAATAAATATAAAATAAAATCTAAACCCTTAACTAAAAAAACCTAACCCTAAAAAAAAAATTAAATAAAACTAAACTTAAAATAAACTAAACTAAAATAAATAAAATTGAAATTTAAACCTAAAATAAACTAAACCTGAACCTAAACCTAAACAAAATAAAATAAAATAAAGTAAAAATAAACTTAAACCTAAATTAAAATATGAAACCTAAAAGTAAACTTAAAATAAAAACCTAAAACCTAAATAAATAAAATAAAATAAAAACATATATGCAAACCTAAAAATAAAAAATAAAAGTTAAACCTAAAAAATAAAATAAAAATAATACTAAATTAAAAAATAAACCTAAACCTAAACTTAAACTTAACAAATAAACTAAAATAAAAAAGCAAAACTAAAACAAATAAACTAAACTTAATAAAAATAAAAATAAACCAAAGTAAAAAAATAAAATAAACTAAAATAAATTAAATAAACCTAAACCTACCAGTTTACTTTAAGAAAATAAAAAAAACCTCAACCCTAAACCCTAAACCCTAAATCCTAAACCTACAACCTTACCAGAACCACTAAACCCTAAAACCCTAAACCCAACCTAAAAAACCAAATCCTAAATCCTAAAACCCTAAACCCTAAACCCTAAGCTCTAAAACCTATAACCTTAAACCCTAAACCCTAAATCCTAAACCCTAAACTAACCTTAAACCCTTAACCCTAAAAACCCAAAACCCAAAACTTTAATCCATAAATCCTAAACTGGCCTTAAAATAATTAAAAATAAAACCTAAAATAAAATAAAAACTAAATAAAAACCTAAAGCTAAAAATATTCCTAAAAATAAAACCTCAAAGAATAAAAAAAATAAAACCTAAACTATAAACTAAAAAACCTAAACCTAAAAAAAATAAAATAATTAAAATAAAATTAACATAAACTTAAAATAAAATAAATTAAATTAAATAAATAAAACCTAAATCTAAACCTAAACTAAATATAATAAAATAAAAAAAATAAACCTAACCTAAACTAAAAATTATAACCTAAAATTAAACCTAAAATAAAAACATAAAACTTAAACATAAATAAATAAAATAAAAACTTAAACCTAATCCTACAAATATAAGATAAAACCTCAATCTGCAAAATAAAATAAAATTAAAACTAAACATAAAAATAAACCTAAACCTAAACCTAAAAGATAAACTAAAATAAAAAACCTAAACTAAAATTAATAAGCCTAAAATAAATAAACTAAACTAAATAAAAATAAAAAATAAAAAATAAAAAAACTAAAATAAATTAAAAACACAATAAATAAACCTAAACCTACGAGTATACATAATTTAAAAAAATAAAGATTAAAAATAAAAAATAAAGACACATCCAAAAAACCCTAACCCTAAGCCCTAAACCCTAAAACTAACACTAAACCTATAGCCTAAACCCCAAACCTAAACCAAAACCTAAACCTAAAAATTAAAAATATAACATAAACCTAAAAATAAAATAAAAATAAAAACTAAAAATTAAACATAAATGAAAACCCAAACCAAAAAAAAATAAAAAACCTAAATTAAAATAAATAAACTAAAAATAAATAAACCAAACTAAATAAAAAAACCTAAATACAAATAATAAATTAAATAATATAAAATAAATAAAAATAAACTAAACAAACTAAAAAACCTAAACATACTGGTTTACTTAATTTTTTTCTTAAAAAACATAAACCATAAAACTAACCTAAACCTTAAACCCTAAACTAACCTTATACCCTAAACCCTAAACCCTAAACCCCAAAAACCAAATAACCTACACCTAAACTAAATAAAACCTAAAAATAAAAGAAATAAATAAAACCTAAACCTAAATAAAATAAAAATAAAATAAATAAATAAAACCTAAAACTAACCTAAATAAAACCTAAACATAGTGTTTATGGTTTAGAGCTTAGGGTTTAGGGTTTGGTGATTAGGGTTTAGGGTTTAAGGTTGTAAGTTTTAAGGTTTAGGTTAAGGGTTTAGGGCTTAGGCTTTAAGATTTTAGGGTTTAGGGCTTAGGGTTTAGGGTTGTAGGTTTAGGGCTCAGATTTAGAGTTTAGGGTTAGTTTTAGGGTGTAAAGTTGATTTTTTTTAAATTAAGTAAAAGGGTTTACGTTTATTTAGTTTATTTTTATTTTATTTTAGTTTTTATTTTATTTTATTTTATTTAGTTTAGTTCTTTTATTTTAGGTTTATTTATTTTAGTCTAAATTTTTATTTTAATTTATTTTTTAGGTTTAGGATTAGGTTTATTTTTTTTAGCTTGTTTTTTTTTATTTTATTTTGAGGTTTAGGTTTTATTTTTTAGATTTAGGTTTTAGTTTTTATTTTATTTTTTAACTTAGTTTTTTTAGTTTTATTTTAGGTTTTATGTTTATTACTCATTTTATTTTATTTAGTTCAGGTTTAGTTTAGATTTAGTTTATTTTAGGTTTATGTTTATGTTTTATTTATTTTAGTTTAGTTTATTTTAGTTTAGGTTTAGTTTTATTTTATTTTTATTTTAGGTTTAAGGTTTTTTTTTAGTTTAGGGTTTAGTTTTTTTTATATTTATTTTTAGGTTTATTTTTTAGGTTTAGGTTTTTATTTAGTTTTAATTTTATTTTATTTTAGGTTTATTTTATTTTTATTTTAGGTTTAGTTATTATTTTGTTTAGGTTTTTTTTTAGTTTAGTTTAGTTTTTTATTTATTTTATTTAGTTTAGTTTTTTTATTTTCTTTTTTGGTTTAGTTTAGGTTTACGTTTTAGTTTAGGTTTTTATTTTATTTTATTTTAGTTTAGATTTTTTTATTTATTTTATTTTTAGGTTTTATTTAGTTTAGGTTTAGGTTTTTAGGGTTTAGGATTTAGGGTTTAGGGTTTAGGGTTAGTTTTGGGTTTAGGGTTTTTAGTTTAGGGTTTGTGGTTTAGGGTTTTGGGTTTAGGTTTTAGGGTTTAGGGTCTCGAGTTTAGGGTTTTAGGGTTTAGGGTTTAGGGTTTATATTTTAGGTTTAGGGTTCAAGTTTTCATTTAGGGTTTAGGGTTTTTCATTTTTTTTAAACAAAAAACAAATTCATATTCAGTATTTCTTCTTTTCAATTTCATCAACCAAGTAACACACTAAGTTTTCTAAGACATAAGTAATGACATATAAAAAAAATGGGCATAGATAGAGAAAATCAAAAACCCTAAATAACTAGAATTGTCTCTATCATAAAGACACAGTTCCATAAGATGTAGATTGGATCGGTTGTTCTTCAGTTTCTACAGTTTCCATCTGAACCACCCAGCCTCTTGAGTAGTGGGATCCACCATCATATCCTCGATCTGTCCCTCCGCCACCATTACGGCTATAACCTCCATCGCTCCTCTCACCTCCATAACCACCACTCCTCCATATCCACTAGTAACTCCAGATCCCTCATCACCACTATGATAACCACCCCTCCCCCTTTGCCTCCACTGCCAGATTTAGATTGAGCTTGGTTGATGGTGATGTTCCTACCATCAATGTTCTACCCATTCTTAGAGTTTAGGTTTAAGTTTATTATATTTGAGTTTAGATTTTATTTTTAATTTATTTAGTACTTTAAGTTAATGTTTAGGGTTTAGGTTTAGGGTTTAGTGTTTAGGGTTAGGGTTTAGGGTTTAAAATTTGTTTAGGGTTTTAGTTTTGAGTTTAGGTTTTGAGTTTTGGGTTTTTTTAGGTTTCTGATTTATGCTTTTAGGGTTTAAAGTTTAGGGTTTATGCTTTTAGGATTTAGTGTTTAGGGTTTAGGGTTTAGGGTTTAGGGTTCAGGGTTTAGGTTTATGCTTTTAGGGTTAGGGTTTAGGGTTTAGGGTTAGGACTTATGATTTATGGATTAGGGTTTAGGGTTTAGGGTTTAAGGTTTAGGGTTATAGGTTTAGGGTTTAGGGTTTAGGGTTTAAGATTTAGGGTTTATGGTTTTTTTTTTAAATTAAGTAAACTAGTAGGTTTAGCTTTGTTTAATTTATTTAGTTTATTTTATTTATTTTTAATTATTTTATTTTTTATTTTTATTTAGGTTTATTTTTTATTTTTATTTAGTTTATTTTATATTTGATCATTTGCTTAATAAATTTTTTTGGGGCTCCAATAATTCTACCAAAATAATGCATTGGACATCTTGGCATAAATGTTGTGGTCTTTTTGGTGAAGGTGCTCTTGGTTACAAACCTATTCATGAATCTATCACCTCTTTCTCTCATAAGCTCTGATGGAATTTTAGAAAGAATGATAACCTTCGAGCAAATTTTATGATGGAAAAATATTTCCAAGGTAAACAAACTCTTATATGTGCTTATCAAGTTGGTGACTCTGATTTGGAAAAGGCTTTGCTCCATTAAATGGGTTCGAATCCTTAATATCTTAGGGTATTCATTAGCATTCTTCTTTCTTTTGGCAAGACAATTGGATTGGCAATGGCTATTACACCCTTTTATCTACCCACTCTACTGCTATCAAAGTAAACTCTTTTTTTAATAATTGGAATGAAAGTTAACTAAAGAATTATATCCTATTTCCCTTTTAACAAGTTTAGAAATATCCCCATTTCTTCTAACAAACTGATCAAATTCTTTTTAAGCTTTCTTATAATGGTGATTTTGTTGAAAAGGGTTGGAATTTATTAGAGATAATTAGAACCCCTCTAATGTCTTTACTAAACTTTGGAACAATATCATTCCATTTCTATTCATTTTAGCTTGGAGGATTTTGAATAACTTTGTTCCTGTGGACTATTTGCTCTGGATTAAAGGGTTTTATTTACCATCTAAGTGCTATTGTTGCTTTCATATTGAAAATGTAAATCATATTTTTGTCAATGGTGCTATTTCTTCTAAATTATGGCTTTGGTATGATGATTTATTTTATACCAACTATTTTCATGGTACTCTTTCTTTATATCAACTTCTTGAAGTTTGTTCCAAAAAAATTGTGAAAGGTCATATCAAAGTTTTAATTGTTATTACCCTCTGGTTCATCGGATGGATAGAAATGATGTTAAATATCGTGGTACTCTATGAACCATAAAAGGATCTTGGCTAGAACTAAAGAAAAAATTCATGCTCTCTTTAATGCCAATCTTATTAGTAACATTCATTTTAGAGGTTATAAATTTGTGGCTAAAATTATGTATCATTCTTTGATTTTGACCCTTATAAAGGTGTTAGGATTATCCATTGGATCAAACCTAAAGAGAACTTGATTAAAGTGAATCGATGGTTCTGGCTTCCAATAAATATGGTTGTGGTGGTATCCTTAGGGATTATAAAAGGTACTATCATCTGGTTTTTATCCTCTCAAAGTTTGTTTGTTATTTTTTCTGAGCTTATGGTTTGTTAATAAAGCTATTAAAATTTGTTTGAATAGAGGTTTCCTCAACATCTGGATTGAAGTTGATGCTCTCTTGCTTCTTGACATGCATAATTTTAATAGAAATGGGAATCTTTGAGTTATTTTATCTTCTTAATCATACAAAAATCTTCTTTCTCAAGTATGTTTTAAAATTTTCCATATCCTTTGTGAAGGTAATGCTTGTTGATTTCTTGGCTAATTTAGGTGCCAACATAAGCGATTTTACTTTATTTGACAAATAAACTTTCTAAACTATTAAGAGGCTTGGTTAATCTGGATAATACTAGATTGCCTTATCTTAGAATATAATTTGTTGGCTTTTACTTATGATCCTTTGCTTTTGGTTTCCCTTTGTTAAACCCTCTTTGGGTTGTGGTTATATGCTTATTTTCACTCTTTAGCCTGAGCTGGTTTTTGTTTTTGACCTCTTACTTTTGGGTTGGCACATTTTCTACTGGTTATTATCATTCACTGAGTTGGTTTGGTTTTTCTTGACTGGTGGCTTTTGTCTACTAGGTGTTTACCATAATTTTTCATTGGCTATTTTGGTAACCTCCTTTGGGATGTGGCTTTGTAGGTTTTCCTCTTGTATGGGTTTTTGCCTCATTTCTAGTGGTTGCAAACTTACATTTGGATCTTGTGGTGGTTGACTAGGTGGCTTTGTTGGCTGGATAGGTTGATTAGTAGTGTTGGATGGTTAGGTTGGTTGGCTAGCTGACTATTTTGGCTATTTTTTTCCTTTTCTATTGGTGACATACAGGGGTTGTGGTGGTTTATTATTGGCTTGATTATGGCTTGGTGGAAACTTTGGGTTGGTTGTTATTTTCTATTTTTTTTGTTGGGGCTTAGTGCTCTATTTTGTTGATTTTATTTTTACTCTTTTGGTTATGGTTTTGACCTCCTCCTATTTTGGCCTTCCCCTCTTGGCTGCAGTAGCTTTGGGTTTGGTTATTATTATGGGTTGTCTGGTTGTTGGCATTTTAGTGGCTATTCTTTTCTTGGATGTCTTGGGTGATTTTGGCTTGATGGCTGCTATTGGTTTTACATTGACTTGGGTTTTACTACTGTGGTGGTTGGCTAAGAGGCTATGTTGGCTGGCTGGATTGGTTGGTTGTCTCTCTGTTTGGTGGTTTTTTGGTTGTTCTTTTTGCTTTTCCTTGGCTACTAGGGTCATTCTTTTATTGGTTACTAATGATGGGCTATTCTCTGGTGGCTGCCTTACTTAGTTACTTTGGTTGGAGGACTTTTAGTTGGCTTTGGAATCTTGGTTGGTTGCTTTTCTCTTTGTTGGATTTTTTCTTCTTCTTGGCTAATTTGTTGGAGCATTTTGGTGTGCTTGTCGATCCTTTGTTGATCCTTTGAATTGGGAATTTTGGTTTTGGTGATTGGTGGCTGTCTTTGGCACCCTTTTGTGTGTGATGGCTTTCGATGTTGGCTTGTATCCGGTATGTTGGTGGTGGTTTTGGTAGTCTTCTTGCTTGGTTTCATTAGCTTTCCCAATGATCTTGTTGTAACCAGGTTGCTAGCTTTATGTGATTGGCTATTGTGGGTTTTTTTGTTTTTGTCATTTGTCAGTATGTATCTTGTATGTTGGATTTGATGTTACTCACCTCCTCTCTCTCTAGTTGGTAGCTTTATATATGATTATAACACTTCTTTATGAAGTTTGGATGCTCATATGTATTTTTTCCCCTTGAGATGATCTTAACTGAGCCTCAGTCTTCTCTTTCTCAGCTTTATCCTTTTGCTCTCTTAATCCTTATCTTTTTTAGCTATGACATTTTCCTTGGTAGTATTTTTTTCAGATTTCTTTTATATGTTGGAACTATATAGAGGGACTAGTCATTTCTTATTCATCCCAATGTTGTTCTTTGTGGATCTTGCTTATCTTGCTTTCTCAAAGGAATCATGAACTCTGCTTACTTAACCTTCTTCCATTTTCATGTTTTATTTTAGTTTTACTCTATTTCTCTTATGCTTTTAGATGTTATTTGGTCTTTTTTTTTCTTTTCTTCTTCTAATACTTAGATGGGGTTTAGCTCTTTAGGTTTCTTGTAGCTATGTGAGCATTTCTAAGCTTTACCCCTTTTAAGGACATTGTATATTTTACTTTTATGGTAATAAAAAAAAACCCTAAACCTAAACCCTAAACCCTAAACCTAAATCCAACCTTAAACTAAAGCTAAAGTAACTAAATAAATAAAAAATAAACCTAAACCCTAAAACTTAATAAACCTAAACATAAATCTAAACCCTAAGAATGGGCAAAACCTTGGACAAGAACATAATCATCAAGGCTCGGTCTAGATGTGGAGGTGGAGGCGCGATTATCATAGTGGTGGTGGGGATCTAGAGGTGCTTGTGGATATGGAGGTGGTGGTGAGCGGTGTGGTATGGAGGCGGAGGAGCGGAGGTTATAGCTGGTGGTGGTTGAGGGAGAGATCAGGATATGATGGTGGATCCCACTACTGGAGGGGGGGTGGTTCTAATGGAGCTGGAAGCGAAAAATGACCAATCCATCTTTGCTTATGGAACTGTCTTTCTGAAGAGGCGGTTCTAGTTATCTAGGGTTTTGATTTCCTATGCATGCTCATTTTTTATGTTCTTGTGCCTTAGAAAACTTGGTGTGTTACATGGTTGATGAAATCAAAAAAGAAATGTTGAATCTGAATTTGTTCTCTATTGAAAAAACAAAACAAAAAACACTAAAATAAACTAAAACTTGAACCCTAAACTAAATCAAAACCTAAATCCTAAACCCTAAAAACCCCAAACCTTAAACCATAAACAAAACCCTAAAGCTAAAAGACCCCAGACCTAAAACCCCTAAACCCCAAACCTACAAACCCACAAAACCACAAACTACTAAACTAAACCCTAAAAAACTAAAACCATAAACCTAACTAAACCTAAACCATAAACTAACCAACCCTTAAAAATAAAAACCTAAACATAAACTAAATAAAACCTAAAAAATAAAATAAATAAAAAATAAAACTAAAATAAAAAAAATTAAAAAAAATAAAACTAAACTAAAAACTAAACCTAATTAAAAATAAAATAAATAAAATAAAAAAAGTAAACCAAAATAAAATAAATAAAAAACCTAAACTAATAAAGAAATAAAACTTAAAATAAATAAAATTAATAAAATAAAGAATAAAACAAAGCCTAAAATAAAAATAAAATAAACCTAAAATAAAATAAAAGGAAAACTAAATAAAAACCTAAACCTAAAAATAAAACCTAAAAATAAATAAAAAAATAAAACATAAACCCTAAACTAAAAAAAACGTAAACCTAAAATAAAAATAAAATAAACATAAACCAAATCTAAAATATAAAATAAAATAAATAAAACTAAAAAACCTAAGCAACTAAATAAAAAAATAAAATAAACTAAAAATTAACCTAAACCTAAACTAAAAAATAAAACCAAAATGGACCTAAAATAAAACAAACCTAAACCAAAAATAAAATAATAATAAACCTAAAGCTTAAAAAAAAAAAAAATAAAAATAAAATAAAAAATAAACCTAAACTAAATAAATAAGCTAAATAAACTAAAGATAAAAATAACTAAAATAAAATAAATAAACTAAATAAAATAAAATAAAATAATAAATAAAATAAAATAAAAAAAAAATAAAACTAAATAAACTAAACCTAAATTGCTTAATTTAAAAAAAAAATAAAAAAAAAAAAATAAAATAAAATAAAAAATAACCAAACTAACTGAAAAACAAACCTAAACATAAACCTAAACCCTATAAAACCCTAAACCCTAAACCCTAAAACTATCCCCCAACCCTAAACCCAAACCCAAACCACAACCCAGCTGAAACCTAAACTTAAAACCTAAAAACTAAACTAAAATAAATAAAACCTAAAAGAATAATAAAAAACCTAAACTAAATAAAAATAAAAAAACCTAAAACTAGCTAAACTAAACTAGGCTAAACTTAAAAAATAAAATAAAATAAAAAAATAAACTAAATAAAGAAATAAAAACCTAAACTAAACTAAAATAAAATAAAAGAAAAACCTATAAAATAAAATAAAATGTAAAATAAAATAAAATAAACTTAAAATAAATAAAATAAAACTAAATAAAATCTAAACCTAAAAATAAACTAAACACTAAATAAAACCACAAACTTAAAATAAATAAAATAAAATAAACTAAACTAAACTAAAATAAATAAACTAAAATAAATAAAACCTAAACCTAAACCTAAAATAAACTAAACCTAAACCCAAATTAAATAAAATAAAATAAATAAAAATAAACCTAAACCTAAAAATAAAACCAAAATAAACCTAACATAAAACTTAAACCTAAACCTAAAAATAAAATAAAACTAAACACTTAAACTTAAAAAATAAAAAATAAAACCTAAACCTAATAAATAAAATAAAAATAAAATAAACAAAAAAATTAGCTAAACCTAAACCAAAAAATAAACTAAAATAAAAAAACTTAAAATAATGATAAATAAAATAAACTAAATAAAATAAAATAAATAAATAAAAATAAAAAATAAAATAAATAAACTAAACTACCATTTACTTATTTTTTAAAATATAAAAAATACTAAAACTTAAACCTAATCCCAAACCCTAAATCCACAAAACCTAAAACCATAAACCCTAAACTAACCCAAACCTAAACCACAAACCCTGCAACCCTAACCTTACAAACACAGACCTAAACCCTACCCTAAACCCTCAAACCCTAAACCCAAATTCTAAACACTAAACTCTAAACCCTAAACCCACAAACCCTAAACCCTAAACCACAACACTAAAACCTAACCTAAACCTAATACTAAACTTATTTTCATATTTTGGTCTATTGGGTTATGTTTTGACCTCTTGCTTTTGGGTTAGCCTGGTGGTTGCTACTTGGTGGTTCCTATCCTTCCAGCCTAGGTTGGCTTGGTTTTTTCATCCTAGTGGGTTCTGTCTTCTCTTCCTTATTACTCTGGTTATTATTGGATGAGATGGTTTATGTTATGGCTTTATTCTATTTTCTGCACTAGTTGGTTTGTTGGCTCTCCTCTTGAACTTGAATTACTTTTTTTGGTTGGATGGGTGGCCTTCTAGTGGGTTGTTGGTTGTTGCCTTTCTAGGCCTTCTTTTGGAGAATTTTTCTACTTTTTTGGGGTTGCCTCTAGTTCCTTATTGTTTATTCTTTGGATACTTCTTTTGCCTTTATTTTATGTTTGGATATTCTCCTGGGATTAGCCTCTACTGGTGCATTATTTGTAGCACATTTTGTATTATTATTATGCTTCCTATCGGTTTAGTCTTTATTGCTGGGGAAGTTTGGTTTTTAGGCTGGTCCTGCCTAGCTACTATTATTACCTTTCTATGGTGGTTGTGCTTTTTTGTACCTTTGTTGTGTGGTGCTTTCTTGGTTTTCTACTTTTCCTTGGCTATTGGGGATGCTTCCTTTGTTGGTTACTTATGATGGGTTGTTCTCTGGTGGTTGCCTTATGGCTATTTTACTTAGCTAGTTTGGTTGGAGGACTTTTAGTTGTCCTTGGAATCTTGGTTGGTTGATTTTTTCCTTATTATTTTTTTTTTCTTCTTAGACAATTTACTAGAGCCTTTTTCCTTGTTGGTTTATTTTTAATAAAGCCACTTCTCTCATCTTCCTTCATGTAAGAGCGGTCAAACCATCCCATCTCATTCCATCTTCACTCTCTGTGTCAGTACACACAGGAGTCTCATCCTCTTGTGATTGGTTCTTCCTCCCTCATCAAATCAAAGGCTACACACACCTCCCTTTCTTTTCTTTGTGTGAGCGGACAAACTAGAGACATGCACACTCTTATCCATAAGCAAGCTTCATCCCAGCCCAGGTCAAGAGGCACTATAACTGAGAATATTCATCACTCCAACTCAATGCAAAATCCAGTCCTCTTTAAACTCTTTTTTGGTTGCATTCTTCTTGTCCCTCATTTTGGTTCAATAGTATCATGCTTTCTGACATCGAGCCTCTCTCCTCACCCTCTTCTTCTACTAGACACCAACACTTAATCTTCTCCACATTTCCTTACAAAAATCTTTTCTCTTTAATCTCGTTATATGTTGAATTTCCTTTCCTTCTTCTAGCCTGAATTCCACTACCTCCTATTCTCCATCCAGGTTTCCCTCCATTGGCCTACATTTGAACTACTTATCTCTAAATAACATAAGTGCATGTAAGGAAGATAATTCCTCCAGCTTGCTTCTAACTGTTATGTCCATGAGAATGACAAAGATCTAGAAAATAGCAATTGTGAGTGAGCTTATGGGATACTTGGTGAGGAGGCAAGCCTAGAAACATCTAGCAAGGCTCCCTCATGTCTCAACAAAGTTGTTCAAATTGACCAATTCAATGAACACTATCTTCAATCAGTGAGGAGGTGTTTAAAGCAAAACATATGAGCAAAGAGAAGGAATGCTAGCTGAAGTATTGATCCAACCCAACAAGCATCTCACTAAGGCTTCATTTCTTCTATATGAAGCCACCTCTTAGTTAGAATCCACCAGACATTAGCTTTGATGAGGAATAATTCTTAAATGCTTAGAAAGTCTTAGCAATCTTATGTTTGATGTGTTGAATGTGAGCGTCGTTAGGATCCAACCTTTAGAACTCATGCACTTTACTTTTTAATTTTTTTTGGTGAGAGTTTAGAGTTAAAATCAAAACTATTTATTTTATGAGTTTGAAATGAATAGTTTTGATTAGGTCAAATGGCGTAGCAATTTAATTTCACCTATCAAGCCATGATTAACTCATGGATCATTTGATTTTTTATCGAATGATCATGATTAATCCACCTTATTTTATATATTATTTAATTCAAATGGATCTAAAAAAAGGCGTTGATCAATCTTTAGAATTTCAAACAAAATAAAAAAAATATGTGATCAAACAAAATAAAAAAATGCAAATTAAATTATCATAAAATCTAAGTAAACATAGTATAAAAAAAGAAAAAAAATTAACTAAACCAATAGTATTATAAATATTATAATCAAATATAAAAGTTGTTTGAACATAATTTATGAAAGTCAATTATAAAATCAATTTAATATTTAATTATTATATGTTGATTCTAAAATCAAAAAGAAAATTTTGTTATGTGGCATATCCTTAATTATAATTAACTCAACTATTACAATTGGCTATGCTTTATTTGATTAGTTATTCAAATAAAATTTTGGATGAATTCATAACTAATTCAAATCAATTATATATATATATATATATATATATATATATATATATATATATATATATATATATATATATAAAAAAAAAAAAAAAAATATATATATAAATATCATATAAATATATAATATAAAATCATAAATATAAATATAAATATTAATCAATATAAACAAATATAAATAAAGTTATTAAATCACATCCAATTACTCCAAATTCCAATCAATATCAAAATAAGTTAAACAAAAATAAAATCCAAATAATAAACCTTGAACTAAGATAAGAGAATAATCATTAAGCTAAAGAGATAATCATTTATAAATAGAGTTAAATTTAATAAGTTAAACCCTTAATTGGAATTCAAATAAAAGAACACATTAAACTTCAAATAAATTATAAGTAAATTAAAATACATTCTCCAATCCAAATCAAACTCAAATAAAATAATAAAAATCAATGAAGTTAAGCATACATCAAAATGATAAAAATTCATATGAAATTAAAACCAAAAAAAAAAAGAAAAGCATTAGATATTAAAGATATTTGATCAAAATTTAATTAAATCAAAACATAAAATCCAAAATTAATCAATTAGAATATATGAAATTAAACAAGTTAAACTTCATTAGATATTAAGGATATTTAATTATCAAAATTTAATTAAATCAAAATATCTAATCCAAAGTAATCAATCAAAATACATGAAGATTAAGTAAACTCAAATTTCAAAAATCTAAATTAAATCAAATAAACATTAATCAAATCAAATCAATCACATAAATTCAAATGGGCTAATTAAGATAATTAAAGACCTTAGTTAGACTCTTTAGGAGTTAGGATATAGAATATGGTGAGTTCCATCCAAAAATGGAATTCATTCTACTCTTCATTCTTGAAAACCTAAATATCACTTTAACCAAATAAAAGTAAAATAAAAATGGAAAATAAATCATTAAATAATTTAAATTGAAACCACCCAAAGGAAAAAAATAATTAAACAAATTCAAACTCCAAATTGAAACTTAAACTAAAAAGCCTAGTAAAGTCTTGTCACACAAGCCCTTTTCACACACTAGAATACTAGGTCACCCTAGAATTAGGGTGATGTGTTGATTGTATGGTTGATGTTGCATTTTATTTTGTGATGTAATGTTTTATATTGGATGTTAGAATGTTAGATATGTTGGCCATTGGATGATATTCTAACATTATTTTTTGGGATTATGCTTAAGGGTTCAAAAATAAATTTAAATGCTCTCTCTATGTTTCCCTAAGAATAATCCAAGTTAGGGGTGGTGGGCTTGATTACCCATGGGTTGCTAAGCCAAATTATAAATATAACTACTTGGGTTGTATGTGTGTTTAGCTAACACTTGTTTTGCGGGTATAGTTAGATTTACTATTATATAATTTTTTATTAGAATTAAGATTAGTGCTATGGGGGTTTAGGATGAGCATTGGCTAGAAGGCTTGGTCTGGGGTGCCATGTGATGCCTTAAAACCTACCACATCAAAGGAAGCAAAGATATGATGAAATGAAGGAGATATGAATAATGAAGACTTGAAGACCCCCCATAGCATTTATTATTTGTTGTATTCTTCTTTTATATCGGGTTGTATAATGGTAGAGCTACCATTTTCTCTTTTAGGTGTCTGGAGGAACCCGACCGACCTTTTATTCTTTTATGGTAGTCTATAAAATTGTTTGATGTTGCTTAGATTTAAATTAGAAACAACATGCTTTTTTTAAGTTTCTTATATGTTTGATGCTTTAATGTGTGGCCTTGATGATTAGGCTCTTAGGATAAAATTAATTTCTCTACCCCAATAACTCAATTAAAATTTAAAAGAACTCATAACCTCACCATAATTCTAGGTTTTAAATAAGATAATTAAAAGATTTTAGCAACCCTTAGAATGGTTGAATGTCTCACAACATGCATTCATATTCTTTCTCTCTTGAACATGAAGGATCTCCATCCTTGCATGATAAGGGAATGCTTGACCTTTGAGGGCATCCCTTTTGGTGGAGAACACATTCTTCTAGCTGATTTGGCCCATAACCTATTTTCATCATGCATATAGGCATCAAAATCCTAAAACCTTTATCAAAATAAAGTGTCAAAATTGAAACAAAATTTGAAAAGATTTTGCATTTGTAGATTAAGTCATTACTCATACCACTCATGCTCTAGTCTCTTAGAGAGTGGGTTTAAGGACTCTAGTTGCTTTCTAAATAATAACTACCCTAGCTATTTTGTAACTCATAAGACTTGCCTACATGAATCTAAAGTGTGTGAGGAGTTAGCTGGCTACCACTCTAACCAGTTATAAGCCCAACAGTTGGGTGGTTTATCCTCTCTTGCGGAGTTAAACCATATACCCATCTTTGCTTATACTTTGGTCATGCTTTGGTTTATGCTAAATCTCCCTAGATTTAGGATCCAAGGTAGTTGTTTTCTTTAGGCTATTAGCATAGATTCTCACCTCTTAGGCATTTCCATAATCTTGTTATTATTATGAGTGCTAGCTTTCTAATAAAATGTCAACTTCAATAAAATCAATCTCTTCAACTTCAAACATATAAAGCCCAACCATATGATAGATTGGAATGCTTACTACGCTTACTAGTATCATGAGAATTTCTATCCATTCTCTTTGGCTTCAATAATAAGTTTTCTCCATGAACAATCCCATTTGATTTTCCAATACAAATAATCCTTTGATAATAGTTGAAATCTTTGGAGACCTTAATTTCTACTTTAATCAAGAATATTCATAAGGAATTCCCATTCCTTATGATATAACTATGGAGGCTTGCCTCCATAGAACAAGGAACAGCTTAATATAAACCCTACTTTTTTCCATGTAAAGTAAAGGAAAGATCTCTAGCATTGAAGACCCATCATGCCTTAGGAGTCTTATTAGGTGATTAGGTCCATTATAGGGTGATGATTTCTATCTTTTAAGATGTATCATACCTTAATGTTGTACTATCACTTCATAAATACCCCTAAGATGCGTGTGTCCCACCTCAAAATAAACACCACAAATTTTCTAGCGACTCATTGGGAGGATTCTCTCTCCATCTCTAGTAGACATTATTGTCTCCAAGCATCGATAGTGGACTTATATTTTATATAAGCCCAAAATCTTTCTTCTGTTGGCATAGCTTATTTCATCCTTAAGCAAAGCTAGCCAACATTTTAGGTTTAGGACCTCAATCTGGTCTTAAAATCCTATTGGGTCCCCAATAGGTAAAAGTAAAAATAACTAAATAAAGAAGATGACAAAATAAAATTTTTTATCCTCTTTAGCTTGGTGAGGTAAGGTTTATCCCACATTTAAGAAAACTCAAACTAAAATAAATAATGTCTTTTGCAAAATATTTTCAAAAGCACTTTTCCTAAAACAGAATCATTTTAAATTCACTCCACATGAAGTTTGCAAAATATAACATTTTTCAAATCTCTTTAAAATAAAGACAATCAAACCTCATTTAACATACCTAAGTTTGTTAAATGAGGGTCCTCAAAAATCAAAATCAAATTTACAATCAACAAAATGCCTTTCAAAGATTTTCAAAAGCACATTTCTTAAAATAAAATCAATTAACCAACTCCATTTAACATACCCAAATTTGTTAAATGGGTTCCATTTAAAATCAAAACAAAAAAACATCAACATATAATTGAACCTCACTTAACATACTCAAATTTGTTAAGTAAGAGTTCCCTCTTTTCAAAAGCAATATCACACACAAAGTCAAGATATATATTTTGAATCTCATTTGGCATACCCAAATTTTCCAAATGAGAGTTCTATTTTCAAAAGCAACTACACAAATAATTGAACTCTATTTAATATACCTAAAATTTCTAAGTGGAGTTCCCCTTTTTTTAAAAAACCAAAAAATTGGATCCTACTTAGCATACCACATTTACTAAGTAGAGTGCCTTCTTTCAAAATTATGAAAAAATCAACGCACATTTGAATTCCATTTCACACACCTAAACTTGTCAAATGAGAATTCCTCTCTTTTTAAAAATTAAAACAAATTGGACTCTACTTAACATACCCATATTTGCTAAGTAGAGTTCTCTTTTTCAAATCACAAACAAATTAAACACAATTGAATTCCATTTGACATACCCAAATTTTCCAAATGAGAATCTCCTTTTTATAAAATCAAACATTATCATGAAAATCAAATTGAACTCCATTTAACATACCACATTTGTTAAATAAGAGTTCACCTCTTTCAAAATGAAACAAATACCAAGTACTTACTTAACATACTACATTTGTTAGGTAAGAATCCCACTTTAATTAAAATCAAATACATTTTGGACCTTACCCAACATACCACATTTGTTAAGTAAGATCCTAACTTCAAATTAAAGCAACAAACACACTTGAGCCTACTTAACATAACAAATTTGTTAAGCAAGGGTTTCACTTTTCAAATCAAAACAAAACATCAAATATTTTGGATCTTACGTAACATACCACATTTGTTAGGTAAGAAGCTCACTTTCAAATATATTAAACACACTTGAGTCCTTCTTAACATAGCAAATTTATTTAGTAAGGGTCTCATTTTTCAAAATCAAATCAAAATACAAACACATTGTGCTTCACTTAGCATACCTAAATTTGCTAAGTAAAGATCCCATTGTCAAATCAAAATAAATCAAATACATGATAAACAATCATAGCAAACAATAAAGATATTTTCAAAAATATCTTCAAACATGCACTTAGATCTCTCTTAGCGTACCCAAATTTGCTAAGTGAAAGCTCTGAAACCAAAATCTCAAAATAAAGGATTAGCAAAAAAATCATCTCCAAAATTTCTCCAAATGTAGGAACCTCATTCAACATATCTAATTTATTGGATGAAGGTTCCAAAATCAACAAACTAATTCTTATGGCAAAGTCTCTCTTCAAAATTCTAAATCTCTCCAAATCGGTGAACCCCAGCATACTTAAATTTGTTGAGTGTGGGTTCAAATTCTAATTAAAATCAATTGATTGAAGGCAAATATGAAGTCTAATTTATTTATATTTTCACATGCGAGATATGAGTAGTTAGTTAGCTCTTCTCCGGTCAATATAGTTGTCATGGCTAACAAGTTTGTTTCTCTTTCCCCTCGGTAGACTTGGCCTTGGATCAGCCAATCTCACCATAGTGAGGCCACCCACCTAATTTACTTTGGCCATGGCTATGAGGGGTTAGATTACTTGAGGGGCTAGCCCTCTATTAGCAAGAAGGAGGAGGTGGTAGGAAGCCACTCCTCTGCTTTCATGTTGAGTTGACCCCAAGTTTCCCTCTCGAAGATGAAGGTTGGAGGTCCATCAGTAGTCTAATGCAGTTCAGTCTACTTCTGTTGTTCCTACTATAGCTTTGGTGTGAGCTATCTCCTCCTTGGTCCCTCAAGAGAAGGCTATCTTAGCATAGATAGTCTCCCACCTTCGGGAGGGTTCCAACTCCCACACATCAAAAAGCAAGAAGATCAAGCGGCACCATGAGAGAGCGGCCAGGGAGGTAGATGTCGCATCATATATTACTGAGGAGGGTTCTCCTCGAGAGGTCTCCCCTTTCTTGGGTGTTAGTAGATTCCACCCCTCTCCGATTCAGATGGAGAGGAGGATGCTAGGAGAGATTTGCATTCCCTCCACCAGCTTACTTAAGGTATTAGCTAGAGGAAGAACCCTATCTGGCCTCGAATAGTTCTTCACAGGTTGGCAAAGCCTATGGATGCTTAGAGTCTAGTTCATTATTGATAGTGCATGATCCCCAGAGCATCAGTTCCCAGATTCATAGAGAGGGCCAGCCAAGGTTGCAACAACCTGGGTGGGTAGTAGGGTGAGAGGTAGGAGCGGTGGTGACCTCGCACTTATTAATTCACGATGGGTGGGCCACCATGGCGATTGCAAATAGAATAGTACTCAACACCACCCACCATGGAGGAGAGCTCAGGGCGGTCGGTGTTATCCCATCATTCCATTCCCTCACCAGTCATCCTTCCACTATTCCTACCAAGGTTCATGATACATTGGGAGGAAGTCCCCATTGGTGATCTATGCTAAGGATCACACTCCATCTACTCCACTATTGAGGTGAGGTGAGCTCTCCCATTTTGACCTCCCACCTTGTGGTGAAGGAGTGGCGGGAAAGTCATCGTGGTGCCACCACAACCACAATCACCATCGATAGTGATAGTGGAGGAGGAGGAGGACACAGTAATTCCCATGGTAGTCGATCCTCTCAGTGAAGGTGTCCTATTAGTAGGCAGTATCTATTGCATAGATTCAAACGAGCATAGTTCTACAGTTGGCCATCAGTGAGTCTTTATTCCGGTCCAGGAAGAGTAAGAGATCGTTCACTAGATGATATCTTAGAGGACTACTTTGCTGAGAAGAGATGAATTCTAGGTAAACATCATTCAGATTGAGGAGGGGAGCTTTTGACCTATAAGGATGATCTTCTAGAGGTTGGTAGTCCACATGGTTGATACTCAAAGCCTCCTCCACGAGACCATCAAAGCCAGGAAGGTGTTGTGGTTGAAGAAGATGATGTCATCCATTCAAACACCTCTCAACACTTAGGCAAAATGATCAAATCCATACAATGGAGAAGAAGGTTGAGGATTTGTTAGCGGTACTAGCACTTTAGAACCAAGCTCAGCATTCCATCCTAACCTGGAGGCCAAGCGGCTGAGCTTCTACATGTCTTAGAACCCCTAAAAGTACCTCTCTAGTAGATTAGGGGAGTAGTAGCCATAGAAAGGTCATAGATAGCACCTCATTAGAGAGACCATAAATAAATGGTGGAATAGCAAGTGAGAGAAGCATTGGCTGGTACTTCATTCAATCCAAAGGATAGACCCAGAGAAATTTGATAGTTAGTATCCCAAAGGGTTTGTGCCACCTTCTTTCAAGATTTTTGATGGCGGTGGAACCTCAACATATAGCGTACTTTAGAGTGGATGTTACAATGTTGGTAGTGATGCACTTCTCTTTTATTTGTCGTAGTCTTTCAGGATTGCATTCAATTGGTATCTGTCAATGGTTGATAAAGGCATTCTTGAGTTGGAGCAACTTTTCATTAAGAGATTTGCTTGAGCTTAGTAGAGGGTGACTATGGGCGATCTCGTTATAGCATAACAAAACCCAGTAAGTCTCTCATTGATTATATTCTGAGGTGGAAAAACCTGAGTAAGAAATGTGAACCATAGTTGTCTAAACAACATGCCATAGAGATTCTTTTTAAGAATATTTATGGCCTAGTTTCCTTCATGATCAAAGGATTTACTATCAAAACCTTTGAGAAGTTAATCAACAAGGTGGCTAGTCTCAGAGAAGCCAAATAGTTACCTTTCCAAAATCGTCAAGCCTAAAATTGTAGAAAGCTTTTGAAAATATACGATGGCGGTGGCATTAGTTAGCAGGGAAGCAACAGTTAGAGTTAGTTGAGAGACTAGAGCTCAGTAGCCTCCACATCCACCTCTACCATTATCACCACCACCTCTGGATTACCACCACCTCCTCAATAGTATACCCAAGTACTCTCCACCACCAGTATATTACCCACCTATTCTTCTAGACAAACTAAATAAGCCATATTCTTTTTAGAGAAAGGTAGTTAAGAAAATATTTAAGAACCTCTTAAAGAAGCATGATTTCTAGCTACGGAGTGGGCAAGGCGATGATCCTAACTTTTCCTTTAGCCATGTCTTGAGGTGCATCACCTTCAAGGGCGGCTTGAGCATACGACCACAAGTCAGTGTTGTAATTATCTCTAAGGATTACTTATTAGAACAACCATCTAGTTTTGTTAGGGTAATCCTTGAGGAGCATGGGATCCTCTCAAGATAAAAGAAGGTTGGAATATTTCCTTATCTAAACTCTAAAAGATTATTTCTAAGATCAAGAAACTCTCCTTAAAGGTGCACAGGTAGCTCACCTCCTCATCAAGGAAGGTTTGCAAGTTGCCAAAGACAACTTAGGGAAAGTGGGAGCTTAGTAGTAGTAGCAATAGTCCACACTTGCCCAATAGTTCGTACAGACCGAGTCTAGCATTCTCTCCACCGTTGCAAATACTACTTCATCTAGTTCTTCTTCTGATAAGAGTGTTGTATCAGCCGACAAGGGCACTAAAACTCTTACCCCACTTACTTTATTTGATTTCTATCATGTACCTCCACCTAAAAAGAAATCAATAAAGAAAATAAATTCACATCTTGTCCATTTATGCTCTTAATTCTATTGAAAGCTCTCCAAGTCTAGAAAATAATAATAGCTCTAATAATTCCAATCCTTTTCTTCCAATTTAGAATCAGACTTTCCTTTTAAATCAATCAGTTCACCCATTGAGATTGACTTGGAGTCAACCACTCGGGTCCCATAGGAGAAGTTATGCAGGTAGATTAAACTTTTAACTACCACATGAAGTCCTTGAAGTCAACCTACAAGTTCTACCTCTAGGTAGCACCGTGATAAGGGTGACCAAGTCATTGGTTCCAATGAGCAGATAGCCCCTCCACAAGATGCTCCACCTATGGATATGCTTATGGAGGACTAGACCAGAGTTGATTATAATGTTCTAACTCACCTTAGAAAGTTATCAACTAAGTTAAGCATATATGACACCCTTGTCTTATCCAAAGAGTTGAGGGAATCTCTAATCAAGGCTCTTCTTGATCCAGATTAGCTTAGGGACTACTATTGGAGAGGAGGCTCATGATTGAAGGATGTCCCAAGAGTCACTTTGCAATGTAGACTTGCTTTTAGGGACAATCAGACAACCGTCCCTCTACATCACGGTGGACATGGCGATTCATGCTATCCATATTGGTTGACCAGTGTCAGCGTCAACATTATGAGTCTAAGACCCTTGCCAATTGACATCCAAACTCAATTGAGAGGATGATGTTGAAAAGGATTGGGCAAGGTGAGAGAGGCTTTAGGCTCCATAGTGTTGCCAATGGATGTTGACGAGTGGAAGATTGAAGCCAAGTTTCACATTATAGATTTAGATACATCTTTCAATGCTTTGCTAGAGACCGTGGATACATGAGAACAACATGGTCACATCCTCTTTGCACCAATGTATCAAGTTCATGAGAGGTGGGATAGAGTACTATATCAAAGGAGATCTCAAGCCATTTACAATTCATGGTCGTATATGAGGATGCGACCTACTACCTCTCTCAAAATCAACAAGTCTATTCTTGTGAACTTGGCCAAAAGCACAAAAAAAAGAAAAAATAGAAAGAAGAAAAAAAATTATGAAAATAAAAAAGAAAAAAAGAAAATAAGATTGAAAATAAAAAAAAAACTTGGAGGAGGACTAGAGCTTGAGATTATATTCCACCCATAGTTCATTACTCCATTAGAACATATATAGGATGACCGACCTCCACCAAGCAAAGTGGTAGATCAGGAGGCGACCTAGGGATGGAAGACCTCCTTATTGCCCACCAAAGGAGATATGTCCGGCTACTAGGTGTACACACCTATCCATATAGACTTAGAATCTAGTTAGGAGGATGAGTTTTACATGGTTAGCACACCAACTCTTCTCAGTGGTAGATTCCTTTGAGGTGACACTTGAGCCAACATGATGAAGAAGCCAAAGCAAAGTATGAGTGTATCCAAGTCTATATGTTATTAGGGCATCGGTTGGGAACCTTAGCTTTAACCCCACTTTTCTCAGAAGTTTAGGGTTTGGTAGTTAAGGAAGCCTAAGTCATCGTGATGTGAAGACTAGAGATTCTTTCTAGAGCATCATCCACAAGTCAGAAGTTGATGTAAAACTTGAGGATGATTCATATAAAGATTTAATACAATTATCTTTTGAATAATCACTTATGTTCTTAATCTAGCAAAGAAGGATTAATCCCACATACTTGGTCTAAACAGTCATATTACTTCAAGAGGTTATTGGATAATAAATGTAGACATTCTCAATCAAGACCAAGACTAGGATTGATGCAATGGGTGGGTCGATGATGATAATTGCTTCTATCACCAATCATTTGGAATCGATAGGTTCTTTTCAAATCACACTAACTCTTATGAGGAGGAATGCTTAGAAACTTTAGATGACATACATTTCCAAGTCAAGGATGCACTACCAAAGTTTGAAGAAGAAATCAAATCAACCATTGATGAACTTAAAGAAATCAACTTAGGGGAAGAAGAAGATCAGCCCAACTTACAGTTCCTTGTTGAACCAAACTGAAACCAATGACTTAGTTAGGCTGACTAAGTTTAAGTACTACTTCATATAGAGTTATGAAGAGATGCCTAGTTAATCTCTTGATGTAGCAATCCACAAACTAGCGATAGAGCCTAATGCTAACCCTATCAAGCAAGCCCCTAGACGCATACGATTAGACATCGAACAATAGGTCATTTCTAAGGTCAAGAAATTGATTGATGTTGGCTTCATCAGGGAAGAAAAATACCTTACCTGGTTGGCCAATGTCATCCCAGTTAAGAAGAAGAATGGCCAAATTTGCATATGCGTCAACTTTAGGGACTTAAATAAGGCACGTCAAAAGATGAATTTCCACTACCAATCCCAGAGCTGATGGTGGACATTCCCTCATTTCATGTAGTCTTCTCTTTCATGGATGGCTTAGCTACAACCAAATTAAGATGGCCATGAAGATGAAAAAATACTACTTTTCAAACCCGTCGAATTTATTGCTATATGGTTATGACTTTCTTAAAAATGCGGCTACATATGTGGGCTATGACTTGAATCTTCGGTGAACTCATTCATCATTAAGTTGAGTATTATGTTGATGAACTCATAGTCAAAAGTAAAGAAAAGGAAGACCACCTCTTTGGCTTAAGAGTAGTTTTGATTGGTAAAGAAAATTTAACCTCAAAATGAACCACTTGTGCATTGAGTAACTTAGGAAGTTCCTTGGGTTTGTTTTGTCACAGAATCAAGATCGATCTGAAGAAGATCAAAGTGATACTAGAAATGCCACCCCCTAAAATTCTAACTCAACTTAGATCATTTCAAGGGTGGTTGGCATATCTAAGATGCTTCATATCCAACCTATCAGGAAGGTGCCAGCCATTTTCAGCATTTATCAAAAAGGATGCCAAGTTCAAGTGGGATGATAAGTGTCAGCATGCCTTTGAAGACATCAAGAACTACCTGATGATGCCGCCAGTTCTAGTAGCCCTTATCCTAGCCATTCATCCTCTACACTAGCATTGGATGACTCCTTGGCACTTTGTTGGCCCAAGCTGATGATGAAAGAAGAAGAATGCTCTTATCTCAGTCCTCATCCAATAAAGCAAATTATCACCCATTGAGAAACATTGCTAGCTTTAATCTTGCATCCTAAAATTATGGCATTATATGCTTTCTCATAAAGTCAACTTGATCTCTAGAGTCAATCCACTACATAATCATATGACATGATCTCATGGTTGACACATGGTCCATGATTCTCTCATAGTTTGACATTACTTTCATACCCCTCATGCGGTGAAAGGACAAGCATTGAACTTCTTAGTAGCACACCCACTTCTGTGACTCTCCACTTAATGATGATCTCCATGAACAAATCATGAACTTGGGGACACTAGTCATGGGAATTGTATTTTGATGGTGCGGCTTTCTCTCAAAAAGGAGAAGAACCACAATCTACTCTTCCAGAAAAGTCATAGGTAGGAATAGTCCTAACTCTAAATCATGATGTGATGAGATTCTCATGTCATTTATCTAATCCTTGCACCAACAACAAAGCTGAGTATGAGGCTTTAATTATCGGTCTAGAGTTAGCAGTCATGCTATGCATCCAAAATATTGACATCTTTGGGGATTCTGAGATGGTCATCAACCAAATTGTTGGGTCATATAAGGTTCTTAAGCCTAAACTCCATCATTATCACAAATACATCATGGAGCTATTAGCCCAAATCCCAGAGGTTACCATATACAAGATCTCAAGAGGAGAGAACATAATAGCGGATGCACTAGCAAAGCTTGCCAAAGAGTTGGCATGTCCTGAAGATGAGTCCATATCAATAAAGATTTAAAATAGACAAGTCCAATCTCTTATTGATACTAAATTCATCGAGAGATTCTAACTTGAAGGGGAGGTTGATGTTTCCAAAAGGATGAGTAGTTGGATTGGAGACAACCATTCATGGACTATCTAACTAAAGGCAAACTACCTCAAGAGAAGTCACAAGCCCATCAGATGAAGCAGAGAGCCCTTTCCTACACTCTCATAATTGGCACCTTATACCGGCAATCCTTCAATCATATGTGGTTACATTGTTTGGACAAGCACGAAGCCCATAAAATCATGAATGAGGTACACTCGGATTATGGCGAGCTCAACAATCGTCAAGATGAAGGCCAAGATTAAGAGGCGGGGTACTATTAGCCTATGATGATTATGTATATATGTAGTAAGCATTGTCACTAATGTTAGGTGCATGGAGTGGTCCTACAACCACCCAACATTCTACATCCAACATTGGCCTCTTGGCCATTCGAGTGTTGGTGCGATATTATGGGTATTGATATATATTTGTGGTGCCTCATTAAATTATATCTTAAGTAATTTTCTCATTCAAGAGCACCAAGATCAACAACTTTGTTCGATGACACAATGTATATTGGTGATACTCTACCATCTATTACCCACAAGTGAATGGTCTAACAAAATCTTTCAATAAACCTCTCATTCAAATACTCAAGAAGACTCAATGACAACGACAATGGCATGAGTAATTAGTTGAAGCTTTATGGCTTATTCACCCTCTAGAACTCCAACTCAATCAACTCCTTTCTCCTTAGTATTTGAGTCAGAAGCCATTCTACCATTAGAAGTCCAACTCCCTTCATTAAAGATAGTTGTGGGTAGCAAGATCACGATACAACATAATGCCAAATTATAGTTAGAAGAGCACAAAGGTTTGGAGGAGAGATGCTTACGAGCATGCCAGAACCTCGAGTTGTACAAAGTTAAAATGATTCAAGCTCATAATAGGTTGGTTTGCCTGAGAGCTTTTCAAGTAGGAAATCTTGTTTTAGTTCTAACGATACCAATTTTTCCCCATCACAAGATGAGAGGCAAGTTTGAACCCACTTGGGAAGGCCCTTTTCCATAGAAGGCCTACCAAGGAGGATCTTATCAACTCATCAACCATAAAGGAGAGCACAGATGCTTCCAATCAATGAGCTCTACTTAAGAAATATTACCCATAAAATTATGTTTGAAAGTCATTATCATCAATGAAAATTTCATTTCAAATTCAATCTCTTCAAAGCGAAAGCATTTTCATCTATGAATCGCCATGATGCATTTAGGATAGGTGTAGAGAAGTGACATCCTATCCTTCATCCATAAACACAAACTACACACAATTCTTGATTCTATTAGGATAGGTGTAAAGAGAACCCAAGAGGCATCCTATTTTGACTAGCACAACTAAGTTAAGTGTAAGAGAGAGAGTGGCATCCTTTCTTGGTGGAGTCACATTACCCTATGGCACCATTTCATCTATTCTTTGATGTGTTCTAGGATAGGTGTAAGAGAACTCAAGCAATCCTATTCCTTTTTTCACAACACAAACACACATACACATCTTTTTTCTTGGGCTATTTTGATGTGGGATACCCCGCGCACTCACTCATTAGGCTATAGGTGGCGATGTGTTACCCTATTAGTATGTCACCCTAGTGGTCCTTCATTCAAGAAGATGTAAGTCTACTATGCTTTTTTTTCCTAATTTGATCACTACACACTGACGAGCACCTTGTTAGCATGGTAAACCTTCGTGGTGAGCAACCTCTATGTTGACTTCATTTAAGAGGATGTAAGTCATGCCTTCTTAAACTAGCCATCTTGAGCTGAATTGGTTGAGTAGAGGATTAGGGTAAGTGCCTTGGTGGCTCCTTTCCTCCTATCTACTTCAATAGGTCTAGTCCTTCTTTATGACTCCCTACTTAGTAGTCTTAGGTCGGTTTGATATATTGCACCATCAATGAGTCACCGCGGTTGGTCCCTACTTTGGAAGATGAAAGTCTTACCCTTTCTTCTTAAAGTAGTTGCACCGATGGCAGCCCCAGGATAATGAGCCAATGATAGATTATTTCAATAAGCAGTTCTGCTTTAGGGAGATGAAAGTCTACACGCCTTCTTTCTAGACTAATTGTCTCACATTGATAAGCATCTTAGGTTGGTTGGAGTTCTCTAGGCTAACAATGACCCACCAGGTGGATACACCACTCTTGGAAGATGTATGACTACTACGCTTTCTCCTTGAGTTGGCCACCGAATACCTAAAGGCATTATTTTCCTCAAGGATTAGGATAACACCCCTAGTGGCACCTCCCCTACGAGAACTCTACTTGGCTCATGTCCTTTGTGACCCCATTTAGACACTACCCAGGTTACTTTTTGATCCCTTTCCTAGTACCACTGATTGGAGATTATGTTAGAATGCATAGATTCTCCCTTGGTCCAATAAATTTGAGATAGGTCAAGGCGACATATTCTAAATGTAGTCCCTGATACCAACAAGGTCCATGATAATAAATAAACAAAATATATTTTCACTTTTGGATTAGGAATTAATGCCCCCAGCAACACCTTTCCCAAGCAGGCATCCTATCTTTAGGGCTGTGGTGTTTATTTTTGATTATGTGTATGGGGGACACCATGTAGATCTGAGGGTGTACTTATTGAGGTCATCAGGTATGACATTAAGGAATGGTGCACTATCTCAAAATATAGAAATCACTACCATACAATGGATCTAATCATCTAATAAAGACACTTAAGGCATGATAGGTCTTCCAATATACTAGAGATTTTTCCTCTACTTTACATGTATGAATAAACCAGGGTTTATTTAAGCTGGGATCTAAAGTTCCCTATAGGTGCAAGCCCCCATAGTTATTTACATCTTAAGGAAAGTGAATTCCTTAGGAATACTTTTGATTAAAGTAGGTATTATTTTCAAAGATTTCAAGATAAGACTATCAATAAATTCTATACTAGAAAATCAAATGGGATAGATAAAAAGAGAGACTTAGAAGCCAAAGGAGATGAGTAGAATGCCCATGATACTAGGACACCTAGTGAGCATTCCAACCTATCTATGGTTATTCTTTATATGTTTGAAATTGAGGAGGATTACATGTTTGAGTTGAAATTTATTAGAAAGCTAGGACTTATAATCTCATAATACAAGATTATGGAAAAGAGGTGAGGACTTATGCTTGTAGCCAGGAAACATAAACCTCATCATAAATCTAAGGAGCTTTAGCAAGGGCAAAGCACCCTAAATCTAAGAAGATGGGTATATGGTTTACCTCCACAAGAGAGGGTAAACCACTTAGCTATTACTTAGCAGGTGACCAACTAACTCCTCTTACACTTTAAAACCATGTGGTCAAGTCATATATTTTGCAAGATGGTTAGGATGTTATTATTAGAAAAAAAACTAAAGTCCTTAAACCCACTCCCTAAGAGACTAGAGCATGAGTGGTATGAATAATGACTTAGTCTAATGTAAATCTTTTCAATTTTATTTGATTTTGGACTCTTCATTTTTTACAAATGCTATAAGATTTTTATATGTCTAAATGCATGATAAAATGAGGTTATTGGCTAAATCAAATAGAAAGAGGTGTTCTCCACCACTAGGGAGACCATCAAAGGCCAAGCCTTCCCCTATCGTGCAAGGATGGAAACCTTCTCTTAGAAAAAGTGAAACAAGATGACATGATGATATTAAGTATACAACATCTAGCTAAGGGGATGTTAAATTATTTTAGTTATCTTGATTTAATACCTAGGCTTTAAAGGAGGTTATGAGTTGTCTAGAAGATTTATTTATGAGTTATAGTTAGGGTAGAAAAATTAATTTTCCTTAAGAGCCTAAGGCCACATTAAATCACCATACATGAAGAAACTAGAAAGAGACATGTCATTTCTATTTTGCAATTATAAATAAAAATCAAACAATTTATAAATAAAAAAAATAATAGGCTGTGGTACCACCTAACCGAAAGAGAAATGGGTTCTTGAATCTACTTATACAACGTATATGAAAGAATTATAATTACAAATAAATGAATGCTATGAGAGGTCTTCATTTCTTCATTCTTCATATTTTCTTCATTTCTCCATTGGATTTTCTTACTTTAAAGGCATCACGAGGGCCTCCCAGGACAAAACCTTCTAGCCTCCACTCATCCTAATCCCCCATAACACTAATCCTAATTCCTAATGCAAAATTACATTAAAAGTTGAAAATGTAAATCTAACTACACCTCAAGACAAGTGTTTAAACACAATACAACCCAAGCAATTATATGTATAATTTGGACTTAGCACCCTACATGTATCCAAGTTTACTTTCTAATTTAGATTATGCTGGGTTAAGCAACCAAAAGAGAGCATTTATATTTATTATAAGCATCCATGCAATCTCTAGAAAACATAATTAGGCTAATCATTCTAACATCTAGTCTAAGCATATACCTAACATTCTACAATAATACATCATAAAACCAAACATACATTAAAGTACCACCTAACATAAGGCTAAAGTGGTGACTTAATCTAGTGTGTGTATTAAGGCTTATTTGGTATGTACTAGGCTTTCTTATAATTTTTTGAGAAAATTTCACTTTTGGTAATTGATTTGTAAGTTTTTAATGTTTTCTTTTTTTTCACTTGTTTACATGTAAGTGTTATAAAGAGAAAAAAAAAAGAGATGATCACCCTCTTTTATCCCTACCTTAAGCCATATCTAAAGCATATTAATTAATCAATTCTCTTTAATGAATGCCTTATTATATATTTTAATTATTCTTAAGTTTAGGTTCACTTTAAATAATCTTATTCAATGAAAGGCATCTTAAGATTAATTGGAGTTAATTACACACATGTTTGTTGATTTCTTTCCATCGTATGTAGCATGCATATGATTAAGTCCAAAACATATCTATGCATACAATATGTTTTTAGCACACTTAAATATAGGATGCATGAATGATTTTTATAAAAAAAGGATTCTCATTCATTAGATAAATATACATTCAAATGTATGAAATTTCAAAGCAAGTACCTCACCATTGTTTGACCAGGAGAATGAGGTAGGAACCTCTTTGGGGCTACTTAAAGTTGTGCCTCCCTGGGTGTCCAGACTAGATATACCCCCTATTCTCAAATACATGTGGATGTACAAACAACTATAAGAATGGAAATCATGCAAACATTATATTTTTTTGTTTTGAATTATGCATATGGAATAAGGTGAGGTTTTTACTAATTAGCGAAATGGACACACAAGTGTATAAAGGTTATAAGCAAGTACTTTGCCATTGTTTGACTAAGATAATGAGGTAGGAACCTCCTTGGGGCTACTTAAAATGCATCTCGGGCATCGGACTAAATATACCATTCTTAAATACTCATGAGTGTACAAACAACTATAAGAATGTAAACCATGCAAGAATTATATTTTGATTTATTTATACATGTGAGCTAAAATTCTATCTAAATTTTGACATGGATATACATAAGAATAAACCCAAGCAAGTGTTGTGTCCTTTTCAAATGAACTATACACTTGTTAATATTCATATCCTTATGTGAATTCATGAAGATTAAAGAAAAGAGAACTTCATATAACATGTTCTAAGTTGTAAGCACATACAAGCTTATAAATACTCATAATTATCATTACTCTATGTTATAGTTGATTTATATACTTTAAAATTAATTTTCTATTTAGTGATAATAGCCACATATTTTTAATTTAAGCCAACATGCAACTTGACATAAAATAAGTCATTTTATTTAATTAATTTTTGAAAAGGATGAATGCATGATTACAAGTGGCATAAAACATTTAATATAATTGAAAAGAAATAGAAGAACATAAGCACATAATTTCATTCAATCTAATTAATTCTTAGGGACAATCATATTAAATAAGATCATTTAAAACAAATCAAAGTTCCTTAATGCCATTTTTCATGTTTTATTTTATTTAAGAAATGTGAAAAAGATTTACTAATCCTAATCCCATTCCTCATATGTGAATTAATTTAATTTAATGAAAAGCAATTTGGTTGATTTTATGAATTGGTTATGTTAAGCATGGATTAAATCAATTAATTAAACCCTTACCTATGTTGCCTTAAGGTAATTAATTAAACAATTATGAGCTAATATGATATGCAAATAAATTGAAAAGTAAATAGCAATGCTCTATGAAATGAAAGGGGCCTAATGCAATTAGCTCACAATCATTAATTAATTAAGCAGGAACTCACTTAATTACTTTTATGGTTTTCTCACATGTGAGCTAACCATTTCATTAGCTCTCTTTAGGTTATTGAACACCTAAAGAACTACCCAAGGATTAATTAGGGAAATTAGATTTAATTAAAAGTTTAAATTAATCGATCAAAGGATTAATCCATTAATTCATTTTTCTTTTTCTTAATTATCAACTTTTGATTATCTTTTCAAAATGAGATGGACTTAAGGGAAAAAATATGGAAAAGAGGACCCAACCTAATTTCATAAGTTATCCATTTAATCAAGCATGAATTCATATAATTTGAGTTTTAATTTAGCCAATTAAGTCATTAATTAATTAATTAATTAATCATTAATTAGTATTTTTTTTGGTTGAAAAGAGAGGAAAAATTAAGGAAAGTATTAAGGGAGAAGCCCCAACCTCATTCCCTAAGCCTCCTTACTATTCAACAGTAATTAAGGAGTCCAAATAATTAATAAATTGCTATTCATATACTTAACTATCACTTAATTAAGTTAAGAAGGTAATTAGGCAATAATTTTCCTAATTAATTAAACAATAAATTCCAAGAAAATAGGAGAGGTAGAGATCATCTCCCTAAACATCTTCAAAAAGTTTGAAATCAATTGGATGATTAATTAAGGAGTAATTAAGCTAATTAAGTTTTTAATTAAACCTTAATTAAGCCAAAATTAGAAATTAAAATTAATTAAGGATAATTTTAATGGATGCCTCTCTGAAATACATTTAGAATGATCTCTCTTTTTTTGTTAGCTTTTTTACAATTAGTTATGAATTTTGAAAGTTTCAACATTAAAAATGAATTGATTAACCCTAATTGAAGCCATAATCCTATTGGTGCCACGTCGCATCCTGACACGACATGCTTTCCACATGGTTCCATGGGATTGGTTATTTAAGTTGTCACATCACATAGTTGAGTCAGCCGAAGGGGGATGCCCTTTCTAGTGAGCCGTCCGATCAAAGATTGGATGGCCATGATCAAACCTATAGTTAATTAGGATTAATTCAATTAATCTAGCATGGCTTGATCAGGACCATCCATTCCAATCATGTCGAATAGATGGTCTGTGATCTATCTCCTCCTGAGTGGCGAGATGGCGCCATCATTTGTTGCTTGCTTGATGAGCTCACTCGAGCTTCGAATGGAGATCAAATCGATTCCACACCATCAAAAATGAACATATCTAAAGGGAAATCTCATGACATGCAACTTTTCTTCAAAAGCTCCAAACCATTTTAAGCTAGAGGTTAGTTTCATTGGCATACCTCTGAGCTTAGGACGGTTCCAATGATTGAGGAAGCTTATTAGTAGAAATGAAGCCCTATTGGTGTTGACCTCATTTTAGAATGAGCTCTCAACACCTCCATCTTAGACATATGACTTCTCTTAGGCTTTAAGAGTTCCTTAATCTTAAGACACATCTAGTGACTAGGTGGACACTCCCCTACCCTAGAAGACTTAGAAGAGATAGCCATAGGAATAGGTTATGCCTTAGGGGTGTTAGAAAACCTCCTAACCTTAGCTTAAACCTTTCCTCACTTTCTTTCTTTCAAGTCAAACTCCCAAATAAATTATATTTGATTTTCTCCAAACTCAAATCAAATCCATGATTGAAATCTATGATTGAAACCCATGATCAAAATTTATCAAAAATTCTTAAGTTCAAATTTCCCAAGTCCTTAAGCCTCCCTTAGGGACTTAGCCAAAACTATGATCAAAACCTATTCAAATATTTGAGATTTTTCATGATCCATTTATATTCTCATTTATATTCACATTTATAAATGAAATGTAAATTCAAACCCATCAAATCAATTCATGAAAATTTCCTTAAGTCCCTTCAATTTTCCATTAAAGGACTTAGGCAGAATCAACTCTAAATCTTGATCTAACCCATGGGATTTTCTCAAAACTTATTTATATTCTCATATATAAATGAAATATAAATATAAATCAATCAAATCAAACCCTCAAATTAATATCCAAATTTAAAATCCTTGAAATTCCCTTAAATCCCTTAATTTCCCATTAATGGATTTAACCTAAACGTTGATCAAACCTATTCAAACTCATGGAAGTTTCTCAAAACTTATTTGTATTCTCATTTATATTGTCATATATAAAAGAAATATAAATATAAATCAATCAAATCCAATTAAAAAAAATTAAATTTCAATTTAAAAATTTCCTTAAATCCTTTAAATTCCCTTTAATGGCTTTAAAATCATGATTAAACCACTTCAAATTCTTGAAATTTTCTCATGATCCATTTATATTCTCATTTATATTCACATATATAAATGAAATATAAATTCAAAAAATCAAAACCAATTCAAAAAATCAAACTCAAATCCATTCAAAATCAAATCTAAGCCTTTCAAGTCAAAATCTTGAACTTAGCCAAATCACTTTCAAATTAAGCCAAACTCTTGATTTTCTCTCATGGTATGATCAATCCTGCAATCATGAGCTCATATATAAATCCAAACCTCAATCAAACAATCAAAACCAAAATCAAAAAATCAAACCCAAAACCCTTTCATATTCTTCCTTTGAATATGAAATTTTCAAATGGATCAAAACCATTTGACTTCAAATCACTTGTAAATGGATTTATATTTCAATGAGTCCATATACAAGATCAATCAACTTGAATCAAGCTTTGACCATTTGACCCACTTGCTCACTTGAGTGACCTAAAGTACCCTTATGAGCCAACTTTTGATCCTAACCAAATTGGATTGAACCAAACTCATATATCCCTCTCATCATGATCAACAATCATCATGGGATGATCAATCAATCAAATTGGGTCAAACCAAGTCAAACCTAAGGGTTGACCAAGTCAACACTTAACCTAAAATGAAACCTTACATAGCCAAAATCCACCATAGGCCAAATTGATTGAAACCATTGATCTAAGTTCACTCATAACCTATGTTTGAACTTGACCAAGCCAACATTTGAGCCTAACTATTAATTGGCCCACTTGACAAAGTTGACCCATTTTGACCTAAAGGGTCAAAATGTGTCAAACAATCTAAGCCAAATTGATTGAAACTAATGGGTCAAGTCCATCCCAAATCACTTGTGGAACTTGACCAAAGCCTCAATTGGCCAACTAGAAAGCTGACCAAGACTCAACATGACTAAAGGGGTCATGTTGAGCAAAATGAACCCCAAATTGATTGGAAACAAAGATACCAATCCACTCAATATGACTAACCTAAACTACCCTTGACCTACCTCAAATAGGTCAAATGGGTCAAATAGGTCAACTTGACCCATTTGACCTAAATAGTCATATGAGCCAATATATACCAAATTGAACCAAACCCAAAACATTTCAAATGGTCATATGAACTGAACCTTGGTTTGACCCAATTTGAAAATAGTCAACTTGACCCATTTTGACCTAAATGGGTCAACATGAGCGAAACCCTATCAAATGGATTCCAAATCCAATGAAACTTAGGCAAACCTAGTTTCTCCACATACCTAACATATCCAAATTAAAAAATAGCAAAATGACCATTTTACCCTTCCATAGAACAAATTTTGGCTAGCCCATGGGTATTTTGGTCATACCCTCTTCACAATCACTTGAGGCTTTCCTAAAAGCTCAAGGGGACTTAGTGATGAGTGGTGCACCCAACCCAATAGGTTTGGGTCAGCCCATTTGACCCATAGACCAAACTCGACCACATTGCTTGAAATTGAGTTTTCAAATTCCCTCCTAAGCTCAATTTGATGCACATGGGAGTTTTCCAATCCAACACCTCGAATCGACCATTTACAAAGATCTAACATCCAAAACAACCCTCCTAATCTTAATAATTGGATCAAAATGGCAAAGGAGGTGTCATCTATTTTCCATAGATATACTCCCCCTAATTCAATGAAATTTTAATTCACTCACTATTGATTGAAGACTAGGAACCCAATGAAACCACCTCAGATTATTCCCAAGATTCTTAGGAAGGATTTGAATTTCCTATTTCTTGGTTTGGCACAGTGAAAAATAAGGGAGCTCAATCCATTAGCCAACTTCCTCTATACTTGATCTTCATCAATTACTCTTGCACTCCATCGGTCAAGTCAAACTTGCCCAAGCTCGATTTAAGTTCCCATAAGGAAGAGCTCAATTGGATCAAGCCAAAGCCCAAGTGAAGTGGTGTTGGTCTCATCCACTCAATCCCAAGGCCTAGAATTTCAATAGGGCTTTGTCCATATGAAGCTACCATCGATCTCGCAAGTGATCACCTCCAAGGTGTGGAATTTTTTGACCACTTAGCTTAGTGGAGCTTTGTGCAAGAAATATTCATGGCATGTAAAATCCACCATTGGATGGGTTTATAATTATGCTTAGATGGTGTGGGTTGATTTTGTATGATTTACTTTTGGATCCCCTTAGATCATGGACGGTCTCCATTGATCCTCGGGAAGAACTTGGCTCATCTCATCCATCCGCATTTTTAGATGGATGGCAGATTATTAACATTTTAGAAATCAATTTCACTTTTTTAAAATAATTGGGTGAATCCTTAGCTTTCGATCTTTGATGGATGGAGGATAAGCGCGTCATGCCATTTGGGATGTGACATTTAAGTCACACCCTCCCAGAATGACATGTGTAAAGCATCGCGACCATACCATCGCGTCATGAGCTAAGTATTAGCGGGGATTAGTTATTAATTAATTCTAATTAATCCATGGATCTTCAAAAATTCATAATTCTTCATAGAAAATCAGAAAAATAAAAGGAAAAATGCTATGGAAAGATAACTTTATCTAAAATATTTAAAAAATGTTTTCAATGGATTTTGAATTACTCTTTTCTCTGAATTTGGGTTTCTTTGGGAATCTTAATTAGCTAATTATCCTTTAATTAGGTCATCAATTGATCTCAAATTTTTTAGGGTTCATTTTAGGGATGACCTTTCCCTAATTTTCTTGAGAATTTTGAGGCTCAATTGGGAAATTGATATTTCATTCCTTAATTACCTCTTTCATGTAATTAAGGATAATTAAGGTGTGATTAGTGGATTTACCCTATGATTAGGTTTTATTGAGGTCAAATCCAATGAGTTGGGGGTTTATGGAATAATTTTTGGGCATTTCCCCTAAGCTATTCCTAAACTCCCTTTTCTCCCCTTAATCCCCTCTTAATTAAGGGTTAACTCATTATCACCCATTAATCAATTTTCAAAATTCTAAAGTTCCAGAACTTAATTAATCTACCTTGGGTAGATGCTTTGGGTGTTTAATAGCCTATGTTTAATTAAGGAAATTAAAACCCTTTCATAAGTATGAAAGGGTGTTTTAAGCTAAATCCTTAGCAATTAACTTTTAATTGTGAGAAATTGCATTAGGCCTTTTCATTATTAGGTGCATTGCAAATTTAAATACCTTGTGGGTTTTATGTCATCTCATTGGCTCATAATTACTTAGTTAATTTTCTAAGGTGGTGTAGGTAAGGGTTAATTAAATAATGTATACCTTAACCTAATCAATGCTTAAAATGGATTTGATTATCTAAAATTAAACAAAACTACAAAACACATGTGGGAATGGGTTAGGAACAACAAACTCATCTCACCTTTTCAAAATTAAATCAAACTTCAAACTAAAAAAATCATTTTGAAATTCACTTTATTTATTAAAATTTTCTTATTCTTAAGAATGTCTTTAGGATTTAAGTAAAGTGAGTTTTCTTTACATTTCATTGCTTTGGATCTTTCCCAACATGTTAAGTTGTATGTCATGTGATTCATGCATTCATAATTTCATGTTTCAAATTTTAAATGAAATTGTTTACTTTATGTCGAATGTGCATGTGTTGGCTAAAGTAAAATATGAGTGGCTATTATCACTATAATCCAAAATATTTTTAAAACTTATAAAATAAATATCAAATCTGAAAGTATGCTTATACTTTAATTATAAACTTGCATGTGAAATATTATAAAGGTATGCTTAGTAGGTTTCCTTTCTTTCCCATGTTGGTATAGTTTTGAATAGGATTTTGGTGAGACATAAGGTTCATTTGAAAGGGACTAATGCTCACCTAATTTCATATCTTATTCATCCCTATGCTACCATTTAAGAAGGGTTACTTACACTTACATACATAAATTGCATAAATAAAACAAATCTATTAAACAACTTTTGCATCTTCATTTTCTATTTCATTTCTTTTATATGCATGTTAATACTTAAGGAAAGTGGTATATTAGTTTGGACACCCTAAGGTTGAGGCTTTAAGTAGCCCTAAGTAGGTCTTGTACCTTACACCTCTAGTTAACAATGGCCCTGTACTCACTTATGCCTTTCTTACTTTCATGTATGTAAATTTTGGATAAGGAAAACCTTTTTTCTTAAGAAAAATCATGCATATTCAACTTCTAAATTTTCTTACTTAGCATGCATCATAAAGTGTGTTAACTACTCTCATTTTCATGTATAGATATGCTTAGGGTCCATGTATGCATGTCATATATGTTGGGAAAGAAATGAAGTAATGTGTGCTATATGGATTTTGATTCATTTTACTTAATCTTAAAATGCATTTCTTTTGAATAGGTTTGTTTAGAGTTTGTCTAAACTTAGGATTGATTAAAGATGTAATCAAAATATTCATCTAAATGAAATTAAAACATGAACTTACTTTAGAAAATTACTTAAGGTTAGGGAAGGAAGAGAAGTTCTCTTCTCTTTCCCTCTCTTCATAACTTAGTAATTAATTGTAGGTTTCACTTAAACAAAATTAAAACATGAAATAAAAATAACCCAAAACACTTAAACAACTTAAATGAAACCCTCCTCTAAGTTGAACATGTTCTTCACACTTAGAGAATTTAAACCTAAAGCTATAGCTAAGCATACCACACAAACCTTCAAAGCACACACATTAGCCTAAGTCACCACTTCTAGCTTTAGGTTAGGTCAGTTCATGGTTTGATGTTTTTTGTTTTGTGATGAATGTTTTAGACTGGATGTTAGGGTGTATGCTTGTAGAATGAATGATAGGATGTTCTCAGTCTAACTATTCTTTTTTGCAGGAGATTGTGCTTAAGGGGCTCTATCATAAATAAAAATATAAATGCTTCTTACTTGCAGGTGCTTATAACCCTTTGCATAATCCATAGGCCAAGTGGACTTAGTCACCCATGTGTGGGGTGATAAGTCCAATATACATGCTTGCGATGTGTGTGGTGTGATTTAACTAACCTTTGTTTTGCAAGTGTTAGTTAGATTTATACTTTTCCTTTTCATGTAAAAATTTGTATAAGTAGGATTTTGGAATGATTTGTTATGGGGGATTAGGATGAGCATTGGTCATAAGATCCTATCTTATGCACCATGTGAAACCTCGAGCATCTACCATCCAACCTTCTAAAGGAGGATCCAAAGAAGAAAAGAAGAAAAGAAGAAGAAAGAAAGAAGAAAGAAGAAAGAAGAATAAAGCTTGAAGACCCCCACAACATTGAATTCATTTGCTTAAATTATAATTTAATTTATTTGTAATCTGGGTTGTATAAGGATAGAGCTTGGCTACACACATTTGATATTTTTGGGTTTGGGCGGTGGTGCCCGACCACAAATGACAACTTATTCTTTTTGTGATTAGCTTTATAAATTATTTGATGATTTGTTTAGTTGTTGCATTAAGTGGCATGCTTTTCCTAGTTTCTTCCTTACTTTATGTATGGCTTGGATGTGGATTAGGCTCTTTAGAAAAAAATATTTTACCTAACTTAATGACTCAAATTAAAATTAAACAACTCATAATCTCACTTAAAACTTAGGATTAAAATCAAGATAAAAGAATTAGCAACCCTTTAGCTGGATGAGCATTTCTTTATAATATCATGCACAAATGCATCTTATTTTATACTTGATTGGAGGGCTTCCACCTTTGCAAGAGAACCCAGCTTGACCTTTGAGGGCCGTGGTGGAAACTCACTTCCTCCCTTCTCGCTGATTTTGGCCAATAATCTGATTTTTCATGCATTAGTCATAAAGATCCTATAAGCCTGAGTCAAAAATAATTATCCAAAAATAAAAATAAAAATGAAATTTGAATTGTATTAGGTTTAGGTCATTTGAAGCATGTCCCTTTACATGATCTAGTCTCTTTAGGGAGTGAGTTTAAGGACTTAGCTTCTTTCTAAGTAATAATAACCTAGCTATCTTGCATAAGCATAAAGACTTGCCTACATGTATTTAAAATCATAGCAGGAGTTAGTTGGTAGCCACCCCAGGCGGTTGTAAGTCCAAGCTGTCGGGTGGTTTGTCCTCTCTTATGGAGGCAAACCAATTACCCATTTTTTGCCTTAGATTTAGGTTGTTCTTCCAGCCCTCAGCTCCCTAGATTTAGGTTCTGAGGTTGCTTCTCCCCTTTGTGGGCCATAAGCATAATACCTCACCTCTTAGGCATTTCCTTAATCTTGTGTTAAGGAATCTTAAGTCCTAAATTTCTAATGAAAAATGCAACTCAAATAAACTAAATCAATTTCTAAAATGTAAAGCCCAACTATAGGATAGTTTGAGATGCTCGCTAGGTTTCCTAGCATCGTGAGCATCTCTTACTTATTTTCCATTTTGGCATAATAACTCCCTTTTTTAGTCAATCCCATTTGATCTTCAAAATATAAACCAATTGATTGATAGTCCTTCTCTATTGAAATCTTTAGAGATAATGATCATTTACCTTAATCGAGTTTTCCTAAGGGATCCCATCCCTTAGGATGTAATTAAAGGGGCTCTGTAGAACTTAATGAACTCAATTTAAAATAAATTCTACTTTACTTTTCCATGTAAAGTTGGGGAAGAATCTCTAGTACATATACATACCCATCATCCTTAGGAGTCTTTATTGAGGTGATTGGTTACATTAAAGGGTAGTGACTTCTATCTTTCAAGAAAGTACACTATACCTTGATGATGTATCCGATCACCTGAATAAGTACATCTATGGATCTGTGGCATCATCAAGATGAATTTTTGTAAGGGCCCCTCTTTCATTTCTCCCTATAGATTTGAAAGGCGACTCCCTTGTAGAAATTTTTCACCACAGTAGCATGAGCTTTGATTTGAGGTGGATTTCTTGAAAATCCAAGGCACGGGATGGAAGTGGTCAGCTTTGATTGAACTCTACCCTCTGATCATGAGACTCTTGGGGGATGATTCATTCTTGCTCTTCTAGCTCTAAGGATGGTTTGTACAAAGTTAATTGCACTTTGATGGAGGTTTGAGGAAATGGCAATTGGATTGGGGCTCCCCTATTTTAATTTTTTTAAAATTGATAGAGGAAGAGTTGGGGAGCTCGAGAAACCTTGGAAATTACTCTAGGGCATGCATTTGCAGCTAGGGTTGAATCAGTGTCTTTAGTGAGAATGAGGAAGGTATACCCCTCATTCTTTGGATTGGATGACTAGCCTTATTTGGTTGTTTTGATCAAATGGCTATCATGGGGAGCTCAATTTGGGTAGGGAATCACCTTAGCTGGCTTCGCTTGAGTGGAGGAGGGTGTGAGAGTGGCCATGGAGTAGTGGGTGTCTTATGGCTTTCCAAGTGTTCCAATAGGAATAGGGAGGTGATTTAACTTCCTCATGAGTCATGGCAGACCCAACCACCCTTGGATGAGGTTAACCAATGTCCTTGGTGCCTATGTGGACCAATGGATGGGTACCAAGTTTCCAAGGAAGAGAAATGACCATTCCCCCAAGTGATTTGCCTCTTGTGATGCCCTAGCCCAAGGGTATCTTGGTCATTTTGCAATGGATTTGATTTGGATTTAAGATGAGTCAAAAGTGGGTTAGCCCAAATTTTGAGTGATTTGGAGTTCATTTGGTTTGATTTGGCTTAATTTGACCTATTTAGGTCAAATTGGGTTAGGTTGGGTCAAGTTAAAAAATTGGTCGAATTGGGTCAAACCAATGGTTGGGTCAAGTTCACTTGACCATTTGGAGTGTATTGGTGTCATTGGTTTGGTTCAATTTGCTTCGGATTTGATTTTGGCTCTTTTGGATTCATATAGGTCAAATGGGTCAAGTTGACCAATTTGACCAAATTAAAATTGGCTTGGGTTGGGTGTTGGTTCAAGTTCAATTGGTTAATTAAAAATGATTATAGGCTTTGGTTTAATCAATTTGGATTTAATTTGGATTTTGGACAATTTGATCCTTTAGGTCAATTTGGGCTAAGTTGGGCTAGGTTGACCAATTGGTCGAATTGTGCTCAATTATGGCTTTGGTCAAGATCAATAATGAATTTGGAATGCACTTGAGCCATTGGTTGCAATCAATTTAGTTTAGGTTGTAATTTGGCTAGTTTGGGTTCATATGGGTTAAAGGGTTGACTTGGTCAACGGGCTAGGTTGACTTGGTTTGACCAAATTCATGAAAATTGATTAACCTAGGATGATCAACAATCATGACATGAAGTTTGGATTGGCATAATTCACTTTGATTTGAATTGAATTGGATTTTGCTTCATGTAGGTCAAATTGGCCACTTTGGGTCAAGTGAGCTAATTGGGTTTAGTTGGCTTGATTTTGAGTTGAGTTTGATTTAGGTGAGTTTATATATGGATTTGAGATTGACATATAAATTCAATTGCAATTGGTTTGGGTTCAAATGAGTTTTGTTCATTTAAATATTTCAAGTCAAATGGGCTTGGATTTGACTTGAGTTGATTTTGATTTGTCTTGATGATTGTAGTTTTCATTTATATTTGGATAGATGTTTGAAAGAATGATTGATTCAAGAGAAAATCCATTTGTTTTGGCTTGATTTGGATAGGATTTGGTTAAGTCCAAGAAATTGGATTAAAGGGTATAAATTGGATTTTGATTTGATTTTGGATTTGGTTTTGCCTATATGAATTTATATTTCATTTATATTTAGGAATATAAATGAAGATATAAATGATTCATGAGAAAATCATGTGAGTTTGGAGTGGTTTGGAAGCAAATTTGACCAAGCTTAAGGATGTAGGTCAAAAGGGCTTAAGTAGGGAGTTAATTTAGTTTGATTTATTTTTGGTCATTGGAAGGTGGGTTTCATTTATATTTATGAGTATAAATGAAGGAGTAATAGGTTTATAAAGAAACCAATTGATTTTGGGTTGATTTGTATGAGATTTGGCTAAGCTTATGGAGATAGGTCCATAGGGCTTAAGAGGGGATTTGGCTTGGTTGGATTTAGTTTGATTTAGTTTTGGCTATTTGAGTTTATATCTCATTTATGTTTATGAGTATAAATGAAGATATAAATGACTCATGAAGAGATCAATCAAATTTGGGTTAAATTGGGAGGAGATTTGGCTAGGTTTATGGTATTCCACCATAAGGCTTTGAGGAGGATTTTGATTTTGGATTTGATTATAGGTTCTAATCATTTGGTTTGAAATTTGGATTTGGATTTGATAAATGATTGATGTATTGAATTGTTCTTGGATAAAATCAATTGAATTTGGTTAAGGATAAGTCCATAAGATGAAATCAAAGTGCTTAGGAGGGTTTTGATTTTTGGATTTGATTATGGGTTTCAATCATTTAGTTTGGAATTTGGCTTTAGAAATGGTATTTGAGTTGGATTTGAGGTTGTTTGAGGAAGCATATATTGGGTTTAAGCTATAGGGTAGGTAAGTCTTCTTAAGTCCCTAAGGCATAACATATTCTTATGGCTAACCCTTCTAAGTCTCTAGGCTTAGGTTAAGGGTTCACCTAATCACTAGAAGTGTCTTAAGACTAAGGCACTCTTTGTCTACGAGTTCTAGATCTATGATGAGGAAGTTGAGAACTCACTCCAAAAAAGAGGTCAACAAGGGTGTCAAAACTCCATATAGAATCACTACTCTTGAGTTGAGATAAGTCCCCACACTCTCTCTAGTCAGGTCGGTTCAATCTATTTTGCCACGATAGTTACCCTATGGTCATTCTCACAGATGTAAGTGTTTCGCATTCTTTCCGACATGACCGTTTAGATGGGCACCGGTTTGGTTGATGTATTCATCAATAGGTCACCTAGCAGTGGTCCACTTATGAAGATGTAAGTCTACTATGCTTTCTTCATGGTACAACTTTTACACGAAAGGCACCCTTAGGTAGATAGTCTTACCCTTAAGCTGGTAGACTACCCCTTTGGATCGATAAATTTGAGATAGGCCAAGGCCGACATAGCTCCTTCTTAGTACGGTCCATTGCACATCGATGGGATCCATCAAATTAAATTAATCTACTACTCTTGGTGACATAAGTCCTCAGCGGCATTCACTCTATAATAACCTTAGGTTGGGTTTGATTTGTTACACCATCAACTAGTCACCCTAGTGATTGTTCCCCACTTTGGAATCATTGCACACCGAAAGGAAACCCTTAGGTCAGATAGTCCTACCCTGTGGCTAGCAGACTACCCCTTTGGACTTATAAATCTGAGATAGGGCTAGGCCAACATAGCTCCTTCTCAGTGGGTCCATCACACACTAACAAGGTCCACAACATAACACACCAAATTAAATTAAATTAAATCAAATCAATATAAATCAAATTAATCATCAGGACTACACTTGAATTAAGGTAAGATCCCCAATGACACTCATCAATAGTCACCTTAGGTGGGTTTGATTTACTATACCATCGATAGATCTCCCTAATGATTGATCCCAACTTTGGAAGATATAAGTCTACACTTTCTTCCAAGTACAATTATTACTGCGAAAGAAACCTTTAGGTCGATAGCCCCACCACATGGTGGACTACCTTTGGATTTGTAAATCTAAGATAGGCCAAGGCCTCCATAGCTCTTAATGGGTCCATCACCCTGGTGTCCATAACAAACCAAATTCAAAACCAACCTTCTACTGGAGTCAAATTAAACATATCGAACAAACCAAACTTCACCCGGGTGAAATCAATCAATTAATCTCCCAGTGGAGCCTAAATCAAAATCTAAATCTAAAATTTCAACTGACTTATGACCCCAATGATGTACCCTCAATTCAAAATTATTCTCCCGTGGAGCCATAAGAAATCCAAATTAAAATATCCCCATGGATAGCGAACGCTTCCTGTGGAAGGTTCACATTCTCAATCCTGGATTCAAATCCATATCTAGCGGATATGCCTCACATCAATTAAAATAAAATAAATTAAAATTAATTTGATCTTGATCCCTAGTGGGCTATAAATTCTTATCCTCAGTGGAGACACACCAAAACTAATCATATTCATAATCAAACCCAAATCCAATGGATAGCTTGAACTACTTTCCTATTGGAAGGTTCATATACTTATTCCTGAATGGATTTCTCCTTTATGCCCTCATAAACCTCTCACATGTCATGCCCAAAGCATGTGTGATCCCATTGATCTTCCTTCATGTCCTTAACATAAATTCCAACCAAATCTACTCTGCTCTCTATGCCCTTGGCATAAGTTGAGTTATTTGCACTAAGATCATGATTCTACCTTTGGACTTAGGCATAGATCATTTTCATTTTACTTGCAATCCTTTGGATGTTGTTGATCATCTCGGATGTGCGTGTGGTGTGGCAGTTACACCACACCTGTTAGGGTCCTTTTGTTGACCTCACCTTTGGAGTGAGTTCTCAACCTCTTCTTTTTAGACCTATGAGTCTTCTGGACATTAAGACTTCCTTAGTGATAAGATACTTCTAGCAATTAGGTGAACAATTAACCTAAGCCTAAAGACTTAGAGGGTTAACCATAGGATTAGGCTATGCCTTAGGGAGTAAGGAGACTCACGTACTCTATAGCTTAAATACGACCTATGTTTACCTTCTTAAACCAAAGCCTCAAATTCAATTCAAATATTAAAATCCAAATCAAATGATTGAAGCCGAATCAAAATCAAAATCCTTCTCCCTATGATTTATCTTATGGACTTAGCCTTAGCCAAATCAATCCAAATTCAATTGATTTTCTCAAAGATCAATTCAACCCTTCAATCAATTTATCAAATTGAAACTCGAACTCAACTTCAAATCATGATCCAAACCAAAATCCCAATCTAAACCCTTAAGCCAATTTCATGGACTTAGCCAAATCTCATCCAAATCAAACCTAACTCAATTGATTTTCTCATAAATTAATCAATCCTTCAATCATCACTTCAAGCCATACCAAAATTTATAATCAAATCAATCAAGCCAAAGTCAAACCTAACCTAACCCATTTGACCCAAAATATTCAAATAAGCTCCAAATCACCTAAGTCAAATTAAAATCAAATTAAATCAAAATTAAACTAAATTAAATTGAATCAAAAAAATGAAATCAATGCATAAACACAAACAGACAAAAAAAGAAATCAAGATGGGACACAAAATAGAAAATAGGTCATTTCACCTAGAGTTGATCCATGTGAGCTCCACTAAGACAAAAGTCAACAACTTAAAATTTTATCAAATTGAGTCACTCCAAAGAGTCAAATTCATCAAATGAACATGTTTGAGTCTAAAACTAAGCAAATCTAAATTTAAATCCAAATGGGTTGATTTGGAAAACCCAAATGGATTATTAAATCTAAATTCAAATTAAATTGAAAATTAATTCAAATCAAACATCCAAAATCATTTTAAATTTTAATAAAATTTAGCCAACCAATGGGTTTAATTTAATAAATTTGATCATTTAACTCAAATAAGTCCAATGTGGCCCAATTTTGGTCAAAATGAGCTTAAATCTAAATCTACATCAAATCAAGTGAGATCAATTACTCCAGATCATCTTAAACACTTAATCAAACATGAGTGTAACCCAAACACACCATAATTGAGCCAAATCGATCATTTGAATCAATTAAGCCCAACTAAAACAAAATATAATTAGCTAGCTAATCAAACTATAAAAATTAGAAAATCAATCATATAACTAAAACAATTATCAACATTGTCAATGTATAATTAAAATAGAAATATAATTAAATTTGAACATCAAATATAAATTTTATTAAAATTAAATCAAAATAATTAATTATTAAATAAATAATAAATATATGATTTGAATATTCATTAATTATAGTATATATAATTTATAAACTTCATTTAAATTAAAACTATAATATCAAAATTATTAGAAATTATGAAGATTTATAAATAAAAAAAGGATAATTGTAAAAAAAATAATAACAAAAAAATTCCATACTTAGTCACGTGACACCAAGGAAAAAAAATATATATATATATATATATATATATATATATATATATATATATTATATATATATATATATATATATCTGTATATATATGTATATATATATATATATCAATTTATTCTAATAAAAAATAAAATAAAATAATAATAAATTTGGACATCAGTCTTTTATTAAAGCTAGCAAAAGCATCAAGTCTTTTTTTTTCACGTGAATCTCAAATAATTTTTTTTTTTCTATTCAAATGAAAACCTCTCGGCTTTAAAAAATAAAATAAAATAAAATATCTTATCTTACCCACTTGGGAGCACGCGAGCCATCTCTCTCTCTCTCTCTCTCTCTCTCTCTCTCCACATACAAAGCCTCCCATCCCTGACTAAGAAAAAATAACAATCATGTGCCGATATTCTTTTCCATGTTTCTGCTATCGAATACCATCTCCTCCTCCATTTTCATCCCCACGAACTGGATTGAAACAAGAGAGAAAGTGGAGATCTTTCTCCCTTATGCTGAGCCTCTCTGCTCCCATTTTTAAGAGAAGCGACCTCTCACATCTTCATGCAACCAAATTCAAAACCAACCTTCCAAGTGGAGTCAAATTAAACATATCGAACAAACCAAACTTCACGCCAGTGAGGCGCAAATCAGATTAGTCTCCTAGTGGAGCCTAAATCAAAATATAAATCTAACAAATTCAACCAGGCTTATGTCCCCAGTGGATGTACCCTCAATTCAAAATCATTCTCCCTAGTGGATCCATAAGAAATCGGATCAAACTTTTATCCCTAGGATAGCTCAACACCTTCCCTAGTGGAAGGTTCACATTCTCAATCCCTAGAGGATTTAAAGCCATATCCCTAGCGGATATGCCTCCATATCAATTAAAACAAAATAAATTAAAATTATTCGATCTTGATCCCCAATGGGTTATAGATTTTAATCTCCAGCGGAGACACAACTAAACTTATCATATTCCCAATCAAACTCAAATCCATATCCCAAGCGGATAGCTTGAACCTGCTTCCTTAGTGGAAGGTTCATATACTCAATCCTTAGTGGATTTCTCCTTTTATGCCCTTAGCATAAACCTCTCACATGTCATGCCCAATGCATGTGTGATCCCATCTTCCTCCAAGTCTTTAACATGAAATTCCAACCAAATCTACTTTGCTTTCTTATGCCCTTGGCATAGGTTGAGTTGCATTGTTAAGATCATGATTATATCTATCTTTTAGACTAAGGCATAGATCATTTTCATTAGTACTTGTAATCCTTTGGATGTTGTTGATCATCTCAGTCAATGCCAATACGTGTGGTGTGCCTTGTCAGTTACACCACACCTATTGGGGGTCCTTTTGTTGACCTAACTTTTGGAGTGAGTTCTCAACCTCTTCTTCTTAGACCTATAAGCCATCTAGACACTAAGATTTCCTTAGTCATAAGACACTTCTAGCAATTAATGAACACTTAACCTAAAAGACTTAGAGGTTTACCATAGGATTAAGCTATGCCTTGGGATTAAAGAGACTCACCTACTCTATAGCCTAACCTATGTTCACCTTCTCAAACCTCAAATTGAATTCAAACATTAAAATCCAAATTCAAATCCAAATCAACTGATTGAAGCCCATGATCGAATCCAAAATCAAAATCATTCCTAAGCCTTATGATTTATCTTATGGACTTAGCCTTAGCTAAATCCCAATCAATCCAAATTCAATTGATTTTATCATAGATCAATTCAACCCTTCAATCAATGTATCAAACTCAAACTCAATCTCAACTTCAAATCATGATCCAAACTTAAATCAAAATCAAATAAAATCCAAATCCAAGCCCTTAAGCAAATTTCTTGGTCTTAGCCAAATCTTATCCAAATCAAACCTAACTCAATTGATTTTCTCATAAATTAATCAATCATTCAATCATAACTTGAAGCCATACCAAAATCATAATCAAATCCGGTCAAGTCAAACCTAACCTAAACCATTTGACCCAAAATATTCAATTATGCTCCAAATCACCTAAGTCCAAATAAAATCAAATTAAATCAAAATTAAACTAAATTAAATTGAATCAAAAACATGAAATCAATGCATAAACATGAACAAACTAAAAAATAAATCAAGATGGGACACAAAATAACAAATAGGTCCTTTGACCTAGAGTTGACCCATGTGGGCTCCACTAAGACAAAAGTCAACAAATTAAAATTTGATCAAATTGAGTCACTCCAAAGACTCAAAATCATTAAATGAACATGTTTGAGTCTAAAACTGAACAAATCTAAATTTAATGAAGATCTAAATGGGTTGATTTAGCCAAAGTAGACCCAAATGGATCATATTAAATCTAAATTCAAATTAAATTGAAAATTAATTCAAATCAAACATCCAAAATCATTTTAAATTTATAATTAGATAAAATTTAGCCAACCATTGGGTTTAATTTAATAAATTTGGTCATTTAACTCAAATAAGTCCAATGTCATTAAGCCCAATTTTGGTAAAAATGGGCTTAAATCTAAATCTACATCAAATCAAGTGAGATCAATTACTCCAAATCATCTTAAACATGAACATGATGTAACAAAACAAACCATAATTAAGCCAAACTAATCATTTGAATCAATTAAGCCCAATTGAAACAAAATATAATTAGCAAGCAAATCAAATTATAATAATTAGAAAATCAATCATATAACAAAAAAAGAAACAATCAACATTGTCATTGTATAATTGAAATAGAAATATAATTAAATTTGAACATCAAATATAAATTTGATTAAAATTAAATCAAAATAATTAACTACTAAATAAATAATAAATATAAAATTTGAATAATCATTAATTATAGTATATATAATTTAAAAGCTTCAGTTAAATTAAAACTATAATATCAAAATTATTAAAAATTGTGAAGATTTATAAATAAAAAAAGAGCAAGTCTAAAAAAACAATACAAAAAAATTCCATCCTTAGTCATATGACACCAAGACATATATATATATATATATATATATATATATATATATATGTATGCTATCATTCTCATGCCACATTTATCCCATTAAGAAATAAAATAAATAATAATAAATTTGGACATCACTCTTTTACTAAAGCTAGCAAAAGCATCAAGTCTTTTTTTTTTATTTCACGTGAATCTCTAATAAATTTTTATATTTTTTATTCAAATGAAAACCTCTTCTGCAACTTTAAAAAATAAAATAAAATAAAATATCTTATCTTACCCACTTGGAGCACAAAACCCATCTCTCTCTCTCTCTCTCTCTCTCTCTCTCTCTCTTTATATATATATATATATATATATATATATATATATATCCATACAGAGCCTCCCATCCCTGACAAAAAAAATAGCAATCATGGGCTGAGACTCCTTTCCATGTTTCTACTGTGGAATACCATCTCCTCCTCCATTTTCATCCCCATGAACTGGAGAACAAGAGAGAAAGCAGACCTTTTTCTCCCTTGCATACAGAGCCTCTCATCCTTGCCATTTTTTTAAGAGAAGCATGACCTCTCTCACATCTTCCTTCATGCAAGAAGAAATCCCTATATCATTTCCATCATTCGAAGGCTAGCCTCAAGATTGGAGTCACTTTGTTTGTCCTTCTTCACTCTCCATATTTTTCGAACGTGAGTAGCGTCTCATTCTCTTGATGGTTCAGTACATCCTCCACTCCAATCAAATCAAAGGCTTTCCGCACACCTCCCTCTCTTTTCCTTGTGCAGTGACTAGAGACTCATGTCCACTCTTATCCACAAGCAAGCTTTCATTAGCCCATAGGTTGAGGCACTATAACTTGCGAGAATATTTGTTGCTCCAACTCAATGCAAAATCCAGTCCTCTTTAAACTCTTTTGGGCTATAGGCATTCTTCTCATCCCTCTCATTTTTAGTTTAAAAGTATCACGCTACAGCATCGAGCCTCTCTCCTCTTTCCCACTTCCTCAACTAGACAACCAATACTTGATCTTCTCCACATTTCATTACAAAAATGCTACTGCAACTTTAATCTCCTTATATGTTGAACCTCCTTTCCTTCTTCTACATTCCACTACCTCCTATTCTCATCTAGGTTTTCCTCCATTGGTCTGCATTTGAACAACTCTTCTCTACACAACCCAAGCGCATGTAAGGAAGATATTTCCTCCAGCTTGCTTCTAACTGTTCTATCCATGAGAATGATGAAGCACTGGAAAGCAGCGGTGAGTGAGCTTATGGGATACTTGGTGAGGAGGCAAGCCTAGAAACATCTGGCAAAGCTCCCTCGTGCTTTAGGAAAGATGTTCAAATTGACCAATTTAGAGAACACTATCTTCAATCAGTGAGGAGGCATTTAAAGAAAACCATATGAGTAAAGAAAAGGTATGCTAGCCAAAGTATTGATCTAACCCAACAAGCATCTCAATAGGGCTTCATTTCTTCTAAACAAAGCTGCCTCTTCGTCAGAATCCACCAGACATTAGCTCTCGTGAGGTATAATTCTTAAACACTTAGAAAGCCTTAGGGATCTTATGTTTGATGTGTTGAATGCGAGCGTCGTTAGGATCCAACCTTTAGCACCGTGCACTTTACTTTTTAGTCCTTTTGACTAGAGGTTAGAGACAAAAGCAAACTATGCATTTTATGTGTTTGAAATGAATAGTTTTTATTAGGTCGAATGGCATAGTGATTTTGTTCCCCCTATCAATCCATGATTAACTTGTGGGCCATTTGATTTTCTATCGAATCATCATGATTAATCCAGCTTATTTTATTTATTATTAAATTCAATTGAATTTAAAAAAAGAGTTAATCAATCTTTAGAATTCCAAACAAAATAAAAAATGAAATAATATGTGATCAAACAAAATAAAAAAGTGCAAATTAAAATATCATAAAATCTAAGTAAAACTTAGTATAAAAAGAAAAAAAATTAACTAAACCAATAGTATTATAAATATTATAATCAAATATAAAAAGTTGTTTGAACATAATTTATGAAAGTCAATTATATAGTCAATTTAATCTCTTATTGTTATATGTTGATTCTAAAATCAAAAGAAAATTTAGTTATGTGACATATCCTTAATTATAATTAACTCAACTATTACAATTGGCTAAGCTTTATTTGATTAGTTATTCATATAAAATTTTGGAGGAATTCTTAACTAATTCAAATCTCATATTCTAAATATCATAATCAAATAAAATAAACATAAAATTAAATATAAACTCAAAAGTTATTAAATCATATCCAATTACTCCAAATTTCAATCAATATCAAAATAAGTTAAACAAAAATAAAATCCAAATAAACAAATCTATTGAACTAAGATAAGAGAATAATCATTAAGCTAAAAAGATAATCATTTTA